>JAQJVK010000004.1:14874071-15504787 GCA_035578135.1 Flexamia atlantica | reverse complement strand
CAACTGCTCCTCCAAAGTCAAATTTTAATGTGAATCTACCCACATTTATATTTACCACACTATTTTACCATTATTTAAATTATTTTTTCTAACATAGTGAATTATACTTGCCGGCTTGAATCTGAGTTATTGACCATAAATTACAAATTAGTTTTGAAACGTATAAATATCTCTCTTGTATGGCAGGAGAGCCCTCTAAGCGGACTAATTAGCTGCATTTACAACATTGTTAACAGTTTGAAGTACCCTCGGTTGAATATTGCGGATGTTTTATTTGAGACTTCGTTTAGAAAAACCGTAATTTCCCCCTTCTGAAAAACCTGATATGTGTGTTTGAGTACTTTGCATGCCTGATTTTAGCTTTACGATATTTAGAAAAAACAATATTTGATCATGAAACAAATAGTGGAATTTCACTTTGATTTCAAAGAAATATATTTTGAAAATGGATTTAAGCTCGAACATGTTTACTAGAACGGGTTATTGATTTCATTGAAATATTTACCCAAATAATACTTGGATGGAAGTGTTTTAAATAATACATATAACAATATCTTCTAGAAATTTTTACTGTAAAATTAAAATTGAGATGAGGTAGTATGTTTGAATGAATCAGAGTTGGTTAAAAACCTTACGTTTGTTTCAGTTTTGCTTCTAGGAATGACCGCCAATAAATTGAGGACGAAATTAGTAGTTTATTTTAAAACTTTTCTCGAATAGGAATCATTGTTTATATAACTTAGGAAGTAGTTTATGCAAACGCCTACGATAATGGCAGATTTAACATTCGTTCTATTGAAAAGTGTAAAATTGTTTCATAACTATTCAGATATGAAACAAGAGTAATGTACTGTACTGTTTCCTTATTTTTTACTGTTTTTACAGTTTATTATTTTTACCATATTTACTTTTCTTTCCCTATCAGGATTACATTCTGTTGAAGCACAGTGGGTTATTTGCATCAGTTTTTCCCTCATACGTACAGATCAACTGTCATATCGTTGGGGCATTAATTTACTAGATAACGGTAACCATAATAAAAATGACTTTTCAGATTTAATATTGTTATATGTACTTAATCATTTAATTCATCCTAATCTTAAACGATGTTTAAATGCAGCCAAAAAATACGTTTAGTAATATATAAACAAAGATATTCTAATTGTAGAAGTTGACAAATGTTGAAATCAAATTTAAACATTGATATTATTTTATGAATTGTATTACAACACTTTGTAATCCTCATTCTGGCACGTTGCTCAACCAGATTAATAAAAACTCTTTAAAATATGTTTTTACTAAGTAAATTCAAAAATGTTTCGTTGCTTGTGATGTGTATTGTTTAAGCTAGTCGAATTTTCACGTCAGTGTAATATTCAAGCATATAATATTTCTCCCGCGTTTTCCCTATCTATTAATTATTTACTTAGAATTATTCAGTTAAAACCACGCCTTCGTCAACCACATATTTCAACTAGAGGTTCTGCTCTGACATGCAGTTAATGGGAAGTATTTTGCACAGTTTACCTCCTCTATTCACTCAGGTTCAGGACATAATTATTTAATAATGCTGTGCGATATAGCAACCCTCACACTGAGGCTAAAACCCCGCAGATGTTGCTTTCATTTATTAAAATCGCGAGTTATTTCACGGCAGCCAGCAGTGATTACGGAAAGTTAAACGCCGCTTAATTATTTTGCTACCTTATTTCCGGTCAAACACCAGCTGCAAAAATTCTGGGCGGAAATTAAAATCGTGAGAATTTCACAAATTATTTTGAATGTTTTATCAAACTCGTATTTGGCGGCAGAGCAAAAGTTTGACCAAACATCTCAAGTTTGGAATTATAGTCTGCATTTAAATATTGTTATTTTAATTCAATCCATACCACATCATAGCATTGTAGCCGTCATCACAAGATGCATTGTACTTTTTGGTGCGCAAGAACACCGTTTTGTAATATGATGTAGAATTCGGTATAATATAAGCTTTTAACGGTTGAAATTCTTACCATAAGTCTGTTCTTTGAGGTTAACGAGTACATCAAATTTTCCAACGTTTACACTTCGTTAATTAATATAAAATATTTGAATATCGCGAACCACACTTCTTACCATTGAATGAAAATGAGGTTAGTGCACAGATCAAAATCACAAATATTTTTTTACATTTTATTTAAAATTGCGTTTTTATGGACGTTAAACAACTACAATAGTTAGTTATAATCCAACTTAAAAAATAAAATACCCCCAGCAACACCCCTTAGCGTGGGGGGAGTGAATTTAAAAGTAACATTACAAGCATTTCATATTACTCTAGTGCCATGTATAGTCGCTCAAAAATTTAGCGGAGGGCTGTAATAGGATACCATATGCTACAATATATTTTTATTTATATTATCAATTCATCAACATTCAACCAATACAGAAATGATCCACTAATGTAAAACCCAGTAAATTAGGCTAATAATATACGGTTGAAAATCAATTTTGTCTATCCTTTAAAAAACGAATGACGCAGTAAGAGGTTAAACAAAATCAATAAAAGTGTTTTACTTAAGTTAATATCTATAAAACGAGATCTGAACGAAAATCCAAGATAATTGAATGTAAGTGAATAGTTATTGCAAGGAACAATGAACATTTGTTAGCCCAAGTCGGGATAACTTTGGAAGTTTAAAGTACGAAATTGGAATCTGCTTGACTGTAATTGTTCTTTGGCCACCAAACATAAGTGGGTAAGAGCAACGGAGAGGTAATTGAATCGTTCAACTATTTCTGTTCCCAATTCTCGATTCAGTTTTAATAATAAACGTTCTAATTGTTAATTTTATTTGTAATTTACCTTATTTTAATTTCTAAATAATAATCGTAAACCAAAATTTCAGTATATTTACACAACATTATCACTCGCAAATGTTGATTTAATCTGTTGTGAAGCACAACAATGAGATTGTTTAGCAAAAGAGCGTAATTATTCAGTTAACATCAGTCGTCTACTGAATTACTCGGCCCCTTCACCCTTAGACTTATTTAGAAATTAGTTATCTTCTTGAAAATTGCACAACGGTGTCGTTACCTTGAAGTCGCTTTCAACGAAAACTTGTTGTATGTAGATAATCTTGTTCTCTATTCTTTTCATTACTAAGCGGCATCTGATTTTTTTACTCTCTAAAATGTTAGCCTAACAATATTAAGTGTTCATACTTTTGGGATTTTTAATTGCAATTATTTATTACTACGATGTGATAGGTAAAAAAATCACCTACGTGGGTTTAGTTTCGCGTGAGTTGTTAGTTTTAAAACTATAAAGTGTGAAAAACGTGTACGGTTTTACAAATTAAGACGAGGCACTTAATATTTTTATGATTTAAATATTTTACAGGTTTCAATTAATTTTAATTTATTTATCGATTTAAATGATCAAACAACAAACTTAATTCTTAAATTTCTTTTTATAACTTAATTTTCCAATAGCGTTTTTTCATTAATAACAATAAAAACATAAAAATTTCAATAATAAAATTAAGTAGGCCTATATATTGGTGGTTGACCTACCCATTATTCATATACCAATGTATGACGTTAAGCTAAACATCCAAGCGGTTTGACATGATATAACGTCTATGGATTAGGCCTGTTTTACGTCACAGACTTCTGATATAGCTCACAAAATATATTAATGATACCTGAACCGGGGCAATGTCGTCGTAGTAAATTTAATTTCCAAGACATTCAGGCCCTATGGTCCCCGCAGCTGTTGGTTGTTCAACTCGTGAAAATTAATTAAAAGCGGTTCATTTTTCAGTTGGACCCCACATAAGTTTAGCTTTAAAGAACAATTTGTTGTCTTTCTTATTTATTTCATTTTTAGGCAATCTAGAGATATTTTGTGATATGAAAACTTAAAATAAGATTTTGTTATTCAGTAATTATTGTGTTTTTAGCTCAAATAAAACATACTAACACGTTTTCTGAGAAGAAAAAATATATAAAACTACTAAAACCGTATTTTGAATACTGTATTTTTTTCAACATCGTTGATGCAACATTTGAAATTCTTCAATTAAGTTGTACAATTTACATATACCTATCACTCATGAAAACCAGGAAATATAAGGAAATGTATTTTGTATTGAAATTAACACTCCTTCAATAACCATGCGTCAGTAGACCCTGCTTTTTGAAATTTTACACTCGCTACTTATAATCAAAGTAAAACTTTACAAATATTATAAACAAAACCCTGGCAGTAAATATAAAAAAAAGTCAAAGGGCTTACCGTTATATTTAGGAGTCTGAGGGGTTCCATATCATTTAAACTTGTAATTAATATATTTTTATCAACTAAATCGAGATGTAAGTATGTCATCTGTACATGTCTTTGCATCGATGAAAAAGAAAACGGAGGTAATCGACACATTTCTCATTTATATCAACAAACAATACATTTTTTCACCGCCAAATGAGCCATAACACAACTTGCTAAATATAACCATACAAATCTAAAAGTTACAAAGGCATCTTAAAGGTACAGTTATAAATGTTCAATAATTGTGCATTATTCTGCGCCAAAATCAGCTAATACAAATCTCTCTTTCACGCATCCAGGAGAAACAGATAGTTTTACTGCAACAATAAACTCTAGAAGTGCAATATTACAATCACAATTTATTGCAGGGATTTTCTATCAGCGATGTATCATAAACGATTCTTTTCCAGGTAAACTCACGCTCGATTGGGTTTGTATTGAAAATCCGTTCTGGAGGGCGCACCGAAATTGCGCCCCAAAATCCAGGTAGACACCGAAATTGCGCCCCGACCCTAAATCTTGTCCCTGGGGTACACCGATATTGCGCCCCAGCCCTTCCTAGAATCACATGAGGGAGGCAAGCACTGACACTCCTCGCCTCGCCATTGAAGTCGGAACACAGGAATTCTTTCAAAACCCTTCATTGTTGCCGCTTGGAGGGAAGTGGCGAGCGAGCAACGGAGTCAGCTAAATCTAAAAATTCATACAGTTTTGTCAGCACTTCCTAATCCGCAGAGCAGCGAGCACAGATAATAGAGGGGAAATCTGTATTTCTGTAGCATTGATTGTTGTGAAGCCGGTCCGCGGCCTGACCAAGGGGCTACACCCACGGATCGTAGCTCAGAACGCTAATGCGCGCTTTTCAAATAAACTGCGGTTAGAGACACTTACGTCAACAAAAAATTACCAAATTTGGCAAAGAGGATGTCGGTTAGTGCTGCTCACTAAACGGTATGATTTTTAAGTCGACAAAAATTATACTGTAATTGCAATAAGTAATTAAATCATTGAAAATGAATTAAATTTATATTCATGACATGAAAAAGTTACTAAGCGACGAAATTTTTATTTTTTGGCCAGGAAATCTTTTATTGTTACCACTTTTCAGAAAAATAGTTGAAACGTAATATATATTTTTTTGAAACCTCAATGACCAGCCGTCAACGAGAAAATCATGGTTGAAGATAAAAAAAATTCCGCGGCGCTCGGGATAGGCAGACGGCGCCGCCGCGCGCCACAACACGTTCGGATAACTATTTGATTAAACGTTCTATATGCCGATGTTACCTCTTTTATCAACCACTTCTCGTGTTTTAATATTTATTTTTCTAGATAGTTATTATATTTACGTCCATAGTCTTACGTTTTATAATCAATCTATTATTGTTAGTACTATTACTGTAAGGCCCCAAATTGGTCAATACCTAGGTTGTATTAGATTCCACTTCAACTTATTAATTATCAGACATTTCACAGTTTATTTTTCAGAGGATTTTCTCGTTGACGGCTGGTCGTACAAAAATATAAATTTAATTCATTTTCAATGATTTAATTACTCATTGCAATTACAGTATAATTTTTGTCCATACCGTTAGTGAGCAGCATTAAATAGACATTCTCTCTGTCAAATTTGGTAATTTTTAGTTGATTGCAAGTGCCTCTAACAGCAGTTTATTTGAAAAGCGCGCAATAAAATTTTGTAGCGTTTTGAGCTACGATCCGTGGCTGTTGCCCACAGTCGGGCTGCGGACCGGCTTCAACGCCAACAATCAGATGTCCCCTCTATTATTTTTCTGTACTCGCTGGTGTCGAGTTATGCATAAAGTAGGTAGTACAAATAAGACGATTGCAGTCCAAGGTATACAGTCTGGCCAGACAACTCTTCAAATAGCATCGCCACCGCTGTTCTCCACTCTTAATAATTCCAATCGAACGAAACACATAGATATCCTTCACAATGTTTACGCGCCCTCGTTCACTCAACACTTGCTTCATTGTTATGATTAATAACTAACTAACTAATAACAATAAAAACTAAACAGCAATAAACAACTAACTAATTCTAAACTATTATGGTTCGCTTGAATGGAACACCCTAACACTCAGGTGTCTTATGCAAAACTGACAAATCGTTTGGGGAGTACAAATATTTGATGGTTCATCAACTGGTCAGGCGGTGGGTGGCGGGGCGGAGGGTAACATTCCTGAGTCTAGGCGTGGTGTTGCGGTCCTCAGGTACCTGCCACCCTTGGGGCGCAATATCGGTTAGGGATTAGCGAACCTTTTTCGTCAGTTTGGTATGGGGCGCAATTTCGGTGCGCCGGTTCTGGAGGCCCCGTTGTTCGATACACGTAGTTATATGCCTGGCTTATGTCGCCGCCTGCAGCTCAAAATTTTGCAAATATTGCCTAATACGATTTTATGTCTTTGTTAGTTATTTTTCAAGTGGGTTAACTTTTAATATTCTGTAACTTCGCTGAAGCTTTATTGAAAACCGTTTTAGCTTGGAAAATAGTGGATTAATCTTACAATTGATATTTCATTTATTCATGTTATGTTTGCTTAGCAAAAAAATAGGTTGTTGAGCGTCTACCGTGTTGTGATCAAAATTTTGGAACCAAAATATTAACTATATCGAGCTTGTTTGTCTTAACAAAAATTGACTTACAAGCTGGGGAAAACTTTTATTAAAATTTAACAAAAGTATTTTGGAATAATTTAAATAAGGCTCTTGGAATAAGCTCGTACACTCTTTTGAGATTAAGAGTAATCGGAGATTTTTTCATGGTAGTTCAGCTACCTATTGTGAAAAGTTTGGTTTTTAAAGTCCAACCATAATAAAGTTAAAATGTAATATGTCATAGCTTTTAATAAATGTTAACGATGGTTTGAACCTATTATAATTCAATTCATAAAAGCTACCAGCCAGCCAGCATGTTAGTTACTGGCTTTTAATTTATTGAAAGTCAGTAACCTTAATCATAATCCAATATTTATGTCTAAGGTAGTAAGCTAACGGATGAAAGGTGTCATTTCACACGTTTATCGTTTACTCGACACGTTTGCCGTTCTCCAACACGACTGTTGACGTCACGTTTGAAACGCTGGAACGTGCATCGACTGTTTCTTTCCGCTATGATTCCGGGTTTGTTAAACATCCATAAATTTTGACTTATTCCAACGGACTATTTCCTTTTATACTCTAGGCTTTTAGGCCAATAAATAAATGGATATAAATACTACTTTACATGTTTCACAGTTTAACAATTTTTGAATGATTTTGTTGAAGTCGTGAAGGGATTGTTTTGTACTTTTGTAATATCGAGTCAAAAGTATAACTGTAGGATCGACCGGCACACATTGAACGGATCATGAAATGCAAAGTAGATTAGAGAGCAATAAATCCTGGTTTAAAGGTTAATGATATAACGTAGTTCCCTGGACCGTAAACATTTTAAGGCTTCCTGTAAATATTATTATTTAATTAAGTAATTTGTATCAATAACTTTGAAACGTTCTTAAAAGACTTCTTCCCAATCGTTGTTACTAAACGTACAACTTTAACTAGAGTATATTTTTATCCGTGTAAGAATTAGAAATATATCATGGCAGTGTAAAGTAAAAACATTAAAATTACTTTTTATAAGTATTCGAATATTATATGTAAGCTGATAAATTAGCACGATTCCATGACTACATTCGTTGTTGATATTTACCTCAAAGAAAGCACGGAGAGGCATGTAGTTGAAAATGTTATTTTGGATGTTTTTTTGCTTACGGTGATTAAATTAAAATGTCAAATAACCTCAAACGACTCTAGCTAAATATTGGTGTGTTGTTACATTGGTACGACTCTACGAGTTAATGGTATTGGTTTAAATACAATTTTCGATATTTACTACACGTACAGGCACAACGTATGTAATCACTAGTTTAATGACATGTTAAAACACCTAGTTGTGGTTCATCTTGTACCACTATACCGCCGTTAGCCCGAGGAAAATGCAACTGGAAACTGTTTGTGATGGGATATGAATTTGATTAAACTGAAGTTCTCAGTATGCTTACTGACCTTATTTAGGAGTTTTCATAATCTTGCATTTAATTATTTTCATGACTGCATTTAAATGATGTCAAGTTATAAAGGATAAAGACAACATTTTGTACTTACTTTATTTACAATACTTGTAATTACAAACTCAATAATTTATTGATTGATTTTAACTAAATACTAGCAACAACAAAAGTCAAAGAAGATTTACTGACTGACTGAATAAACACATTTTCTCAACATAAATCTTTGGGACACGCGTTCGAAAGAAAGATTCCCAAACATGCTTTCACAACGCTAAAATAAGGTGAATAGTAAATTTAAAAATAACGCTATAAATGGTTTTTTAAGCTCAATGCTTTGCAAACTATATAGCATATTATGTATATGAAACTTTTTCTAAAACTAAATATAGCGCCGAATTCAAGTTTGTTTTAAACAAGTATTTTATGTCCAAGAAGATATAATACATGCCACCAACTGTATTTTTTTTTCAAATTACTTTTTGGCGTAGCTTTTTGACTCCGCTAATGTGGATTCACTTCACGTTTTTAGTTAACTTAACATTCTGAAATAACCCTTATTGAATTATATCATCTCAATTTAATACCATATTTGCATAACTTGAATAAAACTGAAATAACTTTAATTCGAAAAGTTTACGTTGTGATCGTTGTGTTTTTTTTATTACTACGTGATATAAATAAAATGTCTGTACCAAGAAAATATTTAAATGTAATCTTAGGTTCAGTATGAATTGTATTGCAGATCTGGTGAGGCGGACTCTTGTACCAATATACAATAGCCTCGCGTACCTGGCCTGGATATTGGTTGTCATGTGCTTGGCTGGTGCCTCTACCTGGGGCAGTATTTGTTTCCTGCTGCTATTTCCCTCTTGAAATAAATACAATTTTGTATTTTACCGATGATAACCGTTTTAGGTTTAATCTACGTTATTAAAAACAAGCAATAAAATATTTGGTTAATGAATTATTAGAAAAGAAAACACTTGTGGAAGGCTTTAAGTTATTATATTACTGATGATAATTACATCGGTGTAAACTGTTAATTTAATAAAAACTCGTTCACGTCTATTGTTTGGTAACTAAAAAAGATATAATTTTTGTAATTCTTGTAATGTTACAATTTTTATTTTGTACTGAACGTACAAAACCGAAATGGTACAAAACTTCCGATTATAAACATATTACTAAAAAATTATTTCAGACCGTGTGAATAATGAGAAATTTATCAAACATACATAGTTAATTTGTAAGTACACGAGATGTTGATTTATGATAACATTAACAGCTCGTCCGAAGGTCCTTGAATGCCTAATTATATTTCAATAAAGCTGTAACCGACCAGTCGTCCTTCATTAATGTTTTATTCATGGCAAACATCAACATCTACAGACTTTAAAAAAGTTGGTATTTATTAAATAAATAACATAAATTCCAATAATATTTTATCGAATTGTTAAAATAGTTTACATGTAAACAATCAAATAAATTCTTTACTTTTTATGTATGATTTTAATATGTTTTAATCGTTGATTTATTCGGGTTCCTACACTTTTAGTCTTAACAGTTAAAGATGAGGATTCTTATTTGCCTATAAAAAAGCTTAAACAATTTATTAGATATTTAGCTTATCCTTTTATGCATACCCTATCAGATTCTTGCCTAGAACATTTAATTTCATTAGAAAGACATGTATAGCTCTAAATCAGACCCCTCTACCAGCTGATGATACGTAAGGTATTTATTTATACTATCATTTAGAATGATTATCATGTACTAGGAGGTATCCCCGTTTTTTCCCCCGGTATTTTCCTTTATTTTGGATTGGAGAATGCTGCCAATTCTGTTGGTAATTACTGTATATACATCTTCGATTAGTAAGGGTTGTACACCATTAAATATTATCAACTAACAAGGTCAATATTTAATTAAGAAGAAACATACTATACTGCTGGAAGTATATTAGGAACAAAATAACCTCTTTGCATGTCTCCAAACTAAAACCAGCAGTTCGGCTATATAAAGATAACACTACACATGAGAATTAAATTAGCAATTGAATTTATCACAGGCTCGTTAATTAAGTGTGACCTCTGCGGCGCACTTTACCCTCACGCTTGAAATAATTCATCCTCATTGTTTTCTTCATTAGGGTTTCATTTCCCAGCCTAAGTAAAGAACATAATGATGTAATACATATCTCAGACAATATCATATCGTTCGGTTCATATCTTATCTTCAGAATTGAAAGTTGTTAATAGGTCTAAAGTAATAATTTACATAAAAATATTTCAATAACATAAAACGTTCTTGTCACATAATATTTACCTTGCATTACTGAAATCATATTACTTCACGAAACTTCATATGACACACTTAGTGCCCGAGAGGTTCAAACAAGTAAAGTTAGTTTTCTGTATTAATAAATTAGCGTATTAAGCTATGAAGGACATTAGTCTTACGTTATTGAGAAAATATAGTGAAATCAGTTTGAATAAAATACGTTATACGATTTTACACTTGAAGATTTCCAGGTGAAGTTTTTGCGGATGCGTAATAAAATGCTTTGTAAATAAACTAGTTTGCGAATATGAAAGATGTCAACTGCAGAAATTGGAATGAGGGTTTCTTGGCTGCAATTGTTTTCAGGTCACTAAATATATTCATTGAAGCACGAATAACATGATTCTGCATTCGAGATTTTTTGTTTATATTGGAAGAAAAATTCACTGATGGATAATACTTTATGAGCATTGTTTTAACGTAAAAAACGCACTTTTAATGATGAAATATTTTGAAATATAAAAAGTTATACTATCTATGATGTGTCTTTAATGCAACATTCCTAAGGCCGCTGTTTTTAAAATACCTAGTTATTTAATTTCGTGAGCATCTCGACTAGGCTATATTTTAAAATCTATAACAGGTAATTTCATTATGAGTACATTTTTTTTTATTCAACAAGTCCTCAATAAATGTTAGTTTGTAAAGCTTGTAGTAATACTTATTAAGTTACCGTTATATAAATGATAAATAGAGTTCTGTATTTTTGTTATCAGTCATTATCTTATTATTTTATGTTACAGGTAAGTATCTCGTATTTTGCATCTACACAGCGTAAGTGATGTTCTTTTAAACAACTAATATTCTTTAAAACATAACACCTACTAGTAGAAAAGATTTCGATCTAGTAGAAGTCATATATTTACTGTAAAATCACACATTTAGTTAAGTTGTCTTCCATGTATATTGTTAGAGTGCCTTGGCATTATTTAATATTTTCTAACCTATGCATCGCTTTTCTGAAACATAACCTTTTTAAAACACATGAAAATCCTTTAAAAGGTAATTTTGTCACCTTTTAATCACAACATTCACAACATACTGTATTAATTGTATATGCCATGAATGATATTATCAATGGTTAACAGAATGCAATGCTGGTTCTTTGAAAAGGTCCAAACCTTTCAAACATAATATACTTTGGCTGAGTTTTGACTAGTTTTCTAGTGAGACCTCATTGATTTATTAATAACGTAGCTGATTATTATCAGATTTCGTTGATCAAGATGTCATTCGATTCGTCTCTTATATATCCATTGTTTGTTTTAGTGATACATTTTTCCTTATTATAACTAATTTCATGAAATTTGACTTAAGCTTTTCTAATGGCCACCATCTTGAACTAACTTTTAAGATTAGTGAAATCTTTTATAATTGTTTCCTATACAAAGATAAATAAGAATGCCGAAGTGTGAGTTTTTACCTTCACTTGGACAAAAGTTATTAAAAAGTTAGTATAAAAACATATTTAGACAGTCTGTCGAAGTACTAGACATCAGAGGTCATTCATGGCCATAACAATATGTGGTCTTCATGCAAGGAACAAATTCACTAGTCCTCATAGAGGTTGGAAACGTTCTTAGTGTTCATATGTGTGTCTGTGACACATAATTTATGGCAACGACTTAAATTGTTTATTTATTCGAACAATTTAGACATCGGGCCCAATCAGATTATTAGGAAAGAATAAAACTCCCAAAAAGGGGGTTCTTGGATGTTTCCAAAGGAAATAAATAAAATTTTAGTTTAGGTCATTGAATTCAGATCAAAAATTAATAATTTTATACATTGGATCATTCCTCTATGCACATTGATTATCAAGATATCACTAATTGTAAACACAGCACTTTTTCCCAATGTCAACCGAACGGGAAATAATTATTGTAATTCTATGTTCACCTTATTTTATAACGAATCTTGATAAAACGTGATTAATATATTTTTTAACTTTACTGAATATATAGCTTATCCTAGTTGAGGTCTACTGAAAATTGTATGAAAAGAATTAAATTTTAAGTATGTGTCAAAGCAAATTTGTATGCTTTTCCCCCATATTATTCTTAAGTAAATTAGAAACATTGCGAAAGATCGCTTATTATTGGATAGGATTTAAAAATTTGAAATTCGCTCAATATGTATGCAGGTGTGCTGCAACTATTTTCAATACAATTTACAATAAAGACTCTACTTTGATATCATAACAATTTTATTTTTCACCCAAATCACATGTAATATTCGTTTCTTTATAGTTGCTTAATACGGATAAAAATATGTCATAAAAATGTTTTGTCCAACAGAAGTTTTTAAGTAAATTATTTTTTCAATCCGTTGCAGTACGTGTATGAAAATACTAAGAAATATAACAGATTTGAGGGCTTTAATGGAATATTGTCGTCTAAAACGAATCCTAGTGTCATCAGTTAGCAGAGGCGGTGCTGATGACGTCACAAGTACCAAATAAACAGAAGCTCCGGCAAATAACTCTTTTACATTCCGTCTCCAAAGTAGAGAAGCGTTTCTAAGAACACTTGACATGAATCCTTGCAGAAAAGGATGCTTTTGGAAGTTTGCGTTTGCTTCATACAATACGCTTATTTTAATATTCCTTGGTGACAATTTTATCAGTTCTTAATTATGTTTACAATTTGAAGCTAAAAATAATATTCAATTTAAGACTGTAATACTTAACTGTCTTGGTAAAGGTTTTTAGTTGAAACGTTTGATTTTCTGGTGTTTACAGTTAAATATTTCAAAGTCAAAAGAAGTTATTTTGTTATGATTCGATCTTTAATTTTATTTTCACAAATAATCGAACAACTATAATTTCTCCGAAAACAAATAGTGTTAACCTGCGCATAAAGTGTGGTTGGTTACCATTAACTGCTAATACAATAGCTATGCCGAGTAGAGTCTACATTGGCTATAGCTAATCCGAATCTACTCTAACGTGGGAATTAAATATCGCTGTTGATGGCACCTGTCTTTCATTTTTTTCAGATGATAATATTGTCTTAGTGTTCATGGCAGAAATGTACTTAAAACGTGAAACAGGGCATTAAAAAAACTAAACATATTCTTTGAAGTCATAAACCGCGCTTAATAGCAATGACCAGCGCGTTTGTTTGAGACATTTACGGTTGTAAAGTAGTAGTTGAATGTTTTACTGGCCTGGGTGTGTATTTCAAACGCATTTTTATTGCGTTCTCCATCTTCTGTTAATGATCTTGATGATTTTCTTATGTTGTACTGTTATTAATTGTTAATGATATTGTTTATGATAGTTACAGTTTAAAGTTTAAGCTACTTCTAAATTTCCTCAGGTTCTATGAGTTGATAATTTTTTTCCATAACTCATGTTTCCACCCACGTAAACCCTTGTGTTGTACCTTAAATACTTATAATGCACAAGTAGCATTTTGTACAGTTTTCAATTTATTTTCAAATAGCCGAAAATTGTGACCTCTGGAATTCTGTAGTAAATTTCGAAAACGACAAGGTAAATTCAATATACAATATTTTGTTTCTTTATTGTAGCACATGAAACAAATGCTTCTCTTGACGAAATGCGTGTTTAAACTGTTATGTGAATTTCCTCTGCAAAGTTTTAATTTTTTCCGCAAAAATATTGAAAATTAAAAAAGGAAGATTTATTAGAAGAGTTAGATTATTGGAGTAATCATAACTAAATATTTAAATATACAGGCTAAAAATATAAATGGTTATGACTTCAAATTTATATTTGTGTAGTTAAATGCCATGTATACAATGTGAGTATTCTGTTTTCAGTTTCATCCAAAATATGTTAAAATGAAAAATGCAGATAATTGAGCATATTTTAGAAGGTGCTGTATTCAATCAATTTCTACATCAGGGCTACAGTGATATGTAATTGAGGGTTATCTAGAGTAAACACCGCTTAACTCCGTCATGAAGTTTTAACGTTATTTCCTAATTTCCTATAAAGCTGTTTGATAGCGTCAATATGACTTTACCCATTCCAAATATGGCGATTCTTTTAAAGTACCCTATAGTCGCAATTAAAAAATACAGTAAAATGTTTTCAGGTGTTGACAATTTATAATTTTTCCTTGCCAATTACGCACAGTTGGTATGTTATATCTTAAGTTATGGAAATTGTTTACACCTGAATATGAAGCAGTGGAGTGAAAGTCATTAAAATACTGATATCTTAAGTCGTTCTAGCCAGACATGTTAACATTTTGTAACAGCTTATATCTTTATTATCTTATATCTTATATCTTTATTGTAATTTTTAAGCAAACACAGTTTATGTTTGTTAATTTGATCATTGAGAATAAACAAGCCTGACAGCCCCGGAAATGGAGCAGGACTTGGCTCAAGATATATCGACCCTAGTGGAATGTTCTATACGATTATAGTATGTTATATATTCCTTTAACAATGCGAAACCTTTCCGATCGATAGTTTTCATTCGATTTCCTGTTTAATCGAAGATCATTTCGGCCTCTAAACACTGATAACTTCACTGATACCTAAGTTCGTTTCTACTTACATATTTAATCTCTGGTTCAACCTAATTGATAGCTGCAATATTTTATTTACCGCTTATATTAAACCCATTACCTCTTATCATTTTGCAATATTCAAATCATTTACGAGTCCTGCATTATCTGTAGACCTACTTCAGGTTAATTAAGCTTGACAGCGTACATAAATTCAAACGTTATCCCTCCAGAGGTCCACAAAAACTAGATAAATTACCATTACATTTATTGGAATCATTACTATTTATCTCGTTGTTATCTTGTTTCCTTGGTTATTTAATAGTTGATCTTGTCTTCTCTAATCCTCATCTCAGTTGTAAGTGAGTCTCTCATTGGGCCTAATGGCCTGATGGGCGATTGGTGTGACCAATCGAAATCGATCGCCACTTTCCGCCATTTTTGAAAATTTACCTTGTATGCAAATACAGTATAAGTGTAAATATATTTTAAGTGTTGTAATACTTTTTTATTTACATCCGTTGAATGTAACAACACGTATCACGATAATCAAGAAATTATTTAATACAGAGTCCTAAAGGAGTTCTGGTCACATTTTATTACTCCTATTAGACATGATAATGATAAGTTTCCATAAGCGACTATTTCAAATGGTAATTAGAAACTTTTCAATATGAAAAACATTACTTCAGTTTATTACATGTCCTAGTAACCGAAATAATCCCCACATTCTGTGCGGGATCCTGTAGAGACGAGTGGTTAGGCCAAAACTGACAATCAATAGCGCTGGTGCACTGCCAGATCTTCCCTTGCTCCATTTTCTCTCGTCTCTTGCAACGATTAAACCAAATGACCCAAAATACGTTACTTCACTGTTACGGGTAACTGAATACAAACTCCCCAACCGGAAATACCGCCGCACCACCTCTATTAAGTATCATGATCTCGTCGACATTTTTGCCATAACTGGAAAAAGTCAGTCCCACTTAAAGAGTTTTGTTGTACGTTTCACAACTGGTCTTAGCTTTGGTAGTTAAATAAGTTAGTTGGAGGTCAGGCGGCCGAGGTCGAAACCATGAGGTCTTTTCGTGGGTTGTGCTTGTGATTTTAACATTTATACTGTCTTTTACTGCATCGACTATTCCCTTGACTTGATGGAATCCTTATACGCGCAGATCAACAGTATATATGGACGGACACAGTGAAATATACCAAAGATAGCCAACCTCAAAAATGGATTAAAATAAATATTTGCACCCCGACAATGAAGGACGGCGGTAGACGTCGATAGACGCGAGCAAGGTGTTATCAAATTTGGAAGAGCGGTGGGAAAGGGGCTCGGGGGCGGAAGTAACACGCATTATGGAAATTGGAACTCGTTTTAGAAACAGAAATATGGAGCCGTATCCAGGTTGGGTCGGATTGGGATTTTATTGGGTTTAAGGCTGTAGAAGGAAATGTAATACATGTGAGTCGGGAACTACGAACGGCATTGCAATAAATGCGTTTTCCAATAACTCATTTATAAGCAAATATTTGTAAATATTTATGAAAGAAGCACATTTCTGTATACTTGCACTGTATTGATTCGTGTTGTTTTTTCCTTATCAGTACGACTACTCCTTAGTCGGATTCTTATACAATACAGTACCTTATTTATAAAATTTTACATATCGCTCACGAAATTATCGTATCAAAATACCAAATGAAATATGATTAATCGATTGGTTCTGAAAGTTAACAACTCCGTTATTGAGCATACAAACAAACTTATTTGTTGTTGTTGTAAAGAAAATAAGCGAAATGTTATACGTAAGTTCCTTTTTAATCAGTAAGTTCAAGACGATTAGTTTGATGGCCGAAACTGCGTCACGTTTAGAACAGTACACACGAAAATACCCTCTAGATCAAGCAGTATTAATATTTCTAGTATTATTTTAATAAAGTAAGTGCGTTTCCAGTTTATTAGCCATTCGCGAAAGCCGTCTTGTCAAAGATCAATTAGGAGCAGCAATAAAAAGATATCTCCCGTAAACAAGGTTTAATGGTCGAGTCCCATCTTAGCGTTATTTCACGTCCGATAAACGTATTTGTTACGAGCCCAGACCACCACTTATTCCAATATTGAAAATAATCCAACGTGGTGACGACTCTCGTAAAAGATGTTATTACAAAGCTATCGCAGTAAAACTCTACTATGCGTTATCGCTTTTATTGTAAACAATTTAACCCACTTAAGATATTATTAAAACCTACAACATTTTCTACTAAATGGCTTGAACTTTTGTGTTTAAAAGAGGTTTAATTTATAATTTTCATTAAAATCAACTTGAAATCTGTTCTGATTAAAAACTTGGGATTGTACATTTTTATGTATTTCTCATAGAAAACATGTTCATGACATGGAACCGTAAAAAACTTTAAACGTTAAAGTTTTAACGTTAAGTTAACGTTAAACTTTCTTATATTCAGTTTTGGTACCGCCTTGATTCTCTGGAATGAAAACTGCTAGTTTTGTAAAATCGTCCAATTGTACTTTGACAAATTTAAAAACTTTAATCAAGTTAATTAAATTTTAACTTTTCTTCCAAATTATTATCTTAGGTTTTGCCAAGCTCCACCAGTTTCAGGGGTTAACCTATAGTAATTAAATATTTTATATTTTATGATTAAATTAGAAAACATATCCGTGCCAAACATGATATATATGTTCATCAATGCACCTTATAAAATACTTTCGAACACAAACTACACTTTGGTTCACGTACTTTTTCACTAAACCAACCAACAAACATGAAACAGAAAAAATACTTTGTTTCAAGTACCTTTTTACTAAGCTAACCAACAAACATAACACATGTTGAAATGGTAATTTCATATTGTTGACAACACTAACATTATATTTTTACACGATTTAAAAGCTTATTTACTTTTGGAGATATAACACTGATATTAGACGCATGCCTTAATTGCAGCACGATGTTGCGGTAAAGCACCTATATCAGTACACTATGTAAATTATACACGTTGATTGGTTATTAAACGAAAAATCTCGTAGAAGCTTAAGCAAATATTAGCATAAATGTTTCTAATGGGAAATAGCGTTTAAAGAGACATTGAGTGAGCTTAAGGCAGTCACACCCACTTGGCCGTTCGTTCGTGAGTTAATTAATGGATAATTGATAAATAATAAAAGAGTTCGGAAATATCAGTCTCAATTCTTTGTGTTTGTGCTTTAGAATGTGTAAATTTGAGTTTATTTTGTATCCGGAACTAAAGTTATCTTATGACAAATTATGAAATTGGATTTACTGTTTCTCTTTCAATATATGTATTATTCTTATGCACACTTGAATAAAAAATAAGATCATGCAAATTACAATATCTTAAACAACAACATAGGCACGTCGAAAGGTTTTAATCAATCATGTTTTACTTCGCAATGTGCCTTTCTCTAATGTATTTTTTTGTAAACTTAAACGACGGATTTTTTTGCATCAACAGTAATTTCCATAAATGTTGATACATTCAAATTAAAGTAGAAAACAAGTTTTTCTTTTAATAGAAATAATATTTTATGTAACACCATACCTACCGGATGTCAATGTACACGTATTTCAGGACAAATTAAATCGCAAAGTAAAGAGATCTCACATCTATATTTACACACATTAGAAAATCATTGATCGGGCGTTGTAATGTGTAATAAACAAATACAAATAAGTTACAACTCAAATGGTTACAAATGCTAATCATGAGCTTTATCGTGAATGTGTAGCTAACATCAGGGGAAACGTAGTCGTCCTAAATTGACAATCAATACACAGTCCTCTCGCCGCTGAGCCATTGCTTCATCTTGTGTGCTCAACCTAACGACAACTGCCTCCATTCCGCGGATAAATCACTCTCGCATTAGTAATCAACCGTAAAACCGAGAAGTAATGTACAGTGTAATGAATAAATTTTTAATATCTGTCCGTGATTTTCATCGTTTGTAATTAGCGATGCGATTTAAATAGGTTTTAATCATGTCATTCCCCTATATTTTATCGATATCATGAATCCCGAACACGTGTAAGGGAAATAGAAGAGATTAACTTGTTGGTAAATATAATTCTTAGTAACGACGAAAAATGTTGCTTTTCAACTCTTTAAAAACTATAAATGTTGTATTACGTGTTTTTTTTTTAATACACAGCTAAAAGGATCAATGAAACGTGTGTAAATACAGATTAAGTTAGTAAATTGTAATGTTTTGACTTTTCTTTGTAGTTCCAGACCAGTCAATCAGAATGAAAACCAAATGCTGCTCTTAGGCACTTAGTTTTTTTGTGCGATTAAAGCATTCTGGAACTGCCCCCCCCCCCCAAAAAAAAACAAAACAAACAAACTAGGATTAAATAGCTATGGTTAAATATTTTCATAAAAAATATATTTACATTAAATGGATAATCCAAGCCTAAAGTAAATTATTTATTTAGCTTAATGTAGTCGGACTAAGGTCAGTATATTAGTGCACTTACCTTACTGTGTGCAGTAAGAATGTCAACTTCTGGGTATTCTTTTAAGTTATGATGGAAGACGAAGCATAAATGTCCGAACGTATACGAAGTTTACTAGAGTCCTTCATGGAGCAAGTCACTTGTATGTCTGTAACCTTTGGCTGAGCTACAACGTCTCATTTTATTTTTGTAACATACTTTTTTAACTTTCTAGCCTCCTTATAAAATGATATTTGCTTTTTATAAGTCAAACAAACCTCAAGGAAATCCATCCTTGATGTATTATGAATGTGGTATTAAGCCCAACTGATTTTAATGTTCGAATATTGTTTTTTTATCACATTTTAACTGAGTATAAAACTAACTGGCTGTATTTTAACTGGCTGGTATTAGCTGGCTGTAAGTAACTGCCAGAACCATAGGGATCTTTAAAGTTTAAATGGTTGAATTTTATCGCTCGAACTGATTTCATTACACAATCAATTCTATATGTGTACCTCAAAATACTGAATTCTTCTTTTAGTATGAAAATGAAACCTGAAACATTTTTAATTATTATGCGGAAATAGTGTCTGTAGTATAAGGAATATTACTGAGTATAGCAAAATTTGATGAATTCATTTTATACAAACTCATTTCTAACGCTAGAAGTAATATCTTGCATATTGGGTGTTAAAAAATTACACGAAGAAGTTCTCATGGTTGTTACTCTCTTTGTAAGTCTTTGATAAAACCCTGACGGACTGTATTGATCTGTTTCCCTTAATATTTTTCCGAATAAAATCCGCAAGTGAATCTTCTATAACAGTCTGGTTAGAATATAAAGCGTTATTCCACAAGTGACTCAGCGCAGCGCCGGTTTGACATACGAGTGTTGACCAAGTTTTGCCGCAACCGGAAATCTCAGGGGACCGCAAGCGGCGTAGGCTACGGGTGTAGGGGAACTTGTGCACCCACCCACACGCCCGCACACTCACACACACACACACACACCCGCGTGCACACGCTCACAACCTCCACGCACCTTATTAACCCATTACCAGCGCTTACGGATCCAGCGGATAAACGACCGCCTTCGACCGTTAATTGTCAGGCAGTAACGCAATGAAAAGTGGAAACAGAAACAGGGTCTGAGGAATAGATAGTGGATATAGTGGAGGGTCACTGGGCAGGGCAGTCACCAAGAGAGGGTATGGGCATGGGCATGAATGAATAAAACTGTCGATGGCACGAATTGCGTAAAGAAAAATGTCCAGACGAAGATTTAATTTATGATAGCTCCTTGCCAAGACAAACAAAAGATGTGTAAAAGGATCAATATATCAATATAAAAAGAAAATTGTGAGTTGATATAGTTCGGGGTACAGCCAAAACTACATGTCGTAGATACCATCTTGGTGTCAAATTAAAGATTATAATCTCATGGTGTGCACCAAGGTTTGGTTTTGATATATTTAAGAGTCCTTCCTACCCAAGGCGGTTTTCGTTTTTCTGCGACACTAGCGGCGACGTTTGGAACTTCGGCTCCATAAGAGCCCATGCTAAATCAGTGCACATTTTGCGATGTGAGGTTTCGCGCGGAACCATTTAGCGCCCATATTTTTTAACGTATCCATACTATGCGAAATTATTTAAATAAATAATGTTCTAAACTACAGGAATTGCTTTTTTATTTTTTTAAAAAGGTTTCAAAAAACGTTATATTTATGTCCAAAGTTGACTGATTAAAATTGATGATAGAAAAAAACTATTTAAGTTATCTAAATTCTAAAAGCAATTTTTGTAGTTTGGACATTTCCGTTACAACCATATTGAATTTAAAATTTTATCTTACCTCATGGAGCTTCTATATGGTTCAGCGTGAGAGCTGTTTTTGAAAATTTTTGGCTGAGTAGGGAGGACTCTTAAGAACTTTGGCACAGAATCATCCGAAAGGGATCCATGTCAAGGTTTTTGTAAGTGCTTTTAATATAGTTACTATGGGTACAAACAGAATGCAGCACAAAGCATTGTGTGAAATCGACGTGAGCAAAACGAATCGAAAATGATACTTTTTTGATATTTTTTGTGAAATAACGAAATTGAGCTAGTTCTACATTATATAGAAAGTGCAACTGAATTTGACTAACTTGTTCAAAAGTAATGTATAGCAGCCTAACAACGTGAATTCGACACTCACACGTTTGCTGATTAATCGATAATCGGAAGAATATGAGCCTAATAAAATTATTGTAAACTGTGCCTTACTTTTTACCTTCTATTTGATTCAATTGAACCTTTGTGATGTAAAATATGCTTTACTGACAAACTGCTGATTCCGAGTAAATAAAACAATGGTATTGAATAGGTATTACTCCAGTTTAATGTTTAAGCTAGGTATTGTACTGATATTACTTCTGGGTATTGAAATAAGCTTATCATTGTACTATGAATTGTATTCATCTATTATATCGTAGACGATTGCTCGTTTTCAATTCAATCAGTTCATATCCAACAAAGTCAGAGGCTTTTACACATTTTTTACTGGAGATTGCAACCACACTTGGTGATGGAAATAAATTCGATTTTGTTTCATCGTAGAATAAACTTAAAAAAGTATAGTTTAATGTAAATAGACCTTCTGCCTTCAAAATCAAACTCATGTAGGGCTTAAAACCAGCTGCGCTCACGGTGTAAAGTGCGCGATACAATGCAGGGGCTGCACAGCATGAATCGCGAGGTAAAGTCGCAGTAACCCCAATACAATCTTTATCCGCCCAGCCGCGATGGCTCCATATTTCTGTTTCCAAAACGAGTTCCAATTTCCATAACGCGTGTGTTCCTTCCGGGCCCTTCCTCCCCGTCTGGAATGCGATCCTACCTTAACCCCAATTCTGGCTGCGCCGCTCTATATTGTCTCGTCTTTTCGCATTTTTATCTACTCTGCAGCCTTCTGTGTTTTATTTAAAATGGCAAGTGTTCTTCGTTAAATTTATATCCTAGTGCATACGAAAATTTTGGAGGGAGATTATAGTGTAGAAAAAGCCTATTGAAAAGTGATCAATGAAATTTAATGTCTGTCAAGTTGCATATCTTATCTAGTCAGCAATTGATGTTTTCTTTTACACAAAAACAGGACAAATCAAATCAAACTTTTTTAACCACAGTAATTTTTGGTATTAATGAGTACGCTGCTCCTCACCATTGACTATACCTAAAACACACATACAGGAAATAACATTTTTATGAAACAAATACCTACCATAACAGCTAAAATATGGTTTTTAAAAGTTAATATCAGTTCAAAGTACCATAACCATGGTAAATAACAAGGTATTTGCAGTATAGCAACAAAAAAGCTAAAGTGTATGCTTTATACGTGACTTTATAGGAGGTGAACTTTTACAGAAGATTCTATCACTTTTCCACCATTGATTGTTGCACGAGGCGATATTGTGTTTTTAATCAATCGCTTGCAAATTTCCGTCAATGGCCAACTACCAACGGCAAGGGATTGTTCCCCCAGGCTTTGAACGATTCTCCTCTCTAAAATGTATATACGAGACTGACAGGTATTAATTTTTATCAGCAGTTTATTTGCTTAACAGAATATTTTACTTTGCTTGTCTTATATCAAAAAGAAGTGTTTATGTGACCTTTACAGCGAAATATCATTGAGTTTAAATGCTGCTTAAAATATATCAATAAAATATATAAAATGTAATTGGAACCATATACCCACACTTCGGTTAAAATGAGTTGTTTTATATTATAATGTTTAATAGTGGTTCTTAAATTAAATGTAATTCAGTCCTTAAATGATCTTATACGGACGTGACGTCATTTAACCTAGAAGACATCTCTATTTTAAAGTACAAATAAACATAACTTCGCATTGAAATAAGATCAGGAAAATGAATTATTAAGTGTTAAAACTGTTTCGTAAGTTAATTGCTGATAAAAGATTAATTAAGTTCTTGATTCCATATGGTTTCTTATTAACACGGATTTCTTGGATTTCTTTCGTTTATCATTCAATGCAATTTTTCAATTGCGTCCCTCTTTTAGTGTTTGCAAACATTTATTGTGCTTTTTTAGTCTAGAAATCATATTTAACCAGCATAACAAAACTCTCATGAATCCTATGATATATTGGTGTATGTAAGAAATGTCGCTTGCATATTCTCTTCGAATAAAGTAAATTTAGCAGTATTTTTTTCGCTGTGAGTGTTTCTTTGATTCGACAACTTAGGTTATTTGATAAAACCACGTGGGAGGCAAAATGTCAGAGTAGGAAATAGGTAAAGTTGGCCCTCGAGAATCATAAAAGCTCCGCCTTGTTTTACATGTAGTATTTGCTGACCCGAAAACTATTCTACAGGAGCAAATGCAGTTTTCCCAGAGTTGGAGTTTGTTAAGTTGGCAGTAACTTTTTGTAACACATCCGAATCTCGTGTGATAACCTACTTTGATTCCCTCCCGTTTGCCGTTCTCTTAAGTTTATTGTTGCAGAGATTATTGAAATATACAAAAAACTAACAAAAAACCAACATTAAATCTTTAAAAGCAGACAATTGTAATCCCATTCAAAACTTGTATTTTTTCCGTTTGTTTACGTAAATCACTAACAAAGTTGTAATTTAGATAGTTATGAGTATTGCAACCGAAAAAAAACAATATCTTAGTGTCTACAGTAAATTGGAATATAATGATATTTATGGTAAATAATCGGTTTCATACTTTAAAAAGGGGTTTATATTTGTTTTACAGAATGGATTGATTCCCCTATGAACTAATGCTCTCAAGGTATAAGGTTACCAATTTTAATTAATATTTACTTTCTAAACCACAGCCGTAGTCTTTAATTAATTGTAAAAAAATGTTTATACATTTTTCCAAAATATCTAGCAAATGTTTTGTACGGAAGTGGGTCTGTTTAGGAAATACAGGAAATAATAATGTGCAAATCATAATTTAAAAACGAAATAAGTTGATACTGTGTTTATTTACAGTTGATGTTGAACGCATAATAAACCGTCAGGACTGGTGATGTAAATGTTCTCTTTGGGGCAATAAAAGCTACCTGTGTGGTTCTATTTTATTTAGTCTTTTATTCAGTCACTAAAGCCCCACTTCCCCGTTGCAATCGGTCTAGCCGTCGTTCAAAGAGGAATAAAGTTTACAAGGAGGTCGTGTGAGCTCCAGGTACCACTCTTTCTATTACTTCTGTCTCATGTAAGATCGAAAGATGACAGTCGAGTTGTTATACAGGTTTTAAATTTCAAAATAAATCTGTTACAGAAAGTTATATTATAACCACAATTTTTATCGCTGAGTAAAATAAAGTTGTCTATCATAATGTCTCCTGCAAATACCAAAATGTGTTGTTTTTTCAAGATTTACTTACTTTTCGTTCAAGCTTTATTGGTTATAAATAACAGCTTTGTTAACACTCATACTTCCCGTTTAATAACCTGTTAATTGCTATAAAGTCCACTAATGACCTTTAACTGCAACAGTACACTTAAGCCTTCTGAGTTCCAGAGTGTGTTTATTTACATTTCCGGATTAGACTCAGGATACCTACTTGTCTAGGGATATCTTGTTCGATTTTATTTATTGTTTGAATCCTATTACCGTCATTGAATAGTTTTAAAATGAATTAAAAATAAAGCAGTTGATGGAAAGTATAATGCAAGACAAAATTACCTATGACAAAGCGTTAACAAGCGCAATTTATCCTGTTTGGTTCAGGACATCCAAACCGTACCAACCAACACCCGTTCGGTGGCTATCTGCCCACTGATGGCGGCACCGTGACGAAATACGTTCTTTGTTTCAATAGGCCTGAACAGGTTTTGTATTAGTTTTTAATGTTTTTGTTAGTATTTGTATTGTGTTTTAAGTGTTATTCGTTGATTTTATATTTATTTTCCTGACGAAGCCATCTGTTTCATGTGAAACTTCACTGCAGCACAGTACCAGCTGAAGAAGACCTAATGTATGCCAAAGCGCGTTTTGAACCAAGCGGAATTGATTGAGCCATATTGACGTTTTGCCGTACGTAATTTATTTCACGTTTAATCGTTCAACTCAGATGCTAAAATCATGGATAATACAGTAAGTGATAAGCCATACACGTTTAAGGAAAATTTAAGATATGATGAAATAAAAATGGATGTATTGCAATAACAGTTTATTATACTAATTTCAAATCGTTATTAAACAGACATGTTTAAAAATTCTCCCAAAAACTTTCTTTTTTTACTTTAAAAGTTTGGCACGGAAAAAATAATAATTCAAATGAAATGTAGTGAATTATCTGTTCATCTCTATTAGCAACCGCAGGGTTTGCCTGTAGCAATATTACATCCCCAAGTAGATAACATTTTTTGAACATTATTCTCCATGTCCTAAATACCACATCATCAGTCCCATGTTACGCTTACTGATAATTACAATCTTTAGCTGATGTGAAACCCACCAACATTCAAAGTCCAACAAATCTCCTTCAACACTAATTTTCAAGACGAGTATGTCAAGATCTGAGTAATATACGTAATATACTAAAATGTTGTATGACAGTATTTAAATTGTTTAACGGGCTAGGCTTACTATTCTCTTTAACCTCTTGGGTGGAAATTTTCAGCAACTTAAGGAACGATTGTAATAAAGTCTGGCTCGACGAAAAACAATATTAAAACAGGAAAGACTGTCCCAAGCGTGTGATGCGTTTCTCAGGGTCCCCGAGCTCCCGCTGCCTCTCCTTCTCTTTCCCGGAGGGTTTTAAACGTTGGTAACATTGCTATTCGTCTATTCTCGCTCCTTGGGGAATAATTAAAAATTAATCATTATACAGTTAACACACTTGTTAAGATGACTAATATACAAACGAAAAAACATTATTTTTTACACACGATCGGTATCCACGGAGGCCCTTCGTAACTGATCTAACATTTTCGTTCTACCATTTTTCCAAGCGAAGGTCAAACATCTTTAACTAATTTTTAATACTATGTAGTGTAGGATTAATCCTATCAAATGTAGTGTAGGCCGTGACTGGAACATTTTAATACGCATAAAGTGCGCTTGAAATTTTTTATCAGTTACATAAATTATCTACTGTTTTATATCGCAATAAATCAAATACAGCACATATCTTGTATAATAATAAGCGAATTCCGAAGATCCATGTCAAATAATACAACACGGTTAAAATACGATAACCAATAAGATTAGGTTTTGCCATATCTATCATTAATGTGCAGATGAAATTAAAATTATTATAATGTATTTATAACTTTATTGAAATTCTTCGTTCGATTCCTCCTACCAAGAAAATTGTTCCATTGTTGAAATGAACTCGAATTGTTCGTCTATTCGAATTCTTTTACGCATATAAACAAAATAATAAAACCTTCGATGTTTGGAAACGCCAAGTTAAACAATGGTGGGATAAAAAGTACCGAAGGTGAATACGTTGCTGTGTACAATAAGCGAGGTATACAAGGTGACATGTTAGCGGACGCTGACGCAGCGCATCTGCCGGTCTGGACAGAACTGCTGAAGTGGCTGGTGTCAGCAGTATCAGCACGGTCTTTCATTACGCTGAGCAATCTGCACCAGCTTTAATGCAGTTGCAGTTTTTTTTATATTTTACAGTGTACAAAAACTGGCAGAGCGAGATTATTTGGGTAGAATTCGTTTGCATGTATTATTTACATCGCATTCTAAATGTCTTTCAGGAAATAAAATAAAATTGTTGTAATGGGTTTGGGTAATTGGGTAATATAAGCCAGTCCGAAGTCTATTGCTTATTATGGATTGTTGATTTACTCTCAGGGAACGTTTTCTGTCATTTTTAAAACATTGTAAGTTTTAACTTTTAGTATGAATTGAATAAAATTAATTCCTATCAATTGGACTAAAAGTGGGTTATTGAAATATCCCTCAAAATTATATTTAAAATTACCGTTTGGTACAAATAATCATACCTTTTGAAAGTAAAGTGTTTTTGTGTATTGCACTTTACCTGCAACTGCAACTATAAACGCTGCAACATAAACACCTTACAACCACCCATAGCGACAGAGTAAAGTGTTTAAAAGCATTTTTACATTAGCTTAATGTCATAGTCACCGTTAGAAGACCTAAACGACTGTAGAGTTTGCACTAAATTGGTTTACAGCCAGTTAAAGAACAGTGTTGTAGATTCAGAGGGTAAAACTAACGTCTTTACTGCCAGGTTTGTGAACGTGCTCTTTTATTGGGCAAAATCACTGCCAGGTGTCTCGAGATGTGCTAACTTTTTACTGCAGAAGTAATTTTTAATATGGCAAGTTTTAGTACTCTAACAAATACCATCAGTCGATCGTAAGAATTTCGTTTGAAATATTAAACCAAACTGTTGAATTACTGAACATAGTCTTCCTAAATAACATCTAACATTGTCTCTTTGTTTGAAATTCTTTGTTGGTGATGGTGATTTTATTTTGATTTAGATATTTGTGATTTGCAATCATTGATTAGTAAAAGACAAATTTCACCGGGGTTTTGATAGTTTTTTTTTACTAATCATTGATGGCAAATGTCTGCAAAAATCTAAATCAAAATATCTAACATTTATTCATGTGTTAGCGAATTTCCCCTATAGGGAAGAAGCTGTTACCGTAGGTCTCATGGTAAGACCTAAGCCTAAAACCATCATAACTTTTCTTTTTGAGGTCCTCAGATGCCAAAAACACCATTCGTTCACTTTCATAAATATATATATATATCTATATATCTATTTATATATATATATATATATATATATATATATATATATATATGTGTCTTTAAGCACGATAACTTGCGCAAAAATGGTCCAATCGGAATGAAATTTGGCATAGACGTGTAAAGTAGTAATTATTCGGACGAGTTCGTAAACCAGCCCGATCGGACCACCGGAAGGGGGGGGGGTAAAGGGGGGTAAACCCCCCAAAAATGGGTTTTTTGAGACTTTTACATAGAAAAATAAAATTTTTCAAATTTTTATTGGCACCATTGAATTCAGCCCAAAAAAAACAAACAATTTAGTATTTTGAATCATGGCTCTATGTCCATTGGTTGCCGAGATATTGAAAGTGGTAAACACAGTACGTTGTCCCAATGTTAACCTTATGGGAAATAAGTAAAATTCTATATCTCGCTTATTTCTCAACATATCTTTATAAAACTTGGTAAATGGCTTCTTCTAGTTCAGATCTACTAAATATTGAATTAAAACCACCCAGTTTTAATATACCTGTAGCAGCAAACCTCCATACTCATTCCCCATGTTATTCTTATGGAGCTTACAAAAACATGTCAAATCTCGTTATATTGGATCGAAATATGTTGTTTTGCACTTGAAATTCGCTGAGTATGCAGGTCTGCTGCAACGGGGGTATTTTTAATTTCAAATGATTTTATAACTAATACTACCTGAAGTACCTAGTTAAAACTTTATTTTAAACTCAGACAAAAAAACATTGTGTCCTTGATGGTGCTATCCGTCGGGAACATTTTCAATAAAATCTGGAAAGCTCTAGAAACTGCCGAGCGAAGTTTAAAATCGATGGAACCGTCAAAGCAGCCAACTATTGGATTGAAACCAACTCTCTGCCGGGGGCTTTATCAGTTGCGATACCCTTATCAGCATCGGTGAACGCCCCAAATCCCTCCCTCCCCTCGGTTTTTCATTCTTTTTCTTGTTTTTATTCTGTTTCTGTAAGCTACATACTTTGTGATTGTCGGAATAAGTGTTGTTGCAAATTACAGAACAGTGACAAGTATATTCAACTCAATAGTCAATTGTAAAATGACAATTTCAGCAATCAAGAGTTGATTATGTTACGAAAGTAAAATACTAAAATTTACGGAATGATGTTTTTTTAGTAGTACCGTTGGTCATACGTAGAGTCTAATACCAGCACACCACCGACTTTACTACGTAAATACCGTAAAAGGAAAATTTGAAATTAAAAAACTAATATTAAAACTAAATTAAAATTAAAATGCTTTATGAGAATTTGGGATTTCAAGAGAAGTGATGTATAATGTTCAACATTTCTTGACAATATAATGTCAACGATTGATTCGCGCATGTTTAGCAAAAATAAGGTTTAATCTGATGAATAATTAGTATTAATGCAATTTTTTACAGAAGCCTTTATTTCATTTACGGAATGCACTAAACGTAGTGTTTTTAGTGAAAATCTGATATTATTTTACTTAAAACAAAGCAATTACAAAAGCAAGCAATTAATTACATTCATCTATTGTTATTAGCTTTAATCATCTAAGGACAAATTAGATTTTCTTTCTGTTTGTTTTCTGTCAACAATTAACAATACATTAGAAATTGATTTGAAGTATGCTGAAGAAATAATTTGATTTTTAGCAGAAGTGCAAAGCAAATAAAAATGGTTTGGTAATTTTTTTTAATTTTTAGTACCATAAATTAAAAAATATATTGTTACTAAATGTTATCCGTGTCTTCGCTCCCGTTCAAAATTTGAAACAGCTGGGATTGCTTCTGCACAGTTTTTTTGTTCAATTGGAATCTGGTTTATTTGTTTACATTCGTCTGCTTGAATGGATACGTTGTTACAGCTGACTTACATAATATGGCAAATATTATTATCTTTACATAGTTTATTTACATCGACGATGACAAACAAACAAACTCCCAAACTTTCACACTTGTAATATTCGTAGGATAAGGAAATTACACTTAAAGAATACTGTATTTTATATTTTGCCTTGCATAAATTTCCTCAGAACATTTAAATACTTCAAGCTATGATATATAAAATCAGTAGGAGTAATTAAATTGCACAGTAGGTATGCATTCTCCAAACGCTGTACCTTCCGTCAATTTTATTTAATGCCTCTTAATTTTAAGTATTCATGATAATAATTTTTAAAAGTTATTTGAATTTTAAAAACTAATTGTGTTACAAACATAAAAAATATCCAGGAGTGTTCAATCCTCCTTGACAATGTAATATCAACGATAGATTCACGCATATTTATCATAAATAATGTTTCGTCTGATGATTAATTAGTTATCGGAATGCCAATCCTGTGAAATCATTGACCTTTGATGACTCGGTTTACAGCCTGCTTACGGCGTTTTGTAGGAAAATCCCCTAATAGCATTACGTTTGTATTTCTGAATAAGCCGGTACGATTACTCACCCTTTGAAGTCTTGTGACAGGATTATTCTTTGGACGCAAATCCCATACCTTAGCAGTTCGGAGTGTTTTTACTAAAATTTCAATATTTCCTTTTTATTTTCCATCTTACATTTTACATATATCTTTTTTATTTCCGTTACGGTTTTTCAATTACTAGATGTTCAAAATCAATCAGAATTATGTAATAATTTTGAGATAAACGGTGACATCTCAAAGTAAAAAAAAATTCCCGCAGTCGAAGTTGTATTTAGTATTGTTTTTGTAACGTTGATAAGCTATTGTTTAACAACGCTATTGTATTATTTATAAACGACAGTTAAATTAATATAATAAAATGCAATGGAAATGAATGAAACTCAACCTTACTCTTAGTGCAGAAACATAAGTTTTACTGGAGGAAATTAGAATCATGAAGGTGGGATTATCATATAAAAAACTGTATCAATAAAGAACTGTCACCCTACAACCGACATCGAAATCCATACACAATTTTAACGAATCCTTCATAATAACCATATCGTTGACTGATAAGCATATTTATTTAACTCTACCCTTATTCCTATGAGCAAAGTTATTTCATTCCATAATAGTCGTATTCGGGGCGGCGGCAAGGGTGTATACTGACGCCAATACTATTACGTTTAATGCTCACGTTTAGAGTCGTAAAAATCATAACGTTTTATGGTGGATAGCGTGTATTTAATACCGTTATGACAAAGCTTAACCTTATTTATATATTGCGCATTGCAAGATTACTTTTACATTGAACCAATTTCAAACGATCGTGGTTCCAAACAGTGATCTAGTTTGGTTTTATTTTATCATACGTCTCAATTTTTAAACTTTAAATTCTCGTCTTATTTTAAAGAAATTCTATCCACATTTTATGTTAATATTTTATGATTTCATACCTACTTTATAAATCTTTTGTTTTCCAAATATGGTGTTAGTTGTTGTATTCCTAAATAAAGCTAACTTGTTTGAAATTATCGTTTTATGATTGAAATCAAACCGTTATTTAAACTTTTAAGTTTTTATTTAGTTCAACATCAAATAAAAAATCCTGATCGCATTTTATTTATTTTTTATTTTATTATAGGATTTCCTTTGGCTTGTTGGTTATGTAAGTTTGTTCAAAGTGCGATATATTCGAATGACTATACAAACATTTGAACTCTTTTCATCTAGCGTAATATATATCATAAGTTAGCATTCTTCCACAATTAACGCATCAGGGGAATGTTCAAGAGAAATCCTACAGAAGACATTGACGCGACACGGTGTTAGTTTTGTATTCAAAGCAGAGACAACCAATATCCCTCTCCAAGGCCCATGTTTAGGCCAGTATTGGTTGGTGTAGATGTTCTTAAAAGCTTTATATATAAATTTGAACAAGAACATATGTATTGCCTTGGTCGTGTTTTTTCCATGGGAGTTTTTTGGATTGCATTTATTTAGTTAAGGTTTTGAAAATTTCGTTGAGAAATTACTTTCTGTGAGGTTAAAATAACTAGAATGAAAATCAATTTTTAACTCAAATTTAGATTAAATCTTCTGGGCTCATATTTCATACTGATGTTATAATTGTGAAGTCCACGAATCAAGGCATGAGTAAGCAGTTGGCCTTGATATTGTATTAATACTAGGAGTGACATAGTGAGGCACATATTGCCTCGATATTTTCAATACTCAACATTCATCAATCAGTCTTTCTAAATGATCGGTTAGGTTATAAATAAATCAAAAAGATTTTATTAACGATGATTGATTCTCTAAAGCTTTGATACAGCTAATTTGTCTTTGATTATCAGTTTCATTTTAACTTTGCCCAACGCATTGTATCGAGATTTTAGAATTTCGTCCAAGTGCTCTATCTCAACTATTTATTCTAAAGATAGTCCACATTTTAAGGTCTTTCGTGTGTTAAAAACTTTACATCAATATAAATATTTTTTGTGGTAACAAAGGCAGTCGTGAAAGCCTTTTTAATGTCCTAGTGTTTTCAAACGAAAAAATTATAAAATCAATGGTAACCCTTGCTTATATTCTATTACATAGGTCCTTATGCACGATGATCGTTATAAAATTGCTTACTCTTGATACAAATAACCATAAGTATATTACTTTGATTTCCTCGTATTAGACATGAAAATGATTTTTGAGTACATAAGCAATTTCAAAATAATAAATTTGACTAAAAGTTGTACGAAATTAAACAGATGAATCCCGGCAAGCAGAGTATATTGCAAAACGGACGAGTAAATTAGTAACAGCCAATAATGATAAATGGGAGGAGTCCGTGTAGAGTGGACGACATGGTGTGCTACAGTATATAAATCATCCCTCATATTTTCCTTCGTGTCTTGTCGGTTTGCTAAAAATAAATTTATACTCTCTGGGCTCCTCTGAATTAGGCACATTTAATACTGTTTTCTTTTCAAAATTATTTTGAACACGAAGAATGAAAAAAACGTTTCAACAAACATAAAGTACGTTTACTCTTCACGTCACTGTTTGGTAATGTTATTACATTACCGAAGCGACTTTTTGGATTTTTCATCTCGGATTTAGAGGCTGGCCTTGGTAATGCCGCCTTGTATTCCAGGCACACACAGCTATTGTTCCATAACATAGCCGCAGTCGGTATTGAATGGCTGCAATATGCTCTAAGGGCTATGGATTTATTGAGCTGCGCATCGGTTTACCCACCGCGCTCAGTTTTTACAATATGCCCAAAACGTGCGTTTTTATTGGCCGTAAATCATAAGTTTGTGCTGGTTCCCTCGCCAGCTGCTAGCGACGGGGTGCTGCATATGGTTATGTTGATTAGTGTTAGCCAAAAAGTGGTTTAAGAATGATATCCTTTATGAAGCAAAGAACACAAATCCGGAATGCAACGCTAAATACATTTACATACATAAACGGATATTTGCATATATGAACGGGAAAGTGAAAAAAGTGAGCATTCAAACTTGGGCACACTGTATAGTTTATGGAATTGATAGTTTGAAGGTGATAACACTTTTTTCATACTCTTACCTTAATATTATAAATATTTTACCTGTATTTTACGGTAAGAGATATAGAAAATTAATTTGCTATTCAAACATCTGCACGTTAAGGGTTCTAGGTTACGGAATAACAAAATAACAAGTCGTATTTTTTGTTGTAGCAGACAGAGATAGGATTCAATATTATCTGCCTATTCAATTTCGACCCAGACCAGTGCAACATAGTTTTGATGAATATTAACTTATTTTAGCGCTCAACTTGACCTGTTATCGACTGCAGCGCCGACGGGAGTTGTAAACACCGCGATTACAACGTCGTTAATGTAAAACGGATATTTGTTTCGAGTAGAAATTTCTTTCAACAAGGGAAGAACGGAAATTACAATTCCCGCGGAGGAATAACAAACGAGCACTGTGTATTTTTCTTATTCCAGAACTCGCTTCATAACAGCGTAAAATGGTGCTTGTTTCTCAGCATGGAGTTTTAAATATAGTCTGTAATTTTATGGTATATTACGATGTAATCGATATTGATATAGAAATGATCTGAAAAGTTCAATAATGCATATAAAAAGTAAGATAGCACCGAATAAGCTGATACATTGACAACTTTATCACAGCTTTTAAATAGGAATTAAATAAATTGAAATACTGTGACAAAAACTCAGCCTGTTCGATATAAACTTAGATCATTCGAGGTGCGGAATATAAAACTTTGATTACAAATATTTTTAAAATACCTTGAACTAATAGATGAAATTAATGATTTGCTTACCAATTGTGTTTAGTCGGTAATGTGGAACTGAATTATCTCTTCTGTGCTTTCATCGAAAAATCAACTTAGATCATTCGAGGTGCGGAATATAAAACTTTGATTACAAATATTTTTAAAATACCTTGAACTAATAGATGAAATTAATGATTTGCTTACCAATTGTGTTTAGTCGGTAATGTGGAACTGAATTATATCTTCTCTACTTTCATCGAAAAATCAACTTTGTAACATAGTTATATGCTTATGTGCATTTTTCATTTAATAAAAAACTAATGGAAACAATATCACAACTACATTAAAACAATATTATTATACCTTGCAGTAAACTGACAAAGAAGCACATCAGTTAATACTGTATGCCAGTTTTGCAATGTTTCGTAGAGGTTATTAGAAAAGCCTAAAGCCGACAAAGAGGGAGAGCGAGATACACTGATCATTCCTTACTCCAAGCCCGTCAATCAGTCGCTCATCAATCATTGATTTCTGGGTGATTGATGGTGGTAATAATTTTTGGGACTTCACTTTTCACCTGCAGTCGACTCGAAATTTTTCCGTCTGAAATTTTTTATCCTCACCGCCATTACTACTTTTTCACTTCACACGCCATTTTCAAAGCGAATGAAATCGCTTGAAACCGTGCTTGAGCTTTGAATAGGAATTGAAATTGAAATAGCTTGGAATTGATTGCCTTATTAATCTTATGGCCGACCTAATAGTTTTTCCGATTGCCTTAAAAAAATATCCTTTACCGGTGATTTTTTAACGAAAACAATGTGTTTGGTTGAAACAAGTTTGAGCTTTGAGTAATAAAAGTAGTAGTTAGCAAACAATAAATTTTGAATTTTATTGGCTGATGTAAGAGTGTAATAGGGATTTTATTTCAGCATGCTTCCCTTGTTTTGCGCCTCTTGATTCGAACAAATTGTAATAAGGAAATTAAACTTATCACTAAAAGAAGGTAAACTTCAGATAGTGAATTTCCTGTTTCACACTATCACTCACAGGTTGAGAGGTGTTTAGCCTAAGGCTATTTAGATTAGATTATATTCAACCTCAACTATTTATACTTCCTTTAACTCCTTTTAACCATTTACTATTTCTATAATTTCAGTTTCAACTTCAGCTTCAGTCAACTTAAAGGTCTATTTAATACGTCGATTGTTTATGGATTTAGTATAATTGCTTTTGATACGTTTCCTTGTAAATTGTAATATTCAGAATTGCAATGTAATATTTAATTATTATTTTATACTAATTTTCCTCCTATTATCTTTTTTAATATTGAAAAATGGATATTATTTATAGCGTTTGTTCTTGTAATATAGAAGGTTACTTTTCTAATCCCTATAGAACTAAGAATTATAGCATTTTTTCTAAGTGAGTTTGCGTCCATACAACAATTTAAGACAATCTGAAAATAAAGAAAGAGTTCTTGTCAGTAAGGCAAAATATAAAATAAAAATTTGACTCAAATATCGTGAAATTTGGGTGGCCAAATACGAAGCAATAGGTGCACTGTTTGTTTAGGCCTCGCTACTAAAATATTGTATCTCATGAAAATCTGCAAAACAAAGTCAAAAGAACTGGGGGAGACCATTCCGCGGAGCAACAATATCATGCCTTTCCAGCCGAAATAAATCATCATTAAAAAGTAACATCCCCTTACATTAATCTTCTTTATAAGCGCTGCATGTTCTATGTAATGGGATGCTAGTTTGTGGAAACTGGGAGTGTTTAATGTTCACTTAAGATAACGTTATCTTCTGATCACTAATCCAATTATTATGAATAAAACTTACTTGCTTGTTCAGTTGTTTGTACTCCATAAGAATACGTTCAACACTGTGAAACTCATGTTTGAGTATACAAGTACCAAAAAGTAATCATTGATGTTGAAGTTTTGTACATTTAAAGAGACGCATAATAAATAAGCTTACTCTGCTTTGATAATAATATATGCAGTAATGTACTGTAGTATAAACATTAGGTTGACTTCTTTTATTTTTCGAAGTTACAAAAATGATTTCAATTTATCTAAATAGCAAATAAAATAATTGTTTATTTCTTAGTATTTTTAACAAAAAATAAACGACATTTATTCCGTTTCCAGTATCCGTTTCATTCGTCAGGCTCATCAATTAAGAGTTTGACATGAAATCATGCTCTGCTTACTTATTTTATCAATAACTGTCACATTGCACTTCTTAATATTGAAAAAGTGAATTATTTCATCCTTTTACTGTAGACTTCAATCTTTGAACATTTATATATTTATTGATAATAATTTATTGAATAATCTAATTAATCCCTAATAAAACAACATAAATTCCCATTGAACATTAAAGGGTAAACTGTTCTGTATGTAGTTTACACCAGGGTATTAATTATTATCTGCGTATTACAATCGAACAGTATTTTCCATTCCTTTATTGAATACCCGCAAAGTTTGTGTGCGGACCCCTGCGACATCAGTATCAATCACACTTTACCGATGCAAATCTTATTTTATTAAGTAGAAAAAATATATTTCTAATTTTTGAAACCATTAAAAATGGGAATTTGAAAAATATGGAAATTTTGGTATGATAAACCCACGTATTTTACTGAAACAATCTGTGGCAGTTAAGATAAGTGCTGGACTAACACCCTCTTGCATTGTTGAAAAGCTATCCTTTAATATGAGGACACCAAGCGGAATGACTGCATTATTGACGATGGTTAATGGAAATATATGAAGCGTAAACCTTTGTTTAATGGAAATAATGTTTTTTTAAAAGTAAAATTAAGGAAAACTAGAAAGAATGTATTTTAAAAACTAAATTAAGGAAAACTGTGAGTTGATATTTGTTGTATGAATTGAGTTGCTCTTGTTTACCTTATCACCACAAAACTATACTTTTTAGTCGTTATGAATTAATGCAAAAGTCGTTCTTTAGATTCGCGACATTCATTTTGTCATCAAGCTTTTATAGAATTTGAGAAAAAACCCAATTATATTTATTTTATTGAATTCCCCAGAATCTCAAATTAATTGTAAGAAACCCTCTATTACTAATGTTTTCATTAAAAAAATATAATATCGTTATATTTACATTTGAATGATTCTTGATAATTTTAAGAAGTACTCAGTAATTAATAAAATACTACTAACAGTGAGATACATATCAAATTTAAAATAAAAATTAAATTTTTAAATAGTTGGAAAATATAAATAAATATTCTTATTTTTTATTTTATGTGAAATTCACGAAAGTATACATTGAGGATTCTGCTGCAATAGAGACGTCCTAAGAGAGATTTTACCCACGTGAGCAGAGTGATTGTCCCTCTCTGGGAGCGGGTAAATTAATAACTGCGATGGAGAAATGAGAAGACCTCGGAGAAATGTTTGAGAAAAGGAGTTCCGTCTGGGGACCCGATGAAACACATAGCCCGCCCGGGAACTTCAGCTATGCTGTTCTTCCGTTCGTCAATTTCTGTACAGTCTCTTCCGCTGTGCTGTTCTCCTGCTTGTTAATTCTTGTACCGACTCATCCGCTTTGATATTCAACTGACCATAATTCCTGTAACAGCTCATTTGTCATGCTGTCCTCCGTAAATTCCTGTACCAACTCATCCGCTCTGCTGTTCTCCAGATTATTCCTATTCAACCGCAGTTACATACTATTATTCTTTGCTAACTTTATCTCTGCATAGAGACTGATATCACAGCTATTTTTGTGTCCTTAAAATGCTGTTCCACTACAATGCTGGCCGCAAACGTCCTGCTTTGCTTATTCTCCTGCCCGTCAATTCCTGCACCATCGCCTTGTTTGCTTGGAGATGAACTTACTGAATCTCTTTTGTACTTTAACCAGCACATAATTCACCCGAGAATTCACTAGTGGGGAGGCGCATGTAGTAAAATATGTCAAATTACAAAGTTGGCTCACCCCGAAAGCTGACCGGCAACTACCATGCTAGATTTTATTGTATAGTAGTAGAGATGACATTTTGACCGGTGGTCGCTCTGTATGAGTGGGACTCTCTGTTTTGGATGTCATTTTGGAAAATGGCGGATGTTAATGTTTTATCCTTCGTAGTTTGCTAACCACTCAAGCTAAAAACTTGATCTTGGTATCAAATTATATGTTTTTGAGGTCAAGGAATTCGAAGAAAATATTAAATTATAAATTTCTCTGTTCAGGACGCCATTTTAGAAAATGGCGGATGCTATTGTTTGATTCTTCGTAGTTAGGAAACCACTCGAGCTAAAAACTTGATCTTGGTATCAAATTATATGTTTATCTACGACCATTGCAATAAGCACCAATTATGGTATTACAATAAACATTATAATGATATACATTAAAACACCAAAAACCAAGCAGTACTCTAATGACGACTTTAGAGTACTGGAGTCACTTTAGAGTACTGGTTCTAGACCAATGAGAGCTCGGCATTTGACGGAAGTAGTGTCATAATAACAATTACGCAGTTCGCACATCAGCTGATTGTTGCATTACGATTCATGTTTGAGTTTACTTATCCCATCAGCTGATTGTTCCACAACGATTCATGGTTCAGTCTGCTTATTTGCCTAACCTCAAATTTTAGTTGACCTATTCCATTATTAGTAAAAGTCATGAGTTTTGTTTAACTTCGGGGGAAATTTTGTCGTATATTGTTGGTCGTAGATAAAATAGTGTATGCAACGATTGTATTATGCCTTTAAGCCACTCGTGAGATATTTAGAACACTCGCTTCGCTCGTGTTCTAACTTACATCTCACTCGTGGCTTAAAGGCATTCATTATACAATCGTTGCATAAACTACTATTTTGAGGTCAAGGAATTTGAAAAAACATTTTAAAATATTAATTTCTCTTTTGTGGACGCCACTCATACAGAGCGACCACCGGTCAAAATATCATCTCTACTACTATACAATAAAATCTAGCATGGTGGTTGCCGGTCAGATTTTGGGGTGAGCCAACTTTGTAATTTTGGCCATCCGCCTCCCCATTACACGCACTATTTCTCGTTTTCCCATTTGTAAATCAAATCGTTGATACAGTAACAATGATGCTTCGTGTACTTTTAATTATCGATAGATCATTTTACCGATACCTTACTTTTATATAACTCTATGAGAGGCTTTACCTTAATCTCTGTTGTAATTGTTTTACTGCGTCTATCTGTAAAGGAGTTCTCGTAAAGTTAACATTTCTGTACCGTTCATTAAATCCTCCCACAAGCCGGGGGAAGTCAGAGTAATTACTTAACTTCGAAACATCGCAAGGTTCAGACGAGATTTCCTTATCGAAACAAGTAGTAACGTAGTGTTTTGTTTCCCTGTTTACATTCATATTGTACATTCACTCAAGAGTTATTCACCTTCCCGAATAGATTGCATTCCTTTCCAGTATATTTTTTTAGAAAAATTGTTTTTATTAAAATCTCTATAAAAGGTTATCATACTGATATGGTGTTGATATTAGGCTATTCAAGGAATGTAATTTCTACTTTTCTATTTATTTCCATTTTAATCATGATGCTCAAAGGTCCATCTATATAAAGTTTGCCATTTATGTTAATTTCCCGTGACCATTCTCAGACCGATAAAAATTAAACCATGCGGCAACTTTAAATATGAAAATTAAACATTCAAGGCAACATTTCCGATTCACTTCACATCTTTCCTCCCCATAAAATCCACTCCCTTCTCATCAATGAATGTCCAGTTACAACTCCCCCCGGACACAATCGCCCACACCTCTATTACAACGGTTTATCACTTCCAGTTGTAAATCCATGAATGGACGATCTGTTTCCCATAACGCCCAATACTAGAAGCCCGGGCCTCCTGTAATTGGCGCGGGCTAATTGTCCTCATTGGTATGCGCTGGGAAGATCCTCCTGATAAGTCTCGTCACACTCGGCGGGCTGGGAAAACTCCCATGGCTTTCGCTCTCACAACGAACTGGCAGCTCTATTAATAGGCCGGTTTTTTGCAATAAAGACGACGTTTGTCCGAGAAATGAGTGTTAAACTTTAATTGGAGGAGGGGTGGCGGCGTTTGCGCATGCGCACTATCTAGACCACGGCGTGAGGCGTTCACCCTTCTACCGCGCTGTGTAAATTAATTGTACGGAAATGCAGATTATGGAAATTAGCTTTCATTAGCGTCGCGATGCTTAGCCTCGAGTTGTCTTCACTTTTATTTATTCTCACGTCTCTTTTTTTTGTTTTCTACTTTGATGTTTTGTTCCCAAACGCGTGGAAATTCAGTTTTGTTTTGAAATTATGAATATTTATTATAACTTCTGTTTTGTTTGAAGGCTTATCATTATTTCCATCATTTTATCTGATCGTTTATTCGAATGTATTTGCCTTATAACTCGGTAAACGACGTAGTTCTAGAAACTCGATCTTCTGGGGCCAAACAATATAATTTACAGAGCCTTAACAAAACTAATGCCCTATGGAAACAACACAAATTTAAACGAATTCCTCGTCCGCAATAAAACTCTTGTTCGCCGGGAATTCCAGGTCGCCGGTGATTAAAATTGTGACACGTTTTTCGAATAACTCACACATTTTCGAGAGACGAAATAGAAAATTTAATATGCAAAAGGAACAGAAATGATAACCAGGTGAGGCGGCAATAGCGGATAGGCGCGGAATACAGAACAGGGCGACAATGGCTGAGTAATGGTCGGCGATCGCTGTCCGACAGCTGCTGGAGCTAAAATATTTTATATTCCGAGAATAATTTATGTCACCGGATCATCTTCGATATGGAGACGCCAAAAATCAATACAGACACTTAATACTGAACTTATTCAGTGAATTTATTTATCAGAACTAAATCAACCTGCGTTCGTCCTGTAACTAATACGTACCTTTTGAAATACTTGTTTAAACGTTTTGTATTTGTCCTAAAGATTTCAATATAATTTTTACAGAAAATAAGACTCGAGTATTTTTGCCGGGCTAGATGTCTCACAACATACATCAATCAGAACAATTTCATATGAATGAGCACAAATTTATTATATAAATGGGGACGGGCTTTTATTTATTTTTAAAAGCCTACCAATTGTTTGTAACATTTATCAAGATGCTATAACCGTACAGAAATACTCAAAATTTCGTTTTAAACTAGTATTATTTGTTGTAATAAATAATATATTTTTATTACGAGAGGTTGAATTCATCCCAATAATGTGGAAACGAGCGTTTTAAATCCAAAAAACAGCAAGCCGGTGGAGAGCAGTTAATCCGATGAAGGTAATCAGTTCATGCGGTAGCATGCTAATGCACCCGTTATTTTAATTTAATTTTGCATTTAGTTAAAAATATATTTGCTTCCATCTGGTTAGTTCACACAGAGTTCCAAGTAAACGTGTTTCGGCAATTGGCAGATCATAATTTGTTGATAATATGTATTTAGTGGTAAAAGATTTTGTCATGCAGCAATAACACTAACAAAATATCCAAAGCTTTGTCTATCGATATTTCTTACACACTTGTTCTTGCTGAATTGTAGCCTTTATGTGGAGTTTTATGCATTTTATTGCTGACTTTAGGTTTTATGCAGCACATGAATATAAACAGCTGGGAATGTTGTTATGTTTACAGACTTTAAATGAGAACTTAACTTGGCATTAAACATCTAGATCTTTTTAACCCATGAAATCCATCTCACATTTATTAATTTTTCAAATTGCTGGCATTTTTATCTTTTCACTCGCATTAATCAACAAGAATTCACTCATGATATTATTTTACATTAGTATTCCGGGCTTTGCAATGACTTGACTTATGTCTGCATAATACGCTGTTCGTGTAATTTAATTCACAGTAACCCGAATGTTCCAATTATAAATTGAAGTAAATAAGTTAACCTGCATAACGTAAACTTACATTCCTACGTCGTGGCCAGAGACGTGTTATGGATCACTCGGTAGCCGAATATATGTTTATCAAGTCCGGGCCCCGGCGGGCGGTGATTGTATCCTCTTGAACACGTCCCCGTCGAGGGTGGAACTGATTTGTCAAGTGGCTGAGGGTCGACCGCACACGAACACTAACCTTCCCTGCGCAATCTGCCGCCATACTGCTGCATCCACTCGATCTTGAAGTTTTTTGTCAATATTAAAAAAAATCAATATTTAAACTTTTTCAATTTTTTTAAATAAACGTTTTAAAAATCAATATTTATTTTATTTCAATGATATTGTGCAGTAATAAGGGTTTCCTTTATTTTCAGTTAGTTTATTAATGATTTTGAGCACTTCATTCCCGTAACTTGTAGCAATTATAGTAATTAGCACCAGTCTGTTGCACATCCGTGAATTAGTGAAAATTGTTTTTGCACTCTTATTCCAACAGCTATATATTATTTTATAAAATTTGGATGCATGTCCTATTTGCCGAAAGATATTTGTTAAGGTTATTGTGTAACATATTTCGAACAAGAACTAAAGTTAAAAACTAATTCGTAATAGGATAATGGTTGAGACTAAACAGAACACAAAACCTTTATATACTGTAAATATTTATTTGAACAGAAATTTCTGCCTAGTGGTTTTTAATTGTTTATTTTCCTGTAAGCTTCACAAGATATTCTCCCAAATATATCGAGTCTTTTCCTACTCTGTGCGTAGTATTGAAATTTTAATAATACATTTTGTTTATAATTTTCTTGAATTTCGCTTGACACGGAAAACCTCGTAACTCATATTGTTTATCCTATAAATATTAATAACACTTCAAATATCTAAATAAATCGACAAGATATATATTGACTCCCACTGCGCAACAGAGAGCAAATGTACTCGTAGCGCGTGGACCACTAATGCACTCTGTCGGCCCGGGGCGTCAGCCTGTTGGCTCACAATTAATTACTTGTCGCTAAATCGCTCAAGGCTTTTTGCCGCCAAAATTAGTCGGCTTTTTCACCGACATTGTAAAGCCGTGTTCACGCTTTTATAGTGAATATGACTGTGAAAGCGATTTTTATTCACCTTTGTCAGGGACTTTATCTGTATGGTTAGTGTATTTAATTATAATATTTTAATTAATTGTTGGCGATTATTAAATTTGGCAACTATTGTTCATATTGTATAGTAGCAGTTGAAAACTATATCGATCTTACTAAAAACCAAAACTCAAATCGTTAGTGAAGTTTCCCTTGTGTCGGTATTCTCCAAGATTTAAGTCAAACCCACGACCTCTTTATTCCAACACTTTAAATGTGAAGCAATGAAAAGTAACAAAAGAATACACCCTTCTTCACCTTCTTCATATGATTCTTCGCTAACGAATTTTCTTTACAATTATCCACAAATGAATTTCAAACATTTTCAAGCGTTAATTTAAAAACTTTATCAATATTTAACTTAAGTTGGATCAATAAACGATTAAAATCTACCTAGAAAACCTTTATATGTAGTTCGACATTGATAGTAAAATCGTTTAAGTAAATGTAAATACATATAATTGTTTCAACATGAGAGTCATCCCTTTGTATCATTGTTATACCTGGAGGCTCTAATATTTCTTCAAAAGTAAAAACACCCCGTTTATTGTTTTCAAATCTTTTTTTCTATTAATTCAACGGTAGTTTTCCCAATATCTCGCAATCGTCAACAAGGACTGTTGTCGAAACCTTAATGGGCGCATTGTTTCCCAAACGGATTGAGTTATAAAATGAATTGTGCCGGACCAAGTGAAGTGTGTATGATAAAGCCCCGCCACTGACTCCAGTGACGGGCGGCTTGACGTTTAGTTCGCAGTTTCCTCAGACCCATTTCACAGTTGTACAAACGCTCCGTCAACCGGCTTCGTTCAACCTCGAAATCGGAAATCGCCGAGTTTGGCAATCGAGCGTCTGTCTAGTCTGTCTAGTCGGCAACGACGGCGAGCGAGGATGGTTATTGATGATTGTCGCGTGCCGTCTGCCCGTCTGTGTGAGTGACCGCTGCTGGCCATGTCACTTACTGCCCGACACGCTTCGACACCGCCACAAAAAGTGAAACGTGTTCTCAGCAGGGTCTACATCGGGCTGGGAACTGGATTTTATGGCTTGAAATACATTAGTAGTTTAGCGTTGAGTCCAGTCAAATAGATTTTTCTGTTGCTAGTTCTCTAGTGGCTAGCTAATTATCATTGTGGGGTGACACAACTGAGTAGGCACGGTTTCCCTCGATGCTAATTTGCTAACCGACAGTTAACTAGCAGGTAGTATTACAGCACCGAATAATCGTGTGGTCAGAATTATTCTTGGTTGCTTTTCATTTTACTTGACTCGCTCACTCGAGTTAACTAAATGGATACATTTCGTATTAAAAAAACATTATTTAACTCCTTCTTTGAAGCTGATGGCGTAAACTTTTGGCGTAATTTCTTCTGCAGTTTATTTACTGCAGAAGAAATTGATTGAACTGATTTGAAACTGAAAACCTTAGTATACAGGGTGAGTTTTAATTGTCCCCCCCCTCACTTTTTTTACATTTCTAAAAGTAACTATCCCAGACCCCACCCAAACCTTATTGGGTAGTAAGTACCTCGTTTTGAGGGGGTACTCATTTTCGGCCGCCATCTTGGATCCGCTATATTGGATCCAAAATAATTTTTTCAAATGTAAAAGTGGTGTTGTAACCCATCATTTCAAGCTAGATTTTTTCACTGATTACAATGCCGCAATCCGTTTTTTAATATCTCGATTCGTTCTCAAGATATGAGTACTTTTAATTTATTTATTTTCAACCAATTTTAACATTACAAATTGATAAAATAGGCCCATAACCACAAAATAATGATAGATAGTGACGAATAACCACCATCAGTCATTGTTGAGCGATTTACACTTAACTTTCACCAATGAAAATTTTTTGGCCGCCATCTTGGATCCGCCATTTTGAAATGAGGTAAGTTATTTCAAATATGAAGTTGGGGTTGTGACCCATCATTTCAAACTAGTTTTTTGCGCCAAATTCAATGCCGCAACCGCTTTTAATTATCATTTTTATTTTTCAAGATATTGACAAATTTCTAATAAAAATCTCAAAAAGTATTAATTTTTCAAAAACTAATTTTTATAGCTGAAAGCATCAGTGAAAAAATCTAGCTTGAAATGATGGGTCACAACACCACTTTTACTTTTGAAAAAATTATTTTGAATCCAATATGGCGGATCCAAGATGGTGGCCGAAAATGAGTACCCCCTCAAGACGCGGTACTTACTACCCAATAATGTTAGGGTGGGGTCTGGGATAGTTATTTTTAGAAATGTAAAAAAAGTAAGGGGGGGGGGACAATTAAAACTCACCGTGTATAAATTGGAAGTTATGATATATTATAGTTTTTATCGAAACGGCCTTTTCTCACAATGGAAACCATTTTTGTCCTCAATTCTAAAGGGACTGTAGAATAAAATCTCACATTTCTCCCACACAGACAAAACTGAATCCACAAATATACTGAACAATAGTTTTATATTCATATCACTCATGTATATAAAAAAATAGACATTAAAAACTGCAGTAATTTAGTGGTTTTAACAGATCTGTAAAATCAACAAAGCGGAAACGGGAAAAATAATACAATCGGTATTACCGGTATAAAACCCTTTGTGATGGATCAAACCCTTATTGGAGGAGGCAAGTCGTAATCATCAGCGGGAACACAATACATTTACCGTCGGTGTTTATAAAAGTGATGTTTTAATTTGCACATGAATGAATTACCTCATGCAAATGTAGTGACTGCAATACCGACTGCGATTGTTAAATAAACTGCACAGCATCACTATTTAGACCTCTTTTTTATATTTTTTCTTTTCTTTTTTCTGGTGTCATTATTCCCGTAAAGGATTGTTTTTAGTTATTTTTATAACTCAGTTTAACTTTGACATATTGACATACTTTTTATCAATATTCAATCTAAACTCTCTTTGGACTCGTGGTTTTTAACTCATTTTCCTACCTGATATTTTGATTTCGCATAAGGATTTTTCATAGTTTTGAATGTTTTTTTTTCTTTTTAATTTTACTAAGTTGTAATGAATCCATAACCGTATTCATAGTATTAAACTTGTTTAATTGTTTCAGGTATGGCGTTAAACTCTATGCTTATAGTACTTGCCGTGAGTAATAAATCGTAAATTACTTTTAGTATACATGAGTAAAACATTTTTGATTTCTTCCTATGTAGTCTAGTAATAGTAAAATCAGTTTTGTCACTTGTACGCACGTGTTGAATATAGGAAGAGTTATAATATATACCCTATATTTAATTCGAATTATGGAACTGTATGACAGTCTTATTGTATAAGCTATTACAAAGCTTTAATGCTGAGTCAATATCTAATTCAATGTTTACGTTTCATAATAACAGGGCTTTTAGCAAATTTCCCCTATAGGGAAGAAGCTATTACCTTAGGTGGTACGGAGAGTAAGCCCGGGACCATGTTATTTTTTCATTTTGAGGTCCCTTGACCCCAAAAACACAGTTGGTTCACTTTCATATTTATGTATATATATATATGTATGTATGTATATACCTGTCCGTAGGCGCGATAGCTTTTGTAAAAAAAGGTCCGATCTTGGTGAAATTTGGAACAAACGTGTAAAGCGTCATTCATGCCTTCGAATTCGAAAACCAGCAAGATTGGTTTACTCTAAGAAGGTTTTTTTTGACGAAATAAAATTAATTTTCAAGATTAACACCTTTTTACTAATTAAAAAAAAATAACTGTCAAAATAGAATTCAGCTTAAAAAACAAACACTTTAGCATTTTGAATTATTATTCTACGTCAATCCGTTGCTTAGATATTGGATGTACTAAACACAGTACGATGTCCAATATTATTTTTAATTTTTCTCTCCAAACGTACCTATAGTTACCCTGATCTAAGAGAATTAAAAAAATACAATTCTGAACATATTATGATTAAATTTTCAGGTGATGAATATTTTATTTGTGTTTATTTTGAAAAGTTACGAGTTCATTGATCAAGATTGTGCAAGAAACATATAATATATAAAAAATATAAATTATTTTTAAATTTAATAAAAAAGTATGAGCATTATGTTTACAATGATGAGTATTGATGATATGTTTTATTGAATTTGAAAGGAGATGCAGGTCTGCTGCAACAGGGTTAATTACAAAACTGACCATATGATTGAAGTTAAATTTTTAATGAGATTTAAGTTATTTGTTTGTTTTGAGTGTTTTAAATTCATCGATTATAATGTTTGTTGACATTTATATAGCCTACTATAACAAGATCACATTTATTAAAAATTAAAAGATAAGAATTATATAAAATACAAATGTGTATGTATCATTAATGAAATCCAGTGTGGTCTCCTTGGTAATTTTCCTCATGTTTAAAGCTCATGAATGCTATTAAATAAAGGTTTTAGTATATAATTTACGTAACGTATTCAAACAATACTTTCCTTCAAATAAGTTGAATGCTCACATATACAAAATAAATTCTGTGGAAATTCGCTGAGTTCGCAGCTGCGACGGGGGTATTTTTACATATTATATGGTAATATATGCTAGAGGTGTGCTCTGATTTTTCATCAATTATTTTCTGTCAAAGGTTACACAAGTTTTACTTATTCAGTTCATGTAAACATAATTGTGATCAGCGTAATTATTGAGCTTAAAAAACGTTTTATTTGTTTACTTTATGTTATCATAAAGCTGCATTGTGATTAGTGTAATTCTTAAGGAGTTTGAAAGGTACTGTGTTTGTTCCGTCTGAAACCCGAAGAAAATGTTGGAAACAAGACTAAAATCCGAGATATCAATAAAAATGTGTATCACTAAAAGCCCGACCTTTTACGGTTTAATGGTAATGCACGTAGATAGCCCGCGAATACAGGTCATTTCGGCACAATCTGCAGCACGACGCGACGGCGAGCGAGGTGGCGCCGCGCAGCGGAATGGCTGGCTGATAACATTATATTATAGTCCGAGGCACTTGTCGTGGCCCAGGCCGTCTGTAAGCCCAAATTTACATGCCAAAATTAAAATTCGCCTTATGGGTGGACTGGGTCACATGATTTGAATCGACCTGTAGTCGTGGGCGCTGTGAGCTTTGGTGCCACTTTTCTGGTAAATGTTTACGGAATGCTGAAAGCTCACAGTAGTTAAGAGGCAAGTTGTCTATGTTGTACATAGCCACCAAAATCTAGTTAATTTTGTTGTAATCCTTATAACTGAAATATTGGTATTATAATTATGTTGAGATTAAACTTGTACAATCACGGAAATCGTCTTCAGTGAAAACATCTAAAATCCATTAGCTATGCTTATCTGACTTTTTTTATTTAATTGATATAACAAGGATATTTAGTTACTTTAATTTACGTTAAGTCAATCAATCTAAAACGTCATAAGGAGCTTTTATTGTGCGTTTTCGGATGGTTTGGCAGTTTTAAAACTTAATAATTGACTGATGCCATTTTGGTACATATTCTAACATGTAATTATTTCTTACTTAGATCCCTATCCTTAATTTAGCTCAAAATAGGTTCCATTTTGCGATCATATAATAATATTTTGTGATCTTTTATGAGTTCCGATTTTAAATAAAGGGTTGTGACAAAAAGCTTTATGGCATAGCCATAAGATCTCGGCCTAAGGGAGTTGGCCCATAAAACGCGAAGATTTACGCCGGTAAAGACTTAGGAACCCCCGTATGGGAAAGTTTGAAAGATCCAGGGTTAATGAAACTCCCCTGAGAACTCCCAAGTAAGCGATTGCCTCCAACAAAATGGAACTTTGTGGATCGGATTACAATTTTTTAAAGCTTTAATGTTATAAAAAAAATGATGCGGTGGGAAACATTACTGATTTTCTGTTCTATTTTTTCTTCTTCTTGGGAAGTTTTGACGTATATATAATATGAAAATGTTTATCATACATTTCATTTTACTTCGGTAACCTTGCAATTTAACGGAATTGAGTGCTGGTGTTTAAGTATTTGAGCAAACTAGCTCTGTTGGCGGTGCAAATATGTGTTTCACTGTACACAAATATAATAGTAAATCAGAGAGAACCGTTTTTGATTGTAAATGTTTGAATTTCCACAAATATTTAATATTCCATGTGCATGTGACTGTGAGTTCTTACGTTTGTATCATCTGGTAGGGAGTTATTACATTATTATCATAGTGAATCATTCGTTCTGTAATTTTTGTTTATAATTTTATTTTTGGGTAAATTGAAACTAAGACGAAGCACATATCGTACCAGAAGGAATACGTAATTTCTGGAATGATATGTTTACACAAATTATAAAAATACATTATTTGCAAACCTAAGAAAAATTAATTAAAATCATAGGATAAAAATCACTTCTTTGTATAATCAAGCTTTAAGTTGAAATAGTAAATGTGGCGAACACCAACACATTTGTTTATATCCATTCTATTTTTTAAATAATGTTCGTTTTGCCTATATTATATAATAATTTACTTTTGTAATCACATAAATTTATGTTAACCACTCGAGATTTTATTATGTCTGCCTATTTTATTCAACAATTTACCGTTTGAGTCACATAATGCAATGTTAACCACTAGAAGTTTTAATATTCATTACTAATTTTCCATCATCATTTTCTTCTGCTTTAAATTTTGGTAACTATTTCAAACATTTTCACCTGTATTCAAAATATTTTTTTATAAGAGCAATAATTAAAACTTTATAAAATAAAATAAAAAATAGTTTTGATATTTTTAAGGGGAAAAGCTATAAATACAGGGAGTTTTTTTTAAACGCAACCCATTTTTAAGATTGAATAATACGTATATAAATATGTAATGAGTATTGGTTTATTGATCTTTACATTTTATACAACCTATTATTTAAGTTTGATAACATTTAGTTTACATTACGTGCTCAAACAGTCCGCCATTGGCATTTGTACAAAGTTATGTTCTTTCTATCAAATTCCCAAACACTTGTTGCCTGACACTTATTTGAATTTCTTGCATAAAATTTGTTGTTTGTTTTGAGGTGCTGAATATCCTGTGAATTGTTTTCGTAGGCCTTAAATTGTATGTATCCCCAAATAAAAAAATATAGTGGGGTCAAATCCGGGGATCTTGGTGGAAATAATCCTTCATCAATAAAGTAAAGTTTTGGGTTGCGTTTTTAATGTGTGTGGCTTGAAGCACGATAACTCGCGTAAAAGTGGTCCGATCAGAATGAAATTCGCCACATTCATGTAAAGTAGTATTATTCTACGAAAACAGTTCACAAGATATTCAGCACCCCAAAACAAACATAACAAATTTAATGCAACAAATTCAAAGAGGTACCGTGCAACACATGTTCGGGAATTTGATGGAGTGAGCATAACTTTATACAAATGCCAATGACGGACTGTTTGAGCACATAGTGTAAACTAAATGTGATCAGACTTAAATAATAGGTTGCATAAAATGTAAAGATCAATAAAACAATACTCATTACATTTTTATATACGTATTATTCTATCTTAAAAATGGGTTGCGTTTTAAAAAAACACCTTGTACCCAAATTCTTCTTAAATACAACTTGAAGACAAGCTGTGCGGCCGGGCTGTCACCGCCCTGAAGTTGTGCACGCAGCCACGCAGCCCACACTACCCTCGCCTGTCTCGTGGTTCTGCCTTTCACTCTCCAAACACACCGTCGAGGCGAGGCGATCTAGTTAAAGGTTTATTGTAAAGTTCATGGGTCGTTGAGTAGCATCAGTTAATTTTGCCTCATTGCCCAATGTTTTGTTTGTTGAGGAACCTGGATAGGGAAGAGTACGGTAAAATTTAGTATTCAGTCCCGTATAAACATTTGGTCCATCTGCAAATCCAATGTGTAGAACAATTATAGGACTGAAAATAGTCTATAGTGCTGAAATCGACGTATCCACTTGAAACAATAAAAAATGTCTGTCATGAGTAAGATACGATTGGATGAAAAATAAACTATCAAATACTCAGTTTATACAAGAATATAATGTGCGATTGAATATTTAACACTATTTATCTGATAACTATTGTTTTACTTGAATCCTTAGAGAACAAAAATGGTCGAAAAATTCTTGGTTTACGTCAAACCAAACCATCAAAAAATAGAATCTTTATGTATTTTTTCAGGTTTATCTTCGCTACGTCATTACATGCATTTCCAACGGTAAATTGAACTTGAACATTCTCATCTGATCAGAATAATTACTCCTTTTATGTTAAATGTCACTTAGTTTTGCATTTACCTTATCGCAGACTCCGCAATCTTTTAGGTATACATTTTGGTCGTAATGGATTAAAGGAAAATAATTTTGCATCGCGCTTTGAGGGTAGGAAAGGGTTGGATGCAAGGGCCACTGTGGAGTACGTATAGCCAAATCTCGGACTCGTTTTTAAAGTAACATCGCCTCAATAAAACTGTCTTTATTTAAGTTTATTTATGTATTCTTCTGTTTTTTCCAAATTAAATTTCCTGTTTGGTTTTTACAGTTTTATCCTGAACCTTGACTGAAGTTTTTAATGAACTTTAAATAATTAAGTTCCTTTTAAAAACCATAATTAAATCTAGTTTGCAATACATTTTATGATATGGCAATATTTTCGCTAAGGAAAATAGTTGTAAATTTTGTTGGCAAATTTAAAATAGTAGCATTAAAATATAGTCTGATAATAAACATCAGTGTGTAATATTTATTCACATAACGATTTTTCCAAAATTTAAACGTTATAGGTTTCGACCGAAACAATCTTATCGAAGACAGCCCGGCCTTTCCAGTCGGGTAGTGACGTGATGTTCAGGAGGCTTTTCTATTCAATCGTTAATTTTCATAAAGTTTAAAAACGAAACTTTTTCGTCAATAAATTCAGAATTATGACCATATTTATGTAATATAAAAAATGTTAAAAGCTGTGATTTAAATTTAAATTGACTCATTCATTATAATTGTTGATAGAAAAACACCTCGCTTTTCAAAAAAATCTGTTGATTAAAAAAAATTTTACGAATACATACCTTTTCTTAAATGTCAATCAATGTAATCAACAAAAAATATCGAGGGTCAACAGTACGTTAATCAAAGCTATTATTAAATAATTTGCTCGTAAAGTAACTATCTCAAGAATCGCCTTCGTTTTGAGATTTCCCTAAAGATTTATCCTATTTTGCTGAAGATCTTCATCGTTGTAAGTAATTTATTTTTTGCGTCCCGAGAGAGAAAATCACTTTCGCTCATTTTGCCTCACAATCCCTGAGCGTATTGTTAGCGGCACCGGTCGTTATAAGTGATTGTGATGAAATTTATACGATTCTCATCTTTCATCTCTCACGAGGAATTGCCAATTGTTCAAGTACAATTATTCCAACCAAACGATCGGTGATAATCCGAATAATACTTTGCCTCTTGCACTCTTACTCTCCCCAAGGTATCGGTTCTGAATACATCCCCCGTGAATAACTTCAGATATGGAATCTGTTTGGAATATTATGAATATTGCCAGCACAGTAGAGCATTAATAATCCATCTTTTCTTACAGGCTACGCTTTTAGTTTGAATATAAAATTCAAAGAGGATGTTTGCTTTTTAGTGGAGGTTTCTTTCAGCAAAATACACAGGAAATTACGGCTCTCGCTGAGGAATAATAATCTCTAGCGCTCTTTATTTTCTCTTGTTTCTGAAGACTTTTTCATAACAAAGTAAAGACGAATTTCCCTTCCCTCGCTTCTGTGGGAGCCTATATAAATTCTACTGTGTTGAAATATTTCTGGGTCTCAACCTACTTGTTTATTCGTATTTCGGCTTGTTATAAGCTACATAGAAAACACAGTAATACGATTAATTGGTCTCCTACTAACATATAGCCTAAAGAGAGCATTATTTATGCTTCCACTGCATAATACATTTTCATTGTTCATTTAATTCAAGCAAAACAAATGTGTGAACTCGAGTGAATAAAGAAATACAGAGATAATTTAATTTATAACAAACTACGTCCCGAGTTCAATTTATATTTTTCTGATAAAAATTGTTAAGGTCAAATCGTCACTCAAAAATGCCATACCGTTTTAATTTAAGAAAATTAACTGTATATCAATAATATTACTAAAAAGAATTTTGTGGAAAATTTTAAACACAAAAATACTGAGTGCAATTAGTAATAATTAATAGCTGTTTACAATTCTAATTATGCTTCGGTACTTTGGAGATTAAGTTGACAGTAAACCCTTATTGTATTATCTATCGTTCTTATAATTGACGAGTACAAATAAAAGCACACCAGCATGCCCCTAGTTATTAACAGTATAATGTACATTGAATTTCATTGGAAACAATTTCCACATATAATGAAAACGTGACATAAAATGGTAAGAATGGGAAAACTGTACTAGAAAATATATTATTATTATTTTTCGGCTACTTTGGTGTGTCTGTAATTTTCATAGAAAACTAACGCATGGTTTAATTGAAAGTCCTTAATAAGAAATACTATTTAATAGTCCAAAAATGGCGACTTTTCAATCGAAATACGTAACACTTCTTTTAAGTTAATTGATTCTTTCAAGTTATGAAAAAAACATATTGCCACAATGTAAGACTGCTAAATATTCTTACATATTTTTAGGTATTTGAATCTTTTGTTCAATCATAACATTTGTGAAGTTATACTTGATTGCATAATTCAGTTTGTACTAGTACTATATTAGTTCTGTTTTCTATGCATTATGAATTCATGTCATGCCTTCATTATTTTGCACCAAAGAAAGTCATACAATTTTTCTTTACAATACAACACAATTTACGTAAATATATACACACAAAATAATTAAAAATATATATATTAACAATTATACATTTAAATTTGTAAATATATATTTGTGTATATTTGTATATTGTATATTGTATATTTTTCGACAGGAATCAAAGACTGTAGTTTTAGATTTTATCAAACCGTCGATTTCAAAGCTATCACTCTATAAATCAAATCTTTCGAATATTTCAAAAAGGTTTCTCGCGAATGAAAGAAAAATAGAGACGCGGCGGCAACAGATGAGGAGGGCGGGCTCTTGTGCAAAGGGCTCTTGAACGGGGACTGATAACAAACGTTATCAACATGTAAATGGCGAGCCCTTCGAGCTGCCTGAAGTACCCCCCCCCCCCCCCCCCCGCTGCTGAGCGTGTATACATTAGTGTATTGTAGCAAGTAGCTGTTGAGTTCAAGAGACGAGTGATGCGTCTCACTATTGACTTGCGAGACAGTGTTTGTGTAAATATTTAGCCGTTTTAGAACGCGTGCTGTGACTATATTTATTTTCGGTTTTAATTCTCAGTTTTGGCCTCCGCATGTGATTTTAAAGTCTAAATATATATTCTTTTTAAATGTCATCGTTTGAACTTTTCCACTTTTGCCAAATCTGAAATATTTAGTGTTCACCGTTGAGTCCACCGATAACAAAGATAAAATGTAAACAAAACATTTAACATTAATACACCAGCATCCATTACATTTGCAAATTGTAAAAATGGTTTAAGGAGGTTGAGGTAATAACTACGAGATATCTTTAAGAGAATTATGTTTGCCATTAAAAAGGGAAATTGTGGCCACTTAGAATCGTCACCTCGAATTATCTTTTACAATATTCTTGTTTAACATTTTTTAAACAAATTAAACACACGTTAAGTCAGCTGAACTGGTAATTCTACCTAATAAACGTAGTTAGTGGCTTATGATCGTAGTTGAATCTGATTACTATATATTAATTACGACTTAGTTTGATGCAACTAGAAACTTTTCCAACTGCAATCTCTCGCAGAAATAATAGCTTTACATTATAAGTGTAAACATGAGAACTAAGCAGTTGTAATGGCTGCATTCCTATATTCAACCTAATTAAGCTTGAATTTTCTGTTTTATGGAAGTTAAAGAGCTCGTTAGATCAAACATTTTCCCATCGTTATAAACTTTTACTACCCATTTAAAAATAATGAAGGATTTGTTATTTAACTAACAAAACTATAAAGTACTTACCCAGTTATGTAGTAAGCATTTCGAACCAATTAAAACGAAAGTAAAAAGACTTTTTTTCTAAAGTCCATGCAAGTGAACCCTTCTGATTAATAACATTGTGTTTTGAAATATTCTGCCGGCTCAGAGGGTATTAAAACATGCGCAAAGCTTGACTACTTCGGTGGTGTCCACAGAGATTCATACTTAATCCTCAGATTACATTATAGTGGTTTTAATACTCGGCCATTGCATTCGTTCCACAATTTCGCCATCCTTGAATAAAATTGAACCGAACCAAGAACTGGGGAATCCCAAAACCTGTTGCTTGGTCGCGCTTGTCCACATCCGAGGGAGTCGGTGTGTGCGTGTGGACAGTTTGTGAGTGTGTGCGTTCGCGCATGTGTACGCTAGGTTGCGAGTGTGTGAGTGTAAGCCGCTATTCAGCCCACCTAAGAGTGAACGAACTCTTTTATCGTCCGACGTCATTTTATTGACACACTTTCTTCCCTCGCTTTCCTGAGATTTCAGTTCAGAGAAGATTTCGTATTTAGATTTATTCTTCGTTTGAAAATCATATGTTTTTTCTTAAGTTAAGTAAAAAAAACTATTTTAGTTAAGTTACATAACAGATACATAACTGTTTTCATATGTTTTTAGTTAAGTTAAAATAACTGTTAAGTTCAACAAAAAGGTTGGGAGGTTTATTTGGTCATTTTAGTGACCTTCAGAATTCTGAATCAGCCGACATTATTTGTTTTTACCTGTTTACAAATTTGAGCTAAGAGGTTTTTTTAAATTCCTTTTCCTAGAAATGTAATTATGTAACTTTGAAACTACAAAGTTATCTTTTAAGGCGGGGGAATTTATGTTTGGCAGTTTTTGCCTAAATACTGAAAACTTATGGATATTCTGTAGATTGGTTATGTTAGAAAAAGTTGTAAAAAATGGAGAGATATTGATCTGAGATGGAGGAAAAGCAGGCTTCAGTTGGATACTAACTAGTACAAAATAAAGGAAAAGCTAACCCGGTTAACCGTTAGTTTTTTTTTACCTCAAATTCCATTTAAATTATCGCGAAGTATCAAATTCACAAATACCATAATGCACTTGGCGCCGTAGTTGGACTTACTAATATTTTTCAATAGTTGTAGACGTCTGATCATAAAGACGAATCATTGCAGCTAAAATTTGGAATATTTCACTTTGAAGCCCAAAATCACGAAAATAATCAAGCGATATATATCATAAATATACTTCATTCATCAGTTATGTAAACGTTTTCCTCTGAATATTTAGACAAATATGACACCCTGCGCATGAAATTTCGCTTGCATTTTATTTTAAGCCCAAATCAACGAAAAATTAAGCCGTATGAATCATAAATTGACTTTATTTAATTACAAAATGCACTAAAATAAAATATTTTAAAATATCATTTAAAGTGCAACATCTCCTTTGGTAATCAAGTTTTATTTACAACCGGAAAGTGCATCTCAGTCAACGTTAAATTGCTTCAGAAAACAAATGTTTGAATGGAAAATATATTTTCAGGCTATGCTATAAGGTTTCGAAAAGGGATGCATATTTGGACATGTGATGTACTTATGAGCTTTATCCACCTCGGAACGCGAGGCGCGAGAGTTAAGCAAATCACGATAAAAGCCCGAGACGCCGACTCGTGTTACCAGCTGAACAACGTCTTTTGTTTCTGCATTTTACAACTTCCCTTTCCGACTTTGGTAACAAACACGACGCGTTTCATCTAAAATGAGCATCGATACGCGGTCTAGAAGCCGATATAGCCTTGACGCCCCGCCGTTAAGTTGTAAATTTTTGTAAACAGAGTTAAAATTAAAAATGAGTACTAAAACAAATCTTTACCAATGCACATTAAATAATTAAATTATCTTTAATTATTTATTATGATTGAAGTGAAGTTATTTCGTTATTGTAATGAAGCCCCATTTTACCACATTTAAATACTTGGTACAAGTTAAAACCCAGGTTTGTAACACATTTTGGGTATACCCGTGCAATTGAACAAAAAAATTCAAAACGTAATAAGTTTCAAGAATGCTACTAGAAAATGTTGTAGTTTAAACAAAAGAATAGCAGGAGTGTGCTAGTAAAATAAAAAAGCAGTTTCAAGGCTAGATAAAATAAACCCAAGAAATAAACTGCAACCACAAACAAGGTTGTTTGAGTCTGTTATCATCTTTGTATTTTCTGTTTATATATTCCTTCCATCTAATGATAGATAAACAAACCAGATACATCTCGTCTTGAATTTGTTTTACTTTACTGCCTTCATAGTTCGTTTTATTAAGTGTGTAGTGAAACATAAATCAACTAACGTTTTATTAAGTCTTTAGTAAAACATAAATCAACTAATAAATACATATTACTTATTTATCAAGTTAAATTAAATTACGATTACCTTTTACTTATTTTTTTTTACAAAAAATCTGTAAAAAACAAAATCATTCACATATGTTATTCGAAAATAATTGTAATTACGTCGAAAACTACGCCAACTTCAGCCCACTAATGTATAAACCAACTGTAAACAGTTCAATCGAAGGGTAACTTTTCCAATAATAGACTTGAAAAGGTAAAAAGTAATGGTGGCATTAAGTCGATTGATTCTCCGGGGCAACGTTCTTTGTCAGCCGAGTCTTTTAAGGTGGAAAGGAGATCTTTGTAGAGTTCCTTTTATTGGGTCCAATCCAGTAATAGCCCGGGCACGTCCGTTGTCACCGGGGGACGTGCGGCACGTGCCTGACAGCGCGTGCGTGCGTGCGACGGGCACGTGCCGAGCACGACGTGCACGTACCGCACACCGCGGACAGCGGAGAGTGCGAAATGTGAAAGGGGAAAGTGCTTAAAATCATTGCAGGATAGAGAAATAAATTGTTGTACAATTTTGTTTACGTTATTGAGGAGAGTAACGGAACATAATTTTCAATTGCTTGCATCAAATCATTGTGTGTTTTCAGACGTTGTGAGAATAAAGGTGTTTAAAAAAAAGAAAATAAGTAAGTTTTGAAACCTTACTCTTTCCTTTGGATGTACTGTATAAAGTTTATTATATAATTTTTTCATTAATTTTTGTTGAAAATAAATTTTTTATTAACTTACACATTTTTACCTAGAAATCTACTTAAATTTAGACTTTCAGTTTATTTAGGCTACTATAATTTAAACCAATCTTAAAGATCTAGATAATTGTTTACACTAGTCTCGTTATGTCACGATCAGACAAAGTTTAGCTTTCCCTCAAATAAACCCGCAAACCTTCGATAAATTTGAAACACAAAATGAAGATGTTCTAGAATTTTTCCCGCGGAATGTCAAACACCAATGTAATTTGAATGACAACGTGCTTTAATCTTCTGTTAAAGAACGCCTGTCGATGTCGTCTCCTAAAGAATGAATATTCAAAGATGGCTGTTTTCTTCTTCGTTAGTCATGTAAATGACAGATTTCCGTTCGCAGGGTCCTGCCGAGTGAGTCATTCCATCCCGGTATTGCAATGCCAGTACGGCACTTGCTTGGCTTCGTAGTTGACATTACGTTGCATGCTGTACACGCCCTGAACGACGTGTCTGGCATTTGTGTTGTCATTAGTCTTTCTTAGCCGATGACGGCTACTCGAGTACCTTGTCCTGTCTGAACGGATTTTACAGTTTTCTTGTTATAAGGGAATAAGTGCTATTAATGTTCGTTCTAGTTTATTGTGTACTATACTTCTATAAATATTTAAGCTCTTTTACATCCCACATACAAAGTATACTATAAACATTACCAAATATGTTGTAAAACTAACAAGAGTTCCTGTTAGCGGGTTTTAACAATTTGCAATTTGCGGGGATTTTAACAATATATTTTATAATCTAGGCTTAAGATATTTATAAGTGTAACCTATTTTACATTTTTTTAATTCCTTCAGAATACATTACGATTGAAATTCCTTCTCCTATATGCTTATTTATAGCGTACACGACAAGGTACTGAAAGAGCTGCCAATAACGTCATTATGTTATGCTGGCTGAAGATGTTCAATTACTCAGCGTATTATATTGTGATGAAAACCTTTTCTCCTAAAAAACATTTACAATAACATAGCAGACATTCATAATAATATTTCTTTCAGAAGCAAAATTTCAATAAGGAAACTCATGCGTTTTGCAAACAACAATGCATTTTGTATAGAACAAAAGAAATCAAATAACAGTAAAAATACAAACTTGGGCTGTTATTTCTTTGTTCGAATAAACAATACGTTGTGACGATTCCTCGTGCAGATCAATAGGGTCACAAGATGACTCCCCTGCCATTCCAAGTAGACTACTGTTATCTCATATTCTCGTGACATTTGCTCTTTTCTAATGTCTTTTTAGTTAGTTGATACACAATAAACTCACGATTATTTTTTATGGTAACTAAACATTTCATCATTTTTTTCATAAGAATATAAACCGCTATCAGTTTTTGTCCATTCTTCCTAATATATTAGGTATTGCTATTTTTTAATCACCCTTTAGCAGTTAACTCCATAGCAGTTATGAATGACCGCACCAACACTTAGCTCACGGTCATGACGTGACGCGTAACAGCGTCATGGCGACAGCGTTACAGTGACAGCATCAAAATGACAGCGTCATCGCGACAACGTCACAGTGACAGCGTCAAAATAACAGTGTCATCGCGACAACGTCACAGTGACAGTGTCAAAATAACAGTGTCATCGCGACAACGTCACAGTGACAGCGTCAAAATAACAGTGTCATCGCGACAACGTCATGGTGACAGCGTTATGGTGACAACGTCACAGCGACAGCGCCACAGCGTCAGCGTTACAGCGCCGCGTTACGTCAGCGTCAGCGTCGTGACAGTTAAGACTTATCTGGATCACTGCTAAATTCGGTCAGGCCAGTGTGGGAAGGTTGATTACATGTTACTGTATTAGATCGGGACTTGCGAAACATATTTTCCTTGGGTTACTTGTAATTTACTTTCTAAAATTTTAGATTGGTCTTGTGATTTCTATTTGTCAGCACACTTTTTTAAACTGCGATGATTGTGTTCCCGAAACATTTTTTTGACGAATATTTGCTGCTGAAAGCTGAGATATAGGCCTATTATGTACTATTTATTTCGCTTACCTTTTGCATTTGGAATAAAACTTGGAATCACCAGTATTGATGCAGTGTGTCTGAGTTGCCACATTGTACTGCTCATTAATACAAGGTAGATCTCGCCTCAAGCTGTTACAAAGCCTTTGTGTGTTTGTTTTGAATTAGAAACATATACAGTAAATGAATATTCGATGATGTCGATAGGTCAAACGTCGTACCATCGTTAGATATAAATAATGGATACCCCTAGGAATCGTTTATAATGGTTTCGTAACTTTTTTCTCATTTTACTGAAATGTACCTATATTTTAAAGGCTGCTTTTTTATCGCAACTTGTATTTTTACTATCCGTCTCTGACGTGTATTTATTATTGACAGAGATCGACGTATGAGACTTCAACAAATATAAAATGTGAATAATATTAGACCCTTACAAAACCTTAGTTGCATATACAAATATGTGTGAATTTCAAGCTAGTTGTTTTCTTTTGAAGTTTTGAATCGTTATATGCAATAAAGAAATAATAAATAATCATATTTCCTCAATAAGAAAATATACTGTAAATTATTAAACCATAACTTATCCCTGATTGCAGTCTTCTTTTTACAACCAAACGTTGTTTTCTCAACGCCATGGTGCAAAAAAACCGACCCATCGGCAATCCGTACCCCTTCCTCTTGCCAATACGTTTCATAATTCAGCAGGTCGCCATCTGACGAGCACATGGGTGTGCGAACGCCGCCAGCTGGCCGCGGCAATCCCGGTTTATTTGAGTTTTTTGGACCCAGGGGCTCACAGCTGTCGCCGCCCCCCGCACCGCCCCCCAGATAGCCTGTGTCATCTGTTATCGTTACATGTGTATTTTTATCACCATGACTCGCTGTACAGTGTAAACCTGGATAGGAAATGAATTGAGATATATTGGCTTTATTTTATACTTAAGGTGGTAATATCGGGTGTCGATTATAACAGTTTAACCCTTATTAATTTTTTAACGGCTGCAAATTTTTCAAATTGCTTTGGTACGCGTTATAGGTATTTATTAAACAAATAAAGTCATGACAGCTTATTAATATAAATGGTTTTATAGGCCTAATTTCTTGGGATTCCTATAATTTAAAGCCCAAAAAAATCATACATGAATAAAAACAGTAACAATGTAATTGATCAATATTCCCTCAATGGTTTATGAAAATAACTTTCACAACGTTTTAGTAAAAAACGAATGACGCATTCCGAGAATCAATTCTCTTAGTTTAATCAACAATCCCGGCTTTCCAATAGAAAACGAAGTTTAATTGTTCCTTTATAAAAATTATTCAAATAAAACAACGAACCATAAAGAGGAGGGGGCATTTAAGAAAATAAAATCAATGAAGAGTAATTAAGAACGAAACAAAGCGCAGATTTATTTAGAATCTACAAAAGGACATTTTCACTTTGTCGAATTTCTTTCCTCTCCGTTTCTTTTGAGATCAAAGTGATGTATTACTGAAACTAAGTAGTAAGGTATTGCAAAGTTTCTACTTTTATCTAAATTTATCCTTAAAATATCCTTCTAAATTTAAATTTCTCAGAACTTAAGGCGCGTAATTTTTACTCATTAAAAAAATCTTGATTGTGTATGAATATTACCTTGTTCCTGTAATTCTGCCAAGCGACAAGGGGATTATCATTAGACCTTAAGAAGACGTTGGGCCACAGAGGAAAAAAAGCTCTTTAGATGCGTCACCCTAAGGCCAAAGGCCTATCTGCACTTGATATATCGTATTATTATCTAATTTTTGTAATAACGCAAACTTTCTAATTTTTATAATAACGTACGTATTGTTAGTAACAACGCAAACTATGTTTTATACTTATGGGATGTAAACGCTTTAAGGTAAAATGTTTATGGGTGCTTTAAAAGTTGTATAAATGAACCGGCAGGTCTTACAAATAACATTAATAGTAGCATACTCCTGAAAACACTCTTAAACATCGACATAACTAATAATTATATTGATGAAATAACCTCCCTAAAATCACTTAGACTAATTTTATCGGGAAATATTTTTCTTAAAAAGTCATATTTCGAAGTTTACAATAAGTCTCAATGTTTTTTGCTCTAAAGTAAATTTCATTGTCAACGTCCGGTAATTTCTAGAACCCTGTACAGTAATTCAGTGAATATAAAGTCAGCAACAGTTCTGGCAGGGTGCAGAGTCGCGGCTCCGTAAAGAACCACCCCATTACCATTAATGCCAAACAGAGCTGGATGCGATCTTTTAGCCAATGTTATGTGGCGGACTCTACTCGTTGACCCTAAATACTTTTCTAAGCGCTTCTTTTTCCGTTTTATTTACTTTTATAGCTTTATACTGCGGATGTCACAACGCCCGTAGAAACGTGAAAGTTAAAGGGTTAAGATTCGGTAAGAAGATAAAAGGAAAACATAAATAACTTTTTATGAAAGAGTTGTTTTATGTAGTTAAATTTTCATTCCTCTCGCTCATCTTTACGTTCAACTCGAGCGTACTATTAGTGAAGGAAAACTCTGCCGCATCAGTGAAACCTTTTTGATACTTTCCGTCGAATCAAGTTTGTTTTTATTAAAGCGAAAACAAATGTCCTGAAACCTAAAAGATTTTACCACTTTTACTATCTTTTCATTACTTAATATTACCAGCTCTATTGAATGAATTAAATTACTCTTATTTTTCATTTGCAAGCGGTTGACCATGTTTCTTTTTTCTGCAAGAGCGGTTCACGACGTTAAATTTAATTTCGTCAGCAAAATAACTTCGAAGCGTTTATTTTCCTATATAATCAATACACGTTTTACACCACACTGATTTAAATTCTTTTCTCTAATTTCACTTATCTTATGTGTCTTTGAAAAAATTCCCATATAAAAATTAACCTGGCCTCTCCATGAACCAGCCGAAGAGAGGCAGTTCCGTGCGTTGCTCAGCCGCTGTTCAGCCGCGGTGTTCGGTTACACACAGGTGTTCGGCTGAAACATGCATATGCTGGTACCAGGAGCATTGCCATTGTACACTACTCTTTGTCTCCAACTTCTGTCGCAGAGGAATTCCAGTGTTTGATTGGTTCATAAATTTATTCAATTTTCTTCTTTGGCGGTTAAAAACAATAAAAGTCGTAAAATTATCGTATGGATCGTTGTTAAAAAATATTTATACACAGAATTTACAATGATTGTGCCAACAATAAGTGAATTATTTAAATAGGTAAATAAAATTAGGTTTAAAATGGATACTTGAGAATCACTTACCCGTTAAATACGCCCCTAAATATCTCAGAATACCTCATGTCGATGTGCAAACCAGTAGTTACTGACTAAAAATTATTTTTAAATTTAATTTTCAAAATGTTTACCGAAGCTGGTTCCCCAAACAGTGTCTGAAACAGTTTTTATTACTGATTTCAAAATCATTCTCAAAGCACCTTCTTTATCTTTGCTGGAACAAATTATTCATCAAACAATCTCTCTCAGGATGTCTATATTTACATAACGGAACCAGTGAGCTGTCAATTAAACAATAGAATCAGAATATAAACTGACTTTGAAGTCTCTCTGTTTCGCAATTCTCCCGCGCGTTTTACATCTTGTCGGAACTGCTCAAAACAGCTGGTCGACTTAAACAACTCTTTGACGAGTCGACTTCCGGATACTTGAGAGTCACAAGACTTCCGAGCCGCCATTTTGTGCAGTTAACACGTCTTGCCCTGAAGTTGTAAACTGTGAAGTTTAGAGTGTAACTCCTCTCTTTCGCTTGTTAGGTTATCCGCCATTCGGCTATTTTTGTTGTTTAGTCTGAACCTTTTTTAAAGTATTTGGTTTACAGTTCGTGATTTGTTATTTGCTGTACTGTTTCAACTGAAACGGCAATTACTTATTGATGAAATTCAAGAATAGGTGCCTTTTATAATTATTACATTTTGTCATCGTTTACTTAGTTCACCTTGTCGGTCATTTAAAGAATGTTCAAACATTTAAATACCGCTGGGGGAACCCAATTATAATTTATTTTACTTTATAAAACATTAAGATTTTAAATTAACATACACTTTAAAATATCTTGGGTTTAATGAACTATCACAAACTGATGATTTGCGCAATAACAATACGTTGTTGCAATAGAAAATAAAACCGCTGAATGCGTCAGCATTTAGCGAGAACGGACGACGCGGCACGCCGAATGTCCCTCGCTAGTTAGGGAGGGCACATGTTATTGGGTTACTTCGTGCCCTGAATCGGCGACAAATTAAAAGGCAAATGGCGGCCCTAAACCAACCCTTTGGTCTCCGCGCACGTATGGACGTTCGGGTGCGTCGACCCTTCTGTCGTCGCTGCTTGCTGAAAAAAGGAACTATCCCTCACATCGTTCAAATTGGTTAAAAAGGCTCAGCATTTGTTATGAGGATAGTTTGGTATGGCTTAAACCCATATGTTCATCTATAGGTTGTTCCTTCTTTGTTCAAACAGAAAAGTACGTTTTTACAGATATTATTCTTTATGATTGCTTCTTTATTATGCAAAATCTTTTACACGTATTTAAATTTCAGCGAAAATGTTTACAGTGAGACAAAGATAATCCGAGTCAAGTAACAGCCAGGCCGCCCAGAGGCCTCATCAACATTATCTTACGTTTGTTTAATTAATACAGTAATTTAATCAATCTTAAATACGTCGTGTCTTAAAACATTTATTTCTTGCGGTAAAATACATTGGGAATACAACAATTCCTTGGCAAACAAATAGTAAAGTAATGTCACAGTTTATTGGTCCCTAAGCTTTAATCTTTAATTTTAGCTTTGCTGATGACGATTGAGGGATGAATTTATTTTATTTGTTTTATCATGTTTCTGTGTAACAATGTTTAAATATCCAGGTCATCTAAGTTAATTTTCTAATTTCTACGTCAGTAAATAAGGTTACTGTACTTGCCTTTACAGCAGTTTGTATTTAATAAATACCAATTTAATACTGATTCTCGACTAAATAGGTAGACAAATAAACCAATTCCAAAGTGGAATCTCCCTTTTAATACAAACTTAAAACCCGATCTATTCAGAGGTTAGGCTACCGATGTCCTTAAATTTGAGGTGATTGAATTCGATCGAGGGAAGATTCGGTGGCCCAGTTATGTGCCATAAACTCAACCCTCGCTGAGGACGAAGGCCGCTGTGGTGACCCCCGGCCGAGACAATAGCCCCTGACGCCACCTCAGCCCTGAATAGCCCCTCAGTCGTTAATCTTAGGCCTCGCACAGTTTATTTACTCTTCATGTGAGAGAGGAAGATTTTTTGTTAGTGTTGCACACTTTGTTTCTTCCGTTTAAAGTATGTTTTAAGGTAGGAATTTTTATTTTTTTACGAGTGATTGATTCTTGAAAAATGCACAGCATTTTATAGTACTGTAATAAAAGCCAAATATTGATTCCAACTGATTAAAAATGGTTTGGAGATGTAGATGGATATCATAGCTTTGCGCAGTTAGAAGAATAGCATTGAGGTTCCGGATAACCTGGCCTCTGTGTATAAATGTAGCGGTAGTTTTCACCATTATGGCTATTTAGGTTCGTTTCACTTAAAACTAAATAAATACATTCTTAGCGCAGAAAATGTTTAACCTGACATGAATAGGTGCGTGATACCTTATGACACACTCAACGTATTACTTAAACCGCCAAAGGAGATTCATAGTACATATTATCTCAATTACTCTTGGTTCAAACGACAACGCGGCAAATCAGTAGATATGATGTAACTTACTGTTTTAATTTATCTGGATTTGTATTGTTATTAAAACTGCAAGATTACCTTTTTGATGTTTATGTAATCTTAATGATAAAATCATGTCGATTGACTGAATTGATTGCTCAGGAGACTTAATCCGACGTCGACGATGAAAGTTACAAAGAAATGAACGATAAATCCTTAGTTGAAGGCACGCGGATTGTGGTTTAATTGTGTTTGATTCAGTTGCCACACGCACCAACCATGTTTGTGAAATCAATGGACCGATCGTGCGGCAGGATCCGTTCTGCTTGTACATCAATAAATTCAACGTTTGGCGTCGCCCGTTTCTCTCTTTCTTGCCTCCAACACACGCTTTTTATACCCGTTAAAAATCCAGAAAAATGAGTGAGAAATTTGTAAAAATTAGTTTTCTAATTTATTAGTTTTACAGATTTAAAAATACGAAGAGGATTTTAAGACAAAAACAGAAACCATGAAACAATATTTGTAATCCATATAAATTATACTTTAATATATATATACACTCTATTCTGTATAATTTAGCAACATTAAATAATGGCTGTTAAGTAGTCTTTAAATCTTCAGGTTTAGGTGCATTAGTACCATTGACAAACATAATAGTGCATGAGCTAAATTATTAAAGATTGAAGTTCTATTAATTTGCGTTTTATTTTTATTGTTTTCTGTTTACTGTCGATACCAGTAAGTAATGAAGCTTAAAGACCTCATAATCAGACAACTGATTAGGGATTAAAACCATTTCCAAAATTCTTTACGATCATTTTATTTAAGTTTTATCCCACATAAAACAATACTTTAGTATTGTTGACTAGTGAATAACCACGAAAACATATTACTTCCTGTTAGCAATAAGAGAACCACAACACAGACTTCAGCTTTTCTTATAAAGGCTTAAATACCTCATAATCAGACAACTGATTAGGGATTAAGACCATTTTCAAAATTCTTTACGATCATTTTACTTAAGTTTTATTCCACATAAAACAATACTTTAGTATTGTTGACTAGTGAATAACCACGAAAACATATTACTTTCCTGTAAGCAATAAGAGAACCACAACTCAGACTTCAGCTTTTCTTTAAATTAACATGTGCTTGAGCACAAAAGCCCAATTAAGCTCATTAAAAAATACCGGACACAGAAACCTTAATTAGTTTGATATTTGCTAACAAGCCAAGATCCGTGTTCTCGGCATTCGTGTGTTGCAACGTTGCAACCTCGTGTAATATCAGCTGAAGGTTGGCTCTGTGTCAGTCAGACCGCCCACCACAGGCGCAGGGACTGATAGAACGTACTGCGGGCTACTTACGTTACCCCACGTACAGCTACTTTACTCCTGCCGCTTGTGCTCAAGGCCACTAACGCCCACTATGGTTCTAGTTTAGTTCGCCTTCTACTTTCACATTATCGGGGAACTAAGGTTTTGTTTCCTTTAAGGATAGAATTTTTCACCCCAAAGCCTTTGTTTGAAATGTATCATTGTTTCCAACGCCTTGAGTATTTCAATTAAATTCTCTGTTTGGCACTACGTTTTGGTGTGTTTATCCAGTTAACAGGATAATTTTAGAGTTACAGGTTAAACACTGAACTAAACAATGATCTCTCTTAGTATACCCAACGTATTACTTGTTTACGTGCTTCTACAACACCCGAAAGCGCATTTTGTTTCTCCCGTTTTATCCTCACACGAAAACGTATCCGTCCGTATTCCCCTAATATTTTACCGAGAAAGCGTGTGGAAAATACGGTTTATTTGGTGGTATTCGATGGTGCAACCCTACAATACGTCAGTCATACTCATCGCAATTTCACGGAATGCAGTGACTGACATACCGAAATTCCTGTAAAGCTTACTGAGTAACTAGCTGAATACCTCTACTACACTATGTAGACTTGTTTTTCATATAAAACTGATTAAATTTTACTGCATTAGCGAATAAGTGATAAAAATATTATTTATCAAGTTTATCAAGTGAATCAATATATTACAAACAGATTTAGTTGATTTGCTCAATATCTCGATGCTGTTATATTATTTCAGGGGGATAATGTTCATAACTTTGTGTTTTCGTTCGCAAAGCAAGTTCAGGAGTTTATCGAGTCGCTTGTCGAACCCAAGCAAGAAAAACGACTCACGACTCTTCATATAATAGGATTCAGTTCAATAGAGGAATGTTAATTACTCATTATACTCAGTATATACCTGTACTACCATGTTTATTTCTTTTCCTTCGAGAATGCATCAATTTACAAATGTTTTTTAAAACCTAAACAGTGTTGCCAATTTTGAAAACCAAAGGATATTTTAGATGTATTTTTTTCCACACTTTTGCCATCTCATTTTGTATTATTGATATTATTGACATTTAAATTAGAGATTTAATCTGGGTGTGAGTACTCAATCATGAAACGATAGAACGTTGGTAACCCACTCTAGCGGAACTGACAGCGACTACCTTCTTCTAGCGGACACAAGTGGAACTATACTTTTATTTAGCCAGAATTTATTTAAATTTGGCATATTTTGACAAATTGCCAATGGATAGTGCCCAGATGAGCTCCTTATTACATTTGCCTTAACTTTTACACAATTGATTAACTTAATAATATATATATTGGTTTTTAATTTTAACTTAATATATTGGTTTTTATTAAAGTACGACCTGATGGAACCCGCTTCGCAGGATATTAACATTAAATAACGTCTGTCGATTGCATTAAATAGCAACCAACTGAAAGAAGGGAAAGAAAAACAAAGTGGCCGGTCCAAAACTTTGACCTTCTGTTGGGAGGAAACTTTTAGGGATTGTAAAACGTTTTTATTTTAGGGGTGCTTACGCTATTAGAGGAGTAAACAATGCTAAGTTTCGTGCATTTAGGTGCATCAGTTCAGCCTCCGATATGTGTACTACATTATTTTTAATATTTCGTGGCACCTTAGTCAAAGTTTTGGTTTCGAAAGCAAGTTGTTATTAACAATCTATTTGCGCCTATTCTTTCGCCCGATTGAGGTGTTGTAATCGTGGTTGTCTCCTCATGAGCGATTACAAAGTTTCTCAAGTTTCATTTTAGACATTTTTACCAAGGCAGTTTTCCTCAGTCACACTTCAATGTTTTTCTGTTAAAATTCCCAAGTAAATGTTCGGAGAAGACGGTCCGGGGTATCGCCGGTGGTTGTGCCTGGCTGCAGGGACCCGGAGGTTGTGGTCGGCAGTCACGTGCTCTGACCGCTGCCTCCCCAGCTACGCACCATCATTCTCTAATCATCTGTAGATTGTAATCGTCTGCATTAACGAGACCTCAGGCGTATCTATTGTCTTGTCTACGCTCGACTGTTATTAAAGTCAATAACTACACTTGATATAACTACAATATATACCTACTTGTGGCCGGTAAAGATTGCACGAAAAAACTATTTAGTTAGCAAATTTTAAGGTTAGTTAATTTAGTTTTGGATTTAGTCAGGTAGTTTTTTTCATCAACTAAATTTTAATGTTAATTTAGCTTAAATATTCTTTTACGAGTAAAACGTAGAAGTATTGTGATTATTAACTTTTAAATATGAATAAGCCATTAGTTTTTACTGTTAATAGTTTGAAAAATTCCCTTTTGTTGAGTAAGATTTTTAAATTTATATATTTAAAAACATTATTGTGTAGATTGAAGATCATTTACGTGTAAAATATTTAAGGTGCTTCCTGCACTGTTTCATATAACACTTTATGTTCCCGTGTTATTATATTTAACGCAAATTAAATTTTCTACGTTGTGAGTGAGAGAATCCAGTAAATGAAAAGAAAACAGGTTTTCATTATTCTATCAACGTAATAATATCCCTTACATAAAACGTTTTATAAATTACCTTCAAATACTCGTTCACTTACGTAAATAACGTTCCAATACTCGCTGAGAAGAAAGTTCGATAAGTTTTCCTTGTGAAGATGAATGATAAGCAGTGGTCCGTGAATCTGCTCTCGGAAATGAGCCGAAGAAGATGGCTTCGAGCATTTTAATAATAAGAAAGAAACACTGTATAAGTTGCAAGTGAAGTAGAAGAAACAGCGACAATTTTATTTTTTAATGTGACGGAAATATTGATGGTTGTTGTGAAAGAGGCATTTTTATAAATTTATTATTTAAGATTCTGTCTTATATATATTATTGCAAACCTTATTTATAGTTATTTGTAAATAAAGAGCTTAGTTGTAATATTACACATCTCTATTTGATGCTACATTTTTTTTTTAAACAATATTTTAAATTTTAGCTTCACTACCCTGTTTGTCTCAAATGTTTATTTTTTTAGTTAAAGGCTTAGCTTCAAATTTGTCTTAGAAACGTTTTAATGTTTAGCTTCTCTACAGAGTCGCTTTACTTTACCCCTTTGTAAAACTCTGAGAGATAAAACTTAACAAGTTGGATTCTGCAAAGCAATTCAACAATTAATTAATAGAGTCTCATTTCTTGGAAATCATTGGTTTGCTTGGCACTGTATCGTGGTTAATTGCCCGCTGGCAACAGCAGCACATTATTGCCTGATTCAATCACGAAGTCACCTTGTCACTGTTACCCTGCGGTAACGGTTCCTGGCCGTTCCAGTGCCTCCAGGGAACAGTTCCGTGCAGCGGTTGCGTAGGTGTCCTTCACCGCTCCACTTGCCTCAGCCTACGCTCTGGATAGTTAATTGATCCATTCGTACTTCCGTGCCACTCGCCTTTTATGGAATAACTAACTGGACATTTAAATAGGCCACGGTGTTGCCTATATTACGGTACCTTGTATAAGAGTAATCGACTGAAACAAGTTGAAATTACTTGAACATAAAATAATCTTATTCGCTTTGTCCACGGTTTACAATGTTGCAGTTTTGCATTAGTTATGATTCATCTTCCTCAACTTATTTCACTGCTCTGACCTTGATTTCACATAATTTATGTGTTTGTCATTAATCAACCACAAGATTAATGACGCTCAATATTGCAATGCTCATTTCAACAATGATTAAACAAATGCAACATAACTAAAAGTTATACCCGGATATTTTTCTAATTATATTTATTAGTAGGCAATCATTATATATCTGTGATCCTTTTTTCTCTTCCTGTTGGTGTCGAAGGAAAAATCTAAGCACACCATTTGAAAAGTAATTTTCTGTAGATGTTCACAATCCAATTACAATATAATCAGTATTTGAGAAGAATGGTTGAAAAATTCATTTGAAATGATTAAACAATTAACATGGGCTTTATGAGTTGCCATTTTGGTTACGGAATAACAACAAAATGGAAGAAAGTGCAGTCACGTGTTTTATTAGAGCAGTGTGTAAAAACTAAACCCAAAAATATTTTTTGGTTGAATTTAGATCAGTAGGCGATCTATAGTTCATATGAATTGACTGCTGTTAATTGTCTATGGCACAGACCCTGTCATATCATTGAGAGATTGTATTTCTAACTACCAAATCCTGCATAATTAACCTCTTTAAACCTGAAAACGAAATCTTTCATGATTGAAATTTGGTGAAGTGGAAGCAACACTTACTGCTTACAGTATTAGAGGAGCCAGAAATTTGTCAATGTTCCAGTTTGCAAATGCAACAGACTTCTTAAACAGGCATCTTAGTCGGCTGATATTGCCTTAGTCACTTAATCACTTAATCACTTTAATAAGACAGGTACCTCATGGAGGATGTTACCCTGAATATGAGTGAAGGATGAGTGTGATGATCGTGATGATAGTGGCGCGGTCTTGTAGCCTTGTTACTGACTAAGGTTGGCATGTTCCTTAGACAGGATTGTTAATTAATAGCCCAACAACCAATGGCAGCTGGCTCCAGAAACAACCCTTCAAAAAGATACTAACTTTTCTCGGGATCGATCCGGCTACCTACAAGTTTGTAGGCGGGCACTATTACCACTACACCAACCAGCCAGTTTCTGCAGCCTTATCTACTCTAGTGACCAACTGTAACTATGACCCCTTATCAGTGCCTCGTGTTGCAGCCCGGGGTCAGCTGCAGTACTTCCGGGTGCAGCCCAAGGACGTGAAGGTCCACGAAGGAGGGGAAGTCACCCTTCAGTGCGAGGTCGCCAACCGGGCGGGCTTCGTGCAGTGGACCAAGGATGGGTTCGCCCTAGGTGAGGATCCTTTGTTATTTAACTATTTAAAATCTTGGATTATATAGAATTGTAAGTTAAGATTAAGTGACCGTATAAAATACGCGCATCCTCGGTAGGCGCAGAAGGTAATTGTCCCACTGATAAATAGGAGTGAACAGGGTGCTTAACACTCGAGTAAAAGGTTTTTAACTCCAAACAATCCTTGTTTTAACTCGGGAATGCAATCGGACAAGCATCAGAGGCCTCTCAGTGAGAGTGAAATGCCCTGAGAGGCGAGGAGGAATCTAGGTTTATAAGAGGCTGTTCAATGTGGAGTTGCCGATACTGTGACAGCTTCTTTTGGTTGTCATGACAATCTAACCGACAATTTGTAGTTGACAAATTAGGGATTCATTGAAGGAAAATAGAAAAGTTTAATGATGAGTGTCCTTTTTTTTAATTCCGAATTTTAAAAGTACAGAATATTCATGAATCTTTTCATGAATTCATGAATTCAGATTATTTTCATGAACAGAATATTCTGAAATCTTTTAACCCAGCATATTAGTTCATGATTAACTGTTTTTAACATTTGTCATCCGAAGTTGACATTGTTATTAAGGAATGACTAATGATGAAGAGCTCTGCAATGAGAAAATATACCAGCAAGTTCTTACTCTATTGCCATTCTAATCTGAACAAACAGGATATATTGTTTTAGTCAAAGATTGACCAAACGAAGACAGTTCGCATAGTCAGAAATACAAAAGAAATGTATAAACTAAAAGTTGTATATAATTTAACAGGTCAAGTATAACAGTTAAAGAAGTAAACCCCGGTTTAATTTATTTTACTTTTTATCAAACTACATTGCATACTTGAAAACAATTCCAGAAAATCATGTCGTGAAAAATATTATTTCGTTTTGTAAAATTCATATTAATTAATTTCTACAATAAGGTTTCAGGCAAAAAAAAAAACAATTTACGTAAAAGGCTGTTGCGATCCTTTGTAGCTGGGATCTCTGTTGTTGTTCGGTGAAACGCAGTAAAATGCTGGCGTTGTACTTTGTTCTTACAAAAAACGCATTACCTTAGCTTAGAACCAAGCCAATAAAAATATTACTCTTTGTTAAGCCCTGTTTACATACATCGATATTTTGCAACGGTCTGATCATTCCAACTATATAGTTACAAAATATTGTTTTTTTTGAACGGGACATTTTAAGATTTTTCGAGGTTTCATACACCTGAAAAAATCGTAACGATCTCCGGATGTTTGAGGAGCAAATTGGAATTAGCGGACGAAGCTCGGACAAATCGCTCCAACCTAACCTAAAAAAGTATATGAGATTCACGGAGTAAAATATCGGAACGATCTGGCTGGCGCTCTTACATCGTTGCGATTGCACGGCGCTGCCCTTCGATATCGTCTTCGATGTTGTGCGATCAGAACGTTGCAAATACCACAGTGTAAAAACGGGCCTAATTTTAATTTGCCCATAGTACAGGGCTTGTAACGGGTTATTTTTTTTGTTATTTTTTGCCCTTGGTTATTTTTTGTTATTTTTTTAATTCGGTTATTTTTGTTATTTTTTTGGAATTTTGGTTATTTTTTTATTTTTTTCAACCTCAAGAACTGCTACAAGCCCTGTTCACACTATTCGTCTGTCAGACGATCTCGTTGCAGCATCGCGGCAGACGAAGCTCGTCATCCTACATTGCGTGAAAACCAAGTATCATTGCGTGAAAACCAAGTCTCGCCGTCAAATCTAGGCAGATTTGTGATTAGGATGTAGAGATTTTCTTTTTTACCAAGGTTAAGAATGTATTATCCTTAATAACGCCGGTTTTCTAATTTTTAGCAACATTTTCTGTTTACAAAAGGTTATTTTTTGGTTATTTCTTTTCTTATATTAGTTATTTTTTATTTTTTTCAACCTCAAGAACTGCTACAAGCCCTGATAGTATTGTTCGACCATCATGCACTACCAACATTGGCGTTGAGATGCTCCAGAGAGTTAATTGGATTATGATTGTGTCTTAGATAATTAGTTCCGAGTCTCTCGTTGAGGAAGATAGCGACTGGATGTATCCATCATGGCACCCTTTACTTTGTGTATTGTACTGCAGCATCCAATCCAAGTTTAATAACTCGTTTATAGTTACCAATATTCAATAATTTAAAGATTTTTTTTATCCTATTGCCTTATTGCCCTTTGCGATGCTGCATTAATTAAAAGTGTCGAGTATTAAACTCATTAGTCAATTAACTCATTCACTGATGATTCCTAATTTTGTGGCTTATTCTAGGTATTTTATAATTTTGCTAATTTTCTTCGGATTCTGTGAATTTTCAATAATTTTAAGGTTGTTTGTGTAAAATTTTAAGTCATCATTATTTATTATTTTAGAGACTAAGGCCTGATTTCACCAGCCATCAGTTAAGGGTCGGTTAATAAACCGTTTGTTAAAGATGGGAAAATAGTATTGAACAGCTGATAAAATTAAACTAACTGAGCCTTAACGGTGGTTTAAAGATTGGTGAAATCAGGCCTAAGCTTTAAAAGTTGATTAAAGAGGCTATCACAGAGGTAGACATAGCCAAACATGGGGATTAATTGTAGCAATATAATAGTTATTTGTGCATCTAGGGACTAAAGTACAACTTTTTCTCCCTGAGGGAAACTGTTGTCGCCCGATGGCACTGCCGAAGGCGACAATTTTCCCAAGGGAGAAATAGTACTTTAGTCCCCTGATGCACATACAATTTTTCCTCCACCTGCACCATTAACAATAACTATGAGAATATAACTTTACCTTTATGTGATCCCTTGCTCCGTTAACCTGGATCAGAATCACATATAAATAAATAACATGAGGTATTTAAACAATTCAAACAACCATTTTATTCACACCTCCACGCTATTTTAAACACTATTTTTCTGCAGGCAATAATTATAAAAATACCTCCCAAAATTTGATGGTTAGAAACAATCATGTTTATAAAACGTTCGACATATAGGCAACAACAAACTCTAAATCACGTGTTTTCAGTGTTCAATGTTGCCAACTAAATTCATACGAAAAACTTATTACCTGGCTATTAAATGCATACGGTTTTGTATTCTTAAGTTGAAACACTGAAGTTCTTAAATTTAAAGTAAGCATATAACAATCGACAGTGTTGCCATAATTTCTCATTGGTTATCGCGGCGTTGCCGGATTTCATTATTTCTTATGAGATTGCTTTTGGTCCCATGGGAGAAAAAATAGATACTTTTAGCACAAAAAAAGTTTTTTTTTCTTTTAGTGCGAGAAAAAGTAAGTAAGTAAGTAAGTCCCATGGAGTATAAATTAGTACTTTATTACTCTATTCCAGGACTAAAAGATGACTTTGGATAGTAGGCGGAGGAAAAAATAATAAAAGCTCCAAATAAATCCCTGTTTGCATAAAATGAAGTAAAATATGTCCCATAAGAACAAAATTAACGCAAGAAAACTACAAAATGTAACAATCGTTGCAACATTTATACGCGTCGATGATTCAACTGTCTCCCACTCTCCACGTCCACTTTTCTCGAAGCCCGAGATCTGGCATTGCTTACTAATTGGAGGAGCGAGGTAAGTTGGGGATAATTGGAGAGATGGGCTAAGGGGAGGGGGAGGGGGAGGGGGAGGGGGTGGGGGGACTTAAGGGCGCGGATCGTGTCAATTAAACCCGGTTACTCAAAGCCGACTTAGATAAAGCTGGCCCAACACTACGCAAACACACACCCACGCCGGGATACTTAAAAGGTTTACATAGTAACTTCGAGTTTCGAGAGAGAATAATAGGGATCAGTTTCATTATCGAGTGAGAAGGTGTCATTGAGTAGTTAAACTGAAGTATTCCCGCATCGTGACTTTGTATTAAGAAAGTAAGGTGACAAAAAACCACCTACTGTTTCCAGGGAACTTTTTACATGGATCAACATATTTTGTTTCATAAGGAATTCTCTTTGGCTCACACTGCCGGCACCTAAAGTGCGGTTAGGAAAAGTATTTTTTTTGCTCCTTTTGCTCTTAATTTATGATACGTCAATGTATTTTCTGTTTTTAGAGACTGCAAACTGGATCGTACATTCCGCAAAATGAAAAAATAAATCATTCGAGCCCTTTGTCATAGTTGTCTTCAAAAGCATAATTTTAAAGAATGGGACTTAATATATAATGACTTACTGCAAACTTATAAAAGGGTTTCCTGTAAAATGATTTAATTTCGAGAATGTGAGCGTTAATCAAGTTGTCAGGTAAACAAATATAAGAAGCTAAATCGCCTCATTAGCCCATCACTTAAACACCAGGTTGACTCGGGGCATGTTAGTTTCCCCCAATTGATTCCCCGCAATCCCCGCGATGCGAATCCCCGCGTTCCGATATCCCCGCGCGATGCAAACGGCCGGTTTTAAAATGCTTTCTGGTCCAGTGGCGTGGAAAATACATCTTCTAGGAAAGCGCCGTTTAAAGGCATCTGTAATACTCCTTAGAATACAAAATTGCGCTGAGATAAACGAATCCGCAACAATTATCCCCCTCGCCCCTTGGAATAACAGTGAGGATTTACACGGCCTCTTCGTTACTGGCCTAGTGGATTTGCCCGAACGGCTCGCGCAATTTACAATAGGCTTCAGTTTATTTGTTTTAAATTAATTTCGGCATGACTCGTTTATGTAATTGTGGATGTTTGGAGTCAGGTTTTGGTAATATGTTTTATTTTACATTTCTGGTCGTAAAAACTCATCTCGTCTTCTGATGGAAAAACTAGAACATTAATTTATGTGCTGTAGTCTATGTTTCTTTCCGCCCAAAGCCGGGAGCTGATTCTGCACCCCGAAACATGTTTAATTAGTTTTGCCTTTTTAGTGATTAGTTATCACAACAAAAAACAAGTTCAAAATGTTTCGGGGTGCAGATTTTAAGTAGAGCCGTTTATTACAAATTGTAAGTTTTAAATTTTCGGGATTTTGCCAAATTTTGGGTGATTGTCACTGAAATGAATTTTACTCAAGTATGTAGGAAATTAAAGTTGAAAATGCTTGACAAATCCAGTTAAGGACGAAATATTCTGCACATATTTATTCTGGCTAATGTATAGTTATAACGGGAGCAATAACTATAATTTAATAGTTAAAATAGAGTTGACTGTTGGCACGCCTTAATAAAAATCCCCTGTTTGAATATAATTTGAAAGTTGAAATAATAACTCTACGAACAAGTTTTATACTGTCAGAACTCTGAGTTTAATATTAAATACCCTGACACCCATTGTTATTTTTACTGTGCATTTGTAAAGCACTTTTATTCTCTATATTTTATACCTTTACTTCTTGACAAAATAAACTTTAAGTTGTCCTCATAATTCGCAAGTTAAAAAAGTGCATTTCCTAAAACAAATACCGGATCTCATAGGCCTACTTAAAATGTTACAGCGATAGAAGCCTGTGCTCGGAAAATTATTGACGTCAAGTAATGAAATATCTATTTTCATGATCCTGTTAATCAGAATTACAAATTATTCTCGTACTATTTATTTGACTACCATAAATAAAAATTACTAACTTACAATTTTCTATTTTTATCTACAGAATTTCAATTGACAGGTCTTGATTTATACAGAACTTTCTATTATTTAAATTTTTATACCAAGTAAAAATTTACCATACAACCCTATAACGAAAGCATTCCTAAAATGCCATTCTAACCTTCTCTATCATCAACATACAACTTCCACAATGCTCCCCATTGACCACATATCCCCACTAGGGTAATATTGTTTAACCACAAGACCTCCCCACTTCCTTGGCTCCGATCGATTTTTCACCTCCCTTCACCGAGCAACTCGTTTCCGGATTAATTAATAAGGAGAACAATAGGATATTAGGCTCTCGGAGTTGGCTTAGCTACCGGGGCTTGTGCCAATTACTTACTTAATTACTCGGATAATTACTGGATCCCGTACCTCTAATTGCTAAGATTTGTGGGTTTGTCGAGCACATCTGCGATCCGCGTTGAGGTCAGGCGGGCCGAGATGGAAAAACTTTTTATGTGTTCTGTGTGCAAATGAGAACGGGGAATTGCGATATGATTTGTTCCTGCGTTGGGCTAATGTTTACGTTGTGTAGAAGAGAAGAGTTGCTACAATGTTTTTGTATGCACCTTGTGTTTTCGTAGGTTTAAAAATGATAGCTTTGAACCCTTATCACGCTGATGTTGCATGAGTACAATTAGTTTCAGAGATAAAAATTGATTCATCCACAACTACCCGGTTATACTTCAGGATCCATTTTCTCATGTTTTACAACTCTCTATCTGCAAATTAGACAGTTAATACTTTAAAAAAATGTCTCTGACCTAACAGAATTAAATTTATTTAAAATAATTTAATAGAAATGATGAATGTACATGCATATGTCCATGGAATCTGCAAAATCATTTAAATGACTCGTGTAACATTAGATATTCATAACCGCAAACAACCTAAAAGAAAGCAGCTATTTATTTCAAAGTCTGTCATACGTATCTATTAAACCATTATTGTGAAAAATCCAATACATTTTGTGGATTACCTACGTTATTATACTTATTTTTATTTTGATTTGGATATTTGCGGACATTTACCATCAGAAAACAAATTATGGTTTTTTTTGGTTTTTTTATTATACTCGTTACTGCATCAAAGGGATTCCAGAATCCATACTATAAACAATATCAACTAGAAAGGCGTATTTATATGAATTCAACTGTTGAATAGTATTAGCATGAACTAAGTTGTTTTTGAATTAAACTGATGAAAACGACTAATATAAAAGTTAATTTTGTTAAAAGAAGTATAATAATTTTTCTGAATAACCTAATAAATTATTTTTAATAATATTATTATTATTATTAATACTGTTATTATTATTTTTTTATTGTTATTTTTTATAATCTAACAAATTTTTTAATAAAATGTTCATAGAAGGACAATCTTAACGCCTCAACTGTATAACTTTGAAGCTAAATATATAGCGTCAAAAATATTCTTTGTAAAAAACGTATCAGTTAGAAATAACATAGATATTTTCTACTGGCATGCCGCTGCCGCTAGGCTTTGCAACAAAAACAGGTAAACAAAACAATGAGGTTGCTTTGTTGTGGCCATATTGAACAACCACCAATATTATGCTGTTCAAACATCATATTTATTTTTACATTATCAACGAAGAAAATCCTTGTTTCTCTCATACAAATAAAGGATTCCTTTAATGTTAAAATAATAACATTCTAAAATATGTTTTTCTTTTGAACGCATAACTAATATATAGAGCGTTGTTTGTTAATTAATTGTATGTTTATTTTATCGTCGAGTTTGTATGTAGTTTTTATATGACAAAGTGGCGTTTTATTTTAAGGACTTAATTAAATTAGAGCCGTAATTACACACAAACAATTGTGGTGTTTATTTATTTTGCTGTTGTTTTACCCTTAATTCTGTATATATTTTATCATGCATTTGTTTTTACGTCCTGACCACTACATGTCACGTTATTGAAGTTACGGTTCTGTTCCTAATGTGGTTGAAAAGGAATATGAACAAAGAAATATCTGGTTTTATTGTCAATAAGGTTCAAGGTAATTACTTTTGTTAACCTTATGCCAGTAAAATTCTTCGGTTCGTCTATGAAAATGTGGTACGGTAAAAAGGTACTCTTTTAATGATCGTACTTTTACTATACGTCGCCACACCGTTTTAAGAATTCATTACAGCTAATTGTCATCAAGTTTGTCTAGTACGATCTTCAGTTTCTGATCGTACGTTCCCTATAACGGTATTCAAGTGGCTGATTGACCAATAAAAAACCCTTCTGATGTTTCAGGTTGTCGTAAGCAGCATCATGATGCTTCATAAAATTAGTGTGTATCCACTGTCTCTTATTGCCAAGTTATCCTGTAAACGTCTAACAACCTCTCTGGCACCGGTCACTTCGTAGTCTCTGCCTCCTCCGCCCTACAGGACCGGTAGAACCAGCCAAAGCCCCCTATTCACCTCCTCTTCATTATAGGTCAAGTCATATTGACAGTCCGCCCTTTTGTAGCAGTGGCTTACGGCTGGCCTGCGAACCACGTCATTCGGCTCTACCTACACCGCCGACTAACGCCCGTCTGCCGCAGGTTTCAGCTCGGTGATCCCCGGCTTCCCTCGGTACTCCGTGATCGGCGACAGCAAGAACGGCGTGTTCAACCTGCGAGTGGTGAACGCCTCTCTGGAGGACGACGCGGTGTTGGCTCTACCTATACCGCCGACTAACGCCCTGTCCTGCCGCAGGTTTCAGCTCGGTGATCCCCGGCTTCCCTCGGTACTCCGTGATCGGCGACAGCAAGAACGGCGTGTTCAACCTACGAGTGGTGAACGCCTCTCTGGAGGACGACGCGGAGTTCCAGTGCCAGGTCGGGCCCGCCAACTTCCACAAGGCGATCAGGGCGGATGCCCGCCTCTCCGTCATTTGTAAGTTGCAAATACATTATTTTCTAGATACTTAAGAAACCATTATATACCAAGAGAGTTATGTGTCGGTATAGCAGTGCCACATGCAAAACTAAATGTAATATTTTATGTAGGAGAATTTTAAGCCATCTATGTGGTCTTAACTCAGTGGGTTCCCATATTAACCTTATGCGATGATAGTGTTAATATAAAAGCTAATGACATGTTTACTTAAACTGGTGATCAGCTGTTAGGTCCTACCCCTAAAGGTAAATACACATCGAAGCGGGTTACCATCAGATAGTATATTTACAAAAGAGGATGGTGGGTTGTACAAGTAGTAGCTTATGGTCTCGAAAACTGTTGGACCGTTCGTCACAAAATTTTGTACATATATATCAAATTTCTCGGTCAAATATGATCAAGTTTTTAAATCATTAATTTCGTTCTATTTATCTTGGTGTCAAATTAAAGACTGGGACCTCATGATGTGTACTATGGTAACCTCTTTTAGGGCTTAGGTACAGGACCATTCAAAAGGGATACATGTCAAGAATTTTGGAAGTGCTTTATGTTTTAAAGGGTTTATCAAAACATATGATTTAATTTGAAATAGTTAGAACGGTTACCAACAGAACCCAGCACTTACTAATATAACAAGAAGAAAATAATCTCCCAAGCAAATCTGGGGTCACCAGGTAGTTACACTTACGCTGCAGTTTTAAAGCTTTTAAATTTTAATGCGCCAAGTTAAAGATTAAGAACGACATATTTTATAATGATAAAGCAGCTCAAAACAGTTCTTCACACTAGAGTTCAATGGGAGCATCATCCATTACTGTCTACTGCTTGACATTGAGAAATATTCCTAAGCTCATTGAATAGTGCTTCTAGATCGTATAGTTGAAGTTCCAACCCTACTCCACTACAGTTAATTATTGAATGTTTACCCTGAAATAAAATATTGTTGTTAAATGACCCTACTAAAAAATTGAGTATAGATTAATTAATAGTGGAGGTTCATAAACGTTTTCTTTCAACGAAAATTATCTTACCAGAAGATCTGACAATAGGGTAAATTGAATAATCTGTAGATGCGGCCTCCGAATGGTCATATTCATCATACAAACTGTACATCAAAACAGGCCCCTATAATACAACAGTTCAAGCTGATTTGCGCATATACATTGAAAACTGTTACCGGTATATGCTCATCTATTTGACATTTAACTTTTAATTTTGTACTCTATAACAACGTTTAAAACTCTACCATATTAAAATGTTGGGTACTTTGTTCTATTTTTTTCTTTATCATCATTAGGATTAAATTTAATTAGGGTAATATACTTGATACTCACGAGCCGGTTGAGGCCGGTGCATGTAGAGGAAACTCGAAGCCACCAATTTTATAAAGGCACTGTAAGTGGTTCTTTAGGTTTTTAAGCTTACGAAGCTAGACCTATTTTAATATCATGCGGGTGGACACAAGAATATTATCATTTTAAAACACTAAGGTCTTCAGATAAATTCAGCAAATAGTTATGTGCGCAGTGTGCACTCTTTGTAATTTTTCTTTTAAATGTTTATAGATGCTCTTTGTGAAGGTCTGATGTTTTATTGCACCAGTATCCAGAGAAAAACTGTAAAACAAATTACAGTTTTGTTACAGTCATTTGTTCGTAAAATGACTTTTGTATTGTCTGGAGTCTTTGTATACTGTGTATATCTAGGGATGAGCCTTTATCAAATTCATTAAAAGTCCAAATAAATAGGTGGGTGTGAACCAATAAAATGTATATCGTAATTAAATAATGAAACCCTTCAGTAAACTTATATTTTCAATATTCAACCCTGATTAAATTACGATGTTAGATTACAGGGAAGTAAATATACGAAAAAGACCAAGTGGAAGTATTTACCAAACAATTCCCACAAGCAAGGAAAAATATTTAGAAGCAAAGAGGGGTTGTTTATGTAGTGAGAAAGTAAACAGGTACAATTAAGCCAGGAACAAGCATTTCGATCATTGTTTGGTCCAATTTTACCTAAGAAAAGTGTATTTCTTACTTGAAAACCTTTAATTTTGCGAAATTCCCCTCCGTGCACTAATATTCTCTCTCTATTGTCCTGGAACTTTCATTGTTTGTGTTGGTTTAAATGAGTTTTGATTGTATACAGCTATTGTATAACGTTAAAAAAACACTTGTAATCGTGAATTTCCTCGCACCGATTCCCGGAAAACACAACAATATATTTCTGTTTGAATGCAATCTCGCACCGTTTTACGTTAATTAAAAGCTTATACACGTCTCTTGAGCCTTGTTAATTACAAATTGACGTTGTCATAATTCAGTTAGTTACGGATGCAGTCATTATTTCGACAAATCCAACGTTAAATTTATTTGTATTTGAAAAGGCATTTAGAAAATAAACAGTTATTTGTGAGTTTTTGTTGCAAAATACTGTTAAAATCATCATATTTTTCCCAGCTGTAGATATACGAAATATAAATATCATATCCGGGATCGTCGAAAACTGAGTGTCAGAAGATCCTTTTGGGAAGTCACAGAAACAAATCCACGCGCCCAGGTCCTGTCTGCTCGTGACACAATGTCACTCGTCCTAACATTTTTGTAAATTACCTCTTTTCCTTATTCGAATTTGACCTACTTTTTATCCATATGTTTTGGTTCACAGTTATTTATAAAAGAAAAATGTACTATGCCTAATTTATTGTTTTTAATCAATAGTTCCCCCCCCCTTACAATTAAGATATATACCCTCATTTTGCTATAAATATTATATACAATAGCTAGTGTATTTTCAGAGAAATTTAGTTTTTTTTCGCTTTCTGAAAAGTGCACATTTTAACATACGACGTTTTGCAAGAACAAGAACGATACGCAATAAACGCCTAAGGTTCCTTTATATTAAAACTCCTACAGTTTTAAGCGGTGAAGACGTCGTTTAAACAAGCTCGCCGTTAGTTTACAGGATACTACGTTTATAAAGAGACCCAACGATATACTCCTATGCATACTAGGGAGTATTCAGTCGGTGGCCAGACCTAAGGAAGAGCTCTAGATGTCAATGTTCGCATTTATAGGGTTTAACATGATATTAACAATCTCAAGTGAAACTGCTACTTGTAGTTAACACAGTTTTTTTTAGCGAAGCCATAATATTATGTTAGAAATTTAACCATTTCAAATGTGTATACTTTGATGGTGCATAATATTGTAATTTGGTTCCCTGGGCGTTTGCTTGTACATCTTGCATTTTCCCCAAGTATATTTTATTATTATAATATATATCACGCAGTGTTTACCTTTATCTCGCATTACTGTCTGTATATGTTAAATTCATGATTATATTTAATTTTAAATTTACATTACTGAATTTTTATATATTTTCCTTAGAAATATTTTTAATTTTATATTTAATTTTCAGCGTTTATGACATTTTCTTACATAGTTAACGTTGAAGTTTACCCGCAAAAACAATTGAACTTTCTTGTAGTAATTACCAAGTCTATAGAGTTTGCTCTGGCAGCACCAATGTTTGTTTTGTTTGTCGCAGAGTTTATTTTTATTCCTAATAAGTAATTATTATGTTTGCCTTTTGAAAAACTAGTTTCTTTTAACAGCACAAAAGAATGACGTTGAATGAATTGCATCAGATAATATAACATTGCACAAAGAGTCACAAAAACTCGACTTAGCGTGAGTCGGTCCTGGACAAATAAATGAGCCAGCGACGGTCGGCACATGCGAGCACTGAGGCCCCGCTCTCTCAGGGGCGCCACACGTGCGTCGGCTGACCTCTCCGAGTACCTTCACTTTTCAACATTTTTAGACATACTTTGAAATATGAAGGAGACATAGTCGTATATTAGGAATTACCTAAAATATTACACTTGGGAAACACAGTTGCACATCAGTGTAGAACGTTTTTGTATTTCTACATCAGATATGTCGTACTTCGTTACAGAAATAAAATCGCACATATGTCTATGCGTGGACAAGACACACGTTGGATGTTCCGCCCTCCAACGCCACAACTGTGCCCGCTTTGTTCGTCATTAAAGTTTGCTAGGGTTGAAAACTTTCATTGGGCAAATACGCAGTACGCTATCTTTTAATTATATCCGTATAATGGCGTTTACTGGTTTTTATAGAAATTAAAATTTGTATTTGCAATTGATATGCAATAGAGTTTCAATACAACTAAAATATTGTATAGGTTTTATTTGAGATAGTAATATACTAATAAATGAAACATAAGAAAAAGGAACTGAGTCTAGTTAGCTTTTCGTAACAACTCCTAGCAAAGAAGCGATGCAAGTTCGCCTGCCGCCAGACGACAGAGAGGCGCCGTATAAACCGTGCAGCAATATCGATACACACCTGTCCTGCGGGAATAGCATCAATAAAACGAAGGCGTCCAACGTTTGTACTCACTAAAATTGTTTATTACTCCATTTCAGTTACGTCCCTTTCAGTTATGACACTACAATATTGCGAGGCAATAAAACCACCTCTCACCCCGCCCTTGAAAAAGTCCAACCCGATCTACATCGTACCGTAAATTAAAATTGGTTAATTGCGTGCTCGATACGTAAAGGGTCAAACGATTCAAAAGTGAGGTCGAACTCTGCGGCGAGGCGATTCATCAGCCGAGATGTACCTGGAATGGAGCTGCAAGAGAGAGAGGGCAGATAGGAGTGCCCTGGGTGCGAGAGAGAGCGCAGACCGCGCCATCGATCCGTCGGCGCATGCGCCCCGCGCTGCGCGCCTCAAATGTGCGTTTTGGCCCAATTAAATATGTTTATTGTTTAGGGAGCGGCACTTGACAATATTGTACTCCGCGGTGGCCCTGTCCCTGATTGTCTGGCATTTTTGTCATTTGCACTTTTTAAAAGTTTTCATTCTGTTTTTCGTTTAAAACAAGTTTGAGTGTGAATTATTTTTTTATTTTACGTTGAGAGAAAGGTTGAACTAGGTTAAACTTTTTTAATTCAGTGCTAATGACTGAAAAATAATTGAATATGTAATTTAAAATGTCTGTGGTTAAGGTAATGTCGATCGGACTAAGTATTGAAAAACAACAATGTTCAAAAATGCCAAGAGGCAATATTTTATTTAATGTTGAGTGTTTATCAGAAATCTTTAATCTAATTAAAAATGCATTATACTTTATATTTTAACTGTGTATATTATATTAAACTAGTATAAATTATTGATATAAATAAATATTTTTTTCTTAATCATTTAATTTCTTAATCATTTCAGAATGTTATTCTTGGGGTACAAATTAGTTCATATCATCTAATGATTTTGATCACCTTATATTTGTCATAAATAGTTGTTGAATTATAAAATACCTATTACAATGTTGATTCGAGAAATAATGTTGTTGTTACAATGTTGATTCGAGAAATAATGTTGTTGAGTAAGCTACCGTGTAAATATTGTTTAGCCATCATTGTAAATCGTTTTACAATTAACAATACAAGTACTTAAGTTCATTTGAATATACTCCCTTCGATAGTAAATTTTAGCAGAATGTTATTGGCTAATGGTGTTATTTTTATGGTGAATATAGCGTAACTTATCTTGTTAGGTGATCGTTCTTTTTCTTTTACAGAACTCCCTTAACAACTCAATTTTTCCTAGATTATATTTTCAAAAACCTTATCTCATTTTACACAGATGAAGCATTATTATTCCATAATTTTTATAGCTTATTTCATAGGGAAGTTTAGAGCTTAAGTTGTTGAAGACTTAAATGATGTCTTAATGAGGATTAAGACTATTGGAGCGACCTAAGCACAGAGCCTGAGATGGAATTGCTAGACAATTTCGCCGTCAGGTGGTATTACTGTATTACTCTATGTAATAACTTCCTTTCTCCGTTTAATACTTATAATTGAATAAACCCTGGAAAACATTTTAATGGTTACTACTCTACTAAAGAGTATTTAATTTCTTCATTAAGTGAAAGTTTGCATTGATTTAATTGTTTTTGTTTTTTATAATTTTATACTTGCTTAAAGGGTTCTTAGAACATTAGAAGGAAATGTAATTAAAAAATAATATGTAGATGAACCATAGAAAAAGTGTAATTTATCAAGTCTACACTCGACATTGGAATGAACTTTTATTCTTTTCATACAATATTAAAGTATTATTTTATGTCATAAGTGACTAGTTTATGAAACTTAATGTAAATGTTATTGAAAATAGTGCACCACACTTCCTGAAACTAAATAGACATGAAAAATTCGTCCTGACCACAAATCCCTCTTATAAAAATATCGCAGCCCCGATAGTTTTAATCCTGTGTAAAGGAACAATGCGGAAACCGTTAAAACGTGCAGAAATGTCCACAGTTGTACCCTAGAAAGTGTCCACACTTGTATACCAAATCTCTTGGAACAATATTGTCCCCTGCCTTACTGTTGAAGTGGCGCGTTTCTGAATCACCTGAGCAAGAACAATATTTGTGTTAGCTTAGCCGAATGACCCGTTACTCCTTTTGTCCATCTCCCCCCTCACTTACCCCCTTCCCCTCCCTGTTACCCCCTCAGTCTCCCCCCCCCCCCGCCCCCATCAACTCCACACTCTGAAGTGCTAGTTACCCGTGTTTCCCCCATACTTCACCGGTGTTTTATTTGAGTGCTCGAGCGTTGGCGATGGACAAAAATCCTACTGCATGTATTGAACCGGAATGTTTAATGCTTTTTGGCACTAGGATTCACTCCGTTGATGGATATTTTCCATGGTTCAGTAAACGTTGAAAAATACAATTAATTAAACGAGAATGTTGTTTCAGTTGTTTATCAATAATAACTGGTCAACTAATGTTCTGTGTTTTATGAAGATCGCCGATATTATGTTTCACGGTTCAATAAGCCCCTAAAAAAATCTTTATAAAAAATCTTTTTTTCAATTTTCTGAATCATTGATAATGTTGACTATTGTAATTTCCAACACTGTGTATTGATCCTAACTGCTAAACTGTTAATTTATGATTTTATAGTATTTTTATTTACCAAATTGTAAATTAATTTAAACGAAAATCAAACGCTCAAAAAACGAGGTATATTAAAAAAAGAAGTATTTTTCCACTGATACGACGAACCCATTTCAGTCTACAATATTGAGTTTGCGCACTGTGCACAGCTTTTTATGACGTTAAAACGACAATGTTTGGTTCCCGCAGAATGTTTGATTTAGGCCTAACCGTACATTACAAGCATTACAAACAAACAAATAAATGTGAGAGTTAACTTTTCTCACTCCAGTTGCTATCACTATAAGTTACACGGTACAGAACACACAACCCCTCCTCCTCGCTGTGATCCCTGCTCGCAGGCCGCTAATAACACAAGGCCACTGTCGCAGACTCGATGTTTTATTCAGAAGGATCGCCACGTTGACGTCGCCAGAACCGCTACTTTGTCCTGTTATCAGTTTATCTCCTCACTTCCCACTATTTCCCACATTTCCTGTAAGAGCCTTTCCGATCGCTCTCATATCTCTGCTTCTTATTGAATCAAGCTTGCGATCTCTTTGCAGTCTCTATGGAGTGTCGGTGGAAATCGCCGGTTTTTGAAGTGACTTTTTCCTCTGTGTCAGAGAAATTGGCGCTTGGGTACTACCTTTTATTTTATTTTGGTAGTAGTGTGTTAAAGATATTTTAATCATAGGTTTTCAATCAAACATCAAGCATTTTACCTTCATAGTTTTGCCATACTTTTATTCACAAATAAAATTATGAATTATGAATCACCTACAAAAACATAATTGCAATTATGGTATTCCCTAGCTACTTATTCCAAAAAAATCAATATAATTTAAAGTTTTTAATATTTTAGTTTTAATAATCTAATATTCCATCATAGTTACGTGCTGTGTAATTATACATTTATCCACTGTTATAATATTTGACAAATGTATCCATAAACATTATATTTTATGTTTCTTACATTTGCAGCTCAAGCTGTTGGTAACCATTCACATCAATAGTTAATTTAGGTAATTAGAATAATAAAAAATAGACAGTTCCTTCAAACTTTGTGTGATTTTTTTTACAGAAACACTACTACTATTGTAGGTAGACTTTGTAAAACATAATTCCGAGACGTTCATGAATTTTAGTAGATGAGTGATATGTGATATGTCAAACAAAAACACTACTTGATCGAATTTCTGTATACCTGTTAACCAAACTAAATTAAAATTACTTCACAATTTATAACCAAAATTTGCTGTACAACATGGTTATTAATAATTGTTATCAACAAAGTAACCGGTTTAAAATTGTTTCCCAAAATTTCAGTTGGCGCCGATGGATGCGAAACACAGTAACTCAGCGCACTATCGGTTCCTGCTATATATTAATAGCTCGGCGTGTTTTGATGCAGCCTCGACCCATTAAGCCCGGTATCGCGTCGGGCCAGCAGGGTCACTAAATCACCTGCTGTATGATACTCCCCGCCGCCGACTGCATGATTTGCAACCCCATCGCTCTAATTGAGTGACGAATGTTACTGCTCTTCCTCCCCTCACTGTAACTATTTTTTTATTCACTGTCACGTCGCATTGTGTAACCAGAGTTGTTAGCGGTTTAAGTTGTGTTTATTAGGTATTTTTTGGGGGAATTTCAATTTTCTCATTTCAGTACATGGTGGAGTGGTTATGTTGGTGAAATTTCAATTACTCAGGGAATCGTAAATTTAGTTTTATCTTTTCAATGTTAACATACTTTAAGCTTCATTGGGTAAACATAGGCTATGTTTTTATTTCTGTATAAATTATTTATTTTATTAATTTTTTTTGATAAAAATTGTAAACAATAGTTTTATTTTTTGAATAAATTCAATTTTTTAATTATTGATAATAATGCTTTATGAATAGACCATAAAAAATTGTTTGAAATTATTAACAGATTGATATTTAAATATATTTAACTTTCATTTTTACATTATTTCACAATTATTTGATTCAAACTGCAAAAATCATGGATAGTATAACAATTATCAGTTGCATTACTTTCCTTGAGGAAATCTTTAAAAAGTTTACCAAAATATTTTGTTATGATTAGCCTATTTAACATGAATGTCGTTATAGGCGCTATTAATTAATTTCCATAGCTTGTCATAAAGGCTTTGCCTATTCTCTTTTTCAATTTCTATATACAAATAATTATTTACAACACCAAAATTACAGCATGATTTATTTTTCAGCTCCTCCATCTTCGATTGAAATGGTCAATCACACATCCAATTCAAAAATAGAAATTCGAGAGAATGAAGAGTTTCAGCTTGAGTGCCTTGTGAAGAACTCGAAACCTGCTGCCAAAATAGTCTGGTACAGAGGACAAGTGGAACTCAAACTGGGTAAGAAAATATTTTAATTTTCAATGTATACCATTATTATTATTATTTTATGGCCAGCATTGGACCACTTAAGTCAATATAATGGTCAGGTTCTTCTTAAATTCTGTCTCTTCTTCTTGTCCGCCCAATACTTCTTCATTCTTTCCGACCGTTGTTTTCTTTCTTCTTCCGAAACCACTCTTCCTTGTCTCTGATCGTTTGCTCCTATTGGCAGGATGATATTTTTGTCTTTGAGTACTGCAAGCGCCTCTGAATTATTTTCCAAATCTTCTAATGATATTTGCAACCTTCTCATGCCCTCCTTAATCTCTGTAATCCACCTAAAGTCACTCTTGCTATTCCACAACTTGTCAATTATTTTCTTACTTATTCTATTTTCCGGTGTCCTTAAGAGATGTCCAATGAATGAAATTCTTTTCTTTTTAATTATTCTTGTCAATGGCTCTATTTCCTTATATACAGTTTTATTTTAGGCCATTTTTTATTTAATTATACCAGTATACCATTATTAAATTTAATTCATTTTTTTACAATTTCATTCACTCTCTCAGTTTCCTGATTTGAATTCCTGCTTCAAAATTTTAGTTTGGAACCCTTTTTTGGCCTGATTGGTAAACGTTAGCAATGTATTAGTAACTTTTACTGATATTTAATTGGTATTTCATTTTTCTGTCTGATTGTAACTACACACTTTTATAATTAGCTTTGAAAAATTCTTAAAATATTTCTGAATGTAAATTATTGTGGGAAAATGTTGAGAAGAATTTTTTAATTTGTACTCAGTCAAAAATTATATTGAAATATACATAGGAGAGGTATTTTTCATAAGTTGGTAGAATTGTTTAAAACTGAGGGAAAGTTTTTTTGAATTAACGACCTACAAAGAAAAAAAAAATCTTTATTAAAAAGTAATAAAATGTCCCTTTCTTATCCTGAAGTTTGTATTGAATAAAATCAACTGCAAATACTAGGTCTCAATTTAAAATTGAATTGTTCTTTGGGTACGGAACAGTAAAACTCGAGTTGGAATTCTCTGTAGGAACTACGTGTATGTTTGTATTGCTTAACAGAACAACCGAAATGTTATTGTTTAACTTTCCTCTTCAAATTCCTTACTTGAATGTTTAATAGTATCACCGAATGGAAGTTTCTTTTAGTTTACCTTCGGTGTTTGTTGAAAGGAAATATTTTTCTTGAGTCTTCTGACATGAATGTAAAGTTTTTTCAACCCTCATTCATCAATTTCTATGGATTTCTCACTTATATCGCATAATAATTGTTACTGGATATTGGACATACTTAGTCTTTAATTTAAAGAATTGTTTGCATTTTTGCTCTGTCTACTGAAATTATTCAAAAATTATTTAACAGATAATCAACAACAACCCAGTTTAAAACAATAAAAAAATAGTCTTATCATAGTGCACAAAAACACCTGTTTTCGGTAAATCTACACTAAAATTTCCTCAAAATCACATTGTTCTGTTCCATAGGTGAAGAAAAACACCTATGAATTTGACCTCAAACATTGTTATTGTTTCGTTTATTTGTACTGTATTCTGAAACATAAATGCACTTAACCTTTAAGAATTTTAATACCAATATACTGTATAGTTGGTATTAAATATATAGTTATATTTTAGACTTAGTTGCAATTAAGTTACAAATATATAGTTATACCAATATATAGTTGCTCTATCATTGATACCTAGCATCTAGTATTAATGATTAAATGCTGATATATTATTCAGTGTACTAGAAAAAACATTTTTCATCACACGAAGCAAAATGCCTTTGTGGTACCTCAGCTCAGAAAAAGCACTTTCCTTGGCCAAATTAACTTAGGGAAGAATCAGTGGTTAATCAAACGTATTCAGTTCATAAACAAACTTATCCTGGACAACTTCCCCTTTAACATAAAAAATTCAATAGAATCGAGTTGTTTTAACTTTTTTTTCAACACGAAACGACGTTTGCAGACAAGCGAGTGGACCGGGTGATAGAGGTGGACACTCCCGGACAGAAGGCCAAGCGGTACACGGTGTCGAGCCGGATCACTCTGCAGCCGACTGCGGAGGACGACTACGCAGACTACACCTGCGCAGCCAAGCACGAGGCCCTGCCGGAGGAAATGTCTCTGCGCACCACCGTGCAGCTCAGCGTCCTGTGTGAGTAGAGATAATTGAACGGTTTCATGAAGATTTTAGGCCTTTGCGGTTGACTTCAGGAGATGGTAAATTGATTTCTTCTGGGATAGAAAGACTGCGTGTAGTGTCGAGGTTAGTTGCCGACGTTTCGGAGATGTTGCAGCTCTCCATCTTTGGGGAAAGTTTGCTTTCTTAGCACAACACCAATTGTTTTACTCAGTGTTTTACTCAATAAAATAATTGTTGATATGCGCGACGAATGTTTTTGCCATGAAGATGGAGAACTGCAACATGCAGAAACGCTGGCAACAAACTTTAACATCTACACACAGTCTTTCCCAGAAGACATTGAGTTACCATCAAATGAACAGTACCTCTGTATGTGTTCAGGGTAGCTCAGTTGTAATTAAATTGTTTTAGTTTCAGAGGAAAAATCAATCCATTTTTATTAGTTAAAATAAAACAATAGAGTTGTTTTTTTTTACCAAATTAAAGACAAAAAAACAATGTGAAAAATGATCGTGTTACTTTGTAGACAATTAGAGTATGAAACTACCAATTCTTAATATTTTTTTACCACTCAAATCATTCTGATATTTTGTATACTTTTCATTGGTTAACATCTAGAATTCCAGTTAAACATAACGTACTTACTTATATTTGCGAAACCTTTTACTCTAAAATTCTTTTTAATTACTTTTCACTACTACTTTCTACTATTTCCTTTTATTCTTTTTACTACTAACCACTATTTCCTGAATTACTTTTTCCTAAATATTATTGAAATTACTTTATAAAGAAGTTAAATTGATGATTCTTATATTTACCATTAGACCCGCCGGGTCTGCCGTACATCGAGGGATACACGGAAGGGGAGACGATCCGGCGAGGACAGACGGTCGAGCTGATCTGTAGGTCCAGAGGCGGGAACCCTCCAGCGCAGCTGATCTGGTACAAGAACGGGGAACAGATCCGGATGGCGTACCGCACGGCCGGGCGGCTCTCCGAGAACATCTACACCTTCACTGCCGACTCCACCGACAACAAGGCCAAGTACAGGTGGGCTCCGCTACCAACTAACATTTGGAAATTAAAACTCTAAGGCTATGAAATTTTGTTTAAAATTCTTTTCTAATTTGTAACGAGCTTAAGTAAATTTCTTAGTTACCAAAGGCCCTATGAACCCTAATAGGGAAAATACAGTCATATTTACACATTTTTAAATTGTTACTAATTTCAAATACAGAAACTAAACACATTTAGTTGATAACATTCAAATCTAAATGTTCTCTGAGTTTTTTATTTGTTTCCCAATATATTCTAGATTTAATCAGAATTTAAACCTTTTTATAGTTTTAAGTATGCTCTCCCTAAAAATGTATTAACCTCTGTGTTCATATGACATTTCCCATTATGAAATGTAACTGTAAGGATGTGTTCTACACCCTAAATTTATCACATTTGATGTAGAAGTGGATTATAAAATGGATCTTATTTTACAGATGTGATGCCCAAAATATTATGAGCCCAAGTCCTCTCAAAGCTGAAGTCACATTGACTGTTCTCTGTAAGTATTTTATATAACAAATTTCATGTTATGCAATAAAAGCATAATTTATTCTTTCAGCTCTCAATAACAAAATGTAATTTTAAAATTACAACATTTATCACTTTACTTACTTTACTAAAACAGTTAGTAATTTTGAATCTTAAAGAAGATATTAATAAAATTCCGAATAAAATTGAAGCCTTCTACCGTGTTTATATTTTACCTTTCAAATAGAATTTGCTTGCAAAACACGACAGCCTGAAAGTATCAGAAAGAACTCAGAGAGTTTGGTACGCGTGGATAACCTTGTTTACTGTCAAAGTTTTAAGTCAATTTCTAAACTGTGCAAAGTTTAAGAGCTGTCATTTACAAAGTTAACACACCTGTCCCATTAGTATTAGAACAGAATTGCCCTAATAAACTCTGTTTGTGTTGATGCTTACATTTGCTAATTAAGTTCCCTGCTAATTCAGAGACTATTGTTCCACATCAGGGGAGAAGTAATTTATTATTTCTGAGATTGATTCTTGAAATTACCAAAAGGTTGAATACTTGAGTAAATGGTAACTCTACCTTTGAACAACCGGAGTCTGCTCAGGAGGCCAGAATAACCAAGTAACCGGGAACAAACGACTCGGTATATGTTTTTGATCTCTAGAGTAAGCTACCTGGTACCAAGTACACTGAGGTCTCATGACATTCCCAAATGTCAGTCCTTAAGTAGAATATTTTAAAGTTCAATTGACTCCGCCAGTTGTTTCTTGAAACATTATTTCATTAAGCCTATGTAAATTAGTAGTGCATCTAAGTAATATTACTTTACAACATTTTTGTGTTCAAACTAATTTGTTAGTCAAGTGAATCACATGATGCATTTAACTAAACTCAACCAAGTGACTTCTGTTCATATATTTATTTTATAAATGCATTTTATATTCTTTATAGGCTAAAAATGCTCAGAAAAAAAAAAACAAATATTCAAGTCAATATTAATGTTACAGTAGCTTTTGAGTCAGTTTTATTGTTTTAGCCTTGGAGAAATTCTACATTACACTTTAAAAATTATTGGATTATATTTCATCTGTTTATTGTTAATTTAAATAACTCCACCCCGGCCCTTAACTTTTATGGGGTTTCTGTGTATATCCTGTATAAAAAACGTATTAGTCTTGGTTGACTCTTATTTTATTAATTTTAAATCAAACATTGACCGAGAGTGTACCTTCCAGTCGCACCGGCCCACGTGACGATCTCCGGTCCGACGGAGGCTCGGGTGGGCGACGTGGTTCCGCTGACCTGCGTCACGGCCGGCAGCAATCCCCCGGCCGACATCAAGTGGCTGATCGGGGGCAAGAGCGTCCGCAACGCCACGCAGCGCACGGTTGTCGCACCTGAGGGCGGCTGGATCACGATGTCCAACACGACGGCAGTGGTCGACACCGACAAGCGGGCGCTGGTGGTGATCTGCCACGGACTCAACATGCAACTGAGCGAGAACATTGTCAGCACCCACACCATCAATGTGCTATGTGAGTAAAAAACAGATTGTGGGGAGGATGGGTGTTGCTTGGGAAACTATCATTATATAATTTATTTTGTAAGGGGGTGTTAGGAACACTAGGTTGGCCCGTCCCACAGGAAAATCCTGTGAGGGTTCTTCAGCCTTTTTTTTTTGTCTTTGTAATGCTACTGGGAGAGAAAAAAAGCTTCACCTTTAATCTTTTAGATCCCAAGGACATTTTTAAAATCAAGATCATCCTAAGTAAAAGGTTAATTTGAATTGATTTATGGTTCTAAACATTAACTAAATTGTCACTTTAATTGATTATTATAATCTTTCCTAACTGTGAAAAAAACTGTGACTGTCATAAAATTATTTCGTTTAGCAATAATGAGGGTATTAATATTATATAATTGATTTTTAATTACTTATGGTCAAAGATAATATTTATTTCAAAAATATCACACACTGTTATCAATATATGCAGAACCCTATAAGTAGGGACACTTAATGGAAAAATGAGTATTTTCCGCCGCTAAAAAAGAGATGGCCCCACTTTCATTTTTCAGTCCGATTTGGAATTCATTGTTGCAGGAGTTTACAGATCAAGCTGACTTTCCCAGTCAAGCAGCTGGTTGTAATATTTTGACAGTTAGTTTTATGTTATTGTTTTGTATTGTTGAATCTTTTACCTTTTACAAAAATTCTCATTTTTGACGTTTTGGATAGTGAGTAGAAGCGCGGACTACGGAGCCAGCTTGAAGTATTCCATGCATCAGTGCCTACTTCCCTCTGCTTTTCGACGGCGGAACTAAAAAAATTAACATTGGATGTCCCTACTTAAAGGGTTCTGTATACATTGGTGTTATTTTTAATTTAACAGCTGTAAAATAAAAAATACTAGAGATCCCCTATTTGGTATAATTTAACTAGAAAATATTTGGATTTAATTTTATTCATTCCTCTAGTATAACATATGATTGCATTTGTTTTCATTTTGGCAACTCATAAAGCCCATTTTATTATTTTTTTTAAAACCAAACTCATTGGTCTACAATTCTCAAAAATTGTAGTAAATTATAATAGCATTGTGCACATCTACAGGCAAATAATTTTCTAATGGAATGCTTAAAATTTTCCCATCTTTCAGACAGGCTGAGTAAAAAGAATTTTAAAAATCATGCTTGCCTATAATATGTAGATTACAACATATGAAGGCGGATATGACAAGGCTGAAATTAGACTTTTTCTACATAAAATCAAAATATTATTGTGGCATACAAATCTAAATATGTCATAAATCATAACTTAAGTTTCTAAGAACTTAAGGTTTGCTCTTTATAACTCATATATATTGTGTTCCCAGACCCCCCTGGCCCACCAATCATCAGTGGATATACCAAGGGCCACCACATAGCAGCGGGGACTGTCCAGAAAATATCCTGCATCTCTTCTGGCGGAAACCCTCTGGCTACCATTACGTGGTATAAGAATGACAAAAAGGTAAATGAGGTTTATTATTATTCAATGAGGTTGTTATTATTCATTAATGTAGGTTTTTTATTTATTTTCAATAATAGCCTTAAATAGATCCAGATTTTCAAGGTGAAATTTCAGTGACTAAAATGACTCACTGAATTACAAGAAGGATACAAATGAACTTTATTTAAAAAGTTTTTCTGAAACAGAAAATTTTAACTATTTTTTTATTTGCATAAGCTTAATTGGATAAAGTTAAAAAGTTTATATCTTTTTAAAATGGCAGTAAACTTGCAAACTGTGCAATGATATAATTTTTATTATTGAACCGTAAATCATTTGATCATTTAATAAATTTATTTTTACTCCTCACAAATAAAAAAGTCGAAACATATAATCAATTATGATTACCTTATTCACAAAATAACATAAACTTGACTTTTTCTTTACCAGCCATTTGGCAAACTTTAAAAATGTTGAAGCAGAAGAGTTGGGAAAGGTATAACTTCGTAACTGTATTACATAACTTTTTGGTTTGGGAGTTCAGTCTTTGATTTTGCAATATCAAATGAGGAACTTCTTAGATTTTCACATAAGCTTTTCACTAATATATATATTTTCACATAAATATAAGTTATATATATTTATATATTTAGTTTTTAATTATAAATCTCAAGAGCGTAAAAAGCAGTCAGTGCCAAAAAAATCTTACTTGTAATTTAAAATGGTAAAAATAGTTTTTAATGTTTATTCTAGGCATTTTGTCCATGAAGAAAAACTAAATCCTAGGGTTGACCAAAAAAATCCAAACTAAATCAGTAACAAATTATTCAGTGTTTTACGCAATCTTCTGTGTCCGCAGATCCAGTCGGTGACGAAGGTGACGGACCGCTCGGTGTCGGCGGAGGTCACCATCCTCACCAATGTGACCGACAACGAAGCCGTGTACAAGTGCGAGGCCGCCAACTCTGCCACCGAGATCCCCCTCTTCGAGACGGTCACTCTCAGTGTATTTTGTAAGTTTTTTAAACTTTACCTTTTAAAACTGGTGTTTTTTTATGGTTGAAGGTGCTGAAGGTGTGTTTTCACCTGTTTGTGTCAGGTTTTGATCAAAACATTTTATCAATAATAATTTTGTTAGCGTTTTTTTTCGGTTTTATGTTTTTCTAAATGTTGGGAGCATAATGAGTCTAATCGTGCAATCAATTGATTTTAAATTAAATTATATTTCAAACTGATCACATCTTTAGTAAGTGATTATGTTAATGTCTTATTACACCTCATGTTAGAGATAATGGATAGATTTTGCTTTTACTGTAAATAATTGTCAATTTTATTTTTTTAATTTAAACTAAAGCCCTTTAACTACATAATTACCTCAACTACTTCTGAGCTGATCACGCTGTGTTCTCAGTATCAGGGAGCAGCCTGGTGTAGTAGTAGAACACAGGACTTTGGTCCCCAGGATCCCGGATCACCAATGGCAAATTGCTATGTAATAATGCTCTGACCTTCAGGGTGCATAAAAAGCTGAATATATAGCTGTAGCACATATCCATATGAAAAACAAAGCCTGCCTCTAACCAAAAATAAAAATTTAAAACTGTGTTTTCTGCCCGGCAGTTCCCCCGGACCACGTTCGGATCCGCAAGGAGCCGGAGGAGCTGAGGGCCGGGACCGTGGCGACGCTGACGTGTGACGCAGCCTCCAGCAACCCCCCGGCGCAGATGACCTGGTGGCGCGACGGGATACCCATCTCCGAGGGCATCACCAACTCCTCCAAGCCTGGCCTGCACAGGTGGGTGGCCAACTGGAAAATAAATATAAAATACTTTATGAAAAACCGTGTTCAAAGTGGATTTTTATTCGGAGAATTTCATGTCTTTTCTCAGAAATTTTTAGCTCGAAAAAACTAATATCTTATAGTTGTGATTTAAACATTTTGTGCTATCCAATTATTTCCTGCTATCCACAATTTTTTAGCGTTGTAAACATGTACAATGGTGGTAACCAGAGGAAATATTCAAATCATTAGAAGAATTTGGGTTATAAAAGTTGTTAACCATGTTCCACTGTATTATGGTAAAAATTACATTACCACAATAAAGAAGTAACATAAATCATACAATTCATTAGGCCTACAATCAAGATGACTAAAAAACAGTTTAATATTGCTACTAACTTGCAAATCACGTTTCAAGCTTAAATCATACTTTAAAAGCCTTCGATTAATTTTTAAAATATTAATTTCAACATGAACAATGTCAATGTGCTCAATTCACAAATACTTTGTTTAGTAACCAAAGCACCAATTCACCTTGTAGTTGGAGTGCTGTAGCTAGAGCAGTTGTGTTCTTTCAAAGTTAGTGCGTTGAGGCTACAGTTGAGCTTGGTCTGCAGGGGAACCTTCTCCAGTATGCAGTTGAAGTTGAACATCACCCCCGAGATGGACGGCCAAGTGTACACGTGTCAAGCCATGAACCTGGCGCTGCAGAGGAGTGTGCATGACGCCGTCACCATGAACATTCTCTGTGAGTACAAAACTACAAGTTGAGTCAAATGATGTGTCTCAGTCCTCATAAGCCCGATGCTGAAATTAACATTTATTTGTCTCATGGCAGCCTAGGCCATGTCATTTGACTTGCCCAGTAATCGGTTTGTTTGACTATCTTGCCTAAAATAGCCAAAGAGATCTCTTAGAAGACCCTGGAAATCAGTTGGTGTATTTCTATCCCGATGCTCTTTTATTTGTACTTTTACCACTTGTTTGTGGACACATTAATTGATTCATGTCGTTTGTGACTGACATATATCATCACATTTCTATTACACAGCAATGATGTTCAGTATAGGTCAATACCAATATTTAAAGAACACTGTAGTTTAAGCATGAAAACAAATTGTACTAAATTTTATCCCTCATTGACAAAGGATTATAGAAATTCGTAAAACATAATAGAGTAAATGAATGTGTTTGAAGTGAAGTTGAGTTTATGGTTGGTTTCCATGAAATTAAAAGTTAGTGGCAATCTCTTTTTGTAGAGGTAGTTTATCTTAACATAAAGCAAACTAGCACCAACATTATGCATGTTCTAGTTTTAAACTTCCATGATTTATGCATGAAGTGTGACCGCTACAAACATTGTTTTTAAAAATTTATTCATTGCGTTGTGAAATATACTTGACCACAAACTAGTTTTAACCAACTTTGACATATTTGAGAAAAACCTTTAATTTGTGTTCTAATGTTTCACATTATCATATTTTTAAACGATGTTACATTCAATATTTTACTCTTATTGTCAGATACCTGTTCGTATATTGAAAAAATATGAATCTTTTATATATATTTTTAATAATATAGTTGTCAGAGGAAGACAACTTTTGATTACACAATTTTGAGCAACATAATCTGAATGTTATGAAAAAAATTACTTCTTTAACTTTTTTCATACCATACTTAAGTATTTAGAAAAAAATCAAGTAAATTTATCTCATTATGGAGAAAGTTTTTTGTAAAATTCAGCTTTTTATTCAGTTTAAAGTTTTTTCTTCTATATAATTGAAAGAATATTTATGAATCTTCTTACAATTAGAATATTTGTTCAAAGATTATCACAAAAGATACTAGTAAAATCCAAACAAACATGTCTCTCTTTTTATATAAGTATATTCACTGTCTCCATTCCACTTATATATTTATTATATACTTATTATATGTTAAATATATCTTTTTTATGTACTCTATTTATATTTTATATATTTTTAATGTATATTATATATATTTTGAAAGTTGAAACCTATTTCATCCTGGCAGACAAGCCGGTGTTCACGGAGCTGCCGGAGCGTGAGCTGTCCGGGGTGGAAGGGGAGAGTCTGCTACTGGCCCCGCAGGCCACGGGGCGCCCCGCCACCATCAGCTACACCTGGACCAAGGACCGAGCCCCGCTGGCCCCCGGGCCCCACCTCCACGTCGAGGGGCCGCTGCTCAACTTCACCCGCCTCAACCGCTCCGACTCCGGCGTCTACACCTGCGAGGCCGTCAACAGCGAGGGCGCCACCAGCGTCTCGATAACCATCAGCGTCCAGTGTGAGTCTTGTTTCTATTCAAGTATATTCAGAATGTTTTTTGTTTAAAATCTTTTTTGAACCAGAATTGGACTAAAAGTTTAAAGTACCCTGTGTTTTACTTTGTGTTTGTCAAGATTCTGTCAAAATGAATACTCATGGTCCAAATGGTTAGTTGTTATAATTACCTAAACATGTGAATAACACTCTTAAAACATCTAAACAAATGTCAGTTTTGATTTAACTTCAGCAAGGTATATTTAATTTTTTTATAAACATTTATTTACATTATGTTCTATACAGTCAATTACGAACAATAAGTAAATATATATCCTATGAAAACTAGGATAGGGTCCCATGATTTAAGCATTAAGTGTGGGCGCTAAAAAAATTGGTAAAAACTAAATAAAAAAATACAAATGATGTTTGTTATTTTTCTTTACTTTATACCTACTCATTATATTTCACAGATTTGAAATAGTATAGAAAATGTTTCATAAATTAGAGACTTTGATTACAAAAAACACATTTTTGTCTAGTTTTTTCTTATTACCAAAAGCTTTCAAGCTGTTAGCATTTAAATAAAAAAAGAAGTACAATTGCCTCAATACTAACATTATTATTTGCCATCAAGTGCTTCTGTCCTTTACACCTATTTGAACAAATTTCCAAGATTTGCTAGAGTACTTCCAAGATGGCGAACAGCCAACACACCTATTAAAATCGGTGCTTCTATTTGTATGTGTTTTAGTAGTAAAACCAAAGATCTGCCAACAGAAGAGTGCTATTTACTGTGAATTTCTTACAGAACTTTGTAATCTCAAACAGCTAGAATTGAATTTCTCCTTGTTCCAGACCCGGCCACTGTGGTGGCAGTCAGTGAGAAGGTGGTGGTGGGGGAGAACGAAGTAGCCCAACTATGGTGCCGAGTGGAGGGTAACCCTCTCTCCGGGGTCCATGTCACCTGGAAACGGGACAACTACAACATCGCCGGACGGACGGAGATGTCATTCAAGAACAACACCTCGTTCCTCATCATCAACCACCCGACCAAAGAAGACATCGGGAGTTTCCACTGTGTGGCCAACAACGGGCTCGCCAACCAAACCTCGAAAGATGCATTTCTCATCGTTAAACGTGAGTTAATTTATATAGTACTAATTGACCCCACTAGATATTGTCATGCCTTTGATTTATAACAAAGATCACCGTTTCAAGGAATTTTTGTATGTGTAAAAAATATATTTTTCATAAGGTTAATATGGGAACCCTTTTGGGCCTTTGGGGAATAACTCAATTGAGTTAGTATGACATGGTTGGTTTGAAAACCTTCTGCGTTAATTTTACCCATTTACACCAATAGTTATGGCAATCGGTCAAACTGTGACAGAGTCCATAAACTTCCAATATTGACCGACATAGACAAACATCTTATTTTAAAAATATAGGGGAGCACCATAAACCAGGGGAGCCATCTATAACCAGTATTTTAAAGTCAGTATTATCATCACTTTCTACCTTGATCCTTAGTAAATTCTTAACATTAACCTCTAGAAGCCAACTGAACCAACACGTAAATTTCCTTTGCAACCCATAACGGCTCTGTAGAACAGCAAAACATTTTATAATTTTCTTCTGAACAGACAAGCCGGAGATGGACCTAGCGCCACACTTGGCGAAGGCTGCCAGTAACAGTGGCGACACTGGGCGGCTCGTGTGTCGCGGGAGTGGCGCCCCTGCTCTCAACTTCACCTGGCAGCGGGAGGGGGCCACGATACCGACCGACACCCCACAGAAGTACACCTTTGAATACAACGCTGTAAGTCATCTCACCACTTGTTATTATTTTTTGATTTATTTTATCCTTTAAAATGATTCATTATTAAATAACAAACTATTTTGAAATTTTTTGTAGACTTCCTGGACAGAAGGACTATCATTATCAATGAATAAAATCATTGTAAAACACAACCTGATTAAATACAATAATTAGTTGTGTTGAATAATTTTTGTAAAGTTATATAATAGATTACTCAATAACCGAAGACATAACTGTAATTACTAGACAAGTATGATGTGAAGTCCGTTGTACAGCTAAGGTAATATCAGTCAGCCATCCATCCATTGTAGGTTCGACAGATTATTGAACAAATAGAACAATTCTAATGCATCTGTTGTTATTGGATTTTTCCACTTCATTGACTTACTAGCACCACTGTCGAATATTATTTATTTTACAGAATTTCTAAATCCAGTAATGGATATCACTGTCTTAAAAAAGAAATTGAAAAAAAACTTATGAAAAGATTGAGTAATCAAATTATAACATTTATGCAACTAGTACAATTTTTTTTTATGATTCTTCATATATTGTTTATAATTTCCATGATCCATTTAGCTTCAAGATAAGTACCCACAGAGGATTTCCTGCAACCAGTTAAAAAAAAACACACAACAAATTATTTCTTACGATAAACCGGTTTTTGTCCGCAGATCGACGAGGTCACATTCGAGTCCGTCCTGTCCGTGCGCAACGTGGAACTGTCAGACTACGGGCGCTACGAGTGTGTTGCGCGGAACGAGCTCGGCTTCGCCACGTCCACGGTGAAGCTGTCGGTGACGTCCGCGCCCGAGCCCCCGTACAACCTCCAGGTCCTCAACATCACGCACGACTCCGTCACGCTCCACTGGACCCCCGGCTTTGACGGTGGCCTCCCCGCCTCCTATCGGATACGTTACAAGGTAGGGATATATGTTATTTGTTTATAATATTTAATGCTAATTGTAAGTTAATTTATGAAAATTTCTGTGATTGTTCATAAGTTAACAAGCAAAAAAGTGCATTATGCATACACCTTTACGGTTTTTATTTTATTGGGATTCCCATTATTTGATATAATTTTTTGCCTGCATTCATGCACCAATTAAATATGGCTTAATTCTTTGGGCTTCTACATCTTGCCCATCTACAATCATTAAAATTAATGGGTAAAAATGCTCCTATCTGTATATTAACATGCAAGGGGTTTACTTTTCATAGCTAAACCTTAATAATGACTGGGTCGATTTTAACGTTTGAGGTGTCAATTTAAAATTATTTCTATGTACATTGGCCAATACATATCACGATCTTTTTTAAAAAAGGCTTCAATTTAAAAGTGCAGTAAAGGACTGAAGTTTCTGGATGAGCGCTATCCATTGACACTTCACCAAGCTCAGTTCACCTTGTTTACAACTGGACATAATATGGTCACGCTTTGAAGCAGTTCTACAGATGAATCATAGATTGTAGTTTTTGCAAGCAAAGCTTCAACTGAGTAATCAAGTAAAGTTTAAGAAGTAAGTTTTAAAGTTGAAAAAAACTATATTCGGAACAATATACTATTTTTTACCATTCTCAGACTTATTCCTGATATAAATTTTTTTTTTGGTGACAAGTATTGTCATAATTTTGTATAAATTAAAACGATAAAAAAAATTAGATCGTTGTTTCCAAATTGACCTTGTCTTCAGCCGATGCAGCAGCCGAACCAGAACTACCACTACGAGGACACGGGGAACGCGACGACGTGGGTCGTCCGCGGGCTGCAGCTCGGCACCGAGTACCGCTTCAGTGTCATGGCCTCCAACCACCTCGGCATCAGCAAGTACATGCCGGACACCTTCAAGGTCTCCACCTCAAGTAAGTGGTCCTTTTAAAGTCCATCATTCTAGTCCCTGAACTGGGAAATTTGATCATAATTGATACTGTACCTCTGTTGTCCAACAATTTAACACCTATACCGAAACCCTCACTGTGGGACGTTAAACGAAACCCTCAATCTGTCAGACTCCCATATAAAATAATGGATGGCAAATAAATAATCCGTATCCGAAACCCTCGGTCTATGAGACTCCCGTATAAGAAACAATTGACAACAGACTAACGGGAACCAAAACCTGTGATTTCTGAGACCGGCACGTAATTGAAAACTGGGAATTTGAGTACAGAAGAACCACTCAAACTGAAAAAAACTGTGCAAAGGTCAAGGGGAAGGGGAGAGAGGAAGATATTGAGAGGGTTAGCGCTAGCGCTCTAGCAGTGTTGCCAGCATCAACGAGTGTGATTTCCTTGAGGTCTGGAAGACCGGGGGTTTCGGTATAGATGTTAAAGAGAAAACACTACACGTTTCACCTATTCAGACAAGAACGTTTCAAGTTCTGTAAGAAAACATTTATCAGTAACTAGTAAGCCAAATCCAGGATGGATAAACGTTTTTTGTGGAATTTCACTGGAAAATGACTGAATAGGCAAATCATTAAGGAATGAACTGTTGGACGTCAGAGGAACAGTACTTAGTTTAGTCTAAGTGGTCTGAAGGAATTGATTATGTCAATTCTGGTTTTGTTTTCATTGTGATGACTTGATGGCTTGTGAAGAGATGTAAATAAATGAAGATTGTGTAACATTACTCTTATTTTTCTCCGTAACTATAATTAGTTATAATGTAAATTAAATATAAATAAGTAAATTATTAAATAAATAATATTATTTAACTTATATAAGCAATTGAGTTTGGTGGAATAACATTTTGGGAGAGGGCTCAAGTTATAGGTCGGAATGCCAAGGTTTCGGAAAAAATACCAGTTTTTGTAGAAAACAAAAACAATTTTTCAAGTATCTGAGATGAGATTTTCCTAATGCTTTGGTTTCCAAAATGAGGAACTGCAATTTTAACACAGTGAGGTGTAAGAAAATCCAACATGAGAAACACAACAAAAGACTAAAATTGTTTATAAGATAATTACAATATCTTACAACAAAGTAAAAGTTACTCTGGCAAGAATAGATGCCTTTATTATTGTTTCACTCCATCAAGCAATCAAGCAGTCTTGTACTTTATGCATTTGTTCAGAAAGTTACATGTACATAGAAGGCTTTCTTGTAAGATAGTAAAGAGTATTCATTTTACAAAAGCAAAATCTTTTGTGTGGTTTTGAATGGCTGTGTAGAAAATATTTTTGATGTTGGCAAAAGGTTATTTTGAGTGTAAAGTAATATATGTGTAAAGTATTATTGTCTTTCTATCGAATCTTAAGAGTTCATTTTACTCAGTTCAGTCCACTTTTAGTTATTTGTTTTCAATTCTTGAAAAATCATTTAATATGCTTGTTAAAAGCACTATTTTATAACAGTGCATTTATGATATTGATTTGTCGATACACTTTGTCGCTCCAAAAAAATATTATTTTCCTAGTGATTGAGGGAATGAATTTTACAAAGGAATGATGTGTTATAATATAAGAATTTAAAATATAGGATTACTTGCATCATGCTTAATTTAATTTAATATATTATTAGTTTTTGAGCATGATTTGTGCATTGTTCTGCATGCCTGTTGAATGTCTTTTACAAGCTGCATGGTCATAGTATGATTAACCAAAGTATATATTTTGTTTATCAAAATATATTTTTCATTCACAATAAATGTAATAAGCCAAAGTCAAAACAAGTAGATTCAATATTTGTACATTTTTTATTTTCTAGCTTTTTGAATTAGTTTTTAAAAACTTAATGCATAGGTACTTTACAAAATACTCTTTGATAAACTATCTTTTTGAATAAATAGTGTTCTTTAAAACATAATAATACTTTAAATTTAATTTTAAATTAACGTATTCCAAATCCTGTGCTAACTCTTAAGATATCTCCAATCAGATTCAATCAGTGAACAAAAATAGTCCGGATTAGTAATTATAAGCGAAGAATATTGAGGGAAAAGTTCAATAATGGAATCGTAAGCGGTTGTAGGCCCGTGGGAGATTGTGGTCGGAATTGAATCCATCTGAAGTAGCAATCTGTGAGTAATCCCCCACTAGGACAGCTGATGCGGGATTACGCTCACAAATAATACAATCTCCCAGTATACATCCATCACTGATTTAATTTGTATTAAATATCATCATATCTTCCCTCGCTAATTAACAACTCATCAATCAATCTGTAGTTTTAGTTAGATTTATTAATTATTTTAATCAACATTTATTTTAATTTTCCAATATTTCATTGTCTGTTTGGAAGTTTATCTGTTTTTGTGAATAATTCCTTAAAGTCTTGGACCAAAAGGAGGGAAACAAAACATGTTATTAACTATAATAAAGCAAATGCATTAATATTTTTTTATTAGTCTAAAAATTATTATTTAATTAAGTTTACTATTTTAAAATGTAACATTTTTTAACATTTCTAAAATAAATTTAACCAAAAACTCAATGTAGAAGGTGTGGCTTGAATGTAGCTTTGTAATATTATGTGTCTGTCTTCTTTGTCATGCAGCTTCAAAATCAAAATTCTGTAATCTAGATCTTATTAAAAAACTGTCAAAAGCAAGGAAATACTCTCAATGTAGTAAGCATGTTATTAATATTTATATCCAAATTTTCATCATTCCCTTTGCACTCATATGTATTTTGTTTATGACCTTGGTAGGCTAACATATCAATCCTTTTTTAATTTTAACTTTTTTATGATATTTCTAATTAATCCGATAAATCCATAATCTGTTAATTAATATTGTTCGTTGTTCATAATAAAAGAAATACACTTTTAAATCAAAAATTTGAATGTACCTTACGATATTTTTTATATTTCTTAATACTAAAAAACACTAAACAAGGATTTTTTAAGATTGGATCTATATAAAGTTTTTAACTGTGTTTTATCAAATCAACAGAGTTTTATATTACATGGTATTCCAAATAACAATGAATCCAAATGCATCCAAATACAATGAAAAAATGTTTTATTACAAAATGTTTGAGTGCAAACAGACTTAAACATAACTTTATTGATAAAATAACTAAATAAATATTATTTGTAAGTTTTCAAAATTTAAACTAACAATAATATTCCAACTATTTTTTTACTAATGAATTGAATACTTTACTCAATAAAAGTTGGATAGCAATTTTTTACAATTATATAAAATTTTATAAATTTTTAACACAATGACAATAGTATATTAGGTATTAGTATAAAATTATATGCTATTAAAATATTGATTTATGAGAACAAAATAAAACTCAAATATAAATTACATAAAATCTATTCATTTATTAAATAAAAACTATTTAACAAATTTTTTAATCATTTAAATTAATAAACAGAACTACTTAGGTTATTTAATCTCATTTAACAATTCATGACTTGTAGAACACTCCCCATGTTTCCTACCTGTGGTGATGTGGCGGGGCTTACTAACGCTGACTAACTGTGGTGGGGGCAGGTGTGGCGCCGCTGTCGGTAGCTTCGCGGGGCAAGGACGGGGCGCCGGCGGGGGCCAACCTCGTGCTGGTGGTGGGGGCTTTGCTCGGCGCCACTCTCCTCTTGGTCAATGTCCTCCTGGTCGCCTGCTGTCTGCGACGCAGGGCTGCCAAGCGTGTCACAGGTGAGTTAAATTTCCCCGTTTCTCCCCGTAGATCTGCCCGAGAACCTCGCCCTGGCCAGTGACCTCCCGCTGGTCCTGACACTTGCGCTGGCGTCGACCGGGGCGGTTCTGTTGCTGCTGAACGTGGCTCTGGTCGTCTGCTTTGTGTACAAGCGGCGGAGACGCTCGGGCACTGAGAGCTCAGGTGCTGTATGGTGTATTTGAATTTTTAAAGATGTTTTTATTGTATTTTTTTAGCTGTGTCCGTGATTTATAATTATGGGGAACAATTATAAAAAAAGTTTCATTACTGGGATCACATTCTTGTCGGTGAGGTGAACAACGTTAAAACTCGGGATGGCTAAGCTTATTTTACCTGAAAAATCAAATAAAGTGCCATACTTTCATTGCAGTACTAAAAAACCCATTAGATAACAGATTTTGAGATTTTTATACTGTTTATTTTTACTGGTAATGGGAGACTTGCTGGTGGTGTTTTATGATAAGTAATTTTCAGCTAAATAATATTTTTAACGTATAAAAACTGATTTAATTTTTATAATAAATTTGAAACCAATTTAACCATTCCAATTAAAAAAAATATTAAAATGAATATAAAACAAAAAAAGGAAACATATTTATAAATGGACAATAAGAATCATAGAATCTCCAAAGTTATCTTATTTCAAAAGTATTTTGGAGGGATGAAAAGAAATATGTCTTTATTCATGTACATTTTCTGCATCAACAAAATACCTTTCTCAGAGTATATATGCACTTACCAAACAAATTGTTGTGTTTTATTTATTTAGCCTACATCAAAGAAACATTCATTTTGCCTAGTATTAAAAACTTAAATCTTTAATTTCTCAAGTTAAATCCAGACTAGTTTTAAAACTCAGTTCTTTATCCAAATTTTAAACATCCCTCTCATAACAATTTTTATAAGTTTCTTAGTGATAACATAAATGAAGCTTTTTTTAAAAGCATACAGTGAAATTTAAGTTCAAAATAATATCTTATTCATGACGATTTGCAAGTACATTAAAACAACACAAAATGAATAATTTAGTAAGAGTGTTACAAAAGAGATAATGGATTATAAAGCAATGCCGTTAAGGAAAGACGGTACACAGAGTGGCTAGCTGGACGTTCCCAAAGGATTGGTTATACATAGTTAATCAAGACGGTGAGCTTTCAGTGAAAACCGCGCTAACCACACATTCTGCCATTGTTTATTAATAGAGTTGCTCTTAGGCTCACCGCTAACCAAATACTTGGAGATAACCAATAATGTGACCTTTGGTAGGTTAAGTTTGCTGAAAACTACTTAAAACTTTATCTTTAAAAATTTAGACCCATGAAATTTTTACATAAAATGGCAATGATGTAAAGCAAGGTACGGCATTAAAGTTTTTCATTATTTTTAGGCTGTTTCCAAGAAGTATATCAACTTATTTGTTTATTACAAGCTAGTTTAGAATTTACCCAATAAAAAGAAAAACATTTATCAATCATTTTTTAATTATTTTTATACTCACTAATTTAAAAATTATGTATAAACTCTGAGATTAATGTACTGATGGTGAACAGAAGTTGACTGTAGATAACAAGAATTAAAAAAAGGTTGCTGTGATAAATGTTCATTTACAAACAAAACACACTTACATTGTTTAATTTTGTGTTCATGTTTGCAGGTGTTAGCGAACAAAGCAGCAGCAAGTCAGCCACCATCGAGATGTACGCTCCAAGCAGCTACAATGAAACTGTTACGGGCGAAACACTAAGTTCTGTCAGTGAGAAGAGCGAAAGTTACTCAGACAGCAATGCTGAATACACGGTTAGTTATTAGTGTTCTCATTAAAAAAATATTTCAATAATAAATTTTTATAAATTATGAGATTTAATTTAAATGACTAGTAATTAAAATATTTAAGCAAATTTTTAAATTATTTTTTGAAGTTTAGTAAAAAAAGGAATTTTTATCACAGTTAAAAGAATCCTGTTAAAGATGTGTTGAGATGAAATGATTTTGAGGAAAGTCGTCTCATCTAAATTAGGCATTCTGACATTCTGAATTTCAAAGCATTTACTATTGAGTAGAAATCCTTTATGTCTTGTAACTTAGGGTTGTATGACACCACTGCATATTGCAGGCGTAATCTGTACTGCACAGTACAAAACTAACTGAAATATTCATGAAATATATTGCAGAGTGATCTAAAACACACTAAAATTCTGTTTTGAGAATTTACTATTTTTTAAAAAGTACATTTATGAAAACATGTATGAATTTACTTTCTATTAATCACTCTTAAAAACAATATGAATAGCTCACTACAGATTTCATCTGCAATTTTACACATGCTGTCAAACGACCCTTAACATTTCTGTTAACTATCGAATGAGGAAACAAAAATGATCAATTGAATTAATGAAACCATTTCACACACCCCCACTGAGATAGTAGAAATCCTTTTTGTCTTGTGAAATAAAATTTCTGTTACAGTAGAAATCAAATGAGGAAACAAACATTAGCAATTTAATCAGTGAAACCATTTCATCCCCTAAGCGTATTCCTTTGAAACCTTTGGCAACAAATGAATCCCAACATTTAATATCCTTGTTAGTGAATGAATAAAAAATATTTGATTTGCTCCCACACGGAAATTGTTTGAATGATAGTGAATTATTCTTTCCCTCTCATTTCACACCCAAAATGATTCCTTTGGCAAGAAATAAACCCGTATTTATTTAGTCCCTGCACAAAATTTGTTTGAATGATAATAAACAATAAACTATTCTTAACCTCCGATTGTTGTTGACAGGAGGACTCACGGAAGGCGGCGGCCAGCACTTACCTGATCGAACAGATCGAATATCCGTTCCAGTACCCCGGCTACGAGATGCAACATCAGATCAAGGAGGCTGAGACGATCGGGCTGCATCGCAACGCCTACGCCTCCCACAACGGTCAGTACTGCCACTAACTATAGTTCCCACCTACGCCTCCCACAACGGTCAGTCCTGTCACTTAGTTCCCGCCTACGCCTCCCACAACGGTCAGTCCTGTCACTAACTATAGTACCCACCTATGCCTCCCACAACGGTCAGTCCTGTCACTAACTATAGTTCCCACCTACGCCTCCCACAACGGTCAGTCCTGTCACTAACTATAGTTCCCACCTACGCCTCCCACAACGGTCAGTCCTGTCACTAACTATAGTTCCCACCTACGCCTCCCACAACGGTCAGTCCTGTCACTAACTATAGTTCCCACCTACGCCTCCCACAAGGGTCAGTCCTGTCACTAACTATAGTTCTCACCTACGCCTCCCACAACGGTCAGTCCTGTCACTAACTATAGTTCCCACCTACGCCTCCCATAACGGTCAGTACTGTCACTTAGTTCCCACCTACGCCTCCCACAACGGTCAGTCCTGTCACTTAGTTCCCACCTACGCCTCCCACAACGGTCAGTCCTGTCACTTAGTTCCCACCTATGCCTCCCACAACGGTCAGTACTGCCACTAACTATAGTTCCCACCTACGCCTCCCACAACGGTCAGTCCTGTCACTAACTATAGTTCTCACCTACGCCTCCCACAACAGTCAGTCCTGTCACTTAGTTCCCACCTACGCCTCCCACAACGGTCAGTACTGCCACTAACTATAGTTCCCACCTACGCCTCCCACAACGGTCAGTCCTGTCACTAAGTATAGTTCCCACCTACGCCTCCCACAACGGTCAGTACTGTCACTGAGCATAGTTCCCACACAAAAACCCGACCATTTTAAACAAACAAAAAAAATAGACAAATGTAGTTTTGAAAAAGTATATAACATGCTGTTTAACACCAGGTGTCACAGCCAGAAAACATGTATTTTACTAACTTGTTTGTTGTTGTTAAGTGCATTTGACACCTGAGTGGAAAATACATCTTTAGGTATGCACAACAAAATAAAGATACGTCACCAACAATTGATCATATGGATCATTTTTATATTTATATGTTTCTATAATTTCTACATTTTACAACAAATTAAATATGTGGGTCCCTTTCCTTGGCAGAAAACATTGAAAACCAAACTTATTTTTTTGTACACTCTTAAAAATTTATCGTAAAAGAGTTCCTTATTCTCCTATCATCATTCAAAGATGGGAAATAGAACAAGGCAAGACGGGCAACGTTATCACCCGACCCATAATTGGGTAGAAGGACTTATATCGGCGTAATTGCTGATGTGATGGAGGGTGTGCAGGCCCCAGGGTATTGGTACTAAGCCAGGCAATTACACAATAGATTAACTGACTGCCTGAGGCTCTCGGGCAGGCACTGTGGCAGCAGCCCTTCCGAGAATGTGAAACATGACAAACACTAAGGCTTGTATTACACGATTCAACTTGGGGTTGGCTTTGTGAATGTGTAATCATCAGCATTAATTAGTTAATGAACTTGAAAGGGTTTGTATTCACAATGATGTGTCAAAATTTTATTTCAGTATAACTTAACATTAACATGTTTTAGTCTGGAAATATACCGGAGAATAAGCACAAACCAAACATTAAGTCACAAATTGCTAGTAAACTGAATGAAAGATATTAACTGCTTTTAAAAATTGAACTATACCTTTATAAGGATTAATAAATTTCTTCACTGAGTTGTAATTGTGCATTTTTGCAACTGAACTGTGAACGAATTACTGTAGTTTTAATCTACCTAATCCTAATGTTAATAACCACTAAACCCCTAATTTTTAATTAGCTCAAATTACTTTTCAACAACACTAAACACGATGTCTCTTCAGTGAATCTCGATATATTTTTATTGCTTGGAATTCAAAGGTATCATATCTATCAATTTCCTCAATTAGTTGGTTTTCTCAGTAACATTTTACAAAAAATCTCATTTATGATTTTCAGTTCCTAACTACTCTAACCTCACCAACCCACTTAATCTCTCCGTCTGTTTACAGGTGGTCAGGCCATCGATCCCTCCTACTACAACGTGGTGCCCCCGGACCCGCGGTACGTGGCGTACCCCCCGCCCGTCCAGTTCGCCCAGCCCCCGCTTCGCACCCCCGTGCCCCCGCCGGACGTCACGGTGCTCAGCGCCCCCCCGCCGCTCCTCTCCACCTTCAGCTACGCCAACTCCATCGAGACCGAGGGCCACCTTGTGTGACACATGACGACCGTCCGTTGACAGCGACAATACTGAGGCGATCGGAGAATCTGCGATTTCTACCTTTAGATTTTTTTGTCCCATGAGTTTTTTTCTTAAACCATCCGGGCTGACAGGTGAACAACAGAAATAGACACGGTACAGTTAAAGACATAGGAAGATGTTGGTCATGATCAGTTTTATTCTGCTCCTGCTGTTTGAAATGGGGAAAATGGAACGAAACATAACACCATAACATGTTGGCTTTAAAATGGACCTAAAACTTTTCTGACACCAATCAATTGATCCGTAATTGGTTGCACATGTAACTAGAAACACAAAGTGTCGTATGAAAGATAATGCAAAAGTAAGCGATTGATTGCAGGCAGAGTGCAACACAACACTATTTTCACAGTTTGTTTCTGGCGGTGTGACTTTAAGTAGTTGTATTTGTGAGTTTAATGCATTTATTTGTTTGCTGTAAAATGTGGTCTATTTCTGTTGTTTCATAAGTTTTTCAAACTTTAACAATTCTGACATGTGCAGCATTACGGGATTTCTTTCAACTTGATCCAACAAAAGGATTACAATATAATTGTGGACAGACTATAAATGTGGGATGGAGAAATCATAGTTTCTCAGAACATGGAAAGAGCATAAACCTAAAAATGTTAACTTGTTTGTTTAATTTTTATCTTACAGAATCATAAAAATTGCTTATTTCTAAAAATGTTGCTAGGCTAAAAGCATCGTTTGTCCACTTTATCCATACTCCTTTGGTGGATTCAAGTATTTAATTGCTCTCGAAAATTCCTGTACATATCAAATTTCCTGTCTGAACCTAACTTTTCACACAAGCAGTAACCAACCAAAAAATTGTAACCTATGAATAAATGTTTAACTAGATTCCCTTACTTGTTGTGAAAAGCAGATTCGTCTTCCAAAGACTGTCAATGCCCCTAGTGTTGTCGTGGCAACGTAGTAAAGTGCTGTGAGGACTCGCCAAGAGCCGATTATTTACTGCGTGGTCATTATGTGACGTCAAAATATATATTTTCTACAACCGAGAGTGGTGTATGAAACACGGACTAGTCGAAGTGAATCGTACCAAAGTAGTGTACATAGGACTTGATACATACAACAGCTCAATCCCATTTTTATACTATTCGATAACACAATCTATTGTTAAGAATATTCCAAATCATTCTCCTTTACTGTAATACATGAAAATTTCATTCCATTAGTTGTATTTACGTAATATAACTGTGACCAAAGGTTGAATTTGTTCGTATTAACAATTCTTATTGTGAAAATCATTAAGGTATCAGAATTTATGGTACTTACGTAGTATTCGCACCAGATACTAGATAGTATGATTGTATTTGGTGTTTGTATTAATACATCGGTCGCTTTTGTATTTTATTCCATTGTTGCTGTATTTTATATAGTGTTTATAATAAATAAACATCAATATCAATTTGTTCTTGTTTATATTTTCAATTATTTACAACAGAGAATCAATTTTACCTAAACTTAATAAATTTGGTTGGAATAGGGTATCAAATTGAATTAATTGAGGAAGTAAGGAATTGTATACAAATTACAGAAGTTAATGAACTATTAGCATTACTTTTCAAATTAAAACCAAATATAAAAAGCAAATACACCACTATATATTATTTTGAAATTTCCAGGTGTATCTGAGGATGCATGACATAACTTGAATTACTGGTTAGTCTATTCTTTTCCAATATACCAAAGTATTTTCTGTTTGCATAAATGCTTTGCGCCAATTCTATACTCCGTAAGTACCAAATTTTGTTTTTGCATTATGATTAGGTAGATAGTGATATTTTTATCCACTTTTTTGTGATACAAATCCTAAAACATAATCTTAAGTTATTGCTTATAGAAAGCTTCTTACTAATAACTGAGCATCAAATTTGTGTTAGCATCAAATGTTTTAAAGTGTTGATTATTTTCTTTAGAAAACAATAAAGAAATTCTCGTTAGTTTACTAGTTTTAGTTTTAACTAGTTTTCACTCTTATTTCAATTTATTTAACTTTTGCATTTGCTTCATATAAATTAAGTTTTTTTATAAGAAAGGTACCTGTAACTTTCTTAAAGTTACTATAGAGGTGATTAAAGTTATTTTGGAATGTGCCAAATAATGATTTCTTCCATGGGTTTCATCGAATGATATTTTCGTGTATTATTGTGAGAACAATAACGAAGGGAACTGTGTCCTCTCAATCACATTGTGATCTATGTTCAGTAAGTGTTTTGATCTCATTTCTTATCTTAGACGAGACTCGTCCGCAGCCTGCAAGGCACAATAAGACAGTTCTGGTTCCGAGTGGTGTTTATTTTTTTTATTGTAAAATAGTTCTTTATCACTTAAGTTTTCCAGTTCCACTCTCCAGAATTGTGTATTTATGTAAATATTGCAGTAGTTTAGTGAAAGCTCATCGGGCAGGTGGACGGCCTATGTAAAAATATTTTTAATAAAGAAACATATTTTGTCACTTTGCCAAAATCAAACACCATATTTATTTGTGCATTTTCAACTGATTTTAAATTTAATTTGACAGAATTTTAAGATTCCTTTGTGTATTTAGAAGTCAGGTAATCACTTAGTTGATAATGAAGTCTATTCGTAGTGTCCATGTAAAAATGTAATTTTATTTGTATTATAGAAACATGTACATTTTATGAACTCTTTTATACTATCAGACACGAAATACTTCTGTTCACAAATTTTCGGGGATAAGACATTTTTTATTATCTACCATGTATAATATGTATAAGACTGGCATTATGTATCGATATTATATGTTAGTTATTATTGTTTGCTGTCTTATATCCATTTTTACATAGACGGTTATGTAATTTCAAAATTGTAATATTGTAATAAACTAATGATGTTTATAAGTTTAATGAAATGTTTCCGATGTTGATTGTTAACTCTATTTTTAAAAGTTTGTTATATCTCGGAGTCCAACAATAATCGTCGAGTTTTCTAGGAGGCTGTTCTGAGGGTCCTCGAGTTTATTTGTAGCTAGGTCGTGCTATATTTTGTATGCTACACCCTGGTGTCAATGTTACTTCAGTTCTGTTCAGAGTCGTCTCTGATACCCAAGCTAAGTGTTAATTACCAGATTACGACTACTCAGTGGTTTCTCATTCCAAATCGTATTTGTATTTACAATAATGTGCATTATGTTGTTAAATAAAGTTGATTTTTAATTTTTAGCTTGGTTGTCTTTTATTACTCCTGACCCTAATTATATGCTAACTATTGAACTAATGTATTTGTTTTTTCTTGTTGCATCTGATTAATACTATCCACTGCTCCAATTTTTTAACAAATTCTTGTCATATTTTACACCGACTATTTTGACAACATCTAAACAGTGGAACTCTGATCTGTGATCGAGTGTCTTATGGTGGTTTTTGTATCTTCATTACGGACTAAAGTCCTAAATGAAATTTCAAGCTGTTATCAAGAATCAAGAAGTCAAATATATTGACGATTCTTAATAAAAAGTCAAGGGATCAATAGAAACTAAGTATCCCACAGCAAATATTTTAACTAAAATTGATTAAAAAACGAGCATAACTTAATGATTAGCCACTCAATAAACAAAATATTAAAATTATAGTAAATTTAAATTCCATGTCATATTTGTTCAGTGAATTTCTTTCACTGTTTTTCTTTAGCCAGATAAACTACCAAACCATGGCTTATGTGACAAGGAAACGTCATTTTTGTTACGTAATTTTCACCAATAATATTCTATATTGTAGTACAAACTACGAACCCCTCTGGATAAGACCGTAATAAACTTGGTCGACCTAAATCCCATCTGATAGACATCTTAGGATCAGAAATCCATTTCAATGGGATCAGCAACAATTGTTAGATTTATCATCTAAGGTAAGATACGTTCCTTTTTTTAAATCAAGGTTTTTTAAATCATTAAATATCTAAACTGTATTTGTTGAATGTTGAACAAGGGAGCATATGACATGCACTTGTGGCGATAATGCAACTAAAGCTTATGGAAGTGGCAACCTGAATATGTTTTGCCATAATTATGGCTTATCCCATATTTTTCTCAGCAAAATATTAATATTAGTAAGAGCGGAACCTATAATGGAATGAAATGAACAAAACGTCCTCATTACTCTTTTTATATAGGTTTTTTACTTTTTATATATTTTTTTAAATAACAAACAGGCTGTTTGTGTATTAAAATATCTGCTGATTAGGATGTTATTCTAGAGATGGTTCAGTTTATTTAAGGAACATTCCTAGATATAAGAAGTATGTTTTCGGAAAGTTAGTGAAGTTTTAATTCCTTTTTGAATATAACAACGTACCTGATTTAAAAAAAAGAATATTCTTTTGACACACTGCAAGTATATTCCCAGAATAGAAATAGACATGTCAGATTTTTCTCAGTACAATCTAAGAAAATAACTAAGAGCCATTTAGGAACTTGGCTTTACTTTTAATACTTATATTTTTTCAGCAGAGATGCATCACACCTCAGTTATGAATAAATTAAGAAGAAATACACATTTATCAAAGTTTTAGTCTCAAGCTTAATCTTATTTGTCGAAAGCTTAACAGGAAATATATAAGCAAAAGCCCAAAAAGTATTATAGCAAAAATAAATAAATTTTTTTAATCCAAAATTTTGTAGTTAGTGATAAAGTGGCATATTCTCTTTTATGACAAAGCCAAAAACCTCCTGACATATGAAATAAGCTGAATACTAAAAATAAATTAAAGCAGGTTGAGTGTATCCTTGATTAGCTTTGCTTCTATCGTGTATGTATTAAACTAGTGGCTTGAAGGGGCTTAAAGCCCCCAATCGTAATAGAGGAAATCCTAATATTTATACTCTAAAACAAGCAATGTTTGTACTGGCAAAATTTTTATTCCGTCCTACGATTTTTGATTTTTTGTATAATTTGGGGTTTTAGGCCACCAGAAATCGATTGGAACTGGGCTTAAGTCTGGGAAAAATCCGGTTTGTATCCTACAGTCTTTCAAAGTCCCATTCAAGTGCCATCGACATGGGCATTTTTTTGTCAATTTTAACCAAACCAGCTGATTCAGGTTGTTTTTATTTATATGCAGGTTATAAAAATCATTTGACTTGTAAATAACTAATTTTAAATGGTTTAAAGGTTTTTTGAATGAATTGTTTGAAGGAATATTTATTCTATATATAGTTTGGTTTGATTTTGTACGGATTAGTGTTAAATATTTTCAAGGGTAATTCAAAAAAATAAAATGATTGGTGTCTACACGGGAAATACCAATATAAACCGTCAAGTTTCCCAAAAGATCTTGCGCTATTAGTCAACCGCCAACAACGCTGAAAATTGCCGCTCAGCCGACGCAAGATGCACAAGGAGTGTACGAACGACCATGCAACCGATGATTCTTCTCGGCCCCACCGATGCCGTCAACAAACGAATTTCTGCCAAAACCTAGAATTGATACAGTTCCTCGAGGGAATCCTTCGGGAGGATAACCAAACTACCCAAGCGTTCATGTTGGTGCGAAGTCATATAAGAAAAAAAAGCTCGAACCGCCGGGTGACGCTACAGGTGTTCAGCCACCGAAAGTCAAATTGGTTCTCGCACTACCGGCCTCGACCCAAACCGCTACAACGTTGAATGAAATATCAGCCAATATCACGCTCAACGCCGACCAGACCTACCCGGATTTCGACCGCGTCGTGAAAGAACTAGGAAAATAACTGTTCACAACGAGCAGTACAGACAACCGCATTGAGCCATTCTCGTATCCCCTCTTTTACCCACAAAGGAGACTTGGGGTTACCGACCAACATAGTGCCAACTGCTTTCAACCGTTGCTCTAAGATATCAAAACTTGAATTCGTGAAGAGTCACTTAGCGTTCCGACCAGCAATCGCAAGACAGTTGCGCTCGAACGAAGCGACAGAAAATATAACGACCAACTTCAACGGCACTTCCCTTCTGTGGCCGTTTATTACAACTGTACATCGTCGATATGTTTATCAGTGTTGAACGAGACCGAATCAATTATTTTTTACAAAAACAGAAAAAGCTGAAGGCGCAGCTGTATAAAAGCGTTGATACCGTGATCAAACAGTGTTAGTGCTGAATCAGCCGGTTGTTTTTGATTAATCCGAGCAAAGCTCGGTCCCCGGTACTACTAAATTAAAGCAATCATTTAATATAGGACAAAATACCTACTTAGTATACACTGGCTTTGAGATCCACCGTATGTTAATATCGAGCACAGGGGTTTGAATCAAGCAACAGCAGCACACGTTTTAATGTAAACAAAGCAGGCGTTTTTAAATCCCAAGGCTTTTTAAATGGCAGATATTTTATTTTATTTATCCTCTTTCATTGAGCTTAAAGAACTTCCAGTATTCTTCCCGAGTCCCTCGGATCAAGACTTTCAATTTCAGCCTCTACCGTCATCCTGTGTCTTGCCAACTGCCCACAATTTCTGCACAAAAACTTTCCTTATGTAATTATAGATAACTAATAATGCTAAAATCACTACAAACCTAAATTGCATCACTATAAATCACCACTATAAATTGTCAAAATACCATCACAAATAACACCTCCCTCACTGTTTTTTCATATGTAGTATTATATATTGGAAACTGCAATCTTCGACTGGTCACTGGAGTCCAAAGAACTATACTACTATCGTAGTATAGTTCATTGCTGGAGTCAAACAAATGAGTTGGTTGGTTGTTACTTGGACGAGTACTTGTTCGGGAGTACGAACTCAGTGATTTAGATAAATTTGATGGAGGTAATTAATTTTTTATTTAAATCCATGCAACTCTTTGCTTTGTTCTAGGAAAGTCCACATAAGTATTATTTTTCTCATATATAAAGCAAACTTCCTCAGTTATTACTTTATTTAAATTTTTTTTGTAAATTAATTTGTTAATAGGCTCAGAAATTTTTATTCCAATTATGTTGCTTATTGTTTTTCTGCAGGACTAAATTTTATTCTATAAACTAAGTTTTATTGTACTAGGAACAGTTTTGTATTAGCTTCTAGTTTCTTACAAAAAGGGCGATAAAGTACATCATTGTTATTAGTCTGGAACACCTACATAAAATAAAGTTAATTACTAGACAGGTTTGGAAGCAGCAAGCAGCAATTCAAAGTGCTGAAGTACACTATAGTAACCATGTATTTAACTCATGTCGATTAATCACATTTCTTAACTTAGATGTGAGATTCAAGGTAAAGGATACTTATTTATTTATGTTATCTTTTACTTACGTTTTCTGAGTGATATTATTATAAAATATATCCTTTCAGAGTGGTTTCTTTACATATAGGTTTCATAAATCATATTGTAGGTCAAAGATTTAATTTGATGAGTTGATAGCCAATTTGTCAAACTTAACAATTAATTATGTATTTCGTTAAAGTTTTTTTTTTTTAGCAACAAGCTTGTCTATTGTATTATTCTATAGTCGGGTTTTCTAAAGCTTTAACCTTTTATATTGATTCAGATATAACTGTTTGTTGGCATTCAAGCATAATATTATTTTGTTTACTTTCGGAAATCGTGGTTAAATGCCGTTACTTTAATCTAGGCCTCAGATTAAAATGGTCAATATTAATTTCCTAATGAATTATAAAGAATGAAGTTGGTTGTTTTGTTGAGCAGGAATTAAATCTGATTAGGCCTATTAAAAACCAGTTCAGTAACCACATTTAATTGTAATTATTTGTTTCCCCATTATATTTTTTATCCAAACAGTTTGATGGTCATCTGTAAATTATGTTAGTTTTAAACTCCTTCTCTCAATCATCCAATAAGCTTGTCGTAGTCAACCTGTTCAAACCATTAGTTTTTTCTCTAAACTAATCTTAAATTTTATTTATTATTATATCAGTTTATTGGTGCTCAAGCCACTTCTTATCTTCTATTGTTCCCTTGTGGAAAATCATTATTAAATAGTGCTTTTTTGTTTATTAAGGCCCTACTGCTGGTTAAAAGCTGTTACTGGAAGAGTTACTTAATCCACTATTAAGAATTAATTATGTTTTTAAGGAAGCAAATATTCAGATTATTATCTAAAGTCCAGGATCCACAATTTTTATCTTTGCTAAAGTCAATTATTTTTTTGTTAGCCTACATAAATTTTTTTCCACAATATTCAATCTTAATTACTACCTTAGATATCTTTTTTGTTATTTCCTGACTGGGCAGGTGGTCTGTGCGTGGGCTATGCTGCGATCCGAGGACGACGACGACATTTTCCAGTTTGATGCATGCGCGGAACTGGATTCTGGTAATGGTTACTTTAATTTTTTCAACCGTAATGTGGGTGAGGAAAACTTGAAAATATTCCATGTAAATATTCGTAGCGTTTATAGAAATTTAGATGAACTTTTAGTTTGCTTGGAACCATTTATATTACAGATAGACTGCATTGTTCTGTCGGAATGTTGGTTGAGGGGAGGTGGGGAGGTGGAGAGTATTGAGGGCTTTGACCTTGTGACTACTGATAAACAACAAAATCAAAACGACGGACTTGTGATTTACTTTAGCAAACGAATTACTTTTAATTTTACTCGGGTTACAATTGGTGACGTTTTTGGACTAAGTATCGATTTTCGTTTTTGTAACAAACATTGTAACTTGTTAGCACTATACAGAACACATGACAGTAATGTTGACTTTTTTCTAACTGGACTTGAGAATTACTATAACAGCATGACAAAGGGTAAAATCTGTATATATGTGGGAGATATTAACTTTGACATTTTAAAAATCGATCCTATCACAAACAGATACTTAAATTGTTTGGAAGGAAATGGACTTATTAAATGTATAGACAAGCCAACTCGTGTAACTAACGTATCTAAGTCTTTTCTAGACCACATTTTTGTTCGATATCCTGATATAAATAATATAAGCTCAGCGATATTCCAGATAAGCGTTACTGATCACTATGGCACTGCCTTGACTATTACCACCAATCACTCTACTGACAATAAAAGTACAAACAATTCACCTCACACTTACATCGACAGGACGCTACTGGCTGACTACCTTACTCAGACTGACTGGAGCCCCGTTCTAAATTGTCATGATACAGATACATGCGCTAATATTTTCAATAATATTATTAAATATAATAGTGATAAAGCACGAAAGATTGTCAAAAATAGTTCAAGATTAAAAAAAATAAAACCTTGGATTACCGGCGAATTAATTAGAAATATTAGGCTCAGAGACAAATTGAGTAAACAAGTAAAGAAACAACCATTTAATGACGCGTTGAGAATTTTCTATAACAATGTAAGAAACGAATTAAGTCGATCTTTAAAGTTTGCCAAACGTAATTATTATAGAAATAAAATTAACCAGGGGGGTAAAAATCCTAAATTGCTATGGGGTGTTATTAACGAGTTGGCCGGCAAATCTAGCAAAAATGAACCTTTCCCCGTAAACAAATTCCTTCCCAATAGGTTATCAGATAGCAATGAAGCTCAAAAACAAGCTGCAACCAAGTTTAATGACTTCTTCGCAGAAGTAGGGCAAAATTTAGCGAATAACATTGATTCTGGAGGGGCTCCTGTTCTGAATGACACTAATTTTAAACACTTTACTCGTTTCACACTTCAAACGGTTACCGAACGCGACGTCATACGCCACGTGACTGAACTCAGGGGAGGGTCTGCCCCTGGCTATGATGATATATCTGCCGACTTTCTCAAACAGTACCTTTATATTTTTTCAACTCCTTTACTTCACTTATTTAACCTCAGTTTAACTTCAGGTACGTTCCCCAGTGTATTTAAATTAGCTAAAGTTTTTCCTCTTTCTAAATCTGGTGATTTTACAGATGTTAACAACTTCCGCCCCATATCTTTGCTTAGTGTCTTTTCTAAAATATTGGAGCGTATCGTTAAAGATCAATTAGTTTCATACCTTAATTTTAATAATATTTTGAGTAGTAATCAGTATGGATTCCGAAGAGACAAAAATATCTCTGACGCTTTGTATGATTTGAGTAAAGAAATTAAGGAAAAACTTTCGGATAATAAGCGTTGTATGCTAATTTTTTTGGACTTGAAAAAAGCCTTCGATTCTGTAGACAGATCAAAATTACTAATCAAACTCAAAAATATAGGTATTGGCGGTCATGCATTCGCTTGGTTTCAAAGTTATTTATCGGAAAGATTGCAAAGTGTATAACAATTAATGGAATTACCAGTGACGCACGACCTGTAAATTACGGGGTTATTCAGGGCAGTACATTGGGACCTGTCCTTTTTCTTATTTACATAAATAATTTAGACAAGTTGACATTGAATGGTAGACCCTTTTTATTTCCTGATGATACTGTAATTTTCGAAAGCGGCTCAAATTGGGATGAAGTTCGCTTAGCCGCAAATTCTGATTTATCGTTGCTTAAAAGGTGGTTTGACCAAAATATTCTTTCTTTAAACACATCCAAAACTAAATTCATGCCTATTTCCTTAAGAGATGCAACTGATTTCCATTTACCAAATTTAGTTATCCATTCTTGTGACAACCCCAATAATAATGACTGTTTGTGTAATACTATTGATAAGGTAACTTTTTATAAATATCTGGGAGTTGTGTTTGACAACCGTATGAAGTGGACAAATCATATTGAATTTTTAACCTCTAAACTTAGAAAATATGTTTTCGTTTTCAGGAAATTAAGAGATATTCTTGATGATAACGAAATAAAATTAGCATACTACGCATACGTCCAATCTTTGTTATCTTTTGGAATAATTGTATGGGGCGGGGCGTTTTCATCTGTTCTTCAACCCCTTGTTATCCTTCAAAAACTGATTATTAAAGTTGCATTTAACAAAGGCTATCATTACCCGACAGAGGTACTTTTTCAAGATGTTTCCTTGCTTAGCGTAAGACAGTTGTTCATAAAAAACCTATTAACTTTTATTTATAAATATCAAGGAACTATTTTTACCAACGTTACTCATCCATATATTACCCGTTATTCACAAAATATTGGCATCTCTGCAATTCAGTTAACAAAAACTTATTCTACGACTAACTCTTCTTATATATCTTGCATTTTGTATCGTAATCTGATGTCCAATCCTCAATTGAATAATATTTTTTATTCTCCTTCAATCTTTTCATTTAAAAAGCGTGTCAATGAATGGTTATTGCAGTTAGTGATTTCTAATTCAGAACTCATTATCACAGCAGCTTACAGGCCGTACGTCTTCTGCATTGACTCTTGATCCCCTCCCCCCCCCCCCCCCACCAACTGATAGGAAATGCTTAAATCGTCCTTCTCCGCGATACAAATTTGCTATTTGTCTTCCATTCTGCGCATGCCCAAACCCTTTTTTTCCTCCAAAAAAATATATTACCAATATATATTCAATAACAGCACATAACAAAGCACATTAAAGTTAATCATAGGCTTTCTTATAACGACTAAGCCTACGCACAGGCAATCTGCACATGTAGGCTTATTTCCATGATTTTTTGTTTTAGTTGTAAGAAAAAAGTGTATATTTTGTCATTTTATATTATATTTGTATTAATTGATGTACTTTCTGGAAATAAACAAAAATTTGAATTTGAATTTGAATTTGAATTTGAGTGACCACTTGACATTGCCATGGGTTTTTTTTATCAGCATATTGTTTTAAATACGTTCTAGAGACATTCTATAAACCTTAAATGCAATATATGTGTATGTTCTGTAATTAGAGAATAGTTGAATGTTAGCAAATATGAAATTAACCTAAAGAAAGATTATTAATACATAATAATTATATTATCTGGCAACCATTAAGTTACTGTCCTTTTTTCTAAGACTTTATTCTCTCAAGCTTTCTTATACACAACACTTACATTTGTCTCTTGATGAACAACATACTCTAAATATGTCTATTCCCATCATATCATCATTGTTATTGTTGCTGATATTCATTACTTATTTTTGTCTAAATTAATCATGTTGATGTTGATACTCATGTTGTCATTTGCATCAGAGTATATCCAAGGAATGTAGTTTCAAAAAACATGTTGTACAACGTTATGCTGCATCATATAGTTAGTTGTTAATGGTATAACTAATAATTTGTGCCTTAATAACAATATTATATCATTTTTCAATAAATACAAAAAATATGCATAATGATATTTGATGCATAGTTTATTTTATAGTTTGAATCTTACCGTTCATTTATTAAGACCTCATAATCTTTACTCCTCTACTTCAATACTGAAAAATTCGTCTTTACGTCTCTGTAGATTCAACTGATTATTTTAAATACTTTTCTAATTACAATTTTGTTATATTACAATTTATGTATATTTCAATCAATAAAAATATGTTTAAAGGAAAATTTTAACAGCCCCTAATGTAGTTCTTTCCCTCGCCTCCTCAGTTTTCAAGTTAGTTCTTGATGGTGGCCAGGTGATCTGGCTTAACAACCGCCGTAAACTCTTGTTAAACTCCGTAATTAAACGAAACTCGAGCCTTGTTTACAACATCTTAAAATTTATTACACACCGATCAAGTTCACAACTTCATTAAGATATGAATCAGTAAAAGTAAGCCACAATTACGGCCTTATCAATATGGTAAAAATACACTTCTAATGAGTTAGTTTGATTACTAGGGTTAAATATTCTTGAAATTACATTTTCTTAGGTTTTAGTGAATTTCTCTCTATAGGAAAAATGCTCTTATCCTATGCACCACGGTGAAACTAAGTCCGGGATCATGCTAAATTATATATATATATTTTTTTTTTTTTTGAGGTCCCTAAAGCCCAAACACACCACTCGTTAGTTTTCATGCGTAGGATAAATTTTTAGTTCAGCTTATTTTGTAAGCAGGTCATAGTGAAATAGTAACAGTTCGATAACATACTTTGTGAAGCTGCAACTTTATTGAAGCATATGCCATTATGTACACCTATATCTATAGCAGTGACTAAGCAACTGATGGACTTCCTTTTACTGCAGTTTAAAAATTCATAAGGATTTATTCGTATTAAATAAATGACTGATTACAGCTAAACTTGCTTCAATATACATTCTTTAAACCCCTGAACAACTTTTTAAATATTCATATTTGAGTCAGAGGTAAACAAAATAATGGAGTAAAATGAATATGAGTTAATCGGTGTGAAGCACTTTTACGAGCCAGCAATGGCAAAATTCCGCAAAGTCTCAAGAATAACATTAACTTAGCATCACCAACAATTAATAAGAAAAATGCTTTGGTGAAGCTTATTGGGAATTTAGCCGTATGTTTAAGAATTAGGCCTAACCCCATATTAATGGCTACAAACTCTAAATTTAATCACAGATTCGGGCTATTCTGATCCCCTTTTTAAAGTTTGCTCGAAACTCCTACTTCATAAATCGATCAAATTCAATTACCATCGATACTTGGGATTGCAATTAAACCGACTTTAAGAGTGTCTCTGTATCCACCCCGGGCGTCGGTCCTTTCAAAACATGGCCGGATTGGAGCACTCACAGTGTTTACCGTTCCTTGGATCACTCCAACCTTCTCCCCTCTAGAAAAATCATCTGGGCTCATCTAGTGAATCAATCTCACCTCTTTACTTCCCAAGTTAAATTAATTTTTCAAAGAGTACAAAATGAAAGAGTACAAATATAGGAAAATGCAAGTGTAACTATAGTCAAGTATTTGTATACGTTTTACAAATTATTAATGTTCTAAAATAGTCAATATTCATTTTTAATCGCGGGCCCATTGATTACTTTTTTTAAAGTGTTTGATTAAATCGTATTATGTATTTTATTTAAGCATTGAAATCTCAAGTGAAAATAGCTACTATAAATCGATCTGTAATTAATTCATTGGCTAAATAACTAAGAGCAGTTAGGCATTAACAGCATTAGGCATTAACAGTTAGGCATTAAGAGTAGTTAGGCATTAGGAACAGTTAGACACTAAGAGCATTATAGCATCTCGCTGTTCTGCTGATATGTCTAGGGTATTTCATTTACTCACTATTATGAAATGTTTTAGTGATGAAAGTGTTACGAATAGAATATTTAATATCACGCGTTAAAGTCATGTCGTAATACTTTAAACCGCAGTGCGGTCGTAAATATGTTTTTAATGTTCCTTAACTTTTTATTCTTGTTATTAAACTAATGAATGTAAACTGCCATATTTCGAGTAAAGTAAGTGCGCACTACGTGATATGGAAAATGTTCAAAGATAAATGTTCATTTTAAATAAGTATTTTACTAAAGTACGTTAATTTCAGCATTGACGATTCTACCGCTCGCACCGCTTACAGTGGCGGGATTTGTGCAGAAATATACAACTGCTTCAATCCGAGCCAAGTGGTCGTTCTAGCGTGCATTTTCAATCAGACTTATTTCCGTGATGGCTCCGAAGTCATATCGGAAAAGGATGAATGCAAACGATATAGAAGTCAACCCAATAAGCCATCTCGGTGTAACGCGGGATGAGGTTTAGTTCAGGGTTGCCGTGCAACAAGTATATCATGTACCATATGATAGTATATAAGTATATCATACGTGTAGTAAAGGATGGCTATTTTGCTTTCAATCAAATAGTAAAAAAATAATGAGTTATTTTTGTTAATATTCTTTTAGTTGAACATTTTTATTTTTGAAACGTATTCATAATGCTAATTATTGCTTTCGAAAATTTTTATTTTTGTCGAAAATAGCTTTTTAGATAGCCTTTTGATAAATAATATACGTATCGCTTGCTTTAAACCATACATTATGAAACGGAATATTACGAAATGAGTGAAATATAATTTCAGAGAACTGCCATGTCATAACTCTATGAAGTGCATTTAATTGATGTAATATGGCTTTATACTCACTCATTCATTGGAAGTTTCACAGTAACATTGGCTATCAGCAATTCAAAGATATTTTAGAATGCAGTTTCTTCATTAAACTATATTATGTAATCATCAGTTTTTACCATTCCCTCGAGGAAATTAACAGCTCATTACAATCTTCGGCCTCTAATATGATAATAAGTAATAACAAACGTTTATGTTTACATCATTACCATAACAGCTAAATACCACATTATGTATTGTTATCTAAATAATCCTGCTTACTCCAAATATTCGTATTGGTATTGCCAAACATAAAAAATATGAATAAATCAAAATTATATAACTATAAATAATTTTCAAAAATACTTTTTAATAATCTGTGATAAAAAACCCATCGACATAAGTGTCTGAAAAATCATTGATTCCCATCAACTATGACGTGATAACACAAGGTTAACTGATAGAAAATTTGTTTTTAAAGTAGCGTTTCCACGCTCTGATTCACCTCGCTCTGAAAATGTTCTCTCCCGAAATACGTCACTTTCGTTACTATTAGTGAGGATAACAATAATAATTTTTGTGTTTGATTAAACGTGTTTACAATATACTAATTTAATAACTGTTTATCAATCTGACTTTCCGGAGCTCTCAGGAATAATTGACTCGTAGTCTGCAGCTGACTGAAACCTGAAATAAATTATATTTTCTGAGATTATAAATCAAATTTACGGGTTTTTGAATCTTTATAACTCTTCTCAGTCCTACTTAGTGTGTCTGGCCGGTTCCTTGTGTACACTTCCTGATGGCCGATCATCTGTAGGAAGCACGTACATTTTTCATCACCCTATCTTTACAGAACGTGTCCCTCGTGTACTTTTCAAGAAGAGTACAATTTGTTGGCAGACTAAAAGAGTTTACACACACTTAACAGGAAAAAAGGTTATGCTAGTAAAATACTTTTTATCATGAAATATAGTCCTTTAAACGAGAAGTTAAATAATATGGGTATATAAAATTATGTAATAAATAAAAAAAACGAGGAAACAAGGATGGATATCAACAAAGAGTATTTAAGTAATGCAAGCCCAACATTAAGGAGAAATTAATTAAGGATTATTGAATTAATGTTTGTCTGAACAATGAGGAAACAAGGATGTCTAGATGTTATAGAATTTACAACACAAACAATATCTTATCTTAATAATTAGAAATCTTGAAATAGTAATCACAACAACTTTCTAACTACAAACTAATCATCAAAGTGTATTTAATGAGGGAGCAGTAGTAACAGTAGAGAAGTGGTAAAAGTGTAGTAAAACAGGAAGAAAGTTTAGTAAGCTCACAAACCATAAAAGGCAAACGACACATTTATTTACAGGAGTCATTCGCTGGAATCCGACCGTTTATTATTCGATCTTATAAAATATCACCTTTTATTATAGTGCTAAAACATATTTTGGACTGATGTAGGGATAAAACAGTAACCTCCACCTCGATCAAGATCGAGTTATTTTGAGATGACTTGCCAAGTCAAGCAGCGAGGGTTACTTTAGTTCTAGAGGGTTATGATAGCACAGTATATAACTTTGAAAATTTGTATCCTGTAAAAAGCTTATATTTTCCTCACGTTTCGTTATACGTTTTATTTACAGTAGGGGATGCTTCCTGTTATCAGAACTCGACCACCCGAGCTTTCGCAGTTTCAAAAACCTAAGCTTTACCAGGGTTAGACCATTGGAGAGTAGGCCTATGTGGTGTATGGGGTGGTTAGATCAAATCAGAGTCACCTTTGATAGAACTGATGGGAGATGATAATTGTCTTCACTGTGTTAAATAATTGACTTACTCTCTGTCCCATGCTCGGTAGCTATTCCTGATAAATCCTATTTCAGTGGCTGAGCAGTAATCAATTTTGAAGACGTTACTAACAGGATTCATCTCATTCATCACATTCTTGGAAATGCATTGCCAACAAATTCGAAAAACATTTGCAAGTTGTATTAATTTGTAATCATCTCAATAAAAAATAGCGTAGGCTACTTATAAATATGTGAATTGTTAGATATGTAACGTAATTGTTAAAATTCTGCTACCCCCGCAAAAGAAAATTCGTCCACTCGGATTCTACATCTCACTGTGCCATTAGACCTAAGGTAGCCACCAAAAAAATTTACTACTTTTTCGGGTCTAGACGCCTAAATCAACTATAATAACAGCAAATTCAGTTAAATGTAATAAAAAACCAAACGACCGACGTGGTAATCCCCAGTTTTCGGATGATACAAGTAATCTTGCCGGGATAGAGCGAGTGCAAGTCTCGGCTGGGGTGGTGGTAGTCCCCTGTTTTCTGATGATACAAGTACACTCTCGCCGGGACAGAGCGAGTGTAAGTCTCGGCTAGGGTGGTGGTAATCCCCTGTTTTCGGATGATACAAGTACACTCTTGCCGGGACAGAGCGAGTGTAAGTCTCGGCTAGGGTGGTGGTAATCCCCTGTTTTCGGATGATACAAGTACACTCTTGCCGGGACAGAGCGAGTGCAAGTCTCGGCTAGGGTGGTGGTAATCCCCTGTTTTCGGATGATACAAGTACACTCTTGCCGGGACAGAGCGAGTGTAAGTCTCGGCTAGGGTGGTGGTAATCCCCTGTTTTCGGATGATACAAGTACACTCTCGCCGGGACAGAGCGAGTGCAAGTCTCGGCTAGGGTGGTGGTAATCCCCTGTTTTCGGATGATACAAGTACACTCTTGCCGGGACAGAGCGAGTGCAAGTCTCGGCTAGGGTGGTGGTAATCCCCTGTTTTCGGATGATACAAGTACACTCTTGCCGGGACAGAGCGAGTGTAAGTCTCGGCTCGGGTGGTGGTAATCCCCTGTTTTCGGATGATACAAGTACACTCTTGCCGGGACAGAGCGAGTGTAAGTCTCGGCTAGGGTGGTGGTAATCCCCTGTTTTCGGATGATACAAGTACACTCTTGCCGGGACAGAGCGAGTGCAAGTCTCGGCTAGGGTGGTGGTAATCCCCTGTTTTCGGATGATACAAGTACACTCTTGCCGGGACAGAGCGAGTGCAAGTCTCGGCTCGGGTGGTGGTAATCCCCTGTTTTCGGATGATACAAGTACTCTTGCCGGGACAGAGCGAGTGTAAGTCTCGGCTAGGGTGGTGGTAATCCCCTGTTTTCGGATGATACAAGTACTCTTGCCGGGACAGAGCGAGTGCAAGTCTCGGCTAGGGTGGTGGTAATCCCCTGTTTTCGGATGATACAAGTACACTCTTGCCGGGACAGAGCGAGTGCAAGTCTCGGCTAGGGTGGTGGTAATCCCCTGTTTTCGGATGATACAAGTACACTCTCGCCTGGACAGAGCGAGTGTAAGTCTCGGCTATGGTGGTGGTAATCCCCTGTTTTCGGATGATACAAGTACACTCTTGCCGGGACAGAGCGAGTGCAAGTCTCGGCTGGGGTGGTGGTAATCCCCTGTTTTCGGATGATACAAGTACTCTTGCCGGGACAGAGCGAGTGTAAGTCTCGGCTAGGGTGGTGGTAATCCCCTGTTTTCGGATGATACAAGTACACTCTTGCCGGGACAGAGCGAGTGTAAGTCTCGGCTAGGGTGGTGGTAATCCCCTGTTATCGGATGATACAAGTACACTCTTGCCGGGACAGAGCGAGTGCAAGTCTCGGCTAGGGTGGTGGTAATCCCCTGTTTTCGGATGATACAAGTACACTCTTGCCGGGACAGAGCGAGTCCAAGTCTCGGCTAGGGTGGTGGTAATCCCCTGTTTTCGGATGATACAAGTACACTCTCGCCTGGACAGAGCGAGTGTAAGTCTCGGCTATGGTGGTGGTAATCCCCTGTTTTCGGATGATACAAGTACACTCTTGCCGGGACAGAGCGAGTGCAAGTCTCGGCTAGGGTGGTGGTAATCCCCTGTTTTCGGATGATACAAGTACACTCTTGCCGGGACAGAGCGAGTGCAAGTCTCGGCTGGGGTGGTGGTAGTCCCCTGTTTTCGGATGATACAAGTACTCTTGCCGGGACAGAGCGAGTGCAAGTCTCGGCTAGGGTGGTGGTAGTCCCCTGTTTTCGGATGATACAAGTACTCTCGCCGGGACAGAGCGAGTGCAAGTCTCGGCTAGGGTGGTGGTAATCCCCTGTTTTCGGATGATACAAGTACACTCTCGCCGGGGCAGAGCGAGTGTAAGTCTCGGCTAGGGTGGTGGTAATCCCCTGTTTTCGGATGATACAAGTACACTCTTGCCGGGACAGAGCGAGTGCAAGTCTCGGCTGGGGTGGTGGTAGTCCCCTGTTTTCGGATGATACAAGTACTCTTGCCGGGACAGAGCGAGTGCAAGTCTCGGCTAGGGTGGTGGTAATCCCCTGTTTTCGGATGATACAAGTACTCTCGCCGGGACAGAGCGAGTGCAAGTCTCGGCTAGGGTGGTGGTAATCCCCTGTTTTCGGATGATACAAGTACACTCTCGCCGGGGCAGAGCGAGTGCAAGTCTCGGCTAGGGTGGTGGTAATCCCCTGTTTTCGGATGATACAAGTACTCTTGCCGGGACAGAGCGAGTGTAAGTCTCGGCTAGGGTGGTGGTAATCCCCTGTTTTCGGATGATACAAGTACACTCTTGCCGGGACAGAGCGAGTGCAAGTCTCGGCTAGGGTGGTGGTAATCCCCTGTTTTCGGATGATACAAGTACACTCTTGCCGGGACAGAGCGAGTGCAAGTCTCGGCTCGGGTGGTGGTAATCCCCTGTTTTCGGATGATACAAGTACTCTTGCCGGGACAGAGCGAGTGTAAGTCTCGGCTAGGGTGGTGGTAATCCCCTGTTTTCGGATGATACAAGTACACTCTTGCCGGGACAGAGCGAGTGTAAGTCTCGGCTATGGTGGTGGTAATCCCCTGTTTTCGGATGATACAAGTACACTCTCGCCGGGACAGAGCGAGTGTAAGTCTCGGCTAGGGTGGTGGTAATCCCCTGTTTTCGGATGATACAAGTACACTCTCGCCGGGACAGAGCGAGTGTAAGTCTCGGCTAGGGTGGTGGTAATCCCCTGTTTTCGGATGATACAAGTACACTCTCGCCGGGACAGAGCGAGTGTAAGTCTCGGCTAGGGTGGTGGTAATCCCCTGTTTTCGGATGATACAAGTACACTCTCGCCGGGGCAGAGCGAGTGTAAGTCTCGGCTAGGGTGGTGGTAATCCCCTGTTTTCGGATGATACAAGTACACTCTCGCCGGGACAGAGCGAGTGTAAGTCTCGGCTAGGGTGGTGGTAATCCCCTGTTTTCGGATGATACAAGTACACTCTCGCCGGGGCAGAGCGAGTGAAAGTCTCGGCTAGGGTGGTGGTAATCCCCTGTTTTCGGATGATACAAGTACACTCTCGCCGGGACAGAGCGAGTGCAAGTCTCGGCTAGGGTGGTGGTAATCCCCTGTTTTCGGATGATACAAGTACACCCTCGCCGGGGCAGAGCGAGTGTAAGTCTCGGCTAGGGTGGTGGTAATCCCCTGTTTTCGGATGATACAAGTACACTCTCGCCGGGACAGAGCGAGTGTAAGTCTCGGCTAGGGTGGTGTATGAAGCACGTGGCCATAGAGAGCGAGGTATAGGATGGGGCGGGCCGACCTACCACGTAGTACAAAAGCGCTCACCTGGTCTCTAATGCAAAAACCTGAAAATGTTATCATGATTTTAGATTTATAAGCCTTTATTTCTAAACATAAATTTGCCGAAACGGTTCAGTCAATTTACTGTATGACCTCTAGGTTTATTGATGAAGAAATATCAAGTATAAATTTAAAGGATTATACGGATTTCGACTTAACAATCACTGCAATGAAATCATAGGAATCACAGAATAAAGTGTATATATATATTTGTCAAATATCCATTTTAGTTTCTTTTAATTCTCATTGAAGATCGAAGCCCACTAGAAGGTAAAAAATTAAAATTAAACAATAATTAATAGTAATAGTTAATTATTGTGTTTTATTGTAATTTCACACGGTTTGCCCTCATGGTTTTCCTCGGTTTAATGTTATAAAAAAGGTAGTTAATATTTAATTTAAAGGAATATAAATACTAAATCTGTAATAAAAATAAAAATTAGTTATAATTTTTAAGTTAAAACCAAATATCATTTAAAGGTAAGAATTATTTGCTTTGGAACATTGTTAACAAGAGTTAAGTTTAAGCGTTTATGAGGACTGAGTGGCAGTTGTTTCACTAGAACACCGCTGACACAAACTGTTGCTCGATTAAACTCAAAATATTTGATCGAATCCGAAAATATACTACTGTGAGATAATATAGAACCGCTAAATTTACACAATCTATACTATAATTTACGCGTTTCTTGTTAATTTAGTAATGTAACCAACTTGTTAATTATAAAAAGGTTGAGTGATAACTAGCAACCTAAACTTAGGAATGACACAGAAAGTCACGGAATAGAACAGTGTTTTACCGCTAAAACTTAACACAACTTCCAAACACAATTATTTTCACAACGCAGAGAAGGAATATTCAATCTTGAATGACCTGAAAAGCGTTAAGAATGGTTTATAAGGTAGCAATAAACATTTGTTCGACGGTTTGATAAATTTACTCGCACATATCAGTTATGAAATCGTAATTAGCTGAAATTGAGCAACGGTAAGTTGAGCAAAATGCAAGCAGAGCCAGAGGGTGAAACTTGAGCCAAGTTACCGGATCCTAACCGCTATTGACTGGTTGACAACTTCCAACTGTGCCCAAATAATCGACACTTCACCGCTGCTCCTTTTGTACTTTGATTGCTGAAAACGAGAATGCAGGAATTTCCTTTGCGTTAGGACTTAAATTACCCGAAATTATTAAAATTAATTGTTTATGTTTTACAGTAGACCTGGCAAAAAAACCAAAGACTTACGAAGCTAGTCGATGTCCTTTGTACATTAAGCAGAAATCTAAGAAAAGGAAATTGAACTAAGCTAATTTGTATGCAAAAAAACATGAATAGAGCTAATATTACTTGGAGAATAATAACAGGAGGATTAGAAGACTTCGATTCGAATACATCTTAAGGATTCCGAAATATATTTACATGATTACCATGAAAAACTGTTATTAAGCTAAAAATAAATTTAATAAATTCTACTAAGGGAAGGAAGCATTACGTGATCGAGTGGTTCTCAAACGTTCTCATAGGTGACCGACTATCAAACCTTAAAAGAATTTGCGATACACCTATTAGTCAAGTTAACGAATGCTAAAAAAAAGGTAGAGAGGGAAATACATGGAACACAATTTTTGACTGCAGCTTTGTTTGGACTAGTTAGGAGGTGAACATACCTAAAGTCCCTGTCCGTAGCCCTTGAGCGGGGGGAGGGAGGGGGTCCTGAAGGTACCTTTTTTAGGTTTTTCCTGAATATCTTGAACTATTATCTTTTAGTACACCCTATTACATTGAAAAATCAAACGAAATTATATTTCTTGTAAAAAAGTACATAATATGATTATTTTGATCCAAAAATTTAAAAGATAAGCATTAAAATTATTAATATTTAAACAAATATTCCTTTCATAAGAAATACAACTAAATTTGTATGTAATTTATAAGCCCAATGCGGCAGCACTTTTACACCTAAAGGAAAATAAACAACATTCATGAAATATTAACAGAAATCCCAATAATTTGACACCTCAATCATAAAAATTTGTCCAAAGTAAATCTCTTGGTTAGCTCATAAAAAGGTTATTTTTCAAGGAATGATTACAAATATGTGGTTACTACAACTTTTTTTAGCTCAGCCACACTTTTATTATAGAACAATTTTTATGATTGATGTCGAATTACTGGAAATTTTGTCAATATTTCATTAGTGTTGTTTATTTTCCTTTAGGTGAAAAAGTGTTGTCCTATTGGACATGTATGTTACCAAAAAATTAAATCTATTTCTTATGGAAGGGATATTTGATAAAATATTTTATAAAATTAGTGCTTGGCTTGTAAATAGGTGGACCAAAACAGACATATTATATACTTTTCTTTCAGGAATTTAAATGTTCTTCGATTTTCCAATTTAATAGGGAATACCAAAAGTTGATAGTTTTCAAGATAATTAAGAAACTCCTAAAATGGTACCTTCAGACCCCCCCTCTTTCCTCCCGCTCAAAGGCTAAGGATGGGGACTTTTGATACGTCCACCTCCTAACTAGTCCAAACAAAGCTGCAAAGTTAAAAATTATGTTTCATCCTAAGGTACTTCTAAATTACGTGTGAAAAATTCCAAATTAACGTTTTGCCCAGGTTGGGTATTTTTTGAAGTTTTTCAACTGGACTGGGCAGGCAGCTCACAACAAGACTGACAGTTTACATAGAAAGATGGTCAGTCTGGATAGCCAATGAATTTACAAATGCAATAAATTATTGTATCCTTTGCCGATCTATCTGTATTACTATAAACCACTAAGGGCCATCAAGGGTCTGACGAAGAAAGCTCTCTGCTCCATCCGGGTAAATATAATCAAGTAAAACTAGTAATTTAGCTTTTGCTGTTCTACGCAAAAAGTACTAATTCTAAAATAAATAAACAGGACAATGGTAAAATGTTTCACTCTTTAAAAATGGGTCTTTATGAGGTCCTTTTACTTTTAAAAGTCATCAGATTCAAAAAAAATTTTGAATTTTGACCATTGACAGACTGTGTAGAGTTTCCCCACAAAATAACACTCTAACTGATTGAAGATGAACCAGTTTTAATGAGTCCATACTAACGGCATTGCGTGAAATAAACTTAGCAAAACCAGCAAATCCTTTTGAGCAGAACTACTCCACATTCATTCATGTCGCCAATAACGCGCTCCATGTTTAATAAAGATGTATTTACTTGACCGAACACATACCCGTCAATCAAACGTGATATTGAAATCAGTCGATTGAGTACTGATTGGCTAAGCTCGGCTTAGTTTGAGGTAGAAGCCCGCTCAACGCTACTAGGGCTAATTGATTCTCATCCAAGCAAATACTTCTATTATAGTGATAGAGTAGTACTAAGTAAGCTGCTTATTTTACAGCGATAACAGGTAAAATTGAATATTCACTTGTAAAATAGGGTTTCTAGTTTACATGTACCGAGATCCAAATTTAGTACGGTATAGATCACCGTAATATCATGTTAGAGTACGCTTCTTTTGGACTACTCTGCATATAAATTTCCAGATCAGATATTAGGTTTTTTTTGAAGAGCGCCGCCACAAATTAAATGTGGAAAAACGTTAGGTTAGGTTGTGTTATAGTAGTTTCTGCAACGATTGTATAATGAATGCCTTTAAGCCACGAGTGAGATGTAAGTTAGAACACGAGCGAAGCGAGTGTTCTAAATATCTCACGAGTGGCTTAAAGGCATAATACAATCGTTGCATACACCATTTTATCTACGACCAACAATATACGACAAAATTTCCCCCGAAGTTAAACAAAACTCATGACTTTTACTAATGATGAAATAGGTCAACTAAAATTTGACGTTAGGCAAATAAGCAGACTGAACCATGAATCGTTGTGGAACAATCAGCTGATGGGATAAGTACACACAAACATGAATCGTAATGCAACAATCAGCTGATGTGCGAATTGCGTAATTGTTATTATGACACTACTTCCGTCAAATGCCGAGCTCTCATTGGTCTAGAACCAGTACTCTAAAGTGACTCCAGTACTCTAAAGTCGTCATTAGAGTACTGCCATAGAGTAATAATGAACTTCGTAAAGAGATGGCACTCCCATGTTAACTCGGTGGTAAGGGAACAGCAGCGCTATCTGAATAAAGTGCTACGAACTAAAAAGATCGATGCGATATATAGATCGTTGTCGATGCGATATATCGATCGTCGTCATCGTCGTCTGCTTTGTTTATATTGAAGTTTTCTTGTTTTGTTTGCTAGACTTTCAATTTTAATGACTTTACCGATTTGTTTTGATTAAGTACGTTTGCCGCTAGTGCAGGTTGTTTCGCGGAATACTGTACTGAGTGATTCTTATTGTGCTTAAAGCGATTGATAGAAATTAAATACGTAGATGTTTACATAAAAGAACTTAGTAAAAATTAACTTACTAAGTGAATTTTTATTAAGTGCTTTTATGTAAACACCTACGTATTTATTTTCCATCAATAGCTTTAAGCACACTATGAATCACGCAGAACAACTTACACTAGAACAACTTTTTGCAAACGTACTTTAGGTATTTTCCCACACTCAAATTATTTCCAACTCGTTATGGTTGTGTACACGTCGCGTCATGACAGAAAATCAGGGGAAACGGAATAGGAAGTTAGCAGATCGTTATCGTCGTTCTGATTGGCTGAATCAATGAAGAAGAAGAAACCATGTTTTTACAACGCCATCTGAATAAAGTGCATCGAACTAACCCGCTCCAATAAGCTTACCACTTGGCTCCATTTAAGTGTCAGACCGGTGGTACTGCTTGGTTTTTGGTGTTTTAATGTATATCATTATAATGTTTATTGTAATACCATAATTGGTGCTTATTGCAATGGCCATAGATAAAGATAGTTAAACGGCCGATGCCGGAATCCCGAATACTATAATCATTATAAACATTATATCGATACTGTTATTATAATTTTAATAATAATTTTCTGCACCATACTTCATTCCAACAGTCTTTGCACCTGACGGATTAATGGACCCCGTTCTTAACAGCGCGATCTTCAATCCCTCAGGTGTCATGGCCATTGAAATGAAGTGGAGGCGACACGAGAACATGACGGCTGGGTAGACAACACTCGACGACTGAACCTGACTTTCAAAATGCATCGTGTCGGAATGATTCATCGTTCGATGACACTCTTAGTACTAGGAACTCACTTGTAATCACAATCAAAACTATTCGTTTAGGTAAATTTTAAATAGAGGCAGTTCTCTCCTAAAAATGATCCTAGATCTTTTTATTTGAGGTGTTTGAGTTATTCGAAGATTACACCTTTTTACACCTTTTCTACACTCATTGGGGGCCGGCCTAAAAGGTGTATGTGCATATTCTTAGATAAAAACAGCTTCGTTTGTAAATAATTGATGTTTGTTTTCTGTTATGGGCTGATCAAGTGTCGTATAAAGCGGGAAACTGCTTTTTATATATCAATGAAAAATACAATTTATTATTTCTAGCCTTTTACCAATAGTCTATGCTTTGGACTGAATTTTCGCACTCATCCTTGAAAATTTCTCGCCCAGTCATCACACACTCGAAAAGCCCCGCACAAGGTAAGCAGACCCGAGACCGCAGACGGACTAAAGGCGCTTGACCCCGGATATGATTCACATTATTATAATAATGCTAGACTCTGTGTTTTTTTTTAGTTTGTAATTTATAATGAACAGGTCTACATACCTTGACTTATTACTGTTGACTATAGTTTCGACTTCTGCAAAGTCATTATCAAAATTAATTATAAGAACTTTAAAATATCATTCTTCTGAATTTCGGCTTGAGTTTCGAATGACATGGACACAAAACAAATACATGGTTGTGTCCATGCCATTTTAAACTCAATATGAAATTCAGAAGAATGCTATTTTAACGTTCTTATAGTTTTGATAATGAATTCGCAGAAATCAACAGTAATAAGTTGTACTTTTTTTTTGAATTACGACGTCAAGGTGTGTAAACTTGTTCATTATTGATTAACCAATTCGAAGGGCTTCAACATGAGTAAATAGTAATTTATTCTGTTTAGCTGCTGGTTACACAACTTGTTTAAGTGGCCAGTTTAATTTATAAAAAATAATGCAATGACCGAATGTATATGTTTATCTGCTATGGAAATAAATTGATTTATTCATTCAACATCGGTTGAGAGTAGAAACTTTGTAAATTGATTTCGGGCCGTGGAAGGTATTTTAGTGTACTAGTTGACTTTGCAAGTCCAATTTTGGACTTGGGGTACGGCCTGAGGTAACTCAATAAAAGTAGATATTAATTCTCAGTTTGGAAGTAAATAAAAAAGAGAAAAGTTTTAATCCTCGTTCTAGCGATGAAATAACCTAAGACTAATTTTTTTACTATAATTGCTAAAAATAATAAATATTAAGAACTTAACATATAAAGAGTACGTTCTTTCGATATTACGATAGTCATATAAAAAGACACTAAGAGACGATTAATATTGTTATTGGATTTGCATTTAACTATATTGAATATTTCATCAATATTGATATTGATTTAAATTTTATCCCGGTTAATATTAAATGTAATCTATCAATGTATCAATCACACTGTCCTGGATCCGGTTGATTGGTAAAGTTTGCAGGATTGAAACTGACACTATCTTGATCACATCTGAAGTTCTTGTGACTAATAAAGATGGTATTTAAGGTACTATTATGCTTAAATTTTATATCATCAATTCTATTCTATCGCAAATATTTTCAAAATTAGTAATAGCAACAAAGTAGAAATGTAAACAGTAGTCGCTTGGAATTAGATTTATTTATTGTTTTTTTTCTTACCAAGAGGTACTTAAATTACTAATTGTGTAAGTGGGATTAACCATTTTTATATCTCCAACCCTACACTGGTTAAGGAATTGAGGCATTATTTATAAAAATAAAAACAAAAAAAACACTTAAACTATTAAATTTAAGATAGTTACATTGCACTAGTATATATTTTAATCTAGTACCGTAAGCAAAAATACATTATTTTTATATTACCAAATCTTCTGTTTAAAATTAATTATTAAGAGGTTTTATTTATTATCTATAAAACAACAAATAAAACCAAACAAAAAATACAAATTTAATTATTACGCCTCAAGATAATATTTTATGGCAGAGTATTGGCAAAATTCGTAATAATAACTCGAAATATTACAGGAATTCCGATTCATCTAAAGATTACACAGTGTACATTCTCTTAAATATACATGGTGACACGAGTCGAATCCTAATTAGGTATTTAGATGTAAAGCCAACAGGCTCATTATCATATACGATGGCTTAGCAGTTTCTACACCCTCCTCCGACAAACTGTATAGTATTGGACTATTATTGCAAAGATATTCATCTACAGTTTTCCGTATTTTCCTATCCAGTAAATCTAAACAATTTTCTAGCCCGGAATATAAAATGATAATTTTTTTTTTAAACTCAGTGCAAGTTTAGTTTAAGTCCGATTTATTTATGGGAACGTTACCTGTGATGGTTACCGTGTACCATCTTTATATTCAACTTTAATGTATAAGTAGATCTACCTGATAAAAGTGTGATATTGCCAAAAATAATATCCCAGTTGCAGCCTACTTTAAATGCGCATAGAGTATTTAAATCCAACATAGCGAGTTATGACATTTTTTAAAGGCTCCATAAGAACAACATGGGGAATGAGTTTTCAGTTTCGCTGCCACAAAAATGGAAATACCGGGGATTTTAGACTAATATACATTAGATCCAAGCTAGATGTAGCCAGAAATTAAGTCTTAATCCACTGTTTACCACTTCAATATCTCTTTTCTGAATCATCCGTAAGGGTTTTTTCTAAACCCTTGCAAACATGTAAACAGACAATGAATACAAAACTGTGAATATACATATATATATATATATATATCGAAAAATTCGAGCGAATGGTGTTTTTTTTTTGCTTCTGGGGGCCCCAAAACAGTAAGTTATCATAGTCTCGCGCTTAAGACTTACCATGAGACCTGCGGCAGTACCTTCTTCCCTACAGGGGCAACTCGCTAAAACATAATTTTCAGTAGGTCCAGATGCATAGTTCTGCAAGTAACATTTACCCCATGTTATTGTTATGGGGAACATGTAAAATGCTGCATTTTTCTTACCTTTTGATAAAAGTTTTATTAATAGGGATTTGTGTGTTAAGTGAGTAAGGTATAACATTGCCTCTCTTTAAAAAAAAAATGTTGGCGCCCGAGCTTGACGAGGGAAACAATGGGCTTTGCTCTCGAAATACACTCAACATTTTACTCTCTCCTGCAATAATATAAATCCTGGCCATAAACATTTATTTTATTAATTTAGTATGTAATAAAAAATATCCATTTTGTTTCGTTCTGCTATTAGCGCCCGCAACCGGGAAGCTGCAATCCTGCATGCACCAGCGATCAGCTGATTGTTGCAACGTTTTTACATGCTTAATTCTTAGACGTTCTCACAGCAATTGTTGTTAATGTTATTCATATTTGATTATTCGTGGCACTAAATCAGCTGTTAGCGCCTGCATTAGTTGAGCTGAAACATATTTGCAAGTGTGCTAGGAGATTTGAAGGTGCTCTAATTTTTGAATTATTGATTTCAATGTTATTCTTATGGGTTTACTTTGTTTCTCACCGGGAGACAAATTAATAACTTTACTCCCGCTGGGAGACAATTATTACTTTACTCACGCATTACAAAAAGTAAAAAAAGGCTAAACATAGCAGGTGGGGGAAAAGCAGTTGGCATTATCTGGGTATACAGATGTGCTGTAACGGGGATGTATTGTAGTTAATTGTAGACCCCCGGCATGGAGTAGTGTTCTAGAGATAGAGTTGTGGTGTCATGAGAAATTTGCCCTTTATGACATTAATATATTCAAACGTTCTCCTCTTTTACGTCTGTTTCTTGTGTCTTTTTGTCACAGAACGATAACCACATAGTACACAAACGTTTCATTAAATATTAAACTGTGATATTAAGAGGGCGATGTCCGCTGAGTTATTTGGGGCCGTGGTTTCAAAGGAGTATAATTAAAATCTGCTCTTGAAAAATATTCCCAGTATTAAATTCAAGAGGGACTTAACAAAAATCCAACATTCATAAATAGACCAATTTTAACGTTTTCTCTTGAACGTTTCTGTAGTTTTTTATCGTAAGAAAACAATACCCATAAAAATACATCACATTATTGCAGTCTCAGTAGTATCTATTTAATTCAAAGAATTATAACTTGTATTTACAAGCTTAAATTGAACAACAATCAGACTCTACCGAAGACAGTTGATTGGCAAAGTTGGTCAGATTGGAACTGACACCTCCTTGATTACATTTGAAGTTGAAGAGACTAATTAATTTTGTAGATAGTTTCTCAGATATATCGCACAATTTAAATTAATAACCTACATTTTAGGACTGAAGATACCCGTTGAGGTAGAATTAATATGTTTGAACGCTGTGTAAAAATATATAATTGATGTTCATTTAGCGTTAACTTAAAAAAATCGTTAATTTATTTGCTGTACACGTTACCTCGCCATTCTGAAGTTTGGAGTCTTCCTATATATGAGGTCAGAATGTATTTTGATTCATTGTTTTATTTATTCTCATGAAAAAATGCATTTAAATCTTTTATTTTTTTATACATTTAGTATACTACTTAACTTATAGGAAAATGTACAATTTTGAGTAAAGGGATTTTAAAATAAAACGGTACTGTTGTGTGGTTAAACATATTATACAGCATGAAAGAATGAAAAACCGCCAGTAGTAATGAGAAATGCCAACATATGACATCCATTTATTGAGAAAATGGCTTCTTTCCTAAAGCCTTTACATTTATATGCCAAATATTCCTTCAAATACTACTCTGTGTCCGCACTTTCAATATCCATTTTCTACCGCTAAATTTATAAGATCATCAGTGAAAAGATGATCAACAATGAGGAAGGATGAAATTCAGGTAATAAATGCAATAACCATAGAAGATTTGAATTTTCTCGGTTATTTGTATTACAAGTTCACTAAAGTTTTATGTTTTTATTAAATTTCATTGTTTTTTGTGCATTGTAATTTTTCAAATATATAGTTATGAGATATGAAATATTGCAACATTTATCACAACAGAATTATTTGCTCACAATGTTGTTCACATTAGGTTTTTCAATTGAATTTCGTATCCGAAGAACCAGGAAAACCCTTGAAAAACTAGTATGCTTGAATAATTTTTAAACTAAATTAACATGCTAAATAATACTTGGCATAAATAATTTTTATTGGAAAAGTATAAAAAATACTAGTTTAATGAAATGATATGCTGAATATTTTAATTTTGATTTTTAATGTTGCAAAAACGCATGAATGCAAGAGCCTCTATCTTAAATACAAAACTAGCAAAACTAGCAGGTATAACAGCAGCTTCTCCCGCGGAAGGATAACTAATTTTTAATTCCATCGTACAATGTAATGTACAATTTTTACGAATATAACAAAGTAACTGATTTGGGTTATGAACGTGAAATTAATTAGACCCTTAAGGGGGCAGCTCGGCAGCTGACGAATCCACCCCAGGTTGCAATGAGAAGGTGTAACGATTCTTCTAAAAAGTCTTTCTCCTAAGATTAGCAAGAGAGATAACCCGGGATATCATTCAAAAAAAGATACTACTGGCGAGATCCAGACTTAACATCAATCTGAAATAAGTATTTTTTTATTAAGTCGATAACTTTAAGAATTAGACGATAAATGTATTGGCCAAAAAACCTTTTTTCCCAAAACATTTATCATTCTCATTGAAGATTGACGCATAAAGTTGACATGGACGAACATTTGTTGTAGGGGTAGTATTTTTTTAAACTTAAATTACCATCATCTATGCAAACCGTCCTAGCATTTTAAATTTTGTAGCCCCGTTTCTAATGGAAACTTATACTCGAAATGGAATGTCCATGCCGAGTTTCAAGATTCCAGTTTGAGTACCGATCTAATTATTCATCATACGGTCAAACCCATTCACAAAAGTGACAATATAATTCTGTACTTTAGGCGATCAGTAAAACGTCTTTTCACTGCACACTGTGATACAGTTGTTTTTTTAACCTACACAACGCCTTAACACATAAAGACCACTAAATTAAAAACTCACTGATATACAGGGTGTTTCGAAACTCTCTCCCGAAACTCCGTGGGCACGTTCCTAAGGTCAAAACAAACAATAAATGTCATATAAGTATAGGGTCTATCTGGCTCCGTTTTCCGTCTGTGAGTCTGTTTGTGTTTTTCAATTAAAACTGTATAACTTTGAAACGGCTTGAGTTAAATTATTGAAACTTGGTACGTAAACTATTGTTAGTGTGGCCAAAACTTTTACCAATTTTCAATATTTTATCTTGTGGAATTTCAAAATGGCGGCCTTTTAAAAAAATAATTCATTAATATCTAAAAAAGTTGACAAGTTAACACTATTCTTTTGACTATACATTTTATTTGCCATTTCATTACAAACATAACGACACTTCATTTATTAAAATCGGACAATAAACAAGCGAGATACAGCGATTTAAGTAAAGCATGTCATGGCATTTTCCATCCAGAGGCCGGCCCGCGAGTCCGTGGAGCCCCGCGCCGCGCTGCAACAATGACGGTCTCGCGCTAGTCGCGTGGAATATGCCATGACATGCTTTACTTAAATCGCTGTATCTCGCTTGTTTATTGTCCGATTTTAATAAATGAAGTGTCGTTATGTTTGTAATGAAATGGCAAATAAAATGTAAAGTCAAAAGAACAGTGTTAACTTGTCAACCTTTTTAGATATTAATGAATTAATTTTTTAAAAGGCCGCCATTTTGAAATTCCAAAAGATAAAATATTGAAAATTGGTAAAAGTTTTGGCCACACTAACTATAGTTTACGTACCAAGTTTCAATAATTTAACTCAAGCCGTTTCAAAATTATACAGTTTTAATTGAAAAACACAAACAGACTCACAGACGGAAAACGGAGCGAGATAGACCCTATACTTATATGAGATTTTTTGTTTGTTTTAACCTAAGGAACGTGCCCACGGAGTTTCGGGAGAGAGTTTCGAAACACCCTGTATATTTTTTTTAATTCAGTTCCTTCGATTTGTCATATCAAGGTTAGACTATAATTTTTATTTTGAGCGGATCCTCGGGCAACTGCAAGTCAATTTAAACAGTTTTGAAATATTCATGATTATTGTTTGAAACTGAAGTTTAAATTGTCTCCCGTTTATTTTTATAACTTTTGTTATAATATCTTTGGGACTTGTGTACGATAAATTTTGATATTCTGCCCATGGTCTAAGATACAGTTGTCATAGCTGTTCGAGGCGCTGAGTGAGATAGCCATAGCAGTTTTCTACCGTATTCAATCAATTTAACTCATTTAACTGGAATAAATAAATTAAAATAGTTTTCAAATATTCGTGATTATTGTTTAAACCCAAAGGTTAAATTGTTTCTCGTTCATTTTTATAACTTTTAATAATTTTTTACAGCCTAAACATTATTTTAGCCTTATATTTCAATTGTTATCACTACGGCCTGATTTCCACGTGTAACAAAAGGAAGACTAACAACTTCCTTTCCTCGGTGACATGTTGCAAAGTAAGCTATAATATCCCAGGTTACCCGCTTTATATGCAGAGCGGGCTTAAGCTTTCAGAGTCCTGCGCACCAACCCAGCCAAAGCCGCTTATGTCCTTTTACTTCGTTTAGACCAATTCAACGATTCATATTAATACTTATAAAATACTCAAAAGTAGGCTACTGAAAACTAGTTATTTTTTAGAGCATTGATTTTTAAGGAAGGGACATAAACTGAAATATTGCAGAAATGAGTCGGCTTCCGGTACACTGTTATCATTCTGTTTTATTGAGCGAAGACTTGAATTTTATTTCTTTAGATACGGTTTTAACAAATAAACTTATTGGTTTACTTGGGAAGAAAAATTAGAATAACGTAAATTATATTTCTTAGAAACTCGCACGGTTGTCTGCTATTAGGTGTCAGAAGCTCCCAATCAGAATGACGGATTTTGCAGTGTACGGCTTTGAACAAACTGAAGTTTTAAAATGATAATATGTCTTTGGAAATCATATTCTAAATAATATGTAATATACATAATTGTTTTAATATAAATTAACTTTAAGATGTTAAATTAACCTGCACGTAAAATGAAGCCAACTTTTTTTATGTATTTTGATATGGATAAACTTAACAAATAAGAAATTTTTTAAGTCAAACTTAATTTTTAAAATTATCTAGTTACATTTCGGTCCAAAGTGTAGTGTTTGTTGGAGAATGGTTTTGAAAGAATTTAAAACGAACTTAAAAATATTTGGTAACAATCTGACTAACGTTGAATTCAAGTATTCTTTACCAAAAACCTTTATAGTATATTAATTTATTCAACTATGTTCCAATATTGTAATTTTTCACTAAGCTGATACAACAACAACAAAAACTATTTGACTACATTGTATTCGGTTACCACATAAATCCCAAGCAAGATTCTGGGGAAATTTGCAATGGTTCAAGTCTGATCTTAGCTGCAATTGATAATTGTGCTATTTATTAATAATATAGGCAAAATGAATCATTTGGCCTTTGTCATTAATAAGACCTCATCCTTTTTACACTCATCCTTCATTCATATTCTGGTAGCCAGACTGTGTTCCGGTCTTAAAAGTATTTTAAGACCGGTTCAAATTTCTTAAAATTATTTTAATTAGTTTTTTTTAGTTTTTTGTCAAACATTGTAATATTAATCGTAGTGATGCCGCTAACTGAACTACTAAAAACATCAATCAATAAAATCTGCAGTTAGCTTAGACCTTCGCTTGAGCGAACAATTGAATTGATTTAAGCTACATAGAATTTTCACTTTTTACCATTTAAAATTAATAATAAAACGTAATTTGAAAAATTATGTCCTCTCAATGTCGATCCCCCACGCATTTAATCCTACAAAGAATCTTAAATTTCAACTAACCCTCTTCCTATATCTAGATGACATAATTTATGGAAGGCCTCTTATAACCTTAAGGTGTGCTCAGACAACAATTCAAATGCTCACACACTGACATGAACCAACTTAAATATGTCATAGACTTAAAAAAAGGAGAGATAAATTCAAAGTTGAACTTCGGTTTAAGAGATCGTGTGTTCGTTTCCCGGCATGTCCAAACTAATTTCAAGGGATTTAAACGCTTTATTATTTTACTATCGTAAAGTGCCGTGAGATTTATCCATTAAATACCCCATTAAAGCGGCAAGATTAATATGGCAGCTCAACAACGCGGATCCTCTGTCCCATTGACATGACAGGCTGTATTCAACATGACAGTGCAAATCAATACCTATCGGTGGACAACTGACCGGGGACTTGCTGCATTATAGAGATGCGATTCTTTAGTCTACTCCAAGAGTTACGTGTGTAGGTAGATTGGTGGCTTTGGATTTGTCAAAGCAGTGAGTCAAACGAAAAGTTGAATAAATATGATACACGAGAGGCAAGAATTTTACTTTATCATCAGCTCTTGAAATCTTGATTAATATATTTCAAAACAAGTTATTTCATATATATGTTATATAATTATGAACATCAAAACAACTACTGTGGCCCACTAGGTGACTGAAAAAGAGAATTGACATTAATCCACCTTTCATAACATTTTCCTGGTAATCTCGTTTTGTTTGTTATCCTCTCATCTGACGTCATTGATGGATTAGATGCATAATTCCGACCAAGCTCTGACGTTTCCTGACAAAAGACAATACTGAGATCAGTTTTCAAAGGAATTAATTCTTGCAATTATTTGGTTTATTACGTCAGTTATAAACTAAAAAGAGTTCTGTTTTCTTATTGGAATGAATTTTAGTCGCAAGACCTACACGAGACTACAAAAGAACTATAATTTTTAAGCTCTGCGCTCTGCACATAAGAAAAGGTGTTAAATTAATACATATATCCACATATGGGTGCATTATAGTTGTGACCATTAAATATAATTTTAAAATTACATGTATATCATACATTTCGATTGTGTTTTCAAAAACTGTGATACAAATTGGCATAGATTAGGTCGACAAGCCTTTTTAATTCTTAGTGAAAGCACATATGCTGCGATTGATTTATATACTTCGCTAAGCATAACCTTGTTTTCATTCAATTAAATACTAATTTAAATTCAGTAAAACATTCAATTGTATGTAATTTTCTAGATAGCATCAAATTTATTATGATAACTACACAGGTATAAATCAATTTTAAATACGTATGCCTATAACAAGATTATCTTTTTATGGCTAACGCTAATGTGACTAGTAGATAAAAATAGAAGAATTAAAGGTATGTTCAAGGTAATGGTATGTTGAGGTACAAGTATGTTATCTTCAATGTTATCTTCACCTTGACATTGCATTCTTATACACTAAAAGCAACTTTGATTCCAAAATGGAATCAAATACATTTGACGTCACTTAGAATTCGGTGTATAGTTGTAGACAATTCTCATACTCGTATGTATTTATAATGTGACTAGTAGATAAAAATAGAAGAATTAAAGGTATGTTCAAGGTAATGGTATGTTGAGGTACAAGTATGTTATCTTCAATGTTATCTTCACCTTGACATTGCATTCTTATACACTAAAAGCAACTTTGATTCCAAAATGGAATCAAATACATTTGACGTCACTTAGAATTCGGTGTATAGTTGTAGACAATTCTCATACTCGTATGTATTTATAATAAGACCTCCAGTATTCGGTGGGTTCATGTAAAGTAGCAATGAATAAACATTACCTTCCAAACAGCTCGGTTAAGAACACTTACACCTTTTGTTTTCTTACTTTATCCAACAAGTTTTGTTGATAAATCCCAAAATATTAATTGCTCGTTTGTTTGAAACCGTGGTTTATTTTGTACAGTATCAAATGCATACTAGTAGTGACATAAAATGATTTCAATGGTTAGCTTGTAATCTTGGTTAGCTATGAGTTCTGTTTAGGTGGAAAGTTTGCTATCTTCGCTTTAGGCCGCAAAGCACTTCATGCACTTTAGGTTTTCTCACTTTACTGCAAACGTTTAGGCTTAAGTTTTCTGTAAGTATTTAGGAAGCGACTAATCCATATAGTAAATGAAAATCAATTAAATTTTTATTCAAGAGAAAGACGCTAAAGAGACTTTCAATGAAAATATTCATTTCCGTTGAAATCAGTTTTATTACTCGAACAGATTGCTTTTCAAATGTTTGTGTCTTTTATGAAAATCTGTTTACACTATTTTTATAAGACCTTTTTAAACTATCATACAAAGTAGCGAAAATTAAAAAATGTATAATCGTTAAGCCTGATTATTTAAAATTCACACCTTCACAGAATTTACGTCATAGTTACAGTTACAATTACAACTATTTTGTACAATTACACCATTGATTTTGTATACAGTCAATGGTTACACTAAAACTTACCACTAACCTGTAATCAGAAAATTTAGATGGCTTTATTGCCTTTGTAAACAAATATTTATATTTTTTATGCTTTAATTTTTCTGAAATTAGATATTTCAGCTCATACAATTTCCTTATTTAAATACAAATTTTAACAAAATTTTCAAAACATTAAATAAAAGTCAAACAACAATAAACAGTACTTATGATTTATGTTTGTAAAATATTTTTGCTGTATCTTGTGTTTGATCAATAAATAATTATATTGAAATTACTAAACTTTGTGTTATAAACTATGTTAAAACAAGCTAAAAGCCAAACAAGCTCAAAATACATCAGCCACCAGAAAGACTTATGTAAATAAACACCGATCCTCTACTGGATAATTGTCCCAAATTCGATTAAAATAGAAAAGAATAATTCTATGTTATATTGAATGCATTAATGTTTAATAAAGAATTAATCTACAAGAATATAAAACATCTCGGGAGTCGGTTTATAAAAAAGAGTTATATTGAAGTTGGTGGATTAGGTTTCAGAAACCATCATAGCTATAGATAGAACAAATGTAGATTAGGAAGGTCATTTTCTTTAAATATAACTAGCAGTTGCCTACCGCTTCGCTCATGATAAAAACTATAAATCCGCTGCGTAAATGAAAGTGGTGGTACATACTGAGTTTATGATTAAACAGATAATATACAAAAACTAATGATGACTTTAGTTTAACTAACTAAATTTTTGGATACATGTTTACATGCGAATTTGTTGGAATGCATGATTTTCTCTCTCTCTTTTGTCTCCCCTAAATTTTTATATTCACGGACAAAAGTATACTCTTAAGCCCATTTAATTTCATTTCATTTATACAATTTTTTGTTTAGACTTAAATATTTCCTGTTCCAAGGATTTATTACGTAAAATAAATCTTATTTGGTTTTATTTTATCTTAATCGCCTAAGGAAGATGTTGTGAGCACCAGCAGAGGATGGAAGAACGGAGAGCCGACCAGTAGCGAGCTTGGGAGGGACAACAATGGAGCGGGGTGTGAGTTTGACAGCTGATTAATAGTGGACAATGGAGGTTTTGTTCTATAATAAACGGACTCTTTACTGTTGTGAATACAGATGCGAGCTGCAAAACACTAATGGCGACATTTAACAACACGTGTACCCTTATACTGGATGATACGATTAAATTATACATATTTGCAAAAATGCCTCCTAACAACAAAAGATTGGTAAATAAAAAATTCCAAATGTCCTCCGTGCAATCCCCTGATATTGTCTCATTGAACAAGTAAAGTAATTTTAATGAGTGGTCATAAGTGGTATGTGGTTAAATTGATCGATCTTATTTTAATGAAATTGTAATAATTCTAAATTCGTATCTCTCACTCTTAATCCTACTAGACCTACATAAGCCTAGATTCTTATATTGCAAATACTTATATTACTGAAATTCCCGTATTTTCCTTTTACTCTTCAAGTGCGTTTCATCACTCAATTTTTTTCTTGTAATTTCATATTCGATTTAATTATGCTCTTTATTCTTTTGTTCGTTTTATCACAGCCGTCTTACACTACCCAAGAATAACATAACATGACATACCAATATTGTTATTGCTTGAAACAAATACAGTACAAGTAATTTGCAATGTTGAGCAATATAAAGTTTATGCTTTTCCCTACAGAAAACTGATGAGTGTTCCTGGTCCACAGGGCTGTCCCTTAACAACTCACAATAAACGCATACAAAAATCTGCTTTATGGAATTTACATACCTACTAGTTACAAGCGTACCAGGTTGTACGAGAACCACAAACTAAACAAAAACTACCAAGATAAAAAAATTTTGACAATAAGTATATAATATGTATGGTGATTTTTTCAGGATGCAAATAAATGGGTCTCTGCTTTCCGGGTTTAATATCAACCTTTGTACAAAATCTAGCCCAGATTATCAGTAGTTTTTGCGATTTTCCCACACAACAAACAGAGAGAAACAAATTGTTCTTAGTATTATAGATTATTGATCATATTTACTCAACCTAACAAATGCCCATTTATCAGATTGTGGTTTCAAAACTATTGATAACTCTTCTGCTTCATCTAAAATGTTATAACAATATAACTATCATTTTGTTCGCTCCGATCTTATTATACAGGGTTTTCATAAAATAATGGTGGGGTTTTAACTGTCTGTAAAACTATTATAAGACGAATTAAATATTTCATATCGGTACACCTGCATCCGTTAACTCAAACAGTTTTGTTTACATTAATTAAAACAGCTGTGTTGATTGTTATGCTAATCAATAACCTTATTATTTGATATAAACTTTAAGTTGTGTTATTTTTACAAACATGTCTTCTGATAAAAAAAAGGCTGAGTGTGTATTGTTGTTAGATGAACTAAAGTCAGTGACTCTAGTACTACGGGCATTTAGAAGAACATTTAATTTAACAAAGCTCCACTTCATGAAAATAACATTCGTCGTTGGAGTAAGCAGTTCATTAACACCGGGTCAGTTAATAAGCAAAGTAGGCCTGGTAGACCAGATCATCGTCTGGACGTCTGTAGAGCAAGAAATTGTTGACATGTTAAAGTTTATTAGCTATGAATAAAATCTTTTTGATGTCAGAAATTCGACAAAATAAATAGTGTTTTTGTAACTTTTCTCGTTTTCTTTTTATTTCATTTTTAAACCCCAACATTATTTTATGAAAACCCTGTATTATACTTGGAGCAATTCTATGCCAAATTGAAATACTTAAGATTCTGCCGATATTTCCATACGTTGAATAGTGAGTGGTCACATTTAAGTTAAATGTCATTATTTTAAATTCGTATTGAAATCCTTCTTTATATTTATGAATAATATTAATATATTTCAAATCAAGTGAGAACATTCTCCATTCCTATCGGCCAATACTTGTGAAAACAATATTAAACATAAATCTTCCAAAAATTGTTTAGTTAATTTTAAAATTAAGTAAAAATAGCAGGGACTTTTAGCGACGAGTCTAAATCCGGGGATTTGAGAAAATGTTGAGAGACCATACGTTTCTGGAAGAACGAAGTCACATTCACAACAAATGAGGGCCATCTGCTCATGTTCCCTTGTAAATGTTAGGTGCTTCATTTTCGCTCTCATTTTATATTTTTGTTACCAGTCATTATTTGACTCGCGGTGAACGGAACCACTGCAGCCACACAACTTATTAAGTAATCATTAAACTTGCCATAAAAAGTGTTTCGCCTGTTTCCTAGCTTTTTTCGCTATAATTATTACAATATCCTTTTTTAATTTTAGATATCTATCATTTAAAATAATATAATCATTCTTGGTTTCTATGAAAAAGAGTATTCTAGCAGACTAATGTTCTATTTTTTGCCTCGGTTTCTAGGAATATACGAAATAATGATCATCTGAGAATTGAAAACCTTGTGTGTGCTCAGATGTATTTTAGCGAAATATGTCAACCTCGTAAATACGAAAACCTTTCAAAGTACCCAAGTTGCTGAAGTCTAAGTTGCTGTGTCTATGTTTCTGAAGTCTAAGTTGCTGACGTCTAACTTGCTGTGTCTATGTTTCTAACGTCTAAGTCGCTTTTTCCGTTGCCTCATTAGAACTGAGTGACTTTGCAGTCAATCGCTTGGAGTTCCGTTAAAGAATGTGAAAAGGGTTTTAAGAAAGGGAATTAACTATATATTTAATTTTAAATGTAATACAAATAATTAAAAATGTAACGTTTAAACGTAGCGATCTCATTTTTATGAGTTTTTAAATATAAATACTTTATGTGTATTAAATTATCAACACACGGTGATATTTTTCCAAATGACGACATGAAGATCTGATGAAGGCTAGATCAATAATAATAGATCTGTAAAATAATAGATCTGTAATTATAGATCTGTAATAGTTCTGTAATAGGGTTATTACTATCATATGATAGATTGGGGAGCGACCTGACAAAAAACAATTGAAATCTCCATTCCAATCTCTGATTTTATCAATATGTTTTTTATTCATCAATCTTGTGAGACATTGTTACAAACCTACTTGTACATTCCACGCTGCAGGAACGCTGAATCAAGAGTTAACAATCAGATCTGGACGCTATCCAGAGTAGCCATCGCTTCACCAGGCTCCTTTTTTCTAATTTAGTGAGAACCGAAGGACCTGACTGTACATTTTGAGTGAAATAAAGTACTTTTTTATCAATATTCATAACTCTTACAGGTTTATTGATTTTGATTTTACTCTTACAAGTTGCTTTTGATTTTCACCATACATGTAAAGTAAATGTGTGAATAACATATTTAATACAGTTTTTTTACATGCTTCTCATGCTAATTCCCATTTTTATTCGAGTTATAAGAGGATATAATAATTATTATTACTTTTTAAGATAATAAAAACGATTATTCGTTTCGATTTTATCACATGATTTTGTAAAAATAAAGTCTCTATAAATGTGTACTTACATAATATATGTTTGATCCACAAAAGAGGTTCACCTTTATAAATTTTATATTGATCCAGAAACAAAATATACATTTATAGAGTCTATCTTTGATCCGTAAAATACTATAAAGTTGTTTGTATTTCTGGAAAAAGGACCTTATAAAGAAGTATTGTAATTATGGATCAAATAAATATAGACTCTATTAGGGTGTATTGTGTTTCTAGATCGAATAAATACTCTGTAAATTTGTTTTTACATCGATTTAAAAAATCACCTTTTAGAGTCTATCTGATTTAGAAACTAAACACACCTTTATAGCGTCTATTTTTGATCCAGAAATACAATAAAGGTATAAATATTTTACAACTAAAATGAAAGATTGACAAAAATATACGACGAACTTATGAGCCTGGATGCTAACCTGGTTATTTAGTGGGATAAATCAACGTTTTTTATAACTATTTATGTTTTTAAAATCGTAAAATCAGCGATTAAACGTGGAAGGTTAGATAGCAAAGGCATCTTTTTCGATAGCAACTAGGTTAAAAAATTAAAATCAAATCTATAATCTTTAAAGATTATAATTTTTTTAATGTGGCATGACGCAAAAGGAATGCTTTAAAAAAAAATTCTTAACAAGTAAGGATGACTTAAGAACAGTTGGGTGCGTTTCACGGGACGCGCCCTGCCATCTGCCGCCTGACGCTGCAGCGCCGACGTCGCCTTCCGCTCGACTCGTGATTTATTCTTGATTAACTACAACATTGTTTGAGTTCCTTGTATGTGAGAACAGTAGACAGTAAAGAACAGTAGTTTCTTACATGGTGTTGACAGTAAAATCTTAGAGATGGCGAATCAGTGAAAATTAATCGAGTATTGAGATCGACTTAGGCTTGCGGTAAATTATTTTTTCGATTTGAGATTCTGATAAAATATTCGCTCATAGTAAATAATTTGCTGAACTTGGGCTTATGGAAAGTAGTTTTCATAGTTTGGTCTTGTAAATAATTTCCTCAACTTGGGCTTGTGAAAAATAATTCCCTCAATTTGGTCTGATGGAAAATAATTCGCTTAACTTGTTCCTGTATTAAAACAAAGGGTATCGGGAAACCAACACATACTTTCTCCCTTCAAGTAATTTAAAACCAGAAAACATATATAGTTAAATAAAACATATAAACAATGAATTACCACACAAACAAATAATTCAAATTTTATCAAAATCGGTTAGTAAATAACGGAGATATCGGTTTTTAAATATTTGCCACAAGAATAACATTGAACAACGTACTGCTTTTACCGCCGAACTAAAATATCAATTATCTCCGCAACCAGTTAACGTAAACTAATGATTTAAAATACTGGATTATTTAGTTTTTCAAGTCAAATTTAATGGTTACAAGTATATTTTCTTTAGAGGTTGTGAAATTTGAAAAATATGAATTTTTTAACACTTAAAGCCCCATAACGTTGGAACCTGGATTTTTTTGCAGACATGCGGGTGGTGTCATTTTGTTTGTCATCTTAAGCACTAAAAACCACGAAATTTTTATCAAAATCGTTAGAGCAGATTTTAAGAAATTTGGATTTTTGTCGTTTTCTATGGATTTTTATGGGGTAAATACCCTTAAAAATTCAAAATTCAAAAAAATGAAAGATATCATGGTTTTATACCTACATGCCAAATTTCATGAAAATCGGACCACTGGTGTCGTCTCTAGTTTTGTTTACATACATCTACACACACGGACGGACGGACAGACACCACTCCGAAAACCACTTTTTTGGATTCAGGGGGCACTAAAATGAATATATCCACTAAACACTCAAATTAGAAAATTTTGACGAAATCAATACTTTCTCCATATACTATGTATAGGGGGGAGAAAGTAAAAGGGCTCAAAGTGATCTTGTTTTAAGTCATTTGCTCAACTTGATTTTGAGATAAATAATTTGCTCAGCTTGGGCTTGTGGTGAAAAATTTCTCAATTAAACTTGTGGTAAATGATTCGTTTTGGGGTTGCCTTAAAAGTTCACTCACTTAGGCTTCTGGTAAAATTTTGCTCAGTTAGGCTTCTGATAACAATATGCTTGACTTGGGCTTATGAAAAATACAGGGTGTTTTTTTTTAAACGCAACCCATTTTAAGATTGAATAATTCACATATAAATATGAAATAAGTATTGTTTTATGGTTCTTTACGTTTTATACACTCAATTATTTAAATTTTATCACAATTAGTTCACCTTAAGTGCTCAAAAAATCCTCCAGTGGCATTTGTATGAATTTATGCTCTCTCTATCAAATTCCCGAACACATGTTGCTAGGTACCTCTTTGCATTACATTTGGTTTGTTTGTTTTGGGGTACTGAATATGCTGTGACTTGTTTTTTAGGCCTTACTTTGTATGTATCCCCAAAGAAAATAAAAATATAGTAGCGTCAAATCAGGGATATTGGGGGGAAATAATCCTTCACCGATAAAAATCAAGTTTTGGGTTGCGTTTTTTAATGTGTGTGTGTCTTTAAGCACGATAACTCACGTAAAAATGGTCCAATCTGAATGTAATTTGCCACAGACATGTTAAGTAGTATTATTCTACCAAAACAATTCACAATATATTCAGCACCTCAACGAACATAACAAATTTAATGCAAGAAATTCAAAGAGGTACCTTGCAACACATGTTTGGGAATTTGATGGAGAGAGCATAACTTTATACAAATGCCAATTACGGACTATTTGAGCACATAATATAACTTAAATGTGATCAAACTTAAATAATAAGCAGTATAAAATGTAAAGGTAAATAAAACAATTCTCATTATACATTCATATGTGCATTATTCAATCTTAAAAATGGGTTGCGTTTAAAAAAAAACACCCTGTAATTTGGTAGAGTTGGGCTTTTGGTAAATAACCTATTCAATTTAGCCTTATGCATCTTAATTAAACAATACTTTGTCCTTATTATTTTCATTTCTGTCTCCTTATTCAGTAACTGCTCTAAAAGGAATATTATCAATGATAAAATATTCGTTGTGGCCAACTTTTTAATTTTTTATTAATATTGAAGGTATCCAGTAAAAGCTTTATATATTAGTCAGTGATTCATTTCAGTTAGTCGCAACGTAAAAATAGTGATTTGATTAAGCAATTTGCATAAACTTCCTAAATCGTTCTGCCTCATTTCCAGATTTTATTGTATTATTTTAAAAACTGATTCAAAATGCTGATTACTTAAATAGTATAACAAATATGGGTAAGAGTGAATTGACATAAATAGTAAACTTACGTGTGGCTGTTGAAAATCTAATTTGATCAGTAAACATCCCTCTCAATCACACAGAGGCACTTTCTAAGTTACCCCTCTTGTGGGCTTGCGATGTTTTGTTCATAATTTATAGATTGGTTTTCGGCGAACTAATTACTTACTTATATCAACTCCGTCCACACATAAATTTTGTGTACGAATAAAGGCTCTTGGCTTATTGCATGTATCATCTTTGTTAATGTTTTGATTAATTAATTTAGGCTCGAAACACTCAGTTTGAGAACAGTGATGGGACCGTTTTAACAAAGCCCAGGCTGATTTCCCAGTTCAGTCGTTGTGGGAAGATTGAGTTTTTTCGTGTATACTTTTACTAAATGGAGAGATCATTTTGTATAACAAATAAAACTGCTGCCACTACCACTTATTGGCAGATAATTTTAATATATATGTTTAATAAAAATATTATAAAACTTATAATGTTCGACAATTTTACTGTTTTAAACTGAAGAAAACAAAGAAATCATATCAAGCATCAAAGATCTGTCAAACTAATTTGCATATACGATTAAGTAATTAGGTCGGCTGGTTTACCAAGTATTTTCAAGTAGCGTAGGAATATCGATTCAATATCTCTAGAAACACTGAAACTATTTTTAATTTTTCTTTCGTAAAAAATTTATTATTGACGCTCTTGACTTTGATATCTTACAAAGTGAGAATCAGTAGGCCAAAAACAAAGTGAACCATACATTTTTATGAGACTAAGCATAAAATCCAGCTGTGCTGAAAACATTGACAACGAACCACATTTCAAGCATTTCAGTATAGCCAAAGTCACACTTTGGCCTTGGCATAACACATGCAATAAAGAGAAATGTCTGCTGCAATATTGCAACCGAAAGTTCTCTGGTGCAACATATAAAATTACTCAACATATTTTTAAAATAAATTATTTAATGATTAACACGAAAAGGGCGTGTCATGGATGCAAAATAATCAATAGTCATATTTATTTTAGATGTGCGGTATTCTTTGCTGTAAGATGACTTCTGCTACGAAATATTGTCTTATACTGCATTCAAAACTTGTTTTTCAAATAAAAAATGTTATGATGCAAACCAAATTTAATGGGAAGAGAACATTCTAAACATAGACGATAATGTTAGCATGACATGATTCATATAGTCCAGAAATTATAGGCGTACAAATGTCAATCGACCTAACAAATCCTAACCAAGTTTTAACTTCGTACAGATGTAAAAAAAAACTCCATAGTTAAAATCCGAAATCCCTGCTGTAATCCAGCTGCTATCTTAAAAAAAAAATATTTCCGGTCCGTGTTTCTCTATACATTTTCTCAATCACCACAGAAACTGTAAGAGATATGAAACAAATAAAAGTGTTAGGGGCGTTTTTGTAGAGGATAAAATTTCAAATGAATATCATGATAAAAACCTTTGAAATAAGTGCTGATATTATAAATATCGTAAAATGTTGCAATTCTAATGCCCCTGCTATAAGGAATATTGGTAAAATGTTATATAAAAATATTACCAAAGGGGGAAGCCCCTTGAATTTAATGAATAATAAATTATACTCATAATTTATTCACCCTATCTATAAGAACAATCATCTGAGTTTTAGTACGATTTAATTACTTAACAAGTAACATAAATTTGAAAGTAATTACTTATAAGTAAACTTACTATATATATCTTTGCTGACTTAACCAACTAAATGGCTATTGTAATTAATTTGTTTTTATGTTCTTACTACTATTCATGTTACGCCGAAACAGTTTGGATATCTGTCCTTGAAACTAAGTTATGCCAGAGCGCGATCGAGCGGAAAATTCAGCGAAGTGCATTAAATCAACCAACCATCATTAACATGGTCCTGTGATTCAGGTTGGTACATTTCCAGCGTTGTAATAGACGAAATAACAGTTTTTTCTTTTAATTAATAAATGATCTCTTCAAATTTATTTTACTTTTCAGTGAAAAAGAAAAGGTGATTTTTGTACAGAAAGATTTATGTTCAAACAATTGGTGCGATATTGATGATGTTTAAAAACCTTAACTATATATATATATATATATTTGAGTTTTATGGGTTTAAATTTTTATAAACCCGAAACCTGATGGAATCCCTCCCCAGTACGGTGACTAATCTTATGAATTACATTGGCCAGCAAATCAAAACAAAAGAATTATAACTGCAGAATCGAAATGGTACTTTTGTATCACAATACCAGGCTTTTCGCAGATATGAAGAAAAAAGTAAGAGTATTCTATCTTTTACCAAGAAAAATTATTGTTAGTTATTTTCCCCTTAAATGAGAATAACTTATGTCTTAGGTTAAAATTTAGCGCGCTTCATGCATGATTAAATAAAGTTAAATTTTTTTACGTTTTACCTAAATGTTTATTGAAAGTATTTGACGGTGGACATCTTAGTTTATCTAAATATGTCTACTTGCCAACAGACATAACTCAATCTGCTTAAGCTACGGGTAGGTGGAAAAATATAAAATGTTTAACATCTGCTTCAACCGGAGGGTTTTACAACTAAATATTTTCACGCTAGCTTAGATTTTCAACCTTAGTTTACTGCTCAACATGATCTTAAGCCATGAAGTTCAAACCAGATACATGATGCAGTGGGGATAATTTAACATATCTTGAGTCTTGAGAACTCATGTAGAAAAAACTTTAAAATTACACCATAAATACCAATACTCATTTCAGTTGTATATTTACTGTGTTTGTAAATATGAAAGCAAAAATATTAAGAATAGTTAAAAATATCAGGATTTGATCATTAGAATTTTAGGTTAGCTTGTCATAAAATAAAATATTTTTAGGTTGCAATTTAATTGGTTCGAATAAGAGAAATCAACGGTGTACTTTTTTGAGACTATAGAGTTTATTTGATTCTGTATGCCCTTAATAAGAAGAAAAACGTTCTAAAATTTGAAATTTTTTTGGACAGATAAAAAAGAAAAATGTTCCTTTAAACATAGGTTCTAAAAGGTCGTGTTTTCTGTAAACTTAAAATTGTTTTATTGTATACTTTAACGTTACATTATCAATTAAATTAATTTCGATAAAAATATTTATTTTAAAATTTTGATTATCTATTTTTAATTATTTATTTTAGTTCTCTCGAGTACTTTACATTAATTTGAATCCTTTAGTGAAAAATGAAAACATTTGCATGGCGTAGGAGTCAGAGAGGCCTATTCGGATTAGAGTCACGTAAGTTATTAGTGTCGGGTACGAATACCACGTGAGGCAGGATAACTTCATCGGCAACTCACATGCAGAAGATTGATCAGTTTATTTGTTTATTTTTTGCAAATTATAAATAATTCAGATTATTTAATTTAAAAAAGAAATAATGCAATGATTTATATTATAATTATCCTTAATAATAAGGTAAACAAATCTGAGTTTTTCACTTGGTTATTTATATGAATTTATTTACTTTTTTTTAAATATGAATGCCATAAACATACTTTGATTGCTACATCAATAAAAAATTTGTGAAATCATGAATTATATTTTTAATTTAAACATATTATCATCCTTATAAAAAGAATTTGCGAAAAATGTATTTTCGTCCAGACACAATATTTACGAGATAAAAATCTCTACTTTCTGTTACAAAATTATTGGGTGGCAGAAAAGAGAAAGGAGTTGGTGACCAAATGCGTGTTTTATAGGAGATCCGCTTCTAAGAAGAAATATTAAACTGGCGTTAGATAGAAATCTAAACCTGAATATATGAGCCACTTTCTCAAACACAACTTACTCAATGTAATCTAAATCAGAATCTCGCTAGTTATTTTTTAGAGAATGGGGGTTGGCAATAAATTTGCACCGAGCATAGGCAGAAAGAAAAACGCCTCATCTTAACACTAAAGTTCAATCATAAACCATATAAACTGAGTTTTTGTATAGTAGATTCTTAAGAGTAAATAAAAAAAACTAAAACCGGCGTAGATTTTTTCATACTGAATGATTATAAATCAACGAATACGGTTACATTAGGTAAATCATGTAAATATAATACTATCTTCTATGTGCAATTCCCGTTCGCCGTACGGGTTATATTGTTTAAATGACATTAGTAATTCAAACCACGAAAACACATTAGTTTCCCAAGAAGAGCCGAGTTTGCTTCAGCACTGAGTATATTATCCACATATAACAGAGTCAAATGAAACAAAAAAGGATTGAGGGGAAGAATTCCACATGGCTGGAAATTGGCACCGATATTCGTCAGACCCATCTGAACTCACCCACACGTTCCTGAGGATGGGGTGTCCGTCCGAGGATGAGTGCAGGGTGTGGCAAACATGGAGGTCTCAGGTCCGAATCTAGAAAGTTTCTTCTTAAAACCATAACAAATTTTATATATTTTAAAGGTCTTATTTTTTCGAAAATTGTTGTTCAATCAAAACTCGGTTATCTAAATTCGTCTCGAAATGGCGGCGATTGTTGTGATTTTCATATAATAACGGAATACTCCGTATTTCGAAAAATAGTTAATATTTTTGCTCTGTTCCCACATTTGCAATCCTTGCAAGCACAGCTTTGAAATGTTATGGTAAGAACCAATTCTAAAAAAATCACCCTTTTCGAATTTGCTTTGGAGAAATCAACAAAATTACATTTTAAAAGTAATTTTATCTGACATTATTCAAAGCTAATGTTATAAAGACTAAGAATTTGAAATCAGGACGAAAAACGTGTTACTGGTTTTCAAGGTAAAATATATTCCGTGAATTTAAGAATAAATAGCCGTCAATTTGAAACGAATTGAGATAACCAAACATGAAAAATACTCAATTGCTAAAATGTTCTTGTTAACAAGACTTTTGATAACACATATGTGTTTCCCGTTTGTCATTAGTGTATTCCCGATGTACGAGTATTTCCTATAAATTTACTTTCCAATTTATTATACAAAAATTGTTGTGTTAGCTTAGGTTGGTTTCAGTTACGTTTGGTTAGGCTGGGTTAAGTTAACTTACGGTTTGTTATGCTATGTTATGTTAGGTTACGCCCTGATTCGTTTATAAACGTTAAGAAAGGTACGTGATCGTAACATGAGTCTTACAACCTAACCAAACATTACCTGACTCATTTCGATTCCATGTTACTAAACTTAACTTACAATAATGTGATCAAAGTTAGTCTAACATAACGTATCATGATTTTACCCTACATAACGTATAATGTATTTCAACCCAATCTGTTCGGGCCGGCGGCGTGGAGCGTCAAAGACGTACCATATTCTGCATGACCGGCTCAGGTGAGATAAGAGCAACAATAAAACAACATCGACCGGAATATCTACAGAAGTGGATATTGGTCATTTGAAAACGATCAAATAACCAAAAGGCTCAGCTTTATATCGCGTAAAACCAATAGGAACAATGTTTACAGTTGTGGGTAGATAAAGTAATTTGACCGGATGTTTAATCACATTATTTCGATGTTGTAAAAAATGTACCAGCTAAGGTACTAAAAGAGCGATCTCCCTTAAAGCCTGTACTAAAACATGGTTGTAGAGTGGAACATTCAGAATCCGACATGCTTATTTTAAGGGATTATTTTTTAAATAAACCAAGTCTACTGTTACTGGAGGTTATCAGCTTTAACAACGCCACATATTTGGTCAATAAATTCGGTACTTAAGCCTTGATGGGGTAACAAACAAATAAAAAAAATATGACAACTCACAAACGTTCTAACTTCTATTATTTTGAATAACGGAAATGTAATAAAAATTTCCCTTAAAAACTCCATATATCTTTACATAAATGAGACAATTATTTTATTTTCCTAAGTACACAATGTTACTGTAGCTTGGGTATTTAATACTTTTCTTGCCAATATGTAATGATTGAAAAGTGTTATAAAACATTCAAACCCGTTAGTCAATATACTAAATTGATTAGGATTACGTAATTTAACTTAGACATAAGCTCGTTATCTAATTATCAAACGTCAAAGAATTTGTTATTACAGTCATAACAGTAACCAATTAAACCAATCAGTTAGTGTACCAATTAAACATGTGTAATCAAGCCATTCGAAGTCACCAACTAAAACAAGTCAATCACAAAAAAATACATCAAAGAAATCCCTTTAAGAAAATGTCAGCGGAAGACCAATAAGATTCAATTCCCTGTCACGTAAGTCATTAGTGTCGTCAGTTTGTAATGCGGCGAAGGGTTGAGGTTAGTTGGGTCGGACCCTTTTGCATGACCGGGGGGGGGGGGGGGGGAGGCAGCTGGTGAACAAAGCCTCTCTTGTAATAACTTCAATATTTTTATACTTTTTGTAACATACATATTACTCTTGAATCAATGATTTTCATCACTTATATATATGTACACATACACACATATATGTAAATGTATGTATATACACACACACACACACACAAACACACACACACACACACACACATATATATATATATATACATATGTACCAATTAAACATGTATAATTGAAATAAAAAATATATGTATTGTAAAATATGTGTATTGTATTAATGTTATGAAATATATGTATGTATATGTACATGTTAATTTATTGGGTTTGTTCGGATCATAGGATCGAGTACGTTTAAGTATAAATTCACGTAATTCTACTTATAGGTCATTTCAATTTCAAATATGTCGAGTAGACACACTCCCGGCTCGCCGTCTACTCGGCCTGTGCGGTCCCGTTGCTAAAAAGTAGGCCTGCTATGTTCACTATGTTCGTGAAATTTCGTATCTGTGGTTGTGTTTACGTATGTTTTGTACATTTTTTAACTTTTGACGCACGAACCCATGGCAAGAAGTTCTTATCAATGGATCTGAAGATGGCATACAAATGCTGAAACGATCGTAACCCCTAAGGACAATTTTGGATCATAAGGCGTACTACAGGTATTTTAACCTTTTTGATTAAGTCTATCATTGATCCGGAACACAAAAGTACAACATGAAATCATAACCTTAGACCCATTGATGGTCTCGTTTATTAAGGTCACTTCTTTAGCCATCAACTGTTTCAGGTAAAACATCATATACATATTTCAGTTTTACCTGAAACAGTTGATGGCTAAAGAAGTAACCTTAATAATATATATATATATATCCCTTCTCTAGCCACATGCGATATCCTGATTACATTAATTTACAGAACATTCACACACTATTATTTTTGTGGAATTAATTAAGATCAGGACTTATTAAACATGATTTAGAGTGTTTAAATGATATGGTAGGCGGAAATCATATCCCCAAAATAAATATGTGAAAGGAAGTTTAGTTATGATAATAAATTTTCAATTGAAAATTTGTTCTAACATGCAGTAATTAAAAGTTTTTTTTTAAACCACAGAGTAAAATCCATTCACATTTTGGATACTTTGTATATTATTATATATTTAACTGTATAATAAAACAATACAGATTTTTATTTAGTAAATCAGAAGAAAAAATAATGAACATGTTTGTTGTTATGGAGGTATACTTATGACGTTGGTACTTATCTACCAAGACGATAGCGGAAGACTATGGAAACATTGAGAACTCGAACAAATTTAGTATGATATCGAATGGTTGAGATGAATGACATAATGGACGTTAGAGTGATTCAATGTTAAAAATATCTTGAAGTTATACGCTGAAAATTATTTGAATGAAACTTCATTTGGTTTTAGGACGTTTCTAAATAACCAAAAATGTTGAAGCAGAAGATCGAGAATGAAATAAAAAAGGGTTGCTAGATTACGCAATTCCCGTAGTGTATTTTGATTACCAAAACTGTTCTAAAGCAAATATTTATAGCTGTATAATTTACTAATACGTGTTTTAAAAGTCTTTATTATCAGTGCCTGACTAATGTGTACTTAGATATTGAATGGCAAGGTATAAACAACAAATAAATAAATAACAAGATATAAAATACCACAAAACCTGTAAAAAATTAAACTCCCTATTTATTGCATTGTTTTTAGTAATACACCATTGGTTTGGTAAAATACCTTGATTAGAATACTCGGTATTTTTTATAAAACATAATTATTAGTATTAAGAAGGTATGTCGTGGTAATAAATAAATTTTTTAAGTAAATTACAACAAACGTGGTAAACGTATTTAAATCTGTCTAGGAAAAAGGATTTCATACGTAAAGGGTTCTAACATATTAAATAATATAATTCTACCACACTTTGAAAGCCTTTGAAGTGCACAAAGAACAAAAAGGGGGCTTTGATGGTGTTAGTGATATGACTACTGGGATTAACTGAGCGCCAGAGTTTTCATGAATTCGAATCTACATTATTACTTTTCATAAATATGTGTGCATGAACAATGTGTATCTGTAAGCTTATTAAAAAAAGGTCTAATTGTTCATTTTAAAGTAATTTTTTTACCAAGATAAGTCAGTGTAAAATAGGCAAGTGCAAATAGGGCAAAAAGGCAAGGTCAAAGGATCTAAAATACCTCAGCACTTGTAAAACATTAAACGTCCATTAACATTTTTTTTGGTGGAGGAGATACAGCCATACTGGATTGTTTTACGAGTTAATTATTTTTATCTCGTAGTATTACACTATTGGTTTAGTAAAATACATTTACCCTTTGTAAATAAAGCAGTTAGTTTTGCATAAGAACATAACTAAACGCCTCTTCTGTTACAATTACAGTTAATTAATTCAGCTCAGCAGCCAATTGAAAAGTGTAATTGCACTAAGACGTCATAGCTGGAAAATTACAACAAATTTGATTTGTTTACAATGATTAATAATTTAATTAGTAATTGGGGTTATCAATGATTAACACCGAGTTTGGAAGATAGATTCCGACTTTTTCCTACAACCACAAGTAAAGTGTCATTTTACACAATGAAAATAAATCGTAAAACAGCTGTCTACTGAGGAGCGAGTGATAAAGTATTTAACGCTTGCCAGCTGATAGCATTATTACTCTACGTTTTCAAGTTTATTACCTTCCGCTTCCATTTTGATTCGACTAAGCTTGCATTATTCATAACCTAACAACATTTATGTCACATTCAGTTTTAATGGAAGAGAGCAACTATGATTCTATTTATTGCATGATAATTCAAACCTGCAGTTACTGAAAGACGCCATACACGAGAAAAGCATTTAGCTTTTCTCGTGTATGGCGTCTTTCTCCCTTTCGCTAAAACTAACTAGGCTGCTACTTAGCTCAAGCGATAAAGCCCCAGTTTACGCCCTTAATACATAAATAACTATTTCGTGATTCGTATCCAACAAAACATTTTCGCTAATAGATATGGTTTAAGAATAGTTATTTATGTATTAAGAGCGTAAAGTAGGTCTTTCTCGCTTGAGCTAATCAAATACCGCGCGACGCGTAGCGGAGCGCGGTATTTTTATCGAAAGCGAGAAAGACGCTTTACACGCGGAATTCATACTAAATTTTTCCTACAACTGCAGTTTTAATCTCCCAAACGATAAATACAATCACAATTACTCACGTCCATTGTAGCTGAATGCGTCAGTTTGAGGTTATAAACAAGTCAAGCCCAGACGGAAGCGGATGAGAGCGCTGTAGCGCGTCGAGTAACAATGCAAAATCAGCTGGCGAGCGTGAAAGTAATCACGTGGCGAGCGCGAAAGACTTTTGCGCTCGTTCCAAAGACTTTCAAAGATATTATCGATCGCTCCTCAGGAAACAGCTGTTTTACGATTGGTTTTCAGCGCGTAAACTGACACTTTACGCGCGGTTGTAGGAAAATATGTTTTCATTCATCTTTACAATTCTTTTACACACAATGATTGCATGTTTTTTATGATAACTACACTTTTTAATGATTACTTTATTACACGAATTCTTTTGATCAAATAAATGAAATACAGAACGGCAATATTGTACGACTCCGAAAGAAATAAATGTTGTGACTTGCATTTGACATGTATTAACTTAATCTTTTTGTCACGGCATTGACAGGCCCAATAAAGCCCTGCTACGAGTCGATGTGTATGAGGTGGAGTGTGTTACTCTAAAATGCGGCAAATCCCCAGTCAGCTGTCGATCACTGTGGATTGACTGCCATTGAGATATTGAACACAACCTGACGCGATTCATAGCCTATTTTTAAATAGTACAGCTATTATTTTTGTATGAGTTTACTGTCGTAAGAGGAATGATAATACAGGGTGAACACAAAAGAAGTGAACAACTTTAATCAAAGATTACAGGACAATTATACTACCTAGTAGAAAGTGAAATACACCATTAGAAAGCTAAATTTCTCAAGTTTTCCCCATATATTACAAGTGCTCAATACGGGATCCTCGGCTTATTTTTCACACATTTATTCTAAAATCAAATTCTGCCCAAACTTTTTCAAGAATGGCCTCATTGACACGTTGTACTGGAGTAGTAATGTGATTCCGGAGCTCCATAATGTTCAATGGCAAAGGAGGAACAAAAACTCTTTCTTTCACATAACCCCACAAAAAAGTCACAAGGAGTTAAGTCTGGGCCAATTCTAACACACAAAAAGACTTTTCTATGAGCGTATTGACCATTTTTAAACAAATCAATAAATAACATCTTTTGTCACATGTTTGGCATTGTTGACAGCAATCAGCTGTTTGGGACAAAACTTGAGGTGTTTTCTGACTCATTGATACCAACCGCAGCGATGTCGGACCCGTATTTTTCGAGAAATTGATGTTCAAAGTTGTTCACTTCTTTTGTGTTCACCCGGTACTTCGTGTAATATAATATTACAAACCCTTATATTTAAGTTGTTCTTTATCTTATTCTGGTTTTTGATTAGATTTTATAATAAAAATTAATTGACTTTACCCCTTTCTTTATTTCAATCTGAAAGGAAGTTTCAGATTTTCAAATTAAATATCCGGTTTGGTTAAAAGAATCGGTGGCTTTAAATTACCTTACCATAGAGTAATAATGAACTTCGTAAAGAGATGGCACTCCCATGTTAACTGTGGTAAGGGAACAGCAGCGCTATCTGAATAAAGTGCTACGAACTAAAAAGATCGATGCGATATATCGATGGTCGACGATGCGACATATCGATCGTCGTCGATGCGACATATCGATCGTCGTCGTCTGCTTTGTTTATATTTTCGTTTTCTTGTTTTGTTTGCTAGACTTTAATTTTAATGACTTTACCGGTTTGTTTAGATTAAGTGCGTTTGCCGCTAGTGCAAGTTGTTTCGCGAAATAATGTACTGAGTGATTCTTATTGTGCTTCAAGCGATTGATAGAAAATAAATACGTAGATCTTTACATAAAAGCACTTAATAAAAATTAACTTAGTTAATTTTTATTAAGTGCTTTTTTGTAAAGATCTACGTATTTATTTTCCATCAATAGCTTTAAACACAACATGAATCACGCAGTACAGTATTTCGCGAAACAACTTACACTAGAACAACTTTCTGCAAACGTACTTTAGGTATTTTCCCACACTCAAATTAATTCCAACTCGTTATGGTTGTGTACACGTCGCGTCGTGACAGAAAATCAGGGGAAACGGAACGGGAAATTAGCAGATCGTTATCGTCGTTCTGATTGGCTGAATCAGTGAAGAAGAAGAAAGTCATGATTTAACAACGCCATCTGAATAAAGTGCATCGAACTAACCCGCTCCAATAAGCTTACCACTTGGCTCCATTTAAGTGTCAGACCGGTGACCTTACTTCCACAATAAAACAACTATTACATCTTTTCTAAGTAGCGTTCGATTGTGCAGTAAGTCGAAATACCAGATTCCTAAATACCAGTTTCTGAATAAGGCTTTAAATTGTTTCTCTTCTAGGTACTTAATGCAATCGTTGTATTTTCCTTGACAAACACCAAGCTGATTAGGGATAACTTGAAAATTCCCTAATAAGTTACCTAATAGATCAATTTCAATAACTCTAGTTTCAATTCTATTTAATTTTTAAAGTTGGGTACATCAGTTAACATTACCACAGCTAAAAGTATCAAAGACACTTTGATACTTTTAGCTGTGGGAGATCTGGTAAACAGAGAGAATCTCTGTTTACCAGATCTTTCCCAAAGCAGTATAATTTCTTCTCAGCATTTTATAATAACTAGGGATGATCAATTGACTTAGCGAAACCGGTGGAAGTTTTTTTATTACCACGCTAAGTTCCGTTTGGCAAATAATGCTCACATTAGATACCTGTAGGAAAAACCTTTTGAGTTGCTCTTTCAAGTGGTGTATTATTTGAAAATGTAAGTTAAATGGATAAGTTAAGGATTTGGAACCCCGCTTTTCTTCCTCAAACAAATAATCAGCAATAAATCTAACGCATAACCCACTTTGGCAAAGAGACTCACGTAGGCAATTCTTTGGGAGGCTATAAGATAAATAAGCTCCTAAATTTGCCAATACCTTATTTAAACTGTAACAAACATATATATGACGTTCATAGTGGTTTACCTGCCTGATAACGTAGGTCCTACAGTTGATATTTAACTAATTTTGGAATTTTAATGTTAATCTAATATTTTTAAATGCGTACAAAACTACCTGTACGGCAATTGTTGATCAGACGCGCTTGAGCTAATAAACATTAATTAATACTTTAATTACATTCATTTCTATCTTACAACCTGATGAGTTACTCAAATGCTGATCTGCTGATGCTAAGGTAAATATTACATTTATGTGTTTGATGTAGATCTCACTGAATATATGGCGCGAGTGCGTGTCTGGGGTTCTGAGCAAGATAATATTGAATTACTTTCACCTGTATCCCATATGTTGGTTGAATGATATGCACTTGATAGAGAATAATTAATTTAAGAACTGGACAATACTACGAAGATTCTTCATAAAAGGAATAAAGGGGATGTTTTGATTTTGATTTTAGCAGACATTTGCCATCACTGATCAGTAAAAATTAGCTTTTTTATTTATTTATTAGAAGGACAACCCATTTTACAAAAGTGATACAATAGGAATGGTAGCATGGGATTATATATAATAATGCAGTGATTAGAGATAGCCTATGAGCATAACAGTGACAAAGATAAAGCAATAAGCAATAACAACAACAATAACCAAGAAAAAGCGAGCAACAAAAAACTAACAACAAAATCAGAGCTTCTACAAGCAACAATATTAACCATGCAGTGTGACAGCAAACTTTTTAAAGAGTAACAACAAATATAGAATATAGAGATATAAGTAAACAATAACAGGCATGAAAAGGCAAAAAAAAACAACAAACTACAAAGGCAATGTGAAAGTTGAGTCGATTTTCAGATAACAGAAAAGATGTAAAAGTAACAAAGCCGTAAGAGATAAGTTTCACGGCGTTACGAGAAAATAATAGCTGTTATTTTTAGTAACAGTATAATTTTCAGTAAAAGCTTTATTAGTAATTTACATTATTTAAAACCGAAGCATGTTAATTTTAAAAAAAGTTGTATAATTCTGCGTTGTTTACTATATTTTTTATGTACTTAAAAAACTAAAACTACATAATTGATCTTTTATTTTGGGGTTTGCCGATGGATTTTCTAATGAACAATATCTTCATGTTTAACAAGAAACGATGTAACGCAACACTAGAGGAAGGAGCACTCTTAGCTTGGTTTTATGGCTTAAAGAGCTCTTTACATCTAATATTGTAGTGTATGAGGTATTATGTCTTGTATAACCCTGTTACAAACTAAGCTTGCTGAGCTTACTACATTATTTACATAATGAAATCTTCATAGACACTTACGTTAGTGTCATGAGAAAATGAATTATGCTTCCTTCAAACACTGACGTTCAACGCGTGTGTTTCTCTTGCTCCACGGTTCAGGGTCATTTTGGAAACACCACTTTTTCTCCACGGGTCAGCAGGTAGATTTCAGAGCCGCCCGAAACATCCCTCTTGCTTCACAAGTGAGGGGCCTGTGATTCATCTCCCCCAAATTCTATCTCTCGCTCACGTTCAAGTTCTTTCTTGAGTACTGTCGTTTAGACGTATTGTGCAACGTTGTTTTTTTTCTAAACGAAAATATTGATTATTGAAAGAATGTTAAACTACTTCAATTGTAGCAGTAACCACAAATAAACGATATCGTGTAACAGTAATGGCTTACAAAATTAAATATTATTACTATTACTTATCAATCTTTCATTTATTTTACACAACAAATCACTATTAGAAACAGGGAAGCCTTTTAACACAAGATCAAGCTTTTAGGCTTGGTCACGGAGCAGAAAGGTACATGGAGCCTGAGAGTATATTTTCGACAAGCATCAAACACTATTTAATTAAATAAGGTAATTACACTAAATTCATACTCAGTATAATTGGCTTCCTTCTCGAACTGCGTTTACTCTTGTTTATATGATTATAAAGCTCTTTTGGGTTGAATTGAAGGTTCAAGGTCACATTATTTTAAAGTCATATGGCTACTTTATAATCAGAAGCAATTTTTAAAAACAAAATCTTCTGACCTTAAACCTTTCATTGAATTGAACTTTACTTTTTTAAAGGTACCAAAATTGGTTGCGATATAGCTTTAAATATAATCAAGAGACATAAACATAGACATAGACATTCTTTGTTCTGAATAAAATACATAAAACATGTACATCTCAGTCGTCAACATAATAAATATATGACATTTGTATATGTAAGTAAAACGAACATTTCTATAATACAAAAAAGTATGTCAAGCATTCAGGCAGACAGGAATACGTCAATAATGTAAAATTCCCTGTCGACCAAAAAACTCTTCAACGCCTTATTGAACTGAAAGCCCCTCAGGATCCTAATTTCAGCAGAGATTTTGTTAAAAAAGATAGGTCCAGTGTACACCATTCCTCTCTCAGAAAGGGTAAGGCGATGTTTCGGTGTGCGGAGATTTTCGCCTTGCCTAGTTGGATACGTATGGTTTGCGCCTACAACAGATAAGTTATCAAGGGTAACGTAGACCAGATCACTTTAAAAATATACAAAGATGGAAAAGTAAGAATATTTAGTGAGTGAAATGTCTCTTTACAAGTGTGCAATGGGGGTAGCCCTTTGATGATACGGACAGCCCGCTTTTGAACCAGGAAAACCTCTTGAGCATGATGAGGTGACGCTCCCCACACTTCAATGCCATAGGACATGACACAGGAGAAACAGCCGTGATAAACCATAAGTGACGCTCCACACACTTCAATGCCATAGGACATGACAGAGGAGAAACAGCCGTGATAAACCATAAGTGACGCTCCACACACTTCAATGCCATAGGACATGACAGAGGAGAAATAGCCGTGATAAACCATAAGTGACGCTCCACACAATTCAATGCCATAGGACATGACAGAGGACAAACAGCTAAGCGACGCTCCCCACACTTCAATGCCATAGGACATGACAGAGGAGAAACAGCCGTGATAAACCATAAGTGACGCTCCACACACTTCAATGCCATTGGTCATGACAGAGGAGAAACAGCCGTGATAAACCATAAGTGACGCTCCCCACACTTCAATGCCAAAGGACATGACACAGGAGAAACAGCCGTGATAAACCATAAGTGACGCTCCCCACACTTCAATGCCATAGGACATGACAGAGGAGAAACAGCCGTGATAAACCATAAGAAGTGAGCCCGGATCTAAAATAGGATTTAGTGTTCTGAGTGCGAAACAGATACTCAGTTTGCTGCATAGTTGTAAAATGTGTGAAGACCATGATAAATTACAGTCCACAGTCAGGCCCAGAAAATTGACAGAAGTCTCTTCTTTAATTCCAAGGTGATTAAAAGAGTTGTCATTAGGACTTTTATTTTTTGTGAGGAATTGAACAAAGACGGTTTCATCTGAATTTAAAACCAAATTGTTGAGTGATATCCAGCTTTGAAATGCTCCTACGGATTCGTTAACTCTACTGAGAAGGTCAGATTTAGGGCCACCAAAGAGCATCGTTCTTTCATCTGCATCAAAAAGCGGATCAGGAAGAAAGACAATTATGCCAAGTTTGAGTTTTGTGAAATTAAGTTATTAAAATAGTGTTTGATGCCCATCAAAAATATACTCTCAGGCTCAAACAAGGTTTTCTGCTCAATGCTCATGCCTAAAATCTTGATCTTGTGTCAGAAGGCTTCTATCACTTTTTCTATTAGTGTATTATTGGGTAAAATAAATGACATTTGGATAAGTAATAAATAGTTAAACTATTTTATTATGTAAGCTATTACTTTTACTCAATGTCATTTACTTATGTTTACTGTTTCAAATGAAGTAGTGAAACATTCTTTCAATATTCAATAGTTTCGAAAAAAGTAAAGTTGTAATATTACGTCGAAATGACATTTTTCTAGTAAGATCCTGGAGGTGAGCGAAAGAAAGAATTTTGGGGAGCGCAGGTCCCTCTCTCGTAAAGAAAAAGTGATGTTTAGGGCGGTTCTGGAATCTACCTGCTGACCCTTGGAGCAAAAGGGATGTTTCGAAAACTACCCTTAACCGTGGAGCAAAAGCGATGCGCCTGTTTAACAGGATCCTTGAACAAAAAAGGAACCTTCGTAAGATTCCATAAAACATTTTCGACATGAGTAATTTCATTTCCTTGAACTATGTTTTCCCAACATTTAAAGGTTTTACTCAATGCCTGTTTATGAGCATGATTTAGAATATATTTTCATCCTACCTATTCCTGCCTTTGTAAATCTTGTTATTTGCTTGCTCGGGGAAGCGAAAAGTAGGAAAGTTAATTTCTGCTATCCTATTATCAAGTAAATACACACAATTAAAACTAGTTTTTAGGAGTGACAAATTAGTAAAAACAACAGGTCAAGATTAAGTCCATTACGACACAAAACCAGTCCATTGTTGACGATTAATGGACTGCCATTCTCACGCCGCAGTGCTATTGTTGTCCTTGCCTGAGTACTGGACAGGGTTCTTGTGCGTCACTTGTCCTGGTTTAACATGTTTTAAACTTCTGAATCAGTTTGTTATAGTCTGATTCATAATGTGAGGCCCACATCAATTGGCCTTGACCTAAATTACGCCTCCCTCCAAAAAACCTAACAATGATTTTATGGGCGAATAGGCCACGTCATTTAATTTGGATTGTACGAGATTTTACAACTTCGGAAAATAACACCTTTCTTGACAACTTACGTTCAAAACAGTTTTGTTTTTATTGAGAGCAGGAATACATTTTTCAGATTATGTGTTGCAGCAGCTCTTTATATATTTTTTTATTTTTGTATTATTATTTAGGTCTTTCCAAAAGTAAGAATTATGCATGGAGCTAATTTGAAACTCTTTTAGAGTGCTTTTGGCAGAGAAAACTAATAATATTCGGATTATGTATCGAAATTAAATTAAGTTCTTATAAAATATTTGAACGGCCAAAAATAAGTGAAATAAAAAATACTAAAGCTGTCGATCAACACGAAAGAGTGTTTTTATTGCTATCTGACATTATTTTAAGATCAATATAAAATAAATAATCAAACATATGATGATACACAATCACACTTTCACTTACTCTATACATTAAGGGTACTTCTAAATAGAAATGTTCAAAACACTTACGATGAATGTAAATGTAAATTGAACCCGTAATTGCATTGAGACCGAAAGATAAGTCAGAGTTATTACTTTACATAACAGTTCTGGGTAAACGGCTGTTTTCAATAGACGTGTTGCAGGGCTGGTTTAAGTTATAAACAAGTCCTTTTTCGTTCTAGAGAGAAAAATAGTCGGCATATGTCAAGGTCGTCAGCCGTTTTTTTATCTGCAACTAAACCCTATCAGAGTTGAGAAGAGGAATCTTTTAAGCTTAATATGCCTCTCTCAATTAATTTAATGATTCAATTTAAATTATGTGTTTACGTTTGGCTTGTAATTCTACGGCGACATACTTATTATTCAGACCTGTCCATCAGCTCACATCATTAGTACTATACAGGGTGGATCTTCTAAGCCGTCCACAACAGATTGTAGACAAACGGCTTGACATACGAAGACGAAAAAAACTTTCCCCACTAATTCATACCCAAGGACCAACGTAAAAATATTTTTAACCTTTTTAAAATACAGGGTATTCCAAAAACTGGGGGTCATGGTTCGAATCTCAGAATTCTTCAAATTAATCATATGTCATAATCATATCTCTTGTGGTTTTGTTGTTAAAAGCAAAAAACTCCATTTACACTATAAAACCCATCTTAAATGTGAAGTCGTCAAGGCATTTAAATTTGCATTCTTTACTTTTAAATTTGCATTTAAAAGTACTGCACATTTACCATGAGTTTTACATAGTAAAATGCAGTTTTTAGCTTACAACTTCAAAGCCACTAAAGAAGGGAGGCAGATTTAAGGTGAAAAGTGTTGTCCTTTGCAAGACCTGTAAAAAGATGCGCTATTTGACATATGCTGCCATTTTAATTTTTGGTAGCATAAACTTTTGGTTTTTTATCCTTACGCCCACGTTTCCAGAGCCAAGCAGGGTTTTAATAAAAACTTCAATCAAATATATAATCATACTTATTTTGTTTGTCCACTAAACTATTGTTTTAACCGAGGTATTTTTTATTTACAAATAAATTTCCTTGTCTGTGCGTTTATAATCAAGTGTAAAATTACTTGCATTAGAAATTACCGTACTTATAATTATTCTTTTTAAATTGTTTCTTAATGATTTTTTAATTATTCGCTTAAATTACTTAAATTCTTTTAAATTGACTCGCCCCAAGAAAGCAGAGCAACTTTCGGTTTATATAACGATCAGAAATCTCATTTATAAAAAAAAATTAGTAATTTTGCAGTATGCCTAGGTTGGGAGTGAATTTTTTTATTGTTTAATAGTACTGCACGTCTATAACACACAACTATAAATTTGAGGCATACTCTCATATAGATAATTTTTCAGTATGCCTAGGTTAGGAATGAATTTTGATTCGATATTTTAAGAGTGCAGCACATGTGTAAATTTGAGGTAAATTTGCCAGGTATGAATTCCTACTAAAGAGGTCATTGAATTTTTTCTATGACAAAAAGAGGTTCGTCACGTGTGGACGCCCTTCTTAAAAAATCTTTTCATTGTCAGTCACTTGTGATTGCTCTTTCCAACCTATTTTAAACTGAAACATGGTTTAAACTGAAAATTTACGAAACGTTCTTGATTGAAATAATTTGTTTAGTTTGAACCTGATTGAAACCAAGTTGGAAAAAAAGAAAATTTATTTATTAAATACCCCCGTTGCAGCAGACCTGCATACTCAGCGAATTTCAATGCAAAAAAACACATTTCAATCACAACATTGTGAGATTTGACATGTTTTGGTAAGCTCCATAAGAATAACATGGGGAATGAGTATGCAGGTTTGCTGCTACTGGTATATTAAAACTGGGTGGTTTTAATTCAATATTCAATAGATCTGAACTATAAGAAGCTACTTACCAAGTTTTATTAAGATATGTTGAGAAATAACCGAGATGTAGAATTTTACTTATTTCCCATGAGGTTAACATTGGGACAACGTACTGTGTTTACCACTTTTAATATCTCGTTAACCAATGGACATAGAGCAGTGATTAAATATACTAAATTGTTTGTTTTTTTTGAGCTGAATTCAATGGTGCCAACAAAAATTTGATAAATTTTATTTTTCTATGTAAAACACTCAAAAAACGCATTTTTGGGGGGGTTTATCCCCCTTTACCCCCCCTTCCGGTGGTCCGATCGGGCTGGTTTACGAACTCGTCCAAGAGATTACCACTTTACATGTCCATCCATACCAAATTTCACTACGATCGGACCATTTTTACTGCCGCTATCGTGCTGACAGACACACACACACACACACACACACACACACACACATATATATATATATATATATATATATAAATTCGAACGAGTGGTGTTTTCTGCTTCTGGTGGCCCCAAAACGAAAAATTATCATGGTCTCGGGCTTAGGTCTTACCATGAGACCTACGGTAGTAGCTTCTTCCCTATAGAGGAAATTCGCTAATTCCCTATAGGGGAAATTCGCTAAAACGTTTAATAAAAGTAACAGAAACTGTCTACTGCCTTCACGACACAGGTGGATTTATATGTCAGCTTAGCTGCGATGCTAATGTCGCCGCTGCCCAACGAAGGCCCAGGAACATCGCCAATTCTCAATCACCCCGCTGAGGCTGCTGATTGCTGGATCGTGATGGTTGGATAGCAACTGGTACAAAGTTGAAAACCGTCTGTTTCTTTCATAATACTTTCAATTGTTGTTAACTAGATAAAAACTAGAACACGACGAATACAATGTTGTATATTAACCAAAAATCAGTGACAATTAGTGCTAAAAACATGTGCAAACGAATTGGTAGCTGATGACCTATAATATAGTGCGTATGCTCCCCTCTTCAATACGAAGAAAACTTTTTTGCTCGGTAATCAAAACTACTTAAACCAAACTAATCCTCTAAATTGGTTCATGCTCTTAGTTAGGTGTTACGAGACAAATTAATAGAGGGTTTAATTTTTTCATCCTCAAAACTGTATCTCAAAAATTAGTAGCAGCCGCTATTGTAGTAAGCTTTATTGAAATACTGAATGAACATGCTTCATATGACACAATGTTAATAAGTTCACTATTTGTATAAGAAAAACATGATCAAAATAACAAAACTTATGTACTGCAGCTATAAATAAGGTAAGCTGAGAGAGTAATATGAAGAATGTTATTCAAGCTTAGGTGAACAAACTAATTAACAAAGACCCTCTCATTGAGAGATTAAAAATTATACAAACGTATAAAATAAATAAACATATATAGAGAACTCTACTCATTTTACATAATGGTTAACATGGATAGTTTTTTAATGAACCTGCTTGAGTTATACTTAGTTACTTCCAAGTTTATTTGCTAATTAATGTACTAGCTTAGGAAAATTGTTTAATATACAGGGTGTCCAACTTATCTGTGCCACCATTTGAATCTCATAAACTAGATGTATTCTCAGACTTAGAATAAACTTTAAATGGGAGATTTCAACTACTTTTTTGTGACGATAAAAAATATGAGTTCAATTTTCTTGTAAATGGCCGCCATTTTTTATGGCGGACATCTTTGATTTTGCTTATGGAACACCCTTTATTTTAAAACATTTTTGAATCCTATCCTTAAATTTAAAATCCTTTTAATCTTTTATGTTTTCTTCCTAAGCTTGATAGTTAGGGAGATTCGAGCAGTTAAAGTTTGATTTTCCCCATTAAAAATGCATTGGAAATTGTCGGTAGTTGGTATGTCGTCAATGAGTGGGTTGAATAAAACATACCCAAAGATAAAAAATCTAAAAATTTGGTTTTAGTTGAGATTCTATAAAAAAACCTTTTGATCAATATTCACTCATGGAAATTTGTAATTTTGAATATTCATACACTCCATAAGGATTTGCTTAGGAACACCCTGTATTTTAAAGTATTTTTGAATTCTACCATTAATTTAAAAACATTTTCTTCTTTGATGTAATTTCCTAAACTTAACAGTTAAGGAGATAAGTTAAATTTTGATTTTTAATGCATAATTAGGAATGCTTTGGAAAATTTTCGTAAACGAGCTCACATGGGATGGCACAGTTAAAATAAACACAATGCATTTCAAATGGGGAAAAACCAACTTTAACTGCTCATATGTCCTCAACTATTGGGTTTGGTTATAAAATACAGAGTGTTCCAAAAGAAAAATCAAAGGTGTCCGCCATATTGAAAAATGGTGGCCATTCACAAGAAAATTGAATATGCTTATGGAGTATGCTTTATCGTCCCAGGCGAAATTCCCCATTTAAAGTTTTCTCTATAATCTAATAGTTTCTGAAATGCCAGTAGTGGCACAGTTAAGTTGGACAACCTGTATTTTGCTAAGTATTTGACAGAACTATAAAGAAAGTAGATTGATTCTATAGAGTTTAAACGTATAGCCAGATAAAGCACTGTTTTAGATTGAATTAAATTTTATTTCACTACTTAGATAAAGGCCTGATTTGTGAATGTTTAGGTTCCATTCCCGTTTTTTAAAGATTAAATTAAGGACTTATCCATTTAAATTCAATAACACGATTGGCTAAAGTGCTATAAAGGTACAAACCCCTTTTTAAAATTAGCAGTTTTTCGTACTCGAAATCAATCGTCAGATCGCTCTTTTAAGTGTCATGGCTAAAAAGTTAGCTATGATTTTTTAGGGCGCTAACCTCAAACATTATTCATTTGTATTTGCGGATAGCCTGGTTCTAATGGTTTCTTGTAAACAAGAAATATATAAACAACATAAATGATGTTATACTAGGTAAGTTCAAAGAACCAATAAAATTTAAGGTAAAAATGTTAATGATTATAATCTTATTTCCACTATATTTTACATGATTTTACGCGAATGAGAATGTCACTCATCACACCAAAAGCAAAACTGGTTGGTAAACTTTTTGTTGCGCAACATAAGCGAGACTAAGCCGAGGTTGTAAAACAATTTGCGCCAAAAATAAATTTTTGCTTCGTTTGATGAAAACTATTTCGTTTGATCTTGACGGTATTTTTAATGGTTAATTTTCTTTGATGAACTGTACTTTGCAAGTAGAGTGAGACAGCTCAAATTGACTAAGTTCCAGAAGTTAAGTTACACTTTGCATTTGCTCCACTGACGTTGTGCCACTTCGAAATCAATCACTTCATGTTCACTTTGAATAGATAGAAGAATAACAACTTAACATAACTAAAATGAATCCTAAAATGTGTAACAAATTTTTCATTTTATTTAATAACTTAGTAGATGTTTTCAGAAACAATGTAATGGATATATTTTCATAAAGCAAGATCTGAATGTTTACCATTTGCTAAATAGCTCATATTTTACAACAAACCATTATTTTAAGGCGATGATACAAGTATTTAACCTTTCTTTTTAAGTGGCTATTTGGCCTTATGTGAGTAAAATACACGCACTTATTCCACTAAAGTAGAACATATACTTATGGTTTCAGTAGTAGTGTATTGGAAAAAATGTATACACTTTTTACAATACATCATTACTCAAACCACACACAAATACTGAACTTTCATTATTTACTTTCAGTTAACAATGAATAAATCCAAAATTTAAGGTTACTTTTTTATTATCTAGCATAATGTAAACAACAATTATTGCAGCTGAAGTTAATTCATAAGTACTTACTGATTTCGTAAAAAAAATCTTAAGAAAACATTAAAACACGCTTTTACTGACACGCATGAGTAAAATTTTAAAGGCAAACAATAGACAATCACTTGACTAGTTAAGAATCAATTTTTCTTCAAAAGTATTTTACGTATAAGTAAAAAGTACAGATTATTCGTATATCTGAATAATTAAAAGATCGGTTTTGGACCAATATAAAATCCTGAAGAATTTTGGTGAAGAAAAGGTACAATCAAAATTTGTCATTGGGCTTAGGTTCAGTGAACCTCCAAATAAAGCTGAAAAGGGTTACAAATCTCCAGTTTAAACAATGCACTTTATAAAAATATATTTTACTTGGTTTAGTATTTACTAAACCAAGTAAAATATTGTATTTACAAAAAGCAACAAAAAGTTGAAAATATAAAACTGTTTTGTTTTTAATATTAATTTTTTTTAATTCAAACCACTGACAAAGGTAAAGGTAAAAAATTTTAATTTCTACTAATATGAGAATTGATATCAATTCACTAATTGGATCTTTTGTATTCTTGAAGTCATATATTCAAAATGTGAACCGCTGAAATATGTGTGTAATAAGTTTTTAATACCGGCCAACTCAAGGAGTGCATCACGTAGGTTACATACAAATGTTATATGCGAGAAAGAAATAAACAACCCCTCCATCGCCTTAACATTTCATTCGCATATGTCATTCATAGTTTTCAGGAATTTCCTATTAGTATATTAGAAAGCTGCGGTGTCCTCGAAGTAGGTTTATGCATTATATAATAATTCCAGATAGAGCAGTAATTTGCAGTTTAACCATCCCTTCTTTTAAATACAATCGTTTCTTATTCATGGAAAAGATATATTTTTCACGCTACTAGAATCAATAATTAGGAAACAGGATTGATTGACAAACATCTGATTCGCCTGGAAGTGCTGCTTTGTGTCTATTGGACATGATGTATAGTGGTAAACACATTACATTGTCCAATATTAAATATTGTTTTGTTTAGATAATTTTTACAGGAGATAAGATTTGATATTTATTTTGTACAGCTCCTACACTCATTATAATTATTGAATTTTGTAATTTTGAATTTTGTATGTCTTAGGGGCCCTATTTTTCTGCATACTATTGTTTTGTAAAGATCAGCCTGGTTTTGTAGACTTGCTTATTTTTAATGTTATTTGTAATGTAATATACCAAAATATTGTGCAGAAAATAAAGATTTATTTATTTATTATTCTTATAAGTATTGAACACAAGAATGATTACACTTTTTTGACATGAAGTGTATATTTCTAGCAATTAATTAAGTAAACGAAAGTTCTAAATCAAATTAGTGGAAAGCAGAATGAATGGAAGGATATTGATAAAATTGTCGAGTTTCAAAAATACCAAAATCTTAAAAAAAAATGAAGAAAACTAAATACAACGTAAAATAACTACAATTTCTAAAGCAGTGGGATTTAAAAACTTCTGCTTTACCGATATTAAACATGTGCTGCCGATGTTAATTCAAGGCTATCTGTCAGATATTAACTGGTTTATCATAGCAAGTCTGTTACAAAGAAAATTTGTGAAAAATACTAATGTATTGTTTTATACACAGACACTTAAATTACAAAATTAAAATATGGGGACTCTTTTTGTCATGTATTACCGTATTACATGAAGGAATTTTAGAACTCTTATAAACTAGTCATAAAACACGTTATAAACAAACGAAAATTATCGTCAGTTCAAATTAAGAAATACAGAGCCTACAGGAGGGGATAGTAAATACAGAGGCTACTCTGGATAGCGTCCAGATCTGATTGTTAACTCTTGATTCAGCGTTCCTGCAGCGTGGAATATATAAGTAGTTTTGATGAAAAAAATATATTTCCTCTTAGATGTGACCAATCAATTCCCGAGTTGGTCAAATTTAAAAGCCTGATTACTGACCAAAACAAATACCCAATTACGGATCAATACAAATATAAAAATTAACTTAAAAGCAGATACTGTAAAACTAAATTTGAGGTTCTTTAAATTAGATACAGTAAGTATTTTCCCTTAACGCATACTGAATATTGCTTGCGTTTTTCTTTTGGAAATCCGTTGTCACTTTGAAGAGTAATACGATTAAATCCAAACCTGAAAAATATCTTTCCGAGTTAGATGCCCACATCCCAGGTGACTTATTTACTGATTACTTATTTACATCTTACTTTCCCCCTGAAATTAACCTCTTTTTCGTTTAACCACTGAAACAAAATGAATGGCATGACTTTGACATTTAAAAATTAGTTCGTGGCATTGTTGACGTTTTGCTTTTATTCTTATGAAATGAGCGAAGTTACAATAACATATCTGGTCACCACATAGCCCGGCCGAAAAATTTTCGAACTTTTTTCGAACCAAAAATGTCTGTTTGGGCTGCGCTGTAATGGCTTTAAAAAAGTTTCAGTAGCTGAACTTAAGTAATTTAAAAATATGAATAGCAGTTAATACACCATATGTCAGGCCATTTCATTTCTAAAGCTCAGTAGGCATGACGATACCACCTTAAGTTAGCGATACCACTAGATTAAAAAATACCCCCGTTGCAGCAGACCTGCATACTCAGCGAATTTCAAATGCAAAACAACATATTTCAATCCAACATAGCGAGATTTGACATGTTTTGGTAAGCTCCATAAGAATAACATGGGGAATGAGTATGCAGATTTGCTGCTACAGGTATATTAAAACTGAGTTAATTTAATTTAATAATTAGTAGATCTGAACTAGAAGAAGCTATTTACCAAGTTTTATTAAGATTTGTTGAGAAATAACCGAGATATGGAAATTTACTTATTTCCCATAAGGTTAACATTGGGACAACGTTGGGGAGCGGCCTGGCATAGTGGTTAGAGCGCGGGCTTTCGATCTCGGAGGCCCGGGTTCAAATCCCGCCAATCACCAATGGCATTTTCGCTATGTGATAATGCCAATGCCGTGACCCACTAGGCCTAGCCTGAAGTAATGTGTAAAACGGTTCCGGGCTAGGTCTAGCGTCCTGGGATGTGAAGGGAGGACAATTAATAAAAAAAAAAAAAAAAAAAAAAAAAAAACATTGGGACAACGTACTGTGTTTACCACTTTCAATATCTCGGTAACCAATGGACGTAGAGGGGTGATTCAAAATACTAAATTGTTTGTTTTTTTGAGCTGAATTCAATGGTGCCAACAAAAATTCGATAAATTTTATTTTTCTATGTAAAAAACTCATAAAACCCATTTTTGGGGGGGTTTATCCCCCTTTACCCCCCTCCCAGCGGTCCGATCGGGCTGGTTTACGAACTCGTCCGAGGGATTACCACTTTACATGTCTGTACCAAATTTCATTAAGATCGGACCATATTTACGGCCGCTATCGTGCTGACAGACACACACACACATATATATATATATATAGATAGATATATAGATATATATATAAAAATTCGAACGAATGGTGTTTTTTGCTTCTGGTGGCCCCAAAACGAAAAGTTATCATGGTCTTGAGCTTAGGTCTTACCATGAGACCTATGGTAATAGCTTCTTCCCTATAGGGGAAATTCGCTAAAACTAGTGGGAGGGATTTTAATTAACAAATTAAACTTCGAAAATACGTCATCACTGGCTTCACTTGGTTAAACTTTCGACTTTAAGCTTTACGATCAACTGTACTACTTACGTTAATTTTAATTACAACCTGGCTTCACTAATTTAATATCTGTGATAAAATTGAAAAAAACACCGGATTGACGGAGTCTTACGAATAAGATTATTAATGCTAGTATATAACTGATAACAAAAGGTAAATGGTACAATTAATAGATGAAAAAATAAAAAAAATAAACATCAGATGTCGAAACTATGTAAGTTGTGGAACATTCAGTTGAGGTGTGTGAGTGAGGATTCAGCTGCAATGAGCCGTCTAACAATTTTAAAGTAAGTGAGAACAAATGCTAATATTTTGATATCGATTACAATTCGACCTATCTATATATTACCAGCCAAGCATGATTTTTTATCCTTTTTACTCAGCCTAAGTACAACGTAGGAAAAATCTAAGCTTACCTTTAGAAAAGTACTTTCCAGTACATGTGCAGAATGTCACTATAATTTTCTATAGTTAACGAGAATTGTAGAAAATGAATTTGAAATTAAAAAAAAATTAATATGAGCTTTCAAATTAGCCATATTTGCTATGAAATCACAAAACTTTTTTTATTGAAGCAGTGAGTAAAACTAAATCCAAGTTTGATCTGGTTGAATATCGACCAGCAGGCGATCTCTGGTATAAGTATATTCCGTGGTGCTATATATTTTTTAATTTGTCATGTTTTCAACAGTTCCAATTTAAAGAATATTTGCATTATGTTATGAGAAAGATTTAAGTTCATTTATTTTCGATTATTTTTACCAGCAACTGTGGTTTCAAAAAAAAATTGTTAAAAATGGATAAACTCGCCGCATTTAGATTTAGCATATCCCCGAGAACGTCTACGATTAGAGACCATCGAGATCTTTCTCTTGTCTATTGTAATCATCAAGACCTAGGTACGAAATGTTTCCATCTGAAACTTTGGTTATACAGTTGTATTTAAAGGAATTCGTTATATTTTCTTTAAATTGAACAGTTTTGCACATGAACAGTTCAGTGCCTTTTACGAGATGAATGAGAGCAGATGTCACCCTCGAGTCGAGAGTTGCAGCTGTGACTAAGACGGCTCGTGCTCAACTCACTAACAAGTCTGCTAACTCAGTAGCTACAAGTCTTGATTAACATTAGCGTTTTGCAATTAACACTAACATTAGCGAATTGCCTTAAATGTAACCTATGAAAATCATACCCAGTTGAGAGATAAGTAAAATCAGTGTAAACCCAACAAGACCCTTCTTATTAATATTTGTTAATATTACAATATAGATTTTCGCAAACTCCTTTTATTTGTTTTATATTTTTATAATTTTTTTAAGTAACTGCCCAATGGTCCCCTTTCTAGTATATATGCATTTGTCAGAAAAAATTAAACCCTTATAAACATACAAGTTGGAATAAAGTTATAGCAATTTTATGTGTTAAACTTCTTGGTACAGTAAAAAGCCCAGCTTGGACATTTTAGTTCAATATTCCATCAGACTTCAGAAATCATGATTGTTATAATAATGATAATAATGTTTTGACAATCATTATTTCTGAAGTCTGATGGAATATTGAACTAAAATGCCCAAGCTGGACTTTTTACTGTACCAAGAAGTTTAACACATAAATAATATGTGTTCAACTTCTTCTCCATATTGCCAAATAATGATTGGCAATATGGAGTTTATAGGAATCACACTTTAATGTAGTTTTTATCATTTTAAACAAATAAGATATAAAAAAAATGTTGTGAGATTTATAATTAAATTAGTTAAAAACAACCATTAATAGAGAAAAAACAGTACCTCTCGAGCGAGTTGTTCAAAGAAACTAAATTTAAAAAAAGGTGAAATCCAAACAAATAAATAATTTATTGTTTAAAAATACCAGATAGTTTATTCAAATCTTTGGCTTTGGCTTCGAATTACCTCAGTTCTTAACTACATTAGTAATTTTGAGAGTCTAAAGTCAGACTTAGAAGTCTGAAACTTAGGCAACCCGAGTTAGAACGCCACCAACTTTCTGTATGTGCTTGCCGCGGCAATTCTTGTACAAAACTGAACGGTTTTAGCATACACGAACACTTCAATGTGTTTACTAAAATGAATTCTAGGAAAGTTTCTAGGTATGCAGGTTTACTAATGTGCAGGTTTACTACTAGGTATGTGGACACTGACGTCAAAATTTAATTCAAAAAGTTAGTGAGGGTAGGAAATTAAGTAAATAAAGTAACTGGGGGGATATAACTGGTAAGGCTGGGTTCATAGGGGTATAGTAATAAATTAGGTTTTGGGTAGTAAGTTAACATCTGTACAAATAAATAGCTTGCATCAGATATTCATGACAGCATGCGGAATACAGACAAAATTTTCAAAGATGATATCACAAAACACAAAATATATCTTAGATAAATGTTTGAATTTTTTGAGTTGTAGTTATGAACAAACCAGAAACAACTATACTCCAATAGATTATTCCTAACTACAAGTATGTGGGTTCTAAAATGAAAGTATCGTTATGGTCTTAAAATATAACTGAAGATAAAAAAGGTTTCTTATAAATAAAAGAGTCGAAATTTATTGTATTTTGTTTGGCTTCAAGGGTGTAACACAACGCCCCAACAACCATTTACCAAATATATAAGGAGATATCTTAAATCGTGATATATTTTTTGCAAATCCTGAAATAAATTTCAAACAGTATTTTCTACATGTTTCGTTTAACAATTCTAAGGTAACCAGTTTCTTTTATTAACATTATTATCAAAGCAGATGCCTCTAAACATCTCTAAATGTATTTGGAAATATTTTATACGCTTTATTACAAATTATAAAAGTTTTAATCAAATTTAAATAAATACAAAATTATTTTGTGTTTTTTTGTAATTAAACATAAGTGTTGTTTAATACAAAAGGCTCAAACAGAACTCAGCCAACTGCTGTTCTGGGAAATTAGCACTGAGCCTTGGCCGGATCCCTAGGGCGTTCTTATGTTCAGTGCATTCCATCGTAAATGATATGTTTAAAAGAAAAATTTTCGATTGAATAAATTAAAATGTATTATTTTTGTTGAGGAATGTAAAGCCTATTTATAACAGGATTAAAGCTCACGAAATATTGACAGATAAATATTTACATGGCAATCACAAATACTGTACATCCGTTCATTTTTTCGAAAAGGGGTTTAATTCAACTCAATTTTCCATTCGCATGAAGTTATGTTATAAACGTTTTTGTTCATGCCATGAAAATATCCTTATCTTTAGAGTTAATGAAACTAAAAGATTTTTGTTAATTAATAGAGTTTCATGTATTTGTTGCTTACGTTAAATTATTGAACAAACCCAGTTTTTTCTGGTATTACCGATATCCCAATAATTTGTTGAACTATATAAGTTTGAGGCGTATTACAGCAATTGTATGTCATCATTATAATATTTGGTTGGATTAATGTAATTAGTTCATGATTTCAAAAAAGTAAATCGGAATAAAGAAAGACGTTATCTTTAAATTTAAACTGTACTGTGCTAACTTGGTCTGCAGTTTTATATTTTCTAGCGATGATCACCTTTGTTCTACCTTGATCGCAAAGCGTTCTACCTTTTCCAAACAATCAGTTTGTTTCCGAATAAAATCATCTGATGGAAGTTTGAATATCACGTTTATCTCGTTGAATCCGAACGATAGTGGCAGTTAAAACATATTCTGTTTAGAAAGAACCATATTCAAGTAACGCTTCAAAACTTATTTTCGCAGGAAACGAAATTCCTTAATTTATTGTTAGCGGTACTAATATTTCTGATCATAACTAATATATTAAAGCTTTGAATGGTAAAAGCTACGAGATCTCGAGTCGCTCTTACACATCAATAATAGTCTGTAGTACCTACAATTATTATTCTTGCTGTAATGTGAAATACTCTGTCACAAAGCTCATTTAGCGTTAAAAGAACAGAACAGAACGGATTTAAAAACGTACCGGTGAGTGCAAGGGTCATTTTTAACATTACTTTGCCCTATTTCTCAGTTTAAAAACTGGTCAAATGCTTAACCGCTATCAGTGATTTATAGGATATATAATTCATTATTACATCGATTTTAATTTTTTTTAATTCAATTTATTATGTGTAAACTTTATAAATTTATCATGTGTAATTTTTTCTTACTTAATAAATAAAATATAGGCCACTTCCAAAGCTATTTCGAATCATTTATTTATAACTGATTTGTTGTTAGATACATTGCTTTATGCAAGTACATTTTTAGATTTTTACGTTCGTTTTAGTAGTTTTCAAGCTCAAAAGTGGTAAAAAAGAAAACAATGTAATAATAAATAGAAATGGGTTAAAAATAATGATAAAATATCAAAAATGCAAAGAAACTATTAATTGGACAATAGTCAAGTAGATATTAAATTTTGAACTAGACTGAACCGGTCGAATAAATTACATGAGCAAGAAGATTTGAGGCCGAGCCAACAACCCAATGGTAATAAACCTGCGGACCAATTACAATTAAGATTGTAAGTGACAATAAGTCTTTCTTCCATTTGCATTACATGTAAGTTATTGTGTTTTGGGAAAACTGAAGTTTTAAGTCTGACGATAATGTGGTTAACAGTTTTTATTTAAGAGAAGTAGAGGATTCATATTTCTTGGTGATCAAAAACATTTTGGAATTTCTTATATCCAAATTTGTTAACAATCCCTTTTAACTAAAAAAATAAAACATCTAAGTCAAAAGATATATTTCAAGTGAAACTTTGCAACCTATCCTTCAAATCTAGCTTGGCTTGCTTGTTTTTATTAAAAACTCTTATGACTTTATCATTGTTTAAACTTGCTTGTAAACGCAACTAGAAGTAGTATACGTAGCTCCGGAAAGTGTTAATATGTATTTTCAATTTTATTAAGCTGCCGAATTTTTTCATAAAACTTTGTTCGAATCTTTTCAATGCTACTTAATACTGAGTTTTCAACGTAAGACCTTTATAATGGATCATATCTTAGACACCAAACTTGGAATTAGTGAGCGTAAATATATTTTGTGGAGACGCATAAATATCATTTCATTTTACATAAGTTGACGTCATTCTTATTAAATGGCACAAATAAAGTTTTCCCGTAATCTTACATTTACCTTTCTCAGGGTATTTTGAGTAGGACTCATCAATCTCAGTGCGCCCAGAGTTCGATTAAGATAACGTTCTGTCTTATCATAGACTACTGATAAATTACTTCTCATTGTTGGTTCACTTCGAACTTTGCGACTTAGATGTTCGATTTTTAATTACAATTTGAACAATAAGGTTTTAGGTCACACACAAATTTACGGTTTATCCCAGCAACTTGAACAAATAAATAACGCTCGGACCTGCAATACCACCTCAGTGAAACCTCTAAATGTTTCTGAGGCAATCTGGGGGTTGAAATCGTTAAAATATATGAAGTAAAAAATTGATTGAAATATACTTTAGTGTATTTCCAAAAATATTGTAAATAAATACAATCCCTCAAATCCAATATAGGAAGCGTGAACATGGGCAAATAGCCTGTGTATATACCCATTGCGAATCAGAGACCAATTAAAGATTAGGAATTAAAAAAGGAAATTTTTTAATTTATGATTAAATTAAATTTATGATTGTTTACATCGAGTGACCGGAATTAAACGTTGCGTACAGTTCCGTATTAATGACATGAAATAGCAGATTGAGCGTTGTTCGGGTGGGAGAGGGGGGAAAGCGAAGTGCATATAAATATGCCTTATTTATATACCTTAAGATACGATTTTAGGTGTTCATTCGGATAACATACATGGGTTAATTCTATAAACTAAAAGATCTTGCAATTGTCTACTCTTCTGAAAAGAGAATGAAATACAAGGTGTCCATTTTTTATGATTCATCAGGTTCGAATCATACTTAAATAACTTCTTTCTTATCAGTTGTGATTTAAACAAGCGGTTAAAAAGGTCAAAGTGAGAAATTTCAAAATTTATAATCCATTATTCAATGTCAGTTTTACTAATTATTGTGGATCATTTACATCGATCTCAAAATGTAGAGCTACTCTTTGTTGTCGTTTGATTATTTCGATAGTTTCATGTTGAGCTATATTATAAATAACTAATACTCTGCCGATAGACATTCTTGGGCTAGTCTAAACCTTTTAAAATCCATCGCAAGAGAGAAAACAAATCGATCCACAAACAAAGCGACATACGAGCCACTAATGACTTACGTGACTCGGGTGTCTGTAGAAGTCCCTGACCGGGCCTGAGCTCCCCCGCCCCTCGTTACAGTATTTGACTTTTTTCAAGAAACTTGTTACAACATTACTTTTGTGATTACAAGAGTTTAAAATTACAAATTTATTTCATTTTCATATGAAACAATGAGTTTTGAAAAAGTGAATGCTAGGCTACATAAAAATGTAGATTTTGTATACAACACGTATTTGCTTCTTATTGTTTTTAGACAATCTTACTGCTTTCAATATTGGACAAATTTTAAAGTTTTGTGATTCTAATCAGCAAACGGCTTAGGTCCCTCTGGCAGTACATGGAAAACGATTCTCGACACAGTTTCTTGACAAAACGTTAATCTAAAGGTATTCTTTTCAGTTACCTGGACTTTGTCCACTTGAACGAATTTATTCCCTTATTAATTAATAGATGTGATTTTAATTTTACCTAAAACTAGCTTGTTACATATTTATTGACGCTGTACAAGTGTTATTTAATTTTGATGCTGTAATTGCCAGATGCAGTGTCAAAATTTGTGGTTAGTGATAACCAAGATGCAAGTGGTCAATATATTAGACTTCGGGTTGAAGGGTTACAAGTTTTAATTTTCGGGAAGTCCAAAACAATTCGAGGAATTTAATCCCCTTACACTTAAAAATGTCTAATGCCCTCTTGCAACATTCCTTTTGCGTTTACCGCCCCTAACCTAACCTAGCCCTGAAAAACGTCTTTGATGCTCTCTTACAAAATGCAAGCTGTTTTTACAGTTCCGGAGAATTAAAACAAAACATATCCTTTTAAAATTATTTATAGTATCGTAATCAACTTGATTTTAAATTCCTTACAGAAAGTAATACTGCTCTTAAGACCTCATAATAAACTCTGCCGACAACAATAGGTGTTATCTCAGCCATCCAGCCGGTCTGGACTCATTGTTGATGTCTGGGTATATTGAAGTCTCAGTCCTTGAGCTTAAACTAGCCACTGAGGTTAACTCTATTTCATATTGTTAAGTTGTGTTGTTATTTAGAATATTTTTAAAACATAGATAGTTTTTCATTTAAATTAATAGTAGATAACTAATTTATTTCAAATCATCAATTGATTCAGCCTCAGTTTCGAAATACTTTTATACAGGGTGGTAACAAAAATAGCCTAATTTTTAAATGATATAAAATACTGCATAACCTGATGATAAAGTACACATCGTAGCGCTTCTGTTTCGTTCTGTCTGTCGGTAAATGAAGTAAGATGATACTGTACATATTTTAAGGTCATTTAAGCTTGGTGCAAGATTTGATTTTCTGAAATATGATAACGGAAATACCAAAATCCGTTAATACAAAGTAATATTAATAGTTTACTGGATATGGGACTGAAATTATATTTTATCGCGGGAATTGCTTTAGTTATAATAAGCGGTATATTCTAGAAAGAAGAGCGTGCACCAACGATCCAGCAAGGCGATGCTAATTATAACGTGACTGGAAATCACATCTGATATTTATCTTTAATATTTTTAAGCTGTTTTGACAAAAAATAAAATATATGCGATTAGACTCAAGCTTAGAAATTTAATCCCAGCTATTGAAATAATGTTCTTTAATTACTAAGTAATTTCTTATAAGCTTAGGCTAGCTTTAATCAATTCTTTGACTAGTGTTGTACGTTTAAGGGTTTAACTAAAGAAATTGTCACAAAGGTACGAAGACAGTTTCATTGTATCTATATTTTTTGGAAATTTATATTTTGTCTTCTATACACCAGTCGGAGGCTTTAGTCATAAAAACTTAAATCAATCCATATAGGTATATCGTCCATTTTTTTTACAAGGAACTACTGACTGATATGGCTTTACGTTAGGGAAGATTTCCATAGTGCAGTACATCAATGGTAAAGGGTCATATTCATTACCAGCGTTGATGTATATGACATAATCATTTTAGCCCTGGGACTTCCACTTTAGTCCTAAATCTTTTCTTAATCCATTCTTTAATCTCTTTTACAACGAAATTCGAATTTTAATATTATTGTAAAAGTAAATCAAATTATTGTATATTTCAAAACATAAATTGAAAAGAAAATGTGTGCTGCGTTTCTGGCTGAAATTCAGCTCGCCCTGTTTGGTTAGATCATTAAAACCGTAAATGTCACATGCAATTCTGGTAGGCACGTAGCGGCCACCATCGTGGAACACAATTTTTATTTTTAAAACTTGGTAATGTAATAGCCAACTTTAAAAGATTGATACCCTTAGGTATACAATTATTTTTTTTATAGTTTTTCTTATTTGAGTTTAAGAAACGCTCATTAATAGTTACTTAACATCCTCTAATGGGATCCTAACTGCTAGTTGAGATAACTAAGATGTACAGCAACATATTTTGTTCAATTTACCCAGTTTTAGAGGTTTTAGCTTGAATTTCATAAGGAATTTCTCATGTATTCCAAATAAAAAAGTATTCTCATTCATTTTCAGATTAATTTTTTTGATTTCCTTTAAATTCTACTGAGATATTATTTTCCCATTGGATATAAAAGTTCCCTATGAAATAAAAATACATTACACTGAGTTCACCTGCCATAAACATTCACCAAAAAATATTTTATTAAATGGAAAGCTGTCTTAAGAAAATAAATTATACTTCATTTGCTGAGTGTGAAAAATAATCAAATTTTACTGGCAAGAACCAAGCAAGAATGAATTCCACGTTGTATGTCGGTTTGTGGCTTTGTTTGATACTAATTAGGATCTCTAATTTGATGGAAAACTCTACCTAAGCTATTACTTAAGAATTTCTTTCGTCTCTTCAAGGGTCTTCTAATGTGATAAAAACTTGTAAATTGCTTAAAAAGAATACCTTTATATTTTTTGCCAAAATACCAAGTTTAAACGCTGCACAGTGTACTTGTTGGAAATTAATAAACCGTTCCGGGACTATTTCAATTTGTATTCTCTTTGTATTCTGTTTTTAGGATCAAGCATTATTCTTTAACTGGGTGTATAACTTTCGAGAGGCGACTATAATTTTGACTTAAAAATTCTTTAACCACAAGAACTTAAACTGACCCATATCATTCATGTTTTTACTGAATAGAAAAATAATAGAACAATATAAATAAAAAATTGCCGGAGGTGATGAAAAATACTATGTACAATCTCTTTTCGAAAAGCTTTGGGGGAGAATTTGGCCTTTACAACAAGAATCTCAGGACGTTTAGGCGACGACAACAAGAACTTACTGTTACATTTCATTTCTAGATCAGAGATATTCTTCTCAAAATCTTTTATAAAGAAAAGGTTTTGCTAATTATTTCCATTTCACCATAATAAAGTTTCGAGTTCATTTTGTAGCACCGCTGAGAGACACCCTATAATCTAAATAGGATGTTTCAAGGAGAGTTTTCTAAAAATTTTCAAAAATAATGTTTCTTATGAAGATTTTTTTATTATCAGAAACGGCAGCTTTATCAGAGGTACATTTATTATTATAAATAGAGCTATACTCCTTTATATTAATAAATAACTAAAATATTAAACCTCATAACAGAATACTTCACGTCACATTCCTTAGTACAACGATCGTTGAAAACATAGCTTTTATTGTATACCTTGATGAAAATAAAATCTGATTCGCATAATGTAAATTATATTTTCATCAAACTCTAGAAGTAGCGTCCGTGCCTGGTGTTATTTGAATAATAACATGACTTATCTTGGATTAAATTGAGTTTGAATAGTAGCACATACGAATATCACACGCTTTTTAAGGAAAGCCTCTTTAATAAATAAGATTGTTTTTCATAAATACATCAGAATCTGTATCTAGTTATATGAATAACTAGATGTTACCTGTGGCATCGTCCACGTTCAAAATGCTAGTAAAATATTTTCATGATAAGATTATGTTTATATTTGTTACATGTACGTGTAACATATTCTTAATATTTTTACACGTACATGTAAAATATTCTTACTATTTTTGATAAAGAAGTAATTTAGATTTGTTAAAATTAAGCAGCTGGTAGTTAGCAGCTGCTCACAAACTTTCAAAATCTTAATATTAGTAGGATCATTTTAGTAATGTTTCATGATAAACTATTTGAAGACTTCATTCAATAAGGTTAATAAACGATTCATCATCATCTATACGTACAAAACTGAGCACGGTATAAGTAAATATATTTAAATAAATAATTCTAATTAAATTAATTTAAATTATAATTCTAATAAAATTATTGTAACTACAAAACGAACGAATTAAATATGAAATAACATTAAATTTATTATATTGATTAAAAAGTACGCATATTGCTTGGCTTCAAATTGTTTCTTAAATCAAATTTCTTTTTATATTTTAACTTGAGTGAATCCTTGATACCATGCCAAAGCTTACAAATCGTTAAAATTCCGAATTTATAATGTAGTATAGTAGCATTAGCAGCATTACAGTAAAAGAGGTAGAAGGATTGTACATATACTAAACTATACCTTCAAACACTTTCCATTTTCTGCAGGAATTCTATAAGTTGACTAAAAATTCTTAACAAGTTTAACAATAAAGAACTAACAACATCTTTGTGTTATCCAGATAATGGAACATCTTTTACTAAAACATGCTTGACTTTAATATTTATAAGGATTCGTAAATATGTAATCGTTAATAGTTTTAGCGAATTTCCCCTTTAGGGAAGAAACTATTACCGTAGGTCTCATGGTAAGACCTAAGCCCGAGACCATGATAACTTTTCTTTTTGGGGCCACCAGAAGCAGAAAACACCATTCGTTCAAATTTAAATATATATATGTGTGTCTGTCAGCACGATAGCGGCCGTAAAATGGTCCGATCTTAATGAAATTTGTTGGAGTCATGTAAAGTGGTAATCCCTCGGACGAGTTCGTAAACCAGCCCGATCGGACCACCGGAAGGGGGGGGGGGGGTAAAGGGGGATGAACCCTCCCAAAAATGGGTTTTTTGAGTTTATACATAGGAAAATAGAATTTATCGAATTTTTATGGACACCATTGAATTCAGCTCAAAAAAACAAACAATTTAGTATTTTGAATCGCTGCTCTATGTCCATTGGCTATCGAGATATTGAAAGTGGTAAACACAGTACGTTGTCCCAATGTTAACCTTATAGGAAATGAGTAAAATTCTACATCTCGATTATTTCTCAACATATCTCAATAGAACTTGGTAAATAGCTTCTTCTAGTTCAAATCTATTGAATATTGAATTAAAACCATCCAGTTTTAATATACCTGTAGCAGCAAACCTGCATACTCATTCCCCATTTTATTCTTATGGAGCTTACTAAAACAAGTCAAATCTTGCTATGTTGGATTGAAATATGTTGTTTTGCATTTGAAATTTGCTGAGTATGCAGGTCTGCTGCAACGGGGGTATTTTTAATTATTACCATTTATTTTGAACTAACAGTTGTTTGGTAATAACAGCTCAGAATTTAGGACAACATTTTTCAAGGGCATGTTTGCATATTATGAAAAATGTTGGCGAAATATTTTATGTAAGTAATAAATTAATGATGTTTTACTGGGAACTGATTGTAAAAAGGTTATATGAAATCATTGCTTTAAGGTAATTGACAAATTAAATATATAAAAGTGCTTAATCTTGTAAATTAACAAAGTAGTTTCATTTTAGTTTTTTTTTTGTACAAGCCTGTTTTACGCTACAATGACACGTCGAATATTTATCTGCGAGAGAAAAAGACTTTTGGACATTTAAAATCTCCACTATCTATATATTTTTAAAATCCTTAATAAGGTAGTCATGTAGCATTGTTACTGGGCTTGGCTTGTTATGTAATATTTTTAAGTAAATAAATAAATATTATATGTACCCATTACAGAGTTTGTCATATTGGTATGCCAGTAATGAGCTTAATTGTCCCCTTATTAATTAAAACTAATAATTATATTTGTAAAGTGTTTGCAGTAGTCTGTAATCAATATGTGTTCGGTTTTAGTCGATATGATATTCACAAACCGCCGCTGCGCCGGTGTCAGTTGAGCAAGTGCCGACCCACATCACAGGCACAGACACTAATGACTTACGTGATTCGAAACCAGATAACTAGCATTGATCTGACAACCAACTCGAATGTTGTACACATTCCCTGGCTCGAAGCTTTCTAATATTTTACTGCCGAGGAATACACTTTCAAGGATTTTATTATAAAAAAACTAATAATTTTTTATTATTTTATAAATAACACAAAATATGTTATTCCGAGAACGCTTGGTATTATCATATGACGCAGCTTAAGAATCATAAGTTGATAGTTCAGTTAGTCTCATAAAATTAATAGGATTTAAATAAACCTCACTAGTATTAGAAAACAAATGAATAATTAATGCAATTTTTACTCTATACTCATATGAAATTATATTTGAAGATTAACTATGATTTTTTAATAATCCGCAGCAAAAACACAGGGCAACTGAGAGAAGTGAAAGAATCTGAAATGAATTAAGTAACCAAATTACAATACTGTCCTGTTGAATTTGAGTAGGCAAAAGGTTTGATTTATTGGCAACATTTCTAAACAAACTATAAAATGGATGTTTGAACAATTTTCTGTTGAAATTTCAGTTACATGATCGCTTTTATATAATGTCGTAGCTTTAAAAACCTTACATTCCATTACAATCAATTTCCATAGAACAAAGATAATTTGTAAATGATTAAATTTAATTGCGCATTATTCCGGCTGAGTTGTCGAGTCGCAGTTTAGGACGCGTTGCAGTGACTGGGGAGTTTACTGGCTCGGCCTCAAGACGGCTTGTTCAAGTGAATTACTAGGCCTGTGCTGTCATTTACATTTCATGGGGTCTTGATTTAGCATCCATTAATATTGTACTGGATAGCCCTTTGTTGTGGTTTTACAGTCGAATGTCTGATTTTTGAAGTGCAGAAAAATCAAATATGCATCCTCTATGTTTTGGTGTATTGATATAGTACAGGCGAAAATGTCTCTGTAAAGAAAAATGAGTTTTTTACAACATTGATCTGTGATCATACTAAACTTAAACTTGTTATGTAAATGTAGATGATAAAATTTTCTGAGGTCACGGTTTGCATTTTGATTGTCGAGTGAAGTCACTGATTCACTGATTACCCATCAGGCACCGAACCTTGAAGCTTCAAAATCGTTATTCGGAAATTTAAGAAATGTTTTTAACGAATTTCCCCCCATAGGGAATCAGCTATTTTTTTCGTATATAAGAAGGTTATGGTAATATATAAGGGGATTACCATAGGCAGCTTGGTGAGACTAAGATTGGGACCATGTAAGTTTTTCGTTTTGAGGTCCCTATAGAGCCCAAAAACCCGTTCGTTCATTTTAGTATTTATACCTGTGCAAGGTCATAACTGTTGACGCGAAAAATTTCGTAAAAAAGTTCTGATATTGATGAAATTTCAGATCAGGGACTTATAAAGCGACGTTCATGACCCTTAAGTTACAAAACTAACAAGATTGGTATACTTTAGGTGGTATTTTGACAAAATTTATTTCCAATATATATCATTTTTTATTGATATGATGCAAATTACATACAAATTTAGTTTAGCTTAATATACTATTTTGAATCGTTACTCTACATCAATCGGTTACTGATATATTTACTGTTAAATAGATCGTCTTATATTCCTTAAATATCAAGGGAAACGAATTATCCAAATTCTGAGATGTATCCCCAAATTTTCCATTAAAACCTAAATATTTGAGTTTTTAAATTACAAGACAATTCACATTGTTGTATTTAATTTTTTCATGTACTCGTAATTGTTTAATTTGTTTATAATTTGGCTCATTTGATATAATTGGTTGTGTGTTTTAAAAAAATGTATATTCTGTATCAAGTATGCACTTATGAATAATTTAACTATGAATTATTCAAACAAAAAAGTTTGTTACTGAAATGAATACCAATTTGATTCTCATGTTAATTTTCCTTATACTTAAAGCTCTTTAATTATTATATATTATTCACATAAAATGCTCTTTAATACTTTTTATATTATTCACATAAAATGTCCGTAATATTATTTACCTTACGAACATTAAATATACTCAGACATTAAAAATTATTATTTATAAATTCCTGATTATGCATGTTTGCTGCGACGGGGGTATTCATCAGTTTACTTACTGGTGTTAAATATATATAAAACATAATTATTCCATCGGGTTGTGAAACATAGATTTTATTTTTGACAGCTCAAAATAGACAAATTTAACTACTAAAATAATTTTAATTACGTAATACTTCTTCAGGATATCATGGTGTGTTGCTGTGATGAATTTATTGTTTTCAAGTCCCTTATTGTGTACCTAAAATAAGGGCCCTATTCTTCTGTTTACGATCAACAAAAACAAGTTGACTCATCTATCTTCTATCTATGATATATCTACTAATAAAAAGAATTGATGATTAAAATAATCAATTTTAAAGTTAATTAATTTTTTTCCTTTTACAGGGACGTTGTTGAGCTATAGACTGTTCACTTACTGTTGAATAAACAAGCCCTCTAACGTTACCTCATTTAGCCTTTGTTTAGTAGCAATATATAAGTTCCATAAAAATTCAAATCCGCAATTGGTAAAATAATTTACGGATTTTATTCATTAGTACAAAGTGCCAAATGCTTATCTCATACCGTAACAATAAGAATAGAGTATTTTTTATATTTTTAGTACTGCTATACATTGCATAAACGATCTAGATCATGACACAGCCAGACCCTGCGGGTTTGCCTGTGATGGCATCGTTGTGGAGCATGCTTCTGTCGAATGTAACATGTGATACTGTGCCTGACATAATTCCCATTTACAGTCGGTATGATCATGTAACGCCAAACGTATTCTATGGTATTTCAGTTTTCCTGACTAGTGGAAATTAGTTTAATTGTGTGTGTATAACCTACGGTATTTGGGTTGTGGATATGTTAATTCAGTATAGAAGTAAAACTATGTTATTGAATGTTTTTCTGGCTTGTAAGCCTTTTCAAATTATGGAATAATACATGGTGTCAGGTCAAAATTACACAGGGATATATCTGTGGAACTCGGCCTATACTAAATAAAATTGAAACATAATATCTGTTTTAGAATACCAGAGCAAGATATGAATTAATGACAAATTTAATGTCGATTGCAAAAAGTTTGAACAAAACTTTCAAGTATACTTACATCTGAGCATTGTACCATAAAGTCTTAATATTCTTGGATCTATGTTTCATCAATAATAATTGATTTTGGATCATTAAAATAATATATAGACTTGAAAATAATTTGTTTACATAATAATAAAAACAATGCCTTCTATGATGAAAAAATAATAAAAATAAGCATTGAATCGTTGAAATAATAAACATAATACTAAAAATACCAAATTAAAATCAGATTTTTTTCTCCGGGTACAAATTTTATAACTTTCAATTGCCTCAAATAAACAGAGTAAAACTAAATTGCATAGTTTATCACGATCTCGGCTTATTGTTCAGCTTGGCGCCGTGCCCGATACTCGTGTTGTTTGAATTAGTTGCTGCAGTTCTGTCTTCTGCACTTGACAAGACAGTTTAACTAACTTATTTATTTCCTGTGAAATGTTTACTGCGTACAGTGAGTAAGATAAAACTGGGAGGGATATTAAAAAGAAAAGGTTGTCCATGCTTCCATGTTACCTCTATAAATATTATTACTGCCATTGTATTTGATATATCAATTTAGCAACCAATCTTCGCTTATCGTTTTATCAGGCTTGAAACGATTTATTATCTTACAGTTTATTTAATTTATTTTTAGGGTTTAACACGTATATAGCACATAGTACATCATAGTTTATTTGACTCTATCTTAGCTGCAATTCCACCAATAATGATTCTCGTTTTTATCTACATTAATCCATAAGCGATTTAACTTTAACGCACCATTGACATCTCAAAAGTTACTAAGGCACGTTTACAACGAAGATGACAAAAGATTTTGTAGGAAATTAAAAGTTACTCTTCTAAAATCAGAGCAACAAGTGGAAGATTGCTTTATAGAAAAGTAAAAATTCATTTTCTCAAATTTAGAGTAGCAAGTGGAAAACTTAATACTAATGAGGAAAATAACACTACACGTGACCATGGGACAAGAAATATAGATAAATTTAACGAAGTTACAAAGAACAAGATACTCTAAAACACAAAGAACATTTACATACACAAATATAAAATTGTACAATAAGCTACCATCGAATATAAAAAAATTACGTGATGACAAATTTAAAAAGTACATGAAGACATTCTTAACAAATCATTGTATTTATTATACAAATGATTTTTAAGCTAAAATGTTAATGATAATATGATATATATATATAAACTACTGAGGGTCTCACATTTTCATTGAATACAGCATGTATATATATACTTAAAAATACTGTAAAACATTGTAATGCATTAAGTGGTGCCAAATACAATATACCGTGAATTGGTGCGAAAGGCTTAACTATTAAAATGGCATGGTTTCCTACAAGTTGCTTCTGCAAAGCGCGCAGTAACAAATCTTCCACTTGCGGTTGTTAACTATCTTTGATCATTACCAAACTCAGCGAAAACCTAAATTTGGTGTGAAAATCGTCTCTCCACAAGTTAAAAGCAGAACATTTAATTTTTTTTAGAGAAAGGAAATAAATTACCACGACTGGAACAAAGTTTGGAGGACTTGATCTTGTAAATTTATACATAACTTTGAATAGGGGACCTTATGACGGTGGTTTTTGTTTTGCTCTTTGCCTTTTTCTTCAACCCAACCGTTTTCGATATACAGACTACTGACAATTTTTTAATTCTTGAAAAATTGGGGAAACCAAACTTTACCTGTTCATTTCTTTATAACCATTAGGTGTAGGAAATATAGTTCTTAAAACTAAGCGTGTAATCCAAAAACGCCAAAATTGCAGGGTGTTTTATAAGAAAATAAAAAAAAGTTGTCCACCTTATTAAAGATGGCAACTATTTGCGAAAAAGAAATCCAAATTTTTTGTTGTCATAAAAAATATGCGAAGTCCCCCATTTAAAGGCACAGTTGGCAGTTCACCTTGAATTAGCAAAACTTGAACCTTCTTATTAAAATATATATATATATATCCCATACGTATCTCTTTGCCTTTATGCGCCTTGGAAACGGTAAGTTATTAATTAAAAAGAGCGATTAACCGCTTTATTAAGACATTTGTGTTTCAAATGCATGATTAAAAATCCTAAGCAAGCACAAACATACTGCTTTGAACTTGGTTTTTTTGGAAGAGTTTTACGATTATCAGATTAAAGCATGTATCTCTGGCAGTGTGAGAGAGTCACGTATGACGAGAATGGCCGGTAAAAGTCACGAGTCATTCTGACAAGGTAGACAAAGGGGCCCGATGATTGCCATTGATTACAGCATGTATCTCTGACAACGCGAGAGTCACGTACGATGACAACGGCCGATAAGCACACGTACCACCTTTAAAAGGTAGACAGAACTAAACATTGCCTAACATTGTCATTGATTACAGCATGTATCTCTGACAACGCGAGAGTCACGTACGATGAGAACGGCCGATAAGCACACGTACCACCTTTAAAAGGTAGACAGAACTAAACATTGCCTAACATTGTCATTGATTACAGCATGTATCTCTGACAATGCAAGAGTCACGTACGATGACAACGGCCGATAAGCGACACGTGCCACCTTTAAAAGGTAGACAGAACTAAACATTGCCTAACATTGTCATTGATTACAGCATGTATCTCTGACAACGCGAGAGTCACGTACGATGACAACGGCCGATACGCACACGTACCACCTTTAAAAGGAAGACAGAACCAAACTTTGCCTAACATTGTCATTGATTACAGCATGTATCTCTGACAATGCAAGAGTCACGTACGATGACAACGGCCGATAAGCGACACGTGCCACCTTTAAAAGGTAGACAGAACCAAACATTGCCTAACATTGTCACTGATTACAGCATGTATCTCTGACAATGCAAGAGTCACGTACGATGACAAAGGCCGATAAGCGACACGTGCCACCTTTAAAAGGTAGACAGAACCAAACATTGCCTAACATTGTCACTGATTACAGCATGTATCTCTGACAATGCAAGAGTCACGTACGATGACAAAGGCCGATAAGCGACACGTGCCACCTTTAAAAGGTAGACAGAACCAAACATTGCCTAACATTGTCACTGATTACAGCATGTATCTCTGACAATGCAAGAGTCACGTACGATGACAACGGCCGATAAGCGACACGTACCACCTTTAAAAGGTAGACAGAACCAAACATTGCCTAACATTGTCACTGATTACAGCATGTATCTCTGACAATGCAAGAGTCACGTACGATGACAACGGCCGATAAGCGACACGTGCCACCTTTAAAAGGAAGACAGAACCAAACATTGCCTAACATTGTCACTGATTACAGCATGTATCTCTGACAACGCGAGAGTCACGTACGATGACAACGGCCGATAAGCGACACGTACCACCTTTAAAAGGAAGACAGAACCAAACTTTGCCTAACATTGTCATTGATTACAGCATGTATCTCTGACAATGCAAGAGTCACGTACGATGACAACGGCCGATAAGCGACACGTACCACCTTTAAAAGGAAGACAGAACCAAACTTTGCCTAACATTGTCACTGATTACAGCATGTATCTCTGACAATGCAAGAGTCACGTACGATGACAACGGCCGATAAGCGACACGTACCACCTTTAAAAGGAAGACAGAACCAAACTTTGCCTAACATTGTCACTGATTACAGCATGTATCTCTGACAATGCAAGAGTCACGTACGATGACAACGGCCGATAAGCGACACGTACCACCTTTAAAAGGAAGACAGAACCAAACTTTGCCTAACATTGTCATTGATTACAGCATGTATCTCTGACAATGCAAGAGTCACGTACGATGACAACGGCCGATAAGCGACACGTACCACCTTTAAAAGGAAGACAGAACCAAACTTTGCCTAACATTGTCATTGATTACAGCATGTATCTCTGACAATGCAAGAGTCACGTACGATGACAACGGCCGATAAGCGACACGTACCACCTTTAAAAGGTAGACAGAACCAAACATTGCCTAACATTGTCACTGATTACAGCATGTATCTCTGACAATGCAAGAGTCACGTACGATGACAACGGCCGATAAGCGACACGTACCACCTTTAAAAGGTAGACAGAACCAAACATTGCCTAACATTGTCACTGATTACAGCATGTATCTCTGACAATGCAAGAGTCACGTACGATGACAACGGCCGATAAGCGACACGTGCCACCTTTAAAAGGAAGACAGAACCAAACATTGCCTAACATTGTCACTGATTACAGCATGTATCTCTGACAATGCAAGAGTCACGTACGATGACAACGGCCGATAAGCGACACGTACCACCTTTAAAAGGAAGACAGAACCAAACTTTGCCTAACATTGTCATTGATTACAGCATGTATCTCTGACAATGCAAGAGTCACGTACGATGACAAAGGCCGATAAGCGACACGTACCACCTTTAAAAGGAAGACAGAACCAAACATTGCCTAACATTGTCATTGATTACAGCATGTATCTCTGACAATGCAAGAGTCACGTACGATGACAACGGCCGATAAGCGACACGTGCCACCTTTAAAAGGTAGACAGAACCAAACATTGCCTAACATTGCCATTGACAAGGCATTGCATTGATTTGTCAGCATGTATCTCTCACAGAGCGAGAGAGCCACTTACTTACTTAAAATAATATTATTGATTAACTATTAAAAATATTACAGAATAACTTTTTAATTTATTCCACCTATTTTTAGTACATATAGGAAGTTTTGTTATTGTAAAAATGTTAAAATTTTAGTTGGAAGTCATTTTCAAAGTTATGTCCATCTCTCCGAATGGGGGAAGGGGTGGGTGTAAACAGAGCTAGAAAAGAGATGAAGCGTTCAATTTTTACAATATTTCGTTTGTGGCTACTAATTCCCGATAAATTCAGGCTTGATTTATTTTTAAGGGATTTTTCTCTAAAAATCTTTAAAAAAATAAAAATAAAGAAGTTTCTCAAAACTGCTTTAACGACTTTGATGACATTTTCATAGGTCACGGATGCATATCACTACTAAAGGAAAGGAGGCCAACAATCAAAGGATATATTTACATCAACAATAGAGTTGTTTCTTATATTCAAAGCGGATGTATAGTTTTAAATCTTTTAACCTATGTAGGTAGAATTCAAAGAACTTTCAACGCAATCTAAGTTAGACTTGGTAAGTACTGCAGTTGCAAATCGTGGTTCAGTGGCTATCAATACACCATGGATGTTGCCGCCACATGTAATGGCAGCAAACACCAAGTCCCAACTAGAACTCACCCCAACTACTCCACACGGATCCTCGTAACTATAGTCCTACTTTGTTACTCAACGATTAAAACATAATTTAAAATTATGTTAAGTATTGATTAAGTTTTATTGTATAGATGTGTTTAGTTATGTCTCATAGACGCCCATCAATCCATACTCGTGTTCGCCGATGAAGAAGGAGGTATGGGCTAGGTATGAGGTATTTAATATGTTCAGTTGCATAGCATGTATTTTTTATCATTGATTAGGTGACAAACAATGATATTGCTTTAAAATTTCGAGTTTTTCGCTTACTTTTAGAATTTTTCTATAATGGTTCACAATTGTTAAATGATTTTGAGTTTTAAATGCAATACTTCTATTATGTGGGTCTCTCTCACACATATGTCATAATACTAAAAGACCGATAACGTCGTTATAAACGTTACGTTTTTCAATAAGTGTAAAACTGCTAATAGAAAACGTCTTTATGTGAAGGGTGAATTTCAAACTTTCCCTGAACCAAAAAAATGCTTTAGAAAATAATGTTCGAAAACAAAATTGCAAAAACATACACCTTACTAAACTGACCAATATTAAATGTGGTATAGTTTGTGACCTTTGTTTGTTTGTCATAATATGTAAACAAATTTTGTTACAAATATGTAACAACAACACAATTTGTACAAACAATTTGTAACAAATATGTAATATGTAACAAATAATATGTAAACAACATTATATAAACAAAGTTTGTTTGTCATATTATTTAAGTCAGCTGTAATAACGTATCAATCCAAGCAGACGAATGCAAATAAATAAACCCAATTCTAATCGACAGATAAAAAAAAACAGTGCAATATCAGCTGTTTTAAATTTTGATCATGGGCAAAGCCATAGGGATTATCTATATAGCCACCAAAAAAAATGAAAAATGGGTTATCTTATTCTAAATTGACTACGTTGCTATATGTTACACAGGGTTAAATTGTTTTCTATTCCTATAATGAAAATTTTACAAGTAACAACTTAACTAAGGAATTGGAAAGTTTTAGAGTTGAACTAATTCAATGCATTTATTTTCAACCTTCAAATTTGTACGTTATTTTACACCAGAAAACAACTTAAATTGAACTTTATTTCATCAAACTTCGTAATTTAGTGTACCCATAAACATTTGGTTTATAACGTAAAACGCAAAAATTGAAATTTGAGTTTTAAATACATATTAAAACTAAACTATATGTAACTGTGAATAATTGGTTCTTTTCACTAGAGCGGAGGATGGATGGAGCACTTACTCCGTGTTTGTTCATCGTGACGAGATAAAAGCTGTGGAAATTATCCCCTTGAAGCCGTCGGACAGGATTGAATCTGTATTCTCTCGCAACCAAACATAAATTTAACTGCAGTGTTTTATGTAGATGTAAAAGAGTACATATATGAAAGGAAACCCCTTTCAATTATGAAAGTGGTTTACTTAATTTGACCATGGGTGATATTGAATTAAATACAGTCATGACGATTTCTTACCTTACATTATAAAACGTGAATTGAATATTTAGCATAATTAAACGTTGCACCTCATCGTACGTGTAGTTATATTCAATGTATTTTGTATTAATTTCCTGTAGATCTGTAATAAAACACCTGCAACAGCTGTTTATTGACGGAAGCCTTCCAAAGGCGTATAGAGAACAACTTCTCAATCGTTGATGGCGATCAATTGGAAATCAATTGGTTTTGGAATGTAATAAGGACAGAGGGGGACATTCATTAAATTTTAAAAATGAAAATAAAATAGGACAGATATAAAAACAATATGAATATTGTAAGAGAGTTAAACATGTCTGTGGTAAAACATTCAATTACATGTTTTATAACAATTTATTTTCAATAGTCTAATAAAAGAAAGAATAAATACAGATCCACCAAAGCACAGTCTGTTTCTTAAGAAGAAAACAATATTCAAGACCAATCATTGCTGCTAACCAATTTTTAATGCCATTGGTGCATCTACGTAAAATGTAAATACCATAAGGCACGACCTTAACAACTTCACCCAAGAATTACTCAATTTGGAGTTCATCAGTATACCTACCGCAACGCATTAATTTTGCAAACCAGTCGATTTTTTAAAGGCTGAGTAGTGTCTATTCACCAATTCCTTTGAAGTTTGTAGACGTATCGAATCACGACTGTAAACTTGTATAAAAGCCTGAGTTTTCCCAGCATTTTGTGCATCTCAGTTTCCAATTCCATGTAAACTCTTGGGGCCTATAGTTGCATATTTAAAATCCCATCTTGTTTAGAAGTAAGCTCCACGCTCTTACCAGAACGAGTGAATCCAACCCCTGCCTACTTAAACGGATTGTGAGTTTTATGAAAATGTACGTTTTCGAACGTAAAGTAATTCGACCGTCCGCAATTCGCTAATTGGCATAATGAGCTTTGTGGATGAGTGATGAGGATAGGCGGGATAAGCTGTGTGAAATGTAAGTGATGTTCCACGTACATTCGGGATCCACGGCTCGGACATTTTGACGCAGATTGGATACGTCAATTCAAATCAAACCTATCCTACATGACGGACCAGTCACTGGGGGACTATGTACTCTTCAATATACAATTTGATTAATTTTACCATTTTTAACTTATTTTTTGCTGAAGTTATTTTGTGTGACAGGTCCAATCGACTAACCAAAAGGTGGAGTTAACTCAGTTTAATACGGAAATAAAAAAATTCAAGTATACATTGATATGATTTTGTCACAGATGCTCGCGCTGTGCTTAAACTCATGGCTGTATATTTCAAAGGTTTTTATTTTCTCTTGAGAAACATCCATATTGATCTACAAACAATTAAAACAATTAAACACTTAATACTTTTTGTTGTATTAACGTGTTTAAATATCATATTTATTAATTAAATGTATTTTTAATTAGTAAATGTATTATGTGTGTTATAATTGTAAACATATATAAATACATAAAATAATACACAAAATAAATGTTTTAAATGTATTATATTTTACAAGGATGATTCCTAGAAGCAAGGCTTTGCCAACGAATGGAACCAAAATAATTTAACTTGAAGGGTTAGTAATAATTATGAGGATTGAGCTTTAAAGGATTATTACAAAGGTGATGCATTCTATGGTACGGTGCTATTTGGATTTTTTTCAAATATATCTTCAAATTAGGAAAATTGTATGTAGTTATTGTTGTGTATTGTAGGTTATTTTATGGACGTTTATTTATGTTTAATAAACAATACCGCAAACAGAAAGAATAATATCAAATTACGTGTCATTGCTCATTGGTATTATTGGTTTGAAAAAAAAAAATGTTATGTTAGTGATAAGATATTCAGCAAATTCAAAAGCTGCTCTTATTTTTAAAAATTTTGGAGAAAGTTTGGAACACTCGTTAAGGTCTTTAGTATTGTACAAAACGTTCGTTATTTATGGCCAAAGTTCATGGAAGTTTTCCTCGAAGCATTGTTTTATATTAAAGTCTAGGAAGTAGAATCTAATGGCGTCCGTTGTAGTCCTAAAAGCCGGAAAAGCCCTTCTCTGCAAAGCGAAACCCATAATGTGTTCATATTTCGTTATTTTCTTATTTGAAGCAAGTTCACCCAAAATACATCGAAACTGAACGTTTCGACAGTAGAACGGATTGCACAAATTAATCGTATAATATATTAATTTTTTTAAATAATCACAATAATAAATGAAAATTCCAAATATGAAAATTTAAAGAAAAGCTGTTTAGTTTCCACTCATTGATGAAATAAAAAATGGATTTGTTTAGAGTTGTTATTCTATAATAACCAACATAAGAAAATAATGTTATTTTTGTGTTTCAAATTAATGAAGGAAGCTAAAAATCCTTACTTTATTACAACAATCACTGCAGTTCCTTTTAAATCTATTTATTAAAAAAGTATCTTAAATATGATTAAATTTATTTTGCGTGCTGTAGAGCTTCATCCGTAAACGATTGTGTATGACATGGTGTGATTCAAGCAGACAGCAGCGCATTAGTCAGTCAACGGCAGATGACGTTTGAATATCCATGAGGTCGTGTTTAGAGGTGTGTTTGTAGTGTGCATATATGATGTGTGACTACATACAAGATCCTAGTAAATCAACACTGGATGATAGATACGTATGGGATTACCGGAGTCAAGAGTACATCAGTAGGGATAATCCGAATCACAGGAATCCTAAGTTTTTTTGTTATGTCAATTAATAAAATACAATCAACTTGTGCTTATAATATTGTGTTTTTCGTTTTCAAACAATAATGATTAAAGTATTGCGTGTTTATTTATTCATAGAATTAAAGGAAAGATTCTGTATGAATTACGGGAGTGAAGTTAGCAGTCTTCCTCAAGAAAATTTGTCCTCGGGAGCCAATCTTGAGCTTAACCTCCTTAATACAATAATAACTATTAAGATCCGTCTTCGGAAAAATCTCCGTAAATCCTTACAATATTAATTAACTAGGTATTATAAGTCGTTACATTCTCTCAGTAAATTCCGGTCGCAATCGAACATTTTAACTTTTATGAACAACGAATGAAAATTGACAGCAATGAAAGTTAAATATATATATATATATATATATATATTGGTGTTCGTAAAAAATTTTATATCTGAAGTATAAAAGAATCAATACAAATTTTATATATCAAGTCAAGGTCATCATGGAACCTGCGTTTCCGTCCTGTTCATCAATATCAGAGTTTATAATTATAATTTTAATTATTGTAGAAGATAAATATTTACATCTTAAAATCTGCTAAGGTTTTTCATTGTTAAAAACAACTTTATGTGAAGGTCCGTCTATATGATTTCAGTTCTCATGGGGATCCGCCACTTTATCCAACTTGTTTTTAATTTTAGTAATCATTGTGTTAATGTATTATTGTTATGATTATTTGTCAAATTTAAAGATTTAAATAAGAGAACATTTTTTTATAAAAAAAGTCATTGTGTAGGGTGGTTTTAAAGTTTCTAAAATGAATGTTTTTAATGATTAATTTTTTCATAACCTTCTTCCTTCGCAACCAATTTTAAAATCACTCTGAAATTCTTATTAAACTTTAATATTTTTATGTATCGAAAAATTGAATGATTTGTATAAAATTTCACATATATGGTCAGATTTAATTGCTGAATTCGAAAATGCAACATTAAAAACTTAAAATGTTAAAAAAATGGATAGAAGTGGATCGTCTTTAACCTAATACGGATATTCCTATATTGCCTTCGGATGTTTCCTAATTCCTTACGAGCAACCCATTCGTTTTTTATCATTTCAGGAAATGGAAATAAAGGAAATATAAGTTAGATATAATTTTTCATTCAATTACGAAGTTTTTTTTTGTAGACCAAAGTAAGAACCTTTTTTTAAAACAATCAAAGGTATAATCTTAACCTCCACTATTAATAGTACAAACAAACAGCATTAAAAATCATAAACTAAAAAAGTAATGGGTGTTAGACAAACTCCAACTATTGAATGTGATATAAAATCTAAATTAGTTCGCCCTAATTTGTCCTATCCTACTGGTTGGATATTAGGTTATTTGTTTAAGATTTTTTTTTACTACAGTTTAATAAACCTTTCTTTCCTGTTAATTTAGATTTTGTTCATTTCAATACCCACAAAACTGCACAGTGTAAGATAAACTGAAATACAATAAAGGTTCCAAAATGTATGACGGTGATATATCAAGTTTATCTGCCTCACCCGTACAATATTGGCAGTGCAAGACTATTTAACTTACTGTGAACCTCCACCGTAAGAAACGAGAAACAATTTAACTTCATCGAGAAATATGCGAAAGGTGGGACTAAAAATAAAGGATAATTACTACCCATTTTCATCTTATAATTACTGTACATAGACTGTTGATTTAAAGTAACGTTTTTAATATATTGAATAAGGAAAAAGCTATACACTAAATCTTTTGCAATTAAAAGCTAGTGAAAGAATCGCTAGAATCATATAATAATAACCTACTGCCACCATCCAATAAGATTTTCATATCAAGTTCTCAAATAGTTTGGTCAGCTAATATGACCTTTTTTAGATTTTATTGGTAAAATAATAAAGTTTGAGTAATAAGTTTTCCTTATCATTATACAAAAACTTTGTTTTAATTGCCTCCTCAAAAGAAACAATTCACCTCTCTCACCTGTGAAAATTCAAGAGAATAGTCACAAAGGCCTATTCACTCTCTGATGATCAAATTCCTTCCAGTTCACCATAGAAATTCCGTTAAGAAATTGCAACCTTCAAAACCTAATCAGCTGGTTTTTCTCAATATAATCAGATTGGTAAATTACCAGCTGTTTAAGTTCTGTGGTCGCAATTTTGTGACTAGGATAATAATTTATTATTATCCAACACTGAGTTGTATAATATTTATACATTCTGTAGAAACTCAGTTTTTCGTGTTTCCCTATTTATGTTGTGGGTGTTACTATTCAATTTTTTTCCATGGTTTGATTATTGTCAACAGGAAATGTTTTGAATAGGAAATAAGCGATCCTTTAAAACCTCACCAGAGCAGAGCACTCACTCCGTGTTTGTCCATCGTAACGCGATAAAAGCTCTGGAAAGCTCTAGAATGTTACTGATTAATTTTACTTTGTGAAAATATAAACAACCAAAACCTTAAATAGCGTTTTAATTTCCTCTCAATTCTCGATGAATGGGGTGGGATCCGAGCATTGGCTCTAACTTCAATACTGATTTAGTTTGATTTGGAGTGTAAAATACACTTATTTTAAGTAAAGATGAATTTGAATAAAGTATTCGGTATTAACTATGGAAGAAATTAAATTACCGCAAACGCCATGAATTAGCCACATTTAACTTCTATCAATGCCTTTATTATGATTTCAATTTCTTGTTTGAGGTCGGTTTGCGTTGTCATGGTTTTGAATTCTGCTGGAAAACGTTTCATCTAAGCACAGTATTTTTAACATACGAAATTGATGGCGAGTTTTTAAAGTATCCACAAATCGGTGTGTGATTTAATGAACATTTCCAGAAAGAGCCATCTAATAGCTGTAATTTGCTTCGATAGAAATTTTGTTAGCATTCAGAGATTTGTTTAAAACATGTTGCTTGATTATTTCCATGTATTCAAAATGCCTCTCTAAGAAAGGACATCTCTCATCTGAATTCAGTAGGTTTTTCGTACCAAAACAACGCAAACTGACCTCTAATAAGAAATAATAATTACAAAAAAAAACTATGGATACAATAAAAAGTTGACCCAAATGATCCACAAGTAAACTGGAGCTGGTTAAGCATAAGTACTGTTTACTTTGTGCGTAATGAATTAAACATTTATTTTTCCAAAGCATCGGAAACCCGTTCTACTTAGATGATCTTTCGACGCTACTAACACTTTCCAAGTAAAGCAACATCGAAATCACATTGAATTTTTTCTCGCTTAGGATACAGTTCCAAAACTATAGTTTTAATCAATAAACTGCGTTCCAACTTGGCAAGGTGTCACCTTTCCAACTTCAGCAATCAATTGTCTTCAGTAGGGAGACAGCTTGATTCTATAACAATAGACCTTTGAGATTTGCTATTAACCTTTGTCTCTTGATCCTTATTAGTGTACTTAGGCACTCTTTTTTACATTAAGTTTTAGCAAATATAAGTAAAAATGTTTTATTTTTAATCTACTATTACTACTTCAAAAAAGCTATATTTTCATGTTTATAGAGATGCGTTTTTCTAGACTCTTGATTCAAAATTAATGTTTATTGTCTAATGAACAAACTATAGTAGAAAAACTAAGTGAAAAGTTGCACATTTCACACCTTCAATTCTGATAAATAGCATGGAAACTTTTATTTTATAATATTCAGTAGTGTCTTTTGATTAAGATGTCCGAGATAAATATGTTTTTACTTTCCTTCTTATTTCCGTTTCCAGGTTGTCCCTCGGGGCTCATAGCTGCATTTTTAATATCCCATCTTTTTTAGATCAGGATCCCGACTCAATTCAACTGATTATGTAATTAAATTAAATGAAAGTTGGTTATTGATATGAGTAGTCTTTTGATAAACTATAGTGCATGCAAATAATTATGTTTATTTCGTTTCTTTAAAATAAAATCTCACAAATATGGTACTTTTCAAAAAATGTGTGCAGTAAAACAAAACTATCTGTCCTACTTTTGCGTATTGGAATCAATTTAAATTTAATAAAGGAAAAAATTATGTTTCAATTTTATTTTTCTTCTGTACTTTACCAACTCAATCCAAAATTTTGCCGATAATTTCTTTTTGGAATAATGATCAATCCTAAAATAATTTTTTTTCTTCCAAAGTAATTGGAATTGGAACTGAAACTGTACGAATAGTGCAAGAATATCCGTTTTAAACTGGTCATTCTTTTAAACTGGCCTCTATAACAAAAGTAGCAGAAAAAATATCGCTATTTAACATTACACTTGCAAAATAGGGTATGAATTGTGCCCTTCCTCACTCTTCTTAAACGCAAGAATAAATAATTTTTCTTGGTTTTTGCTAACAATGACTAAGTTTTTTGCGTTTTATTCTGAATTTTGATTTACTGTTATGTTGCATGATAACAATAAAAACAATGTGATCATGCTTCTGACAGGACTACAGTATTATGAGGATATCAGATTTCAAGATATTTAAGGTTTTTCATTCAAACAAAAACACTAATTTTAATTTAGATATGATTAAGTTTTTAAGTTTGATAACAATACAATGGTAGCGAGTGTGTACATAACAAAAAATAAATCACTGAACGTTGACTGATTGCGAATGTCATATAAACATTAAGAATTATATACCTAAAAAATGTATTTGCAACAACTAAAATGAAGGAGGTTTGTGTTAGTTTTAAGATACCATTTGTTTTTTTTTTTCAAGAAATTAAAATCCCCTAAGTTGAGCTAAGGTCTATTTGAATGTGCATGCTTGCGTTTGGCCTTGGTACACAATAAGATAAACTCAAGGGAAATAAAGAGCTCCCAAACTTATGATGGTAATATATCAAGTTTATCTACCATTCCGTACAATATTGGCAGCTAGAGACGATTCAACTTGGAAATCTCTGCTATAAGATATAGGGAAATAATGCATATATAGTGGTATACTTTTTAAGAAATAATAACTTAAAATACGAGTTTTTGAATAAAGATAAATAAATAATCAAGACGTATTCAAGAATGTTCATTAATATACAGTATAAATAAAACAATTAAATCAGTTTATATACTGAATTTATTTATTTTACTATATATAAGTATTGAAAATCACAGAAAAATGATGGCACTTTCAGATCCCTAAAGGACATGTTCGTAAGCTCATCCACAAATGAAGTATCTGATTCTTCTGTGGCTCATCCAAGCTTTTATATTTTGTGTTGCTGAAGGCTTAAACAAAGTGATTTTTCAAAAAATGCTCTACTTTATGCCTGATAACATGTTCTTAATGTGTTAATGTTCTCTTTCTTCATTAAAAAGAGATTGTGAATAACTTTTTTTTGACAACATTAAATTTGAGTAAATTATATTTATTTTGTTTTGGAATTTCAGCTACGTAACAACAATTAATGTTACCAGATTGTAAACTAGTGACATTTAATTATCAGCCAAATGTATAAAGACCGAAACTACAGTATATTGGACCTAACATCAGGATTTGAGTATTTTACAAACTTTTTAGTTGTCTTTTTTTAGTCTCAAGAATGCATGAATACCAAATAAATCTTTTGTGCTTGGAAACATATTTAAAATAGAAAACAAACGTTAATAAAAAGAATAAAATAAAGAAAGAGTACCTTTTTTGGGTTTTAACTCCAAAAATAAACAATGAGATTAACCACTCTTAAAATGTTTGCTTACATACATTAGCGGTCAATAATAATAAAATGGTTATGTTTTATTCGCAGATATTATCAACAGTCTCATAAGCTCAGGGACTTCGGCCAAACTGTGCTCGAATGAACGAATGGGTCTTGGTGACCATACTTTCTTATTGTTCAGTCGAGAGAGTGGCACACATTCTTTGATTTAATTTTCATTAGCATTTTGTTTCGTATTTTTCTTTTATTTATTTCCTTTTCCCTGTTTTCTAATCAAATGTCAACCTCATGTATTTACTTTTCTCAACTCATCTGTTTTAATTCTTACACAACGTTTATTTTTCTTTTTTAAAAAACAAACAGTTATAACTTTAATTTTGATTTTGGCAAACATACTTAAGATAATTTTAATAAAACTGAAAATGTGTTAATTTTATAATGAGAAATGAAACTAATGTATTATCTAATGTATACAAATTGTAAAATAGTATATTTATTGATTTGTATACATCTTTATTCCTGAGTTTCATTTGATAATACATTAGTTTCATTTCTCATTATAAAATTAACACATTTTCAGTTTTATTAAAATTATCTTAAGTATGTTTGCCAAAATCAAAATTAAAGTTATAACTGTTTGTTTTTTAAAAAAGAAAAATAAACGTTGTGTAAGAATTAAAACAGATGAGTTGAGAAAAATAAATACATGAGGTTGACATTTGATTAGAAAACAGGGAAAAGGAAATAAATAAAAGAAAAATACGAAACAAAATGCTAATGAAAATTAAATCAAAGAATGTGTGCCACTCTCTCGACTGAACATACTGCCCGCCTTAAAGCGACGTAGCTTCAACATATGTCTTCATCAGCAGCAGGTAGCGGGAAGACTTTTGTTACTGGTCTGGTGAGTGTTCCTGTAGAAGTCTGGAGTTTCACAACACGCACAATGTCATCTGACCCAGGATAAACAGCAACAATCCGAGCAAGTGGCCAGTTGAGTGGGCTTGAATCTGAATGTACTAAGACAAGTTCGCCAACTTCAATGTTCTTGCCGCGGCGAGTCCACTTTGTTCTTTGTTGTAGCGTATGTAAATATTCTCTGCTCCATCGACGCCATATATGGAGGTGAAGTTGTTGCACTAAATGCCAGTGTTTTAAACGGTTCTGAGGGATCTGAGAGTTGTCGGGTTCAGCAAAAGAAATGAGAGGGCTGCCAATTAAAAAGTGTCCTGGCGTTAATGCTGTGAAGTCAGATGGATCACTTAAAAGCGGAGTGAGCGGTCGGGAATTCAACATAGCCTCAACACGTGTTGTAAGTGTAATAAACTCAGGCAGGGTTAATATTGTATTTCCCATAACTCTTATTAAGGACAGAGTTTCTGTAATGCATACTTGTAGCCATTGTGTCCTTATATTGCATTGAGGGAATTATTTCTTTGCAACGACAAACAAAATCTGATAGTAGTTTTTTGATGAAAGTTAAAGATTTGGTATTTAGCCAAATTTATGGTGTAAATTACTTGCTTCACTCAGAAACTCCATAACATCAACAAAATAAATTCAATCTTTACTTGAAAAAATAATTTATTGTTTCAACTCGTATTTCTTTCTTTATTTCGTCTTCGTTGATGTCAGTTGCTTCAGAAATAGAATGTAGGATATGGATTGCTGTAAACCCTGAAACAAGAAATCACAGAGAAAGTCACTTTTGATAAATAGCCCCTGACACAACCTCTTCCCCCACACAACTCGTCTAGTAACTGCATTTTGTACTAAGATTGGGAAAAAGTTAATGTAAGTAAATAACGATAAAAAAAGAAAGAAAATAAAAAAAATAGAAGAAAAACTTACGTGCAAGAATGTTTGAAGAGACGCTGTTATGAAGCCACCGCCAGTGAGTCTGTCCGGACGGTGGCAGAACTGCATCATGATGATGAGAGAACTCTTGAAACTCTGAGGACAGTTGTACCAGTCACAGCAGTACAGTGCTCGGAACAGCTCGTTGCACTAGAATTAGAGTTACTTAAAATTTTATTTTGAAAGTTCCAATGTCGGTACTGGTGCTAGAACACTGAACTTGGCAAATCAGCGTCTTATTAAAAATCAGCCGATAAAAAACCAAATATGTTTCTTAGTGGTATAAATGTTTTATTTACTAGCTAATATTTTCACATTAAATATAAGGTTATTGTTGAAAATTCCTCCAAAGCTGATAAGAAAATAAAACTGGTGAAATCGACTCAGGCTTTTGCTTTTCTTTTAAAATCTAATTACAGCAATACCGAGATTTAAAAAACCACAGGTCTCAATCTTTTTCATCATCAGGTCGAATTCCAATACTTTAAACATAAACATGAGTCCATCGTCAAATACAAACAAGCCAAACATTATCAATTAAACATGCGAAAAATAGAATTTAAACATATACCGACCTGTAGGTGAACACCGAATGGTACAGTGTAGGGTTATTAATTTATGGCAGAGATATACTACTAGTGTTTTCAGAGATTTTTTGGAGGGCATTGGACTCTAAAAGAAACTTTAGGAGTAATTTTTCCGAATTCCGATTTAAAGCACTCAAATAAAAACCTCCGCGACAAAAAATGAAAATGTCAACATTTTAGAATTGTCAATCAGAATCATTATTTTAATAATACGTATAACAGTTATGTTTGGTATCATTTGTTTGCTGCATATTTCATCTTATCGAAGAAGACTACAATATTTTATTTTATAGTACTTTTACCTATCAGATCACATTGATCTTCAGAAGCCGGTTGAAAATAAATTGGTCTCATTTTATGAAATTTTTTTAAATTTTTATAATTATAAGTAATAATTTTAATTTAATTTGTTTGTCTTGTTTAAAGATAATACGCATTTACTACAGTCAACTTGGCAAGAAATTCAGAATAATTCAATTAAAATTTACTTTTATTTTTGTAAAGTATACAAGTATTTGTTTAACTATTTGTAAGAACAATTTTAGGCTAGATAATTTTTTTAAGTACTGTTTTCAATCTGTGCTAAAATTAAAATTCTTTAAAATTATTACCGCATCGGTAAGTCTTTGCCCATTCCAGCAGAAGATAAAAAGCAAGTAGTAGGAGAGAAACAGGATGGGACTGGACTTGACGATTACTTTGGTTGGTCGTTTAGTCTGGAACAAAATATTTTTGTTTGGTTTACCTTCAAATAATAATTTAGCTATTGCCAATTTTCAATTAAAAAAATAAAAGGTCAAACAGCTTTAAACTGACTCATATGTAAAATAGTATTTGGGTTTTTTTAATCTTACGTAATACATGTTGAATGCCAAGAAGCAAGAGTGTGATACTGTGAATAAAGCTTGCGTAAAGAAGATGTAGCGGTGGATCTTTGATACATCGTGAATCACACTGGAACAACAAACCGTTCATAACACAAGAAGGTAATATGCCTTAATACTAAGAAACTAAAATGTCACAGTTTATTATATACATCAATTGACCAAATCCTATGTCAGTTTTGTAGCTTCTACTGTTAGCAACTGATTAACAGTTAAACAAATTATAACATTACACCAATTGTTTAAAGTTTAAAAATCGGATCCACAAATATCTATTTGAGTGAACAATGTTAATTTATCCTGAAATACCCTCAAAAATTATTATTCAATATCTGCGAAAAGTTGTAATGGATTCTGAACAAAGATATATAAAGAAATAACTAATTCTTGTACTAATTTTAAAATTATAAGGTGCGACTATAATGTACGGATCCGGATATTTGCCAAACCTATAATATAATTTGACCTATTTCACATCGTAAACTTCTTAATAAATTATCATTACCTGCACCATGTAATTGAAGCGAATCACTTCTAAGTGACCAGCTGCTTATATTCTGTCAAAGCTTTCAATGACATGATGTCGACTGTAGAACATGTGATGAGTAAACATTCATCAGCACCAGTCTCAGAATCAGAGTTTGGGGACTCATCCCGAAGGATTGCGATGGTATGGGTATTGGGGTGATATATGGGATCGGGTTGGTACGTAGGATTGGGTTGGTATATGGGATCTGAGCGGTGTATGGAACTGGGGTGTTGCATGGGATTGGGGCGTTAATGGGATTAGGGTGGTGTATGGGATTTGGGTTGTATATGGGATTCGGACAGTATATGGGATTGGGGCGGATGGGATTGTTCATAGGCGAAAAAGGTCCATACTATTCTTATGGAGTACTTTTCTTTTTACAGCTAACTTAAGTATAAGTTCTAGTTATAAATACAGTATACAACTGAGGATCGGCAAATTAAATCCCAATTTTAAAAATGGTTTCGATTACAGTGACCACGACTTAATGATAACCTACCTCCTGATTTTTCGATGATGCTTTACAAAATCACGAATAAATGCTGTAGTGTCTGACTCGGAGCAGCAAAATGTTCTGAAGCTTGAATAATCATCCACATTGATATATTGCATTCGCTCTTTAAAAAGGTTGCCATATGAAGGGAGTACGACATCATTGGCCGTAACTGAGTCTTCAACAAAACATAGGTTTTCATCTTGTCGGTGGTATTTTCCATCCTCAAACTTGAAATGTTCCAATTGTTTTATCAAAAAATATACTTCCTTTACTATCACTATGTTAGATACAATAACAAATGGGCTCATAAAATCGTAAGTGATCAGCATATAGATTCCGCCCAGCCCTTCATAAACCCAGACGGCAAAAAATAAGGATGTTGGAAGAGGTTGATTATTGTCGATAAACGGAATCCAACACGGAACCAAGACCTCACGGTAATAAATGGTACCGCTAACATAAAAGGAAAATGAAGTAATACATGTAAGCCATAAAACAATCATCATTGGTGAGTCTTTTAGACCAAAGTTAACCCAGGATACAAAATCCCGCTTTATTTTGTCCATAGTGGACTTGTAAAGCTTTGATGTTTTTTGAACTGCATAGAAAATATATAAAGTATTACAGCCCAAAAAGTACATATGCATTATGTCAAAAAGGTCTTCCCATTGTTTATTTTGAATATACTGGAGCACTTTGAGAGTAACCATGAAAAATAGAGGGATCCAAAACGAAATGAAGGCGACAGGCCATACGGAGTTCAACAAAAATGTACTTAGCTGAGTGTCCAGTTTTTTCCTCTCTGGCAGTGCACCGGAGAGGTACAGAAACCAAGCCACCAATTTAAAATATGGTTCCAAGAACTTTTCCTTCATAGTTGCAAATAGTCCCCTAGCTGCAGTCTGCTTCTCACTGTGAAGCATAATCAATACAAAGTAAATATGGCTGTGTTACATTAGGCTGAAGAAATCTGCAGTGATTGCAGTAAAATATTAATTTGAAAATATGATAATATTTCAAATTACACCTTAGCTACTTCTTAGCTTTTTACTGTAACTTCCTTCGCTATACTTAGCTATTTTACGCTTCATTTTTCAAAAATATGCTTTTGGTATTGAACTAGTAACCTATTAACACGGAATTTCTGTCTGGGTCATGTCTAGGTCAAAGATTGATCATAGTTTAATCATGGTTTTTCAACTGAATAGATTTTTCAAATTAACTAAGATAATATACATTGTAGACTGCCTTTAAATGAAGTATAAAAAATCCTACATTAGTTTCTGTATTCATGGTGCCGTTTTCAAGGGGTTTTTTTTATCATGGATTCACTCAAGAGTTTCAAAGTTATGTAAAATAGTATATTATGTTATGTTATGTTAGTTCCCACGCGAACCAGAGGCGAGTGCGGAATTTTCATGTGAGTACGGTGAAACTTACCGAGCGTGTGACATACGGTACTTTACATCATACTTCTCAGAAAAATTTATTTTTAATCATAACGTATTCCTTTCATAAACCGTTACGTTTCTCAGTTCTTCAAACCTAACTTATAATAAACAAAAAAATCACTCCAACCAAACCAAATCGGGAGATGGCAAATTAAGTTGTTTTGATAATATAAAAATATACTATTCTATGTATAATTTATCAACACGTTTTGCCAAAACTCTCAAACAGCAAAAACACAAGAATATAATTTCTTGTATTGAATGTTTTTTTTAATGTTCTTGTATTGAATGTTTTTTTCTCAATATGTTGATATTCACATAATTTAATGTCAGTGATTACGTACAATATTTTAATCGGTCTACTTTTGTAATTTGGAGTCAGTCATAATGCATGACGATATATCATCGAAATCTTACTTGAAAAAGTCTGAGGGTTTGTAAGTTTACATATACATACATTTTATTGATTTATGTTTCTTTACAGCCAGTCACTGAACCAATTTACATGTTGTTTGGTAGCTAATACTCTACCTAATTTTCATTCCAAAAACTCCTTTGAAAATACGATTCATCGGCTTCTAGTTTTGACCTCGCAAAAGAATGAATGAACCCTATTTAAATGTAAACAGGTTTAATGAATATCTGATGTGATATCACGATAAAGCAAATTTATTCTTCAGAGTTTTAGTAACTTCATACAATTTTTAAATCTTTTAAATAGTTGGCAATTTTTTATGAATACAATGGATCTGTTTTACAATAAAATGGAAACTTAAGGAAAATTATTTATATATTTTAAAATAAAATGATGTTTTTCGAGATGAAACATATCCGTTTAGATCTTTGAGTAAAATCAGTATTTTTATACCACTGCAAAAACGGCAGCATGATATTTGTTGTGGGACTAAATAAGCACTTTTCATCTTTAGGAGAAAAATAATCAGCTGATATTGAGTATGTCAGCTGTTCGTTTTCATTATGTAGTAAAGCTGCAAACGTGTTTACGTCGGCGTCGATGGTGAGTTATGCAATGTAATGAGTAAGGTACTGGTAATCGATTGTAATTCATTGATGCATTGTTATCGGTCGTGAAACTCGCTGATTCTCCAGCCGATAGTTCAATGTGTTCATTACATCAATAGTTGATTATTGCCAATCTAATTAACTAACACAAATAACATATAACACATAATCAACTAACACAAATAAAATAGAAGTTAGCTAATTTTTAAATCGCAAGATCAAGGTGAAAGCCTCTGTAGGAGAAAACTTTTACAGGTAAAAAAGTTAGAGAACCTAACTACCGTAGCTATACGTATATAGAACCTAAAGGGACTCGGTCATTTTTAGGAAAATCTGACCTCGAAAAAAGCACCACTTTAGGCCTTAATAATGAAATATAAACTTTTATACATACATTATACATAGCTTGAAATGGCGACCTACTCAGATAGGTATTTTAAGCCAAATATGAATGGCAAATGAGTGAAGGATGATTGTGGCGCGATCTTGTTGTTTTGTTACTGACTAAGGCTGACATGTTCCTTAGATAGGACTATTAATTAACAGCCCAACAGCCAATGGCGACTAAGGGATCTGCATTTTAATGTGGGATCTGAACCACAAATTTGCCTAGTATACAATTTACGAACTGTCTAGTTATGAGGACGGTCTCATGAACGGATAATTCAATAGTGCGGACATTAATCCCCACTAAGAAACACCGCGTCCACAAGCCATCGCTCATAACTATTAAAAAAGGAATTACGTCATTATCTCTTAAGTAGACCGCTAATCTTTTAACCGGCTCATTTGATTCCAGATTCATGAATAAATCAAACTTTTTATTCCGAACAAATTATACCATTAAAGGAAAGAAAGAAAAAATATAAAAAAATCAGTAGCCTTTCTAAATATTTCTATACCTCTAAAGTAAAACAAGCATTATCAACTTGTATTTCCAAACAACATTATTTTCTTTGAAATGACGAGGTATTATTCTATTTCTGTTGTTTTCTATTAATGGGCAACACTCACCATTTTCCTTCTCAGTCTGAAGTCTTTTTTAATTGATCTTTCTTTACTTCACACAAAAACGTACATTCAAAGTCATAAAAATACACAAATGGAGGATCTCATTTGTAAATCGACGTTTCCGAGTTACAGTAGTTCGAGCCGATTCCGCGCCCGTGTGACCGAACATCTTGTTGTGGTAAATAATAAATCTTTTCGACGCAAGACATTTTAATCGTCTTGCAAAACATCGTAATAGCAGAGACGTTCCCGTTTCTGTGAGTTTGTGTGATTGTTTGTGAATAAAAAAAAATAACTGACAAGGGCTTCATCAGGATATAACTCATATTCCGGTTAAAATACGCAGCCAGTGCTGTGTCCCGGTCTTAAGACGTATTAAAGGTATTAAAGGTACGACAAAAGAAAAAATGTCGAATATTACCCAACGTTAAAAAAATTACAGGAATCTAATCATCCTCCAACAAACAATAATTCAAATAATGCTACATGTAAAGAATGTGACAAAATATTCACCTCTATTAATGGGAATATATCTTTACATGTCGCAAAGTCACATCCAAAAATATAAGGAGACAAAGTAAATACAAAATATGAAGAATCATAATCTATTACGGTAACATATACTATGAGTACGGTAATAAAGACATAATTTTCATTCCAAATAATCTTAATGAGCAATGTGTTCAAACTTTTAACTGTCAGCAGTACAAGACTAGAAAAGGCATGTGATCGGTTTCCCCTTCCTTCAGGTTCTATATATCAAGATCCCACTGCCAAAGTTTTGAAGGAATTGTACCCAATTGTTTGTATTTAAGGGCCCCAAAAGAAAATTTATCAAGATCCTAGACTTCAATCTCACTTTATTGTTCATGCCAATTACAACTCGAAACAACTAATAGTTGGAAAGTACAAAGTACTAAAGGCCAGTTTATATCAGTAAAGTAAGTCAGGAAGCGGCCTGGTGTAGTGGTAGAACGTGAGACATTAGCTCCCACGGTCCCGCGTTCAAATCCCACCAATCTCCAATGGCAATTACAACTGGGTTGGGTTGAATTTTGGTAATAAAACCCACAAAACTTAACCCTCCCAAGACAGGAGTAAATGTCATTTGGATTTGGCTGCCAAACTAATTTTATACCAAAAATATAAGTTTCTATTTCCTTATAAATTTCTTGAAAATACAGATTTCAAATTCAAGTCTGCAACCAGTATAATGAGTGATCTAATAAATGGCAGGTCTAGGACGAAGTCTCATAATAATTTAATATTTCTCCATTACTTCTTTTTTTACTGCTACACATTGCACTTTACCGTAAAACCTGTTCCTCATTAATTTTTGGATAACACAGTCATGTAAATAGTAATTATTCGGACGAGTTGGAAAACTAGCCTGATCATACTATTGAAAGGGGGGTAAAGGGGGAATAAACCCCTCAAAATTTTTTTTGGGATTTTATGTAGAAAAATAAAAGTTATAAAATTCTTGTTTAGACCATTAAACTCAGCTTAAAAAACAAATAATATTGTACCTTACAGTGTTGCTCTATTTTCATTGGTTACCGAAATATCGCTAGTGAAACACAGTACGTTGTCCCAATGTTAACCTTTTGGAAAATAAATAAAATTCTATATCTCGCTTATTTATCATCACATCTAAATGAAACTTGGTATATGGCTTCATCTAGTTGATATCTACTGGATAATTACAAAAAACTCTCAATTTTACATTTAAATGGCAGCAAACCTGTATACTCATTTCCCATGTTATTCTTATGGAGAAAATTATTGTATGTTCATTTTGGGATTCGAGTATATTTTACTTATTTTTGGCTCTGTCTGAATGATTTATTTAATCATTTGGAATTCACTGAGTGTGCAGGTCTGCTGCAATGGGGTATTTATTATTATCGTTTGTCCAATCTTTCCTGCTGAACAAATTTGCATACTTTTGTTATTTATTTTCTAATCATACACTCACTCTAGTGGTAATATCTCAATATTTCAATTAACTTTTTTTTAACTGGTGTAAAAGGATTTTTACCTCCTTCATTTTCTTATCAGAGGTAGATAATATTAGCTTTAAGTCCCTTCCCTTCCTCATCATCATAAACATTATTTTTTGACACTCCAGATACACAATCTTTTCTCAGTTAATTAAATGTAATGTCCTTAAACATATTTTGATGTTCATCATCAGTTTATTTATAATCAGTTTTTGGTTTAAAAAATAAAATAATTGATTAGGTTCTAAGAGAAAGGAAACCCGAAAGTCGTCATATCAGTATCAGAATGTCAAACAAAAAAAGGAACTTGGTGGAAGAAGGAGGTACATGGAAGGTTTTTTTTGGTAACATTCATGAAATGATGTAGTGATTCGAAATACAGTATATTAAAATCCATCTCTAATGGCTGTAATAATCAAAATACACAATTTTTTTTCAAAAATATTGAACAAAAACGTTCAAGCAAAAAACTTTGAGGTCAAAAATTTCAAACGTTGCTTTTAGTTACAAACTGGCCTCTTACACAGACCCATTATGAGAAAAAAAATAACTTCAGTTATAATATCAATGCTCATGTATTTAACTTAATGTATACATAAATATAAGCATGTCTTCAATACAGCCCTTGATTGCATTCAGCTTGGTTACTGTTTTTCAGGAGTCAGCTGTTTCAGCAGTAAAATGTACGATATGGATTGCTGTACACCCTGAAACATAAAAAATTACATTAATGACATTAGGGCTGGTTCACATTAGTTGAGCAAATGACTGGGCTGATTTCTGGGGAAGGGGAAGCTTCTGGCACTTCCTGATTTTTCGTGAATTTTTTGGCAGTGAAAGGGGAAATTTGATCTTGTACTATTGTTATGAATGAGCAATAAAATATACGATTAAGGGGTTGATATTAAATAAAATAAAAATTTACTTAGAAAAGCCTTTAAAATTCACCATTTTAATACGAGTTTGGTGTTTGAACATACAATTCATACATCAGATGATTTATACCTCAAGGTTACGGCATTATTACATAGCAAATTGCCATTGGTGATTGGTGGGATTCGAACGCGGGACCCTGGGAGCTAAAGTCTCGCGTTCTACCACTACACCAGGCCGCTTCCTGGCTTACTTTACTGATATAAACTGGCCTTTAGTACTTTGTACTTTCCAACTATTAGTTGATGAGTTTAATCTTGAAAGCTTTGCTCCCTTTATATTTAGGGAAGCAGCAGAAAAGTGACCAGGCATGGATACAAAGAATGTTACAATATGTGTAAAGGCATATAATTTTAATCAAAATTCATTTCTAAGACTTAATATTATTTTTTGAACAGATTTTAATTTTCTCAGAGTAGGAATGTTTATAATGTGACCATAAAAAACATCTCAGTGAAAGTTGATTAAGCTTAAGGGAATTGATAATCTGCACTTTAAATCTGAAGTACCCTAAATCACCCTTAACGCGTAGCCACATTCACACATATGATGTGAATCAAAAATAGTAAGTTTAAACATCTATTGAAGGTAAAATTAAACTATAAAATTGATTCAATCTTCTCCAGTTTTGTGAAAGTAGTATTTTTGGAAAACACCCCCCTTCCTGTGGCAAGTTGGCTTGAGGACATTCTATAAAAAACAACATGCCTTCATGTCAGTTTATAATTTCTAAGTGTATAATAGAATGAAAGTACTTGGTACACTTAACAAACTTCCTTTTTACTTACAGAAAATTGTTATTTGGCAAGGATAAATGTCTCAGTCAATATTAAGAATATTAAAAATGTTAAAATATTCCATTACTGACATTCTAGATTTATGAATCATACTCATACCTTGTTGAATTTATTTGTAGTAAAGCTCAAAACTAATTTAATAAACAAGTTACGTACTTTTAATAATTGGTATAATTATTTATTGAGATTTGTTTACTTTATAACTTATCATGGAGTTTTTATTGGTACTTTTATTAACATACTTTCAGGTTGTAGAGAAAAACACAAATATTCGATTGGAAAATTGTATCACTTTCTATTTTACTTCTTCACCTCCAAACCTCCTCAATATATATATATATATATATATATATATATATATATAGAGGAGGTTTATTCCTTGTCATATATATATACGACATACATTATTTCACCCTTTTACACTAACTTTACTACCTGATTGCATACAGCAACTGGTTCTGAAGAGGAGATAGAATTAAGGGAAAGAGAAAACTCACATACAAAAATGTCTCATAAGACGCTGTGATGAAGCCACCGCCAGTGAGTCTGACCGGACGGTGGCAGAACTGCATCATGATGATGAGAGAACTCTTGAAATTCCGAGGACAGTTGTACCACTGGCAGCAGTACAGGGCTCGGAACAGCTCATCACACTGTAAGCAAAGTAATACATTGACGTGTCCTTTTTTCATTGACAAAAACGTATTTTATTCATTGCTTTCTCTCACCAAATTTTTTTTACTACATATTGTAATATAGGTTTGCAAATGATGAGTCACTTCAGGCTCCTGCAGTTTTTCCATATCATGCCATAGAACAAGCAGTTCCATCGTTATAGTGATCGTAAAAAATGGCATTCTTCTTTCAAAATAGTACTTGTACAAAATTGTTAAATCATGATCATATTTTATGTTTAAAAATTTTAAGGACATCCGAAAAAGTTCTTCGTAATAAACCATACAACTCAAAAATTTTGATGGAGGAGATGAACCTCCCCCCACCCCCCTACCCCCCCAACTCCCCACCTCCGACCCCCAGAACCACGCTAGTGCTATGATGTTGGGATGGGTTATGATTGTGTTGTTACTGACATTGACCAGTAAATTCATTTTGTCAGTGTTTTAGCCCAATAATCAATGGCATCTACGTCCAGGTTTAAACCTTGATAAATTTTTCTTCGGATGCCATTGCTTAGTAATTGATCTTGGACGTTGATTTATGAAGCAAGCACTTTTTACCTGTGCCACTCAACCAATTCTGTTTTTTTGAACTTACCTTGTCTGTAAGCCTTTGCCCATTCCAGCAGTAAATATACAACATGTAGAGCGAGAGCAGTAGAATAGGACTTGTCTTGACAATTATTTTGATTAACCGTTCTGTCTGGAAATAGAAAATAGATTTGCTATTATTGATTCCAATTACAAAACAAAAATAATGGTATGCTCTCAGTTTTATCGATGAATCTGCATGTATTAATAATTTAAAACTTCATGCATGCTACTCAATTTGCTCAGCGAGCTACAAATGGTTTTAAAGAATAGATTTTGTGTAACAAGAAAGTTCTCATTGCTGTAATGAAAGTCATAAAGGAAAACTTGTAAAAGAGCGGGATACTTTCTATTGCAGAATAAAATAACCCAATTGCAGCAGACCTGTATACACTCAGTGAATTTCAAACACTTAAATCATATTTAAACCTAACATTGTGAGATAATCAATGACTTCTTAACATTCTTCAGTGACTTTAAAGAGAGTTAATTTCTTTATGGAGAGTGAGTATGCAGGGTTTCTGATATTTTTCAATCAACGCCCAATAGGCCTCAGCCAGAAGAAGCCATATACCAAGTTTATTTTATTTAATTTTATTTACAATGACTATGCATGCCCTTACATGCAGTATCTGTGTGAGCCGTAGACTAGTCAAAAAAAGTTGATGTTACTACAAGTTTAACTTAAAATTGCTATACAGGTGATACAAAAAAAAAATAAAACTATCATTTATAACAAAAATTGGCTAAAAAGAACTTTACAGCTCTGACTGTTGTGATTTAGGTATACAGAGAGGCTATAGAACCCTAAGAGAAACTCTGATTATTAATGAGGTACTCATGGAGGCTGTAGAAGCATTTTTGAAAAAGAATGTTAATCGCAAGCTTCTTAAACTTTTTTTAACTGGGCTCATTTTAAATTTGGTTGGGGTAATGGTTATAAATTTTTAAACAGAAATATGAGGGTGAATTCTCAAAAAAATTTGTTCTATGGATGGGATATTGTATAAGTGAAGAATTTCTAGTGGAGTATCAATGATCAAAGTTATTTCCAAAAACCTATGGAAGTTGTATTTGACAAACTAGAAACACTGAAGAGCAAACAAAGATGGGAATAGGAAGAATAATGAGAAACTATTGAAATTTTATCAACATGAATCTCTTGGTCCTGTGCCAGAGAGAATTTTGATTACTCGTTTCTACATCTTAAAACTCTTGAGTGCCTCTGTTTTTATAAGATACCCAAAGTGACAGGCTTACATATTTGTCAGTGTATGAACTATTTTGATCTATATAAGCTATGATAAATATAATATATATATTTGAAAGCCCTTCATCTTTAGATGTGTATGTTAAAAGTCCTATGTCAAGAAATATAGAAGGTTTAGAACTGTATGTATTTACCATAGCCTGTATGCAGGATTGCTGCCACAGTAATGCAAAAATGGAGGATTTTAGGCTTGAACAACAATATATCTCAACTTTATAAAGCTTCTTACCAAGTTTTGTTAATTTATATGTTGAGAAATAAGTGTGTGGTAAAGAATATTTTTTATTTCTCTCAGGATAACAAAGAGCTACTGCAATGTGTTTTTTTTCATACTGGAAATGAGGTTGAAATAGCTCATATCCACACATGAAATACGGGCCCTCTACGCCACCCGCTCCAGTGAGCAAAGCGACGAACAGGGGTCTCCAGCCTCTTTGTGACATCGACAGCATTGATGTCGAGGCCCCGCCTTGAGGCGGCATAAGGGGGAGGTGACATCCTGGAAGCCTCCCCGCGTATACCTGCTGAAAAACCCCTCGCTTGCTGTCATCACATCCATTGCGATCGACCTGAGCGTCTGCTCATGGCAACATCAATCTGGGTTACATGCGGTAATGCAAGCATGGCCAAAAATTTGGTTTGTCTAGCGCTTGTGTCATGCTGCTCACAGTTCAAACTATAAGACACATTTGAGGCTTTATAGCACCTGACATTCAAACCAATGATTTTATCAAATATTAAATGAGTTACGGTGTGCTTGGGATAAATTGTACTGAAATAAAAACAAAAAGTAATTATGTTTGCAGCTATGGCTATTTCTAGCTTTGAGATCGCTCTGGAACCGAGCAGTGGGATAAAAAACAACATATAGGTAAAAATGGTTAGATCCAAAAAGATCTTCAAAACAATAAAATATCTGTTAAACGTCTCAAATTAACAATCATGTAAAACTAGCATACACGAGTAACTAATGCGTGCTAAGCCAAACTATTCATTACTAAGTGTGAAATATGACAAAATGAATTTGATCAACAACCAACCTTCAATGGACAGTGCTGCAGTATGCATTATAGGCATGCATCGATAGCATGGTTTATGTAGCAAGACAAAAATAAATAAACGGTATCAGGAAACTGACACATACTTTCTCCCTTCAAGTAATTTAAAACCAGAAAACATATTTAGTGAAATAAAACAAATTAACAATTAATTATCACACAAATATATGCCAAATGTTATCAAAAACGGTTAGTAAATAACGGAGATATCGATTTTTAAATATTTGCCATGAGAATAACATTGGACAACGTACTGCGTTTACCGCCGAACTAAAATATCAATTATCTCCGCAACCAATTGACATAAACTCATGATTCAAAATACTAGATTATTTAGTTTTTCAAGTCAAATTTAATGGTTGCAAGTATATTTTCTTTAGAAGTCACAGATTTTGTGAAATTTCAAAAATATGAATTTTTTAACACTTAAACCCCCATAGCTTCTGAACCTGAATTTTTACAGACATGCGGGTGGTGTCATTTTGTTTGTCATCTTAAGCACTAAAAACCATGAAATTTTTATCAAAATCGTTAGAGCCGTTTTTGAGAAATTTGGATGTTTGTCATTTTTTATGGGTTTTTATGGTGTAAATACCCTTAAAAATCAAAAATTCAAAAAAATGAAAAATACGCCTGGAGATACCACCGCTTTATACCTACATGCCAAATTTCATGAAAATCGGTCCACTGGTGTCGTCTCTAGCTTTGTTTACATCCACACACACACACACACATACATCCACACACACAGACAGACAGACACCACGCCAAAAACCATTTTTTTGGATTCAGGGAGCACTAAAACGAATATATCCACTACCAACTCAAATTCGAAAATTTTGACGAAAACAATACTTTCTCCATATACATTGTATAGGGGGGAGAAAGTAAAAAGGGAACAAAAATCTAAACAAAAGTTGCTTAAGTGTGGATATCACTTACATAATACATGTTGAAGATCAGGAAGCAAGAGTGACAAATCGTAAACAAAGCTTGAGTCAGGAATATATAGTGATGAATCTTTGATACTTCTCGAATAACACTGAAAATATAGTTAGAATGAAACGTAATGTAAATGGGAGGTTGAAAAAGCTACGTAGCCGATATAAAAGAAATTCCTGTCATGTCCTTCTCTATTGAGCACCCTGGCAATTCAAACTCGCAATGATGTAGGTCTTGCCCTGTCTGGCTTCATATCCTTGCTGCTTTACAAATATGAATGGAACATCTGTATATATAATCCCTTTTTGAAGATTTATAAAAGTTTGACAACTGGCCTTCAGACCAATTATCGTGCCTTAATCAGGTGAGAAAATAAATATCCTCAAATCAATTAGGATCCTCCATCATGAAGTACCCCCCCCCCCCCCCCATTTAAACTAACAAAGATACTTTGTGCCAACAATTTGTAAAGATTTTTATTTATTTTGCCTTGTGACTTTTAATATCCAAACGTCCCCCAGGGACTAACAATTAAGGGTCTGGGAGCAGAGCCCCTAGTTAGTGAAGCGAGTATCTATATAAAAAGCCAAAAATTCCCCCAGAACTTTTGAGAAAACTATATGTCTGTCACCAATCAACCCAATACTTGAATTAATTAAAGGTCTTGGTGAGAAAATTTGCAGAAAAATGTTAGATTTTTGATGAAATTTCGCCTCAGGGCACGAATATAAAAAAATGCAGAACAGCTGATCCATTAATTTAATTTTCAGTCATTGTTTTTACACCAAATTTGTTTTTTACCAGTTGCTGTTCACTGATAATTTAATTCTGTAAGTGAATTGGTCCCCAAGAAGTATCCCAAACTAGGATAACCTCTTAAGCTACGCTTCACATGAATTCTCAGTATCTTGGACTGGATCAATATGGCGACCTAAGGTTTTATGAATTAGCATATCACAGTACCTCTTTGCTCCCCAGCCATCTTTCCAGTCCAGGCAGAGGATTGACGCTCCTGCAAATGTTCAACCTGCCACCCCCCCCTTCCTCCACCAAACACCCAAAAGGTTCCCATGACATTTACCCCCAAAATTATAACAGAATTCATTTTACGGCAGTGTGACAAAAATAATTCCTTCCTACACCTGCCCCAGAAAGTGCATTTGATGTTTTTTACATTCATTTAACTTTGCACACGCTTGATTTACTTTGCCCACGCTCAATTTACTTTGTGTACTCCAGTGTTTCAACTTAAGAGCACAAAAATAGTAAAAAAAAACAGTAAGCATTTATTAGTCGGGCAACGTTGTTTATCCATGAATTATGTTGGCAATACTGAATGTAAACAGCTGATGAGCTGTTTGCTCATTGTTGCCGATATGGATGGCAAGTCCTTGTAAGTATCAATAGATCATGTCTCCAATATATCGGGGACCTATAATATCGAAAGGAAAGGACAACGCTAATGGGATTTTATGAGGTGTTTTTAGCGAATTTCATCTATAGGGAACCTATAAGGAATTCATCTATAGGGAATTTCATCTATTACCGTAGGTCTCATGGTAAGACCTAAGCCCGAGACCATGATAACTTTTCATTTTGGGGCCACCAGAAGCAGAAAACATCATTCGTTCGAATTTTATATTATATATATATCTATAAGTATAAAAGAGGATGTTGGTATATATATATTTATATAGTTGGCACGGATAAACTCAGAAACCGCTGGACCGATGGCCACGAAACTTGGTACATACATGTAGAAGTTCATGGAGTAGGTTTATACACCTACAATTTCGTGATAACTTTCAGGGCTTAGCCCTGGGACCGTCTTAAGGTACCCAGGTCTTAAAGGGATTTTGAAAGAATTTGAGTTAGATTTGTTTACTAGCAAAACATATTAAAAGTAAAATTTAAAACAGGTAATGTAAATTAATGGTATTTCTTTCTGCTATTTAACTGTATTTGTTAAAATGAAGATTTGTTACTTGGTGCCAGGTGGTCAATGAATTAGACTTTTGCATTTTTTCAAAGTGCAATACACTATATAAAATGGTGATATGTATAACATAAAATTAATAACTGATTACTGAAGGACTCCAGTGATCACTGATCACTTATACTTGAAGGACTTTTTTTATGACAACTAACCGCTATTTAAAGAGGAAGAGTTTGCTACTGTAAAGAATTAATTTTACCTACAGCACTTCAAAAAATTGCCGGGACGGCTCATTCAAACGTTTTGCTCAATATAGAGTCTAAAAACGTAAGACAGCACTTTTTAATAATTACTGGAGTGGATTGTAATTTTTTGTTCAAGGTAAACCCTAAAACCTTAAGAAAATGATCTTTTACAGTGAATAAAATTTCAAGCTATCTTCTTTGGTTCCTCTAACACGTATGCCTTCATGAAGGAAAGAAATAGGATTTGTAATATGCAGGTCTGCTGCGACGGGGGTGCATAATAAAGTTTTAATTAAGGGTAACATATGCGAGCAGATTCAAAGTGCCCTCGAAAAAGCCAAGGGTGCCGTTCCTTATATTGTGCCCCATGATCATCATCAGGGCAAGCTCAGGTACCGTGGAAACGACCATAAATGCTTCTCGGCGTTCGTCTCTGTAAATTGGCCTCTTGAGTGTGTGAGCGCAATCCTCTTCACCTGATAGCACGATCGACTGGACAGCCGACACAAGCAAAACGCACTTGCAAGAGGAAGAACCGCCGATATTGGGCATGAGCCTACCCAGGGCAGCAACACCATTTGGGGCTTTGTCGGTGGGGCGTTGAATATGGTCATATTTTTTATGTACATGCACTTTATGCAGGAATATAATACCCCCGTCGTAGCAGACCTGCGTACTAAGAGCGAATTTCTAAAAACTTTTGCTTTATGGAAGTACATTTGATATGTTCAAAGAAGTAGATACATTAGATACATTAAACTTTACAATAAGAAAAATTATGGGAAAGCAAAACTATATAATTCATGGGTGATAGTGTATGTTTAATTTTAATCGTGAGCGAAGCCACGGGTTCTTCTAGTATATATATACAGGGTGTCTCACCTAAGGTGTCTCAAATGGATTGCGGACGAACTAGTAGTCCTATATAGATGAAACAAAATCATACCCCACTAAATCGACCACAAGGAACAACATAAAAATATTTTTAAGCTTTTTAATTTACAAAGTGTTCCAAAAACCGGGGGTCATGGGTTCGAATCTCAGAATTTTTAAATGTAAACATATGTCATGTTATGCATCGTTTTAAAGCTCTAAATAAGACGAACAATTTGGTGAAAACAGAATTCACTTATCCTTATTCATTTCAAAATGGCAGCCATTTTCGTGAAAAATATTGGTATTTACGGAATACCCTGTATCTCGAGAACTACAAAACGTATTTTTGGTCTGTTTAAAAATTATTAATCCTCGTTAACTCAGCTTTGATTTGATATACGACATGCCAACATTTAGAAAATAAAAGTTTTTGGCAGTACATTTTACTTTTTTTTAATGTTGGTAGCCCTGAAAGTCAAAAAATTTAAATAACACCATATGTCAAATAGCACATCATTTTACTGGTCTTGCAAAGACCAACAACTTTTAAATTTATACCTAGCTGCTACCTTTTGTGCTTTTGTAGTTATAAGCAAAAAACTCCATTTTACCATATAAAGCCCATGTTAAATGTGTAATCTTGAAGACATTTAAATTTGCATCAATTAAACTGCACATTTAACATGGGCTTTATATAGTAAAATATAGTTTTTTGCGTATAACTACAAAACCACCAAAGATAGCAGCTAGATGTAAATTGAAAAGTTGTTGGTCTTTGCAAGACCTGTAAAATGATGTGCTATTTGACATATGCTGACATTTAAATTTTTTGACTTTCAGGGCTACCAACAATAAAACAAAATATAATGTTCTGTCAAAAACTTTTAATTATTAAATGTTGGCATGTCGTATATCAAATTAAAGCTGAGTTACAGATCTGTTCAGCACAGAAGTCCTGTGGGATGCGCAAGCGCAGTGAAGATTTCCCCTACATGAGTCTTAGTATAGTCAAATATCGAAATAACTCATCTGTCAAAACATATTATTCTTTGTTTGCAACAACATTTGTAATGTTGTCATAGGCCATGTGGGATTTTAAGTTGACTGTACACAACCGATGAAAGAAAAGCAGTGGTGGGGGTATTCTCCATCTCTCTCGCACTTCCACCCCTTCAGACTTCCTGGCTGAATAGATCTGTAACGAGGATTAATAATTTTTAAAGAGACCAAAAATACGTTTTGTAGTTCTCAAGATACAGGGTATTCCGTAAATACCAATATTTTTCACGAAAATGGCTGCCATTTTGAAATGAATAAAGATAAGTGAATTCTGTTTACACCAAATTGTTTGTCTTATTTAGAGCTTTAAAACGATGCATAACATGACATATGTTTACATTTAAAAATTCTGAGATTGGAACCCATGACCCCCGGTTTTTGGAACACCCTGTAAATTAAAAAGCTTAAAAATATTTTTATGTTGTTCCTTGTGGTCGATTTAGTGGGGAACAATTTTGTTTCATCTATGTAGGACTACTAGTTCGCCCGCAATCCATTTGAGACACCTTAGGTGAGACACCCTGTATACTGTATATCTATATATATGTGTCTGTGAGCACGATAGCGGCCGTAAAAATGGTCCGATCTTAATAGAATTTGGTACAGACATGTAAAGTGGCAATCCCTCGGACGAGTTCGTAAACCAGCCCGATCGGACCACTGGAAGGGGGAATAAAGGGGGATAAACCCCCCAAAAATGGGTTTTTTGAGTTTTTTACATGGGAAAATAAAATGTATTGAATTTTTGTTGGCACCATTGAATTCAACTCAAAAAAACAAACAATTTAGTATTTGAATCACTGCTCTATGTCCATTGGTTACCGAGATATTGAAAGTGGTAAACACAGTACGTTGTTCCAATGTTAACCTTATGGGAAATAAGTAAAATTCTACATCTCGGTTATTTCTCAACATATCTTGATAAAACTTGGTAAATAGCTTCTTCTAGTTCAGATCTACTGAATATTGAATTAAAACCACCTAGTTTTAATATACCTGTAGCAGCAAACCTGCATACTCATTCCCCATGTTATTCTTACGGAGCTTACCAAAACATGTCAAATCTCGCTATGTTGGATTGAAATATGTTGTTTTGCATTTGAAATCCGCTGAGTATGCAGGTCTGCTGCAACGGGGGTATTTTAGTATTCTTGAGGACATAAGAAACATTTAATATGCAACTGGTGTGCAAAGTGACTTTTTTCTGCTCTCTTTCCATTAACACACGATTAACATTGCACTCTTGGGTGCAGAAAAGTGTTACTTTTAATGCAGAAAAGTGATCACAAATAGTACCGTGATCCTCGATAGTACAATACTTCAAGCCAGACTATATTTTCCTTACCCATGATCATAGCTGCAGATTAAGAGTCCTCCCTAACCAGCCAAAAATTTTCAAAAAACAGCTCTCTTGCAGACCCATATAGACGCCCCACGAGGCAATGTAGTTGCCCATTTAAATTCAATGTAGTTGTAACGGGAAATGTCCAAACTACTAGAATTGCTATTTGGAATTTCGAAAGCTTAAATAGTTTTTTTTCTATAATAAATTTAAAATAGTCAACTTTGGACATTAATATAACGTGTTTTATGACCTTTTTCAAAAAATTAAAAAGCAATTACAGTAGTTTACAGTATTATTTATTTAAATAATATCGCATAGTATGGATATGTTAAAAAATATGGGCGCTATATGACATCAAAACCATGCAAAAGCCATAGACATGGGCGCGAAACCTTACGTCGCAAAATGTGCACTGATTTAGTATGGGCTCTTATGGAGCCAAAGTTCCAAAAGTCACCACTAGTGTCGCAGAAAAACAAAAACTGCCATGGGTAGGGAGGACTCTTAAACAACATATTGTAATTCCCTTAATGTGCACTGTGCGCTTACAAATGATAAATACCAGTACAGTAGAGCGCCGGTTATCCGAACGTCGGTCATCTGAACCGTCGGTTAACCGAACGCCGTAATAATTCATATTTTGAACATGATTCTCAAGCAATTCAAATTCGCGCGCTAACCAAAACTCCCGTCGCACCAGGATATCAATGTATTCTGATAGATTTCATAATAAAATTACGAGAATAATTTTTGTTTGGTCACTTTTTAGCCATTTTACTACTAAGAATTACGTTACATATATAATTTTTAAATGTTGTCTTTTCATGTTCGATTATCCGAATATTCAGTTATCCGAACACCCCTTGTCCCCAATTAGTTCGGATAATCGGCGCTCTACTGTAATATGAACAAACTAGAGGCTTCATATGGAAACAATACTTACCATAAAACATTTTCATGATGCACAGCAAAATTATTTATAAATTTATTCAAGTCCTCGTTATAGTTAGAAATACGTTTGGTGTCTTCAAGGTAATTCATCTTATATTCAAAATTATTGTGATCATGCATGTTGCCATGTTTTTTTATGTTACTATCAATGGTTACATCTCTAATAGTCCGGTTATTGCCAGTGTAAATCAAATGGTTCGAGGTTCTATTATCATTTTCATCATATTGCAAATTGGAAATTTTGTTAATCAAATAATTTATTTCCTTGACAATGATCATTGTGGAAACAATGACGAAAGGACTCACAAAACCATAAGCAATTACCATATAGACACCAGCCACACCCTGGTACACCCAAACAGTGACAAACCAAGGTAGAGGGAGAGGTTGGTCATTATCTATAAATGGTAACCATACAGGAACCAAAACTTCGTTGTAATATATTGATCCTAGTACACAGAATAAAAATGACGATGAAGTAATTATCCATAAAATGATCATTGTCGACAAATCCTCTAACCCAAAATCCTCACAAGCTAAAAAATGTTCCTCTATTAAATCTATAGCATTTTTGTAAAACTTTGATGTTTTTATATAAGCATAAGCCATGTATAATGTGTTGCAGCCAAGAAAATACATATGCATTATCTCTAACATATCTTCCCATTCTTCGTCTTGAATATGCTGCCAAATTTTCAGAGTGACCATGGGGACCAAAGGAGTCCAGAACCAAAAAAAGAAGGCTGGCCATACTTTGTTGAATAAAAAGGTTCTTAGCTCTGTCCTCAATATTTTCTTCTCAGGTAAAGCAGCCAAACTGTAAAGAAACCAAATCACTAGTGTAAAATATACTTTTAAAATTTTGTTTTCCATTTTTCTCACAATCAATTCTGACTAGACGTCAGATTTATAGCCCGTAATTAAATTTTGTATTAATTTAAACGAGCTACCTAGACATTAGTTCATCATGAAAAGGAAATAAGCAAATTAACCTTTAGGCAAAAAAGATTCAGACTAACAGTGAAAGAGGGTATAAATACAATCTCTAGTATTAAACTTTCAAGTGTTACTTGCAATTTTCTACTTTATTATTCATGGACTCTCCCCGCCCTCTTCCACTAGATAGTCTTTCAATTATTAATGGATGAGGTAAAAAGTTAAGGAAGCAGGTATTGAAAGACTTGACCAGCTTAAACATTTTAAGTCTATTACTAGGCCAGTAAAATTAAATGAAAATATTTGTCATGCCTGGAAAAAATTCCCGGAAAGCTGGAAATCGTCTTAATTTTTCCGTTTTACATCCAAGTATATTAATTTGAAGTTTGTCCCATTTTTCCTAGTGTGCTTTCGACCTGGGACCACAAAAATATCAGAGTTTTGGGCCATTTTTTATTCTTTTGTAAATAAGTAAAAAACCGTTTATTCTACATAAAAAGTTTAAGTTCAAGAATTGTACAGGACAAAATTCTGCATTTATTGAGTACCTTCTGATAAAGATACTTTGAATAGTAATTGATTTACGGTAAGATAAATAAAGGGTTTTGGTGAATTTCTCTTTTAGGGAAAGAGCTATTACTGTAGGTCTCATGGTAATCCCTAAGCCCGAGACCATGATAACTTTTAGTTTTTAGGCCCTCAGAAGCCAAAAACCCCATACGTTCAAATTTATATAAATATATATGTATCAATATAGATGTATATAAATATATATGCTTGTGTAATTGTTTCCTCGATAACCCTCGCAAAAATGGTCCGATCTTAATAACATTTGGCACGGACGTGTAAAGTAGTAATTATTCACACATGATCGAAAACCAGCCCGATCGGACCATCGGAAAGGGGGGGGTGAGAGGGGGTAAACCCCAAAAAATGGAGTTTATTGAATTTTTCATGTAGAAAAATTAAAATATTCTAATTTTGGTTTATACGGTTTAATTCAGCTCAAAAAAACAAATAATTTAGTATTTTGAATCATTGGTTGGCTACCGAGATACTGAGAGTGGTAAACACGTTGAGAGTGGTAGTACATTGTCCCAGCAATGTTAACCTTATGGGAAATAAATAAAATTGTATACCTCCCTTATTTCTGAACATATCATAATAAAATTTGGTATATGGCTTCATCTAGTTAAGATCTTCTTGATTATTTTCTTTGTTTGAAATTCATTGTTGGTGATGGTGATTTTATATTTTGATTAGGATTTTTGCGGACATTTGCCATCACTGATTAGTAAAAAACAAGTTTCACGTCGTTTCGGGATCTGGAATCTGATCCCGTTTTCAGGTAGAAGAAAACCTAGAACAAAACAAGATTAGTAACACATGGCCAGGAAAACCTGGACAAAACACAGCTAAAACAGAGAACTGTGAAAGCAGTCACGAGCACACTAAGCTGAAAAGAAAAAAGAAAAACAATAACACAAAATAAACAGGAATCACAAGTATCAAGAATCACCAGACAGGAGAGAGCACGTCCACACCCAATCAGAGCTGAGTTGAGACTGGTGGGAGGAAAGCAAATGGCGGCGGCGGCGGAAATGGCAGCGGCACAGCCAACCAAATCACGGCGCGCTACCGGTGGCGAAAACCTGAAACAGAGACATGTGATATGCAAATTCCGTGTGTCTGTTTGTGTTTTTTAGTTAATTTTTTTAGTTAACTTGTGATTCCTGTGTATTTTGTGTTATTGTTTTTCTTTTTTCTTTTCAGCTTAGTGTGCTCGTGACTGCTTTTACAGTTCTCTGTTTTAGCTGTGTTTTTGTCCAGGTTTTCCTGGCCATGAGTTACTAATCTTGTTATGCTCTAGGTTTTCTTCCACCTGAAGACGGGATCAGATTCCAGATCCCGAAACGTCATGAAACTTGTTTTTTACTAATCAGTGATGGCAAATGTCCGCAAAAATCCTAATCAAAATACTTGATTATAGTGTAAAATCCACAAATTTATATATATTCTTGAGGCAGCAAACCTGCGTACTAACCTTCCCAATGTTAACCTTATGGACAAAAAATAAAATTGAAAACCTTCCTTATCTCCCAATATATCATAATAAAACTAGTTATGTGGCTTTATCTAGTTAAGGTCGACTTGATTATGGTCAGAAATCCCCAAGTTTATAGACTCCTGAGGCAGCAAACCTGCCCACTCATTTCCCCTATGTTGACCTTATGGAAAAAAATTAATGTGTGTAGCTTGCTTATTCTTCAACGTATCTTGTTGAAACTTGGTATTTTGCTTAGTCCTCAACTAGATGTTGCACAAAAAAATGTTTATCAAAATATTGAGAAATAAGCTAGCTGTACAATTTCATTTATTTTCCATAAGGTTAACATTGGGAAGGTGAGTACGCAGGTTTGCTGCCTCAAGAATATATAAATTTGTGGATTTTACGCTATAATCAAGTAGATCTTAACAAGATGAAGCAACATACCAAATTTCATTGAGACATGTTCAGAAATAAGAGATATTAATTTTATTTATTTCCCATAAGGTTAACATTGCTGGAACAATGTACTGTGTTCAGGGCCGCGACAAGGGCCATGCGAAATACTTTCAGTGAGTATGTTAATACTAAAATTAACTACATATCTTAATTATAATGAGAGAAATAGGAAGAATTATCCAAAAAAATGCTAAAAATATTAAACATCCATAAGAAATGTATAGGGGTGAATTTTTATTTAACCATATCTTTTTAACGAATGCATATTTTCAAAAATGGATTTCAGCTTTGTAATCAGCGTGAAAATCTAGTCTGTAATGATGTGTCGCAATACTACATTCAAATTTAAAAAATATCTTACATCCAATATGGCGGATTCCAAGAAGGTCAGTAAAAATGACGTATTTACTACTCAGAAAGTAAGGCGGTGGTTGTAAATCGATATTTTGGGAAATATTAGCTTGGATACCCATAAATAAAATGTTTTCAATATACCGGGTGTCTCACCTAAAGTGAACCAATAGCTAACTTTTTTATTATAATTCTGACAAAGAACTTCTGATGGGGCACTTCCCTTAATTTTCAACGCTGATTTTTGGAGTCACTTTGAAATTTAAAAATATGGCCGCCATTTTCCAATATGGCGGACAACTTCGGTTTTTCTTATGGAACACCCTATATTTTAGGGCGTTTTTGGATTTTACGCTTAATTTTAGGAACTTTTTATTCTTTCTCATTTTTTCCTAAACTCGATGGTTCAGCAGATATGAGCAGTTAAAGTTAGATTTTTCCCCATTTAAAATGCATTGTGTCCATGTAACTGTGCCATCCCATGTATTCCTTATGGAGTAAAATCATATTCAAAGTAACACATGTCCACAATTAAATCTCGACAAAAAATTATTTTATGATTAAACCTCAACTAAACTAACATTTTTGGCACTTTTATTCTTTGGTATCTTTTATTAACCCCAACCGTTTTCGATATACAGACTACCAACAATTTCCCAATGCGTTTTACATGGGGAAAATCTAAATTTAACTGTTCATAACTCCTTAACCAATGGGACTAGGAAAAAATTATAAAGAATACAAAGTTTCTAAAATTAAGAGTAGAATCCAAAAATGCCCTAAAATATAGGGTGTTCCTTAGAAAAATCAAAGTTGCCCGCCATATTGGAAAATGGCCGCCATATTTTTAATTTTCGAAGTGACTCCAAAAAGCAGCGTTAAAAATTAAGGGAAGTGCCCCATAAGATGTTCTTTGTCAGATTTATAATAAAAAAGTTAGCTATTGGTTCACTTTAGGTGAGACACCCGGTATATATTTATCGGCCATTTTGGATTATGGTGCCGTGTATGGAAATTTTTAAAAATTCAAAAGGGCTCCTAAGCTAAAATTTATTAGTATACCCTTTATACCAAATTTGGTGCTTTTATCCGCCTGGTAACAGTATTCTTAAATTATAGCCCTAAGCAACCTTACTATATGACATTTTCGGGTCCAAAATAACGTTTGGACCCGAATATGAATACACAAACGTCACAAACGTTTGTGTATTCATTGCCAAAAACCCCTTATTTTCAGGCAAAAGTAAGTGCGTAAGTTGCGGGCACATATACCCGCCCGATACCGTTACTTGTGGGCACAGATGTATTCAAATCTAAAATAAAATAAATAAATAAGTAGCAACTCGCCCGACTAAATCGCCCACCAACTCAACCCGTGTAGGCTAAATCCGCCTGTAGGGCCGACAACTTTCAATCTGATTTGATATAAATAAATGTAAATTTGTGGGTAACTTAGATACCCACAAATTTACATGCATTTCTTATAGAAGGGATATTTTTTAAAAATATTAATAAAATTAGAGCTTACCTTGTAAACGGTTGGACCAAAGTAGACATATTATATTTTTTTCTTACAGGAAATTTAATTTCCTTGAATTTTCACATTTAATAGGGAATACTAAAAGTTGATAGTTTTCAAGATATTTAGGAAAAACCAAAAAATTGTACCTTTAGGCCCTTCCAGCCTAGCCGGCTCAAGGGCTAAGGGCGGGGACTTTTGATATGTTTTACTCCTAACTAGTCCAAACAAAGTTAAAAAGTCAAAAATTGTGATCCATGCAATTCCCTCTATAACCTTTCGTTGCCTGGACTAATAATAATTTTACTTTAGTGTTGAATCACAAATGTGCCATTGTTACACATATATTCTTTCTCTATGTTGTTGCAATACCTCCTAGACTATCTTCATCCTCAAACTGAAGCTTTTTTGGATACCTCAATCAAAGTGAATCAGACTCAAACTAGAGGGCCAGTATTTTGATCTACCAATAGAAATGTAAATTACCCGTTTACGTTTGAAACAGCTCTTGGATTGGATGGATGGAAGTTACTGACGGACTGGAATGTTCAAGCGAGAAATTCCAAAACGTCAAATGGAAGAACACAGTAGTTGTCAAGTATGCGGTTTGTCTGTTACTGTAGTTTGTCATCTTGGGAAATGAACTAATTAACAGAAATCTACCGTTAAGTACTACTTTAGATCCTTCAGTTGTCTTTGAACTTGGAATTCTAAAATTCATGGCTTAGGCCTAGTTAAAAAGTCATTTTATCCGTGAAATGTATTAAAAGAACATCTCAAAATGGAAGCTGTACCTAGGCTACCTATGATATGCTTCGACTTGAAAGTGAGCCCAGATAGACAACCCACCGATTTTAGTAAACTCAAACAGGTAAGGTCTTTATGCCAGTTAGATTCAGTTTTACATATTTAATTTTTTTACAATTTAGCCTGAATAAGATAGAGCGTACTAGGATAGGCTACCTGGTATTAGGCAAATAGGCCTAACTTACTTTGTCCTTTAATTTCTGGTTACCCTCTTACACTTTGAGTCTAGGACCGAGATGGTAACTGTTTTCTCAGTTACTAGGCCTATGCTAATGTGATTACCTCAAAAGAGGCAAGCTATGGATCTGCTACACTTTCAATATTAACCCTAGATTGGTAAGGCGTCGTCTCACAGACTTCGCAAAACACATTTTTGAATTTCGCGCGCAAACCGTCCATTTGTTTTACTTCTCCGCTCTTGCCAACTCAGTTCGCCCCCACCCGGCGGTCCGCGAGGAGGGGTTACGCGCTACGGCTCATATTACAGTCTGTGCGTGGGCGAGTAGTCTGAGAGACGAAGCGTTACCGTTTACGTTATTTTTACGTTTGCACGGCGTAGTCTGACAGTCGAAGCGTTACCGTTACCGTTATTTTTTTGATTCTGTTGTGTGTAGTGTTAGTGTAATAAACCATTGCTTTTTATAATATTTTTTACAATAAGTTTTCGTGTTTATCGTTACAGTTTCAAATACTAATAAGTAGTTTTTTTTATTAAAAATGGATCCTAATGAAATGAAGAGGCAAAAAGACATTGAGCGATATCTCGAAGAGGATTTTTCAGATGCCGAAAGTGTTCTTTCTGAAGATGCTAATGATAAACCATATTTTTCCGGAATGGATGATTCAGCTGATGACACCGATGCTGACCCGACCTATGAACCTGATAGTGATGAAGATTCTGATGATGCAGAAGACCTAAAACGTCCGAATATTCGTCTTGGAAGTAATGAATTAATCAACAAAACTATTGACCATGTTATTGAAAGTCATTGTTCCAGTTCCTTTACATCTAATATCGTTACCCAGAACGGTGCGACTACAAGTGCTACTCAGTTTTCACCTTCATCTGACATTGCCAACCAGGATAAAGGGACCGTGCCACCTGTTATAAATGAGTTATTGCTAAATCCAGTCGAAAATATGGAAGAGGTTGACGAAGACACAGTTTCAGCAACTATTGAACATGTGATAAATACGTATGCTAGGGAACTTCCAACTCCTCAAGCTGTGAATGATAGTCGCCCAATGTACCTTGCTGAATCAACTCATCCAAATCATGTTATCTGTGCCACTGAAGTAATGAAAGGGAAAAATGGTAAAACTTGGAGGAATAAACCACCTCAACACCATACCAGAACAGCAGCTAGAAACATTGTCCACATTCGTCAAGGGCCTCAAGGTGATGCCAAAAATAAGGTAACTCCTTTAGAATGTTTTTCTTTATTTTTTAATTAAGCGATGAAGAATGTTGTTATCAAACATACCAATGAATCCATCCTAAGACAGCAAAAAAACTACTCAGGAATAACTTCAACAGTTTCACAAACAGTCCATGAGGAATTTGATGCATTTCTCGGCATACTTATTTTGACAGCTGCCCAAAAGGACAATCACTTGAACACTGAAGAGCTGTTCAATAGTGAATTTTGTGGAGAAAGGTACAAGGCAGTAATGAGTGCCAAGCGATTTTTATTTCTGTTGAATAGCCTTCGTTTTGATGCGGTGGAAACAAGAGGAGAAAGGACAAAAGAAGACCGGTTCGCGCCAATTAGGCAAATATGGGACCTTTTTATACAATCCTGTAAAGACAACTACAAGCTGGGTTCTTATACTACGATCGACGAACAGCTTCTCGCGTTCAGAGGGCGATGTAAATTCAGAATGTACATGCCAAATAAGCCCTCAAAATATGGCTTAAAAATAGTCATGCTTTGTGATACAGGAACCAAGTATATGTACAATGCTCTCCCTTACCTAGGGAAGGGTACAACTCCAAGAGATGTTCCTCAAGCAATGTTTTTTGTCAAGGAACTGACTGCACCGATATATGGATCAAATCGCAATGTAACTCTCGATAATTGGTTTACATCAGTACCTTTGGCCGAAGAAATGTTAGCAAGTCCAATGAATTTTTGACTTTAGTTGGAACACTGCGCCGTGACAAGCCAGAGATTCCTCCGGAGATGAAGGATCCAGGAACCAGACCGATAGGTTCGTCAATGTTTTGTTTCGACGGTCACAAGACAATGGTTTCGTACAAAACTAAAAGCAAGAGGGTTGTCCTTTTACTCTCCACAACACACAGTGACCCAACAATCAATGATCAGAGCAACAAACCCGATATTATTGAATGTTATAACACTACAAAGGGAGCTGTAGATTCACTCGATCAGATGTGTGGTCAGATGTCGGCCAGCAGAAAGACAAGGCGATGGCCACTCTGCGTGTTTTACGGAATGATAAATATTATGTTGGTCAACTCCTACATTATCTACGTCCACAACAAGCTCTCTAAAGGAGAAAAACCACTGTCAAGAAGGCAATTTGCAAAAGCAATACACTGTGAACTGGTCAAACCGTGGTTGGAACACCGTTTACAGTTAACAAACTTGAACAGGCCCCTCAGACAAACAATGCCAGTATTCTTAAGGTTGAAGTTCCTGTGACTCCAAACACCCCAAATCAAAATAGAGGACGCAAGATTTGCGGATTTTGTCCTTCAAAAAAGCGACGGATGACAGCATACTTCTGTGACCGATGTTCCCGGGCGATGTGTGGAGAACACCAGGGAAAAGTTTGCCGAGAATGTGCTGAATGACTCTAATACGTTAAAAATTGTAAGTTCAACACCTTCTTTAAGTATTGTGAGCAATAAAATAATTCTTTGTAAAAAAACTTTTGTGTAATACCATTCTTTTTAGAAAGTAGTCTCCCAGACGAAGCGTTACCATTTACGTTTTTTTTTGGGGCGTTACCAATCTAGGGTTAAACTTGGGACTCGGTTTTACCGGTCCTCGGTTTATCCGGTCGGTTCTCAGAAGCCTTTGTAAAAACATATATCCTACGCTTACAGACACATTTCGCTCTGGTTCTCTCTTGGATATCTCTCTATTTGTTTTTGCTGTATTATCTACATTTATTTATGGCTCCAGTTTGCTAAGTTTACCAACAAACAGAATGATACTGGTGAATGCAAGCAAGCATGTACTGGTACGTTCGGCGTGACTCATCCTACATTATATTTAGTCAAACTGGGCGAGTTGGCGGTCAAGTAGGTTATTTTAATATCATTCATCTGTTTTTCAATGATCCGATTACAATTTTTAGGCCGGACAAGTAGCAACTCGCCCGACTAAATCGCCCACCAACTCAACCCGTGTAGGCTAAATCCGCCTGTAGGGCCGACAACTTTCAATCTGATTTGATGTCAGTTGATTAGAACATAACTTTACCTTTTAGTACCTTATACCTCCACCTTAAATAGTTTGAAATGAAAATGGGCACTCAATCCTATCCTCAATTTTTTTTAAATTAGGCCTGACCTTCATAAGCTACACGATTCCTACAATTAACCTAAATCGCGATTTAAGTAATTGTATCATTATCTTTGGGTAAGACACCATTTCTGTTTCAGTACATCCGTGATTTTTATCATGAGGATCCAGAGAGCTACTCAGGAGAGATCCACAAGCTGGAGGCCCTTCGTGCAACTGCGATTCGACCTGCTCATGATGCCACGGGGTGTGCTTTACTCAAGAAGTACTACTGTCAGCTGCACTTCCTCCAAAGTCGATTCCCCATGGGGAAGGACGGTGCTGCTGCCGTTAATTTTACGTGGTTGGTTTAAAAAATTGTAACTAGGCCTAGGGCTTCTTAAGTCCCACAGATAAGGCGTAGTACTGACATCAGTAGGCCTTGTTAACCTTTGTTAATTCACTTGTCATAGTTACATTATGTGTTTAGCGCTGTGGTTACATGTGGATTTGTGGTATTGAGTCTTGCCTCATTTCAGGTGCTTTTAAAGATTGAATGTCCCAGTTGTAGCAGACCTACCCTACTCTTTTGCCAGCTCTTGGGGTCAAATGCATAAAAAGATATTTCAACCCATCATGAGTGACATGAATTTTTTTACTTCCATAATTGTAACATGGGAAATAAGTTAGCAGTAGCGAATTCAATCCCGGGATTCCGCGTGATTTTAGGGCTTAGGCCTATTCAACCCCAGGATTTTTCAGCTCAATCACGGGATTTTCGGGATTATAAAATTGTGTGTAAAATCAATATGTACCAGGATCTTATCAGTTAAAACAATGTTATAACTAAGAAAAACCAGTTACTTGTTGTTTTTGATCAAATAATCATGGTTTGATGAGTTATTTGTCGTCTTAAAGTATGCATATAAGTAGTATCCAGTTAATATTTTCAAGCTTCTGAAAAAAATACATAGAGATTTTAACTTGTTTCTGATACAGTGTAATGTAATTGCAATTAAGTTTCATTACGATGCTCTAATGATCATTTTTATCGTACTTCTAGTTTTTCTAATTACATCTTTGTCCTGATATTGTTTGGTCAAGTAACTATATTCATGATTTGTATAAGACTTTCTTTAAATTATGTCTGAATAAATATTTTATGGTTAGTTCACGGTTATACAGGACCATCCTGATGACGTGCTCTGTTTTCACTCTGATGTCTGTATTCAGTGTTTCATGATAAGGCTGGCAATGTCGTCAATTTTTTTACGCTCTAAGTTTTTATATATAAAATCACGTTAACAACACAAAACTAAATGTAAAACTGCTTTGTATAGTGCATTATATTACAATACCATGTATACGTGTGAATCAATACTAAGTATTTATTTTTGTATCGGCAAATACTATGTTGGGTCGATCCCGGGATCCATCCCGGGATTAAAGTTTTTCAATCCCGAAATCTCGGGATTGAAAATATCGTCCGGGATTGGATTGCCTAGTTAGCAGTTCGCTGCTTTTGGTATTTGAAAATTGGATTATTTAAGCCATTTAAGGCAAAGAGAGACATAACATTTTACCTAGGCCAACTTATTTTACATAGGGTTAACATTGGGACAACTCACCTATTTCAGTATGCCGGTTCTATTAAATATTTTATATATTTAACTTAGGTTTTGTCTGATTTGATAACTTTTAAAATTCACTAACTTTTTTGTGAACAGGAGAGACACATACGCCAACATGGTGTGTACTTTGGCGGATATCAGGTTTGAAATAGTCTCCGTGCTGTACAACATTGGAGCCTTGCATTCCCAGCTGGGTGCGGCCGATCCAAGATCTACCAGTGAGGGATTGAAACTGGCCTGCACTCACTTCCAGTGTGCAGCCTACGCTTTCCAGGTAAGTTTTGATCTGGATTATTTGGTTGATGAACTTAAAGTTTTTTTTTTATTTAATAAAAACAACTATAATTTTTTTAGGTGTAATGAAAGTTTGGGAGTTGTAGAGTCTTAAACTTGCAGAGCTAAACAATTTGCATAAAGTTTTCATCCTATTTCATACTAAAGTCACCACTTTTACCAAATACTTTAGTAAACTTTGTAGGGCAGGCAATCACATAAGTGCCCCACATAAGTGGTTTAATTTGGCCAAGAAAATAAATTGAAACCTAATCATGGGCCAAGATTATAATTTTTTTCGATATGAAAATACTTTTGAGATAGTTTTTCAAAGGTATTTCAAAGAGTTTTATAAAAATATGAAATTATTATGTATAAAGTATGTTTTACAGCCGACTAATTACAGTAGGGCCTACTTATTAGAAAAAATAATTTATTATTTAAATTCTTGAGCAACTCCCACCTTAATTTTTAACTGATGTGTTGATCCTGAGTCAAGTTGTTGAGACACATACTGAACACTATAATACTGGATCTGACACAAACTGTCCTGACTTTTCGCTTGAATACAAAAAAAAATCACGCCTCTTTGGGGGAATTAAAACTAGGTGTTTTGTGAGAATCCTCTCTGACCTTACTGTGACTAGCCTGCCTGGCAAGTTCACGTTCTTATCAGTAGGTCCCTGGGTTGTCATTAGCTGTTGATAAACAGCCCTGTCGTCCTAAGGAACATGTATGCCTTAGTCAATAACAAGACTACAAGATCGCACCACAATCATCCAACATTCATCTTTCACTCGTACCTATTCACTTTTAAATACCCCTTGCTGATGGTCGACATATTACGTGGTAATGTAACATTTGATAGCAAGATGTTTTGAGAGCAGGTGGGGGTAAAGCAAGACTTGATTTTGTTAATGGGGTAAAATTGTCATGAGTAGATTATAGACAGAGTTTTTTCACTCGTAGAATATATTTGACAGCATAAAGTTGTTTTCATCACCCGATTTTGTGGTTTTCAGCACCTGAAAGACTCTTACCCGCAGTCTGCCGGTATGGATCTATCCTCAGACTTGATGCAGTTCATGTATCAAGTGTGTTTGGCTCAGGCCCAGGAGTGTATACTGGAGAAGAGTATGACTGACAACAGGAAGGCCACCATTAATGGTAAGCAGTCTGCCGTGACATACAGGTTGCTAGATTTAAGGGGAACCATCGGGTCAAAACTAGAGGAAAAGATTAAATGGATCAATTAAGCTAAATAGTAAATTGTGAAAGTTGGAAAATGAAAGGGTCAAGCTCTCTGATAAGCGCACATTGCCTTGCACCAAGTTTTTTGATTTTTTTTAAGAGGTTAGCTGTCTCTAAAAGATATAGGCAGGGGATGGGACTCAAAACCACGACACTGCCGCCGAGATGCCGAGGTCCAGCATGCTATTGACTCAGTTAATTAGATGGAGTCAAGAATCTTTACATCACGCCAATATGATGTATTACATATGGCTGGAATCAGATTTTCATAATCTCATTGAAGCCTAATTTTCTACAAGTTCTGACACAACAGGTTTTTTTTAAGTAAACCCCTCAAAGGGTTCCTAATATTACTTAAGTATTATACAGGGTTAGCAACTGGCCTATCTCGAGTTGAGTAGGCCATCAGAACACAAAACACAGCACAGGAAAGAGTCCAATATATCAGACCGATTTTGCCGGACCTTTAGCAAGAAAGAGGGATGGAGAAATATTTTAAAAAACTGTACTGAACCACAGATCTTTCTTGTGTAAGCCTATGTTTTGTATTCTATGGCTTACTGAAACCCAGGTATGCCAGTTCTTTCTTCTGTAGTCTTAATTTTAAGAACGTCAGTAAATTATATAGGCTATATCCAAAAGAAAGAAAGGAGGAATCCTTATGTGATTCCTAGATTAATATTCAATATTTTTTTCAGCCAAAGTAGCGGCTCAAATAGTGGACTATTACAACATGGCCTTGAATGCTCTCTCTCACGGTGGCACTGATGACAGTTCTGTGCTGGAAACTGTTGGCAGCAAACTATTCAAGGTAACAATTAATTCCTATTTGAGAGTATGAATCCTTTGTTAGTTAAATATTTTAAATTGCAGTCAGCTTTTGTGAAACCAACATGAATTGCTTTAAGTACAGTTGAGAAGTTTATTAGATAGGAAAACATGTTTATTGTGGTAATTCCGTTTATTCATTCCAAATGTTATCATCAGCGGTGAGATCATCCTCACAGGAATTGAGGAACTCAATCAATTTAACTCCACTAAATTTTATTATTTATAGTAACCAAAAAAGTACCAGAAAACATGATCAATTTCATTATGATTTCTGTTTGCAGAGCTGGAAGCGGTATTTAAAGTTCAAATCAACTTATTACGGATGCATCGCCCTTTTATATCAAGGCCAACAATCTGAAGAGCAACAGAAGATGGGCGAAAGAATGGCTTATTATCAGGCTGCCTTTGATAAACTGGTCGAGGCAACCAAATTGACCAAAGGACTTGATCATCCAGAGGTTAGTCACACTACACAGGGTAGACCCATAGGCTATATATGAAATTGATATGTTTTAATTGTTTGACTTCTTTTTAAATGTTTACAAAAAAACAGTCTTAATATAATTTAAATGCCAAATAAACTGTCTAGTTTGAGATATTATTTAATCAATGTTGTTGGATATGACTCCTAAATAAGAAAGATTTGTTATATCCATTTTAATCATACTCTTATGTTCATTGAAACTTTTGTTAGCTAAAGTATTTGATCAAATATTCAATAAAAAATTTAGAATATTATTATAAAATAGAATGTGTAACTTAATTTTTTTAAAGAATGCTCAGTTTAACTCTGATTGTGCGGGTTTTCACAAAACTGAAAACAATGCTTTCATTTTATCAGTCCATGTTTGCTCAGGGCAAACAACTTCGCCGATAATGAAGAATAAACATTTAAATTATGGTCAATAATTGCCGTTTTAAGCGACCATTTATTACAATTTTAATACTTATCAATTGTTTTCAGTTTTTGTTCCCATGAAATTAAATGCATCGACTTTTTCAAGATTTAATTAGAATTATGTTGCTGAATAATATTTAAATAACTTTTTTAGTAATTTGACAAGGAATCCTGTTTTCAAACTTCAAACCTATTGTTTTTTTATGTTAGTTATAATTTAATCTTTTACTTTTGCTACTTTTGTATTTGTCTTTTTTTAAATACAAAAAAATGCACGAGTAAAGAGATTATAACCCAGATAATACTTACTAGTTGTTTGTATGTGGAAACCTTGTGAGAATCTTGTGAGGACAACCTTTTTATGACAATGTTATCAAGAAAATTTAATAAGTCTTTCAATGCTACCATGCAATATTTAATTCAGGATTATTGACTAAGAACAATAGCAACAGAAGAGCAATGTTGAAGTTTGGCCACCCAAAGAATTGGATAAGATGTCAGCGTTCACGTCTAAAGGTTGCTGGGGGTCTGAGAATAACAGTACTCAGGTTTTCTCAGTCAAAATTGTAAACAAATCGTGACATGTTTTGTAGACGGAAAACCTAACCTCCAGCTGGGACAAAAATAATTAATTTTTGCTATTCAGTGGAATCATATTAATGGTACCTCGTTTGAGGCTATATTTTTATCCACTAGGCTAATAGAACTAGCTTAGAAGCGGATATTGGGTCTATGATTGACGTCACAAGGTTTGGTTCCTTAGGCCATAAGGGAGGTAGGCAACCTGACAATATGGTAAAATTATTATTATCTTCTGATCTACAGACCTTGAGTCGCTTTCCCCTTTAACAATACTCTCCTTTCTTTAATCAACGAACATTAATGGTCCTGGCAAATGAATTAGCTGATCTTTGCCAGTAACAAAGCTGATCAGTATTATTCATTCTACACTCATCTTTCAATCATAATCTGTTTCAAATATGCAGGGAGTGGTGCAGCCCCGGTCTTAAATTGGATTACTCCAATTTATCATCTTACTGAACTTAGAGATTTTCTCTGAACATCTCTTATTTTAAGGTGATAGAAGAGGCGTTGACATTCACCATGGACGTGGTGGAGGGGAAGCGGAAAGCGGCCAAGAACGAGAACGAGTTCATCTACCACGAGGAGGTGCCCGAGAAGGACGCCCTGCCAGAGATAAAGGGCGCGTCGCTGGTCAAGGGCATTCCCTTCGACGTAACGGACCCAGAGATCTCAGGCCCAGATATCTTCGGGCGGCTGGTGCCGATGAAGGCTCATGAGGCGTCATCACTCTACAGGTGAGTCTAGGGTCGGTTACCTTCCCGTTTGAGGCATTTTCTTGTACTTTGAATTTTGTTAAGTTTTTTTTTGTTTGTGGTTACCATAAAGGAGAGGAAGCTTCCCCTGTAATATCCCCTAGGCCCTTGACTGAAGTAGACTGGTGCTAGGGAAGCAAAAGGAAAAAGGGATAGATGGAATAGCTGCCGGGAAGCTTTTATCGGGTGGGCAAAGATACCTTTATCCAATAGATGTGGACCTCAAGGGATAAATGACCCTCATCTTGGTCGCCAGTACACCTCCACCCAAACAAGGCTGCCATCAAACCCGGCCTTTCCTTGTGGGGAACTGAAAATGTTCACTCCAGTTGTGACAACTTCTGCTTCTGTACCCAGTATTGTTACTTAACTAGCAATTTCCCACTGGGGGTGTGATTGAAATGAGTTCATCATTAGGTACTTTTAAAGTCATAATTGTTTACTTAAAGTGTAGTATAAAAATAAACATATTTGTGTCCGAGCTGTAACTATTTAAGGCTTCCTGTTCTTGTTTTGTGACAGTTTTTTATTACTTCCTTACATACATTTTTCTGTAACATAATTTTTATCCGGATTGTTGAAAAGAAAATTTTGAAATGGTAAATTTCTGAGTTACAAAGTAACCCCTCGTAGCATTCTAACTGACCTTGGCGAGTTTTAATGCCAATGGCAGATAGAGATGGTTTAATCCCGATGGAAGTTGTCTGTTGGAAGCAATTTTGTGTACCTTGCTTTGTATGCTTAACTCAACCCTGTAGGAAGTTGCTAGAGGAGAAGGGTATTACAATATGAACAGAGGTGGATTGGTGGACAAGATGCAAGAACACTTTAAACATCCATTCAGTTTTGCCATACCCTCCATACCAGTCCATCTCCCTTAACCTTTTTATATTTTTGATTTATCGTATCAGGGGCTGCTGTAACCTGGGAGATTGTATACCCATCCCCAGTATGGAAAGTGTTTATTTACAAAAGAGCATTGTTGTACGACGACTGTCTGTTGTGCCGGCAGTGAGGAGAAGGCCAAGCTGCTGCGGCGGATGGGCGCGATGATAGACGAGAAGGACCAGGAGCTGGTGGCGTTCATGTCCTCGCTGCAGCTCGAGTGTGTCAACGCCCACCTGGAGCCCGACCGGCTGCCGCAGGTACGGACGGCGATCAATGGTAATAATAAGGAAATAATGAAGACCTGAAATGACCTTCTGACTGGTTTATACTCAAATACATTGAAAATTATTGGGCGCTTCCTACCTTCAGGCTGACAGCGTTGGTCCAATTATTGAGCAGTGACTGTCAAATCAGTGCACTTGTCATATTAATAAAACATATAAAACATTGACGATGACATGAAACTTGAAAAGCACACCACAAGCTGACCTGACGTTTCAAAAACGTTTTTTGTTATCAAAAGATGAGTCTTGGTTAGGCACTCGGCTCGATTGGCAGCGACTACGAAAGGTAAATGTTGTCTAGGACCCTTTAATAATAGAAACTTTTTTTGGTTTTTCGAAACGTCAGGTTTGCTTATGGCGTGCAGTTTAAGTTGAGAAGTGCCCAATATTTTTCTAGGTGTTTGAAATTAAATCCACCCAAGACAAGTCTTTTAAAGAATATTTTATACTCTTGCAGAATTTTACAATGGGTAAAGAAAATAGAAGCTGTCATTATTCATCCTCTATTCACTTTGGTTCATTCATGATCTCTCTGGGTATTTTAATTGCCAGCTGAGTTCTGATGCACAGTCAGGTCCAAGCCCTGAAGGATGGAACTTATGGATGATAATTTATCGATGAAAGTTTATCCAAACTATCCTTGTAACTTACTTGAGCACCAAGGAAAGAAGGCCTGGATAAAAATGAATAATAATTGTTTCACCCTGAACATTTTATAATATTTAAGCTCATTGTTCGTATTGTAATGTCATTGATTGTCTGTTTTTTGTCTTACCTATTTATTGAATCGCTTGAATTTAATTTTGATATTTCAGGACATAGTTGACCGCTGTGCTGCTCTCAGTGCAAAACCGGATGCTATTCAGAACCTGATAGAGGCTATGGACAAGCTTTCAGACATTTACCATGATGTGGAGGCTATGCTTAAGGAGATCATGGAACTCATACAGGTAAATAAATAGTCATTGTAAACCTAATTAGGACAATAAAGGAAATACCTGCTTACCTGAAGTCGATAAGGCCATTAGAACACAAAACCCAACACGAGAGAGAGTTAAATATTTCAGTCCAACTTTTTGGACTTTTATCAAGTTAGAGATGATGGAAAAATACTAATATTGGACTCTTTCCCTTATAGTCTGTGCCTCGATGGCCTACCTAACTTCCGGTTAGTCAGTTGTTTCCTTTACCAACCCTTTCAAGTTGTTTCCAAAAAATAACCATGGTCAATTTTAGTAACATTCACAGTTATATCATATATCTTTAAGGAGGTAGTGAAAAATTTGTTTCAATTTTTTTTCAGCTGGGCATTCTTTTCTAGCTTTTTCAACCCTCTAACTTAGAAAAATGATAAACCTCCTAACTTGCTATTGAGCCCAGATTCTTATTACAATCCCTCAAAGTAAAGAGAAAACCAAGCCTAGCCAGGTTTTACAGGGCTTCTGAATCTACAAGTGACATTACACTTTCAGAACGAGGAGGTGGAAGAGAAGGAGTACCAGCAGGTGATGGGGAGTCGGCCGCCGTCGATCGTGGCGACAGACCTGACGCGGGAGGCCAAGAAATACGAGGAGGCGCATAACAAGGCGGCAGAGAGCAACAAGACTCTGCACAAGGCCATGACGCAGCACATCGCGAACCTGCGCCTGCTGGAGCTGCCACTGGCACAGCTGGCCGCGCAGATACCCAGCGTGGCCGCGCTCAACCGTGAGTAGCTACTGAGTCGAGTGGAAAGTTTTAATCTTTGATCAGAAGCGTGGATATCGGAACCATTCTCTGACTAATTGGAGCCGGACTCTGACCATTCGTAATTGATTGGAAATTGTGGTTCAGAGTCATATTGAATTGTAGGTCTCAGTTGAAATTGCCTGTTGGGCTATTAGTTAATAGTCCTGGCCAAGTAACATTTCGGCTTTAGTCACAAGATCGTGCCACACACAATCAACCTACACTCATCTCTTATTCATACTTGGCTTAAAATATCTACTTGGGTAGGTTGCTTTCTTCAATAAAAGTATAAAGTCTAGATTAATTTAGTATTCAGCTGGGTATTGAATATATAATCAAAATTAAGTGTTAATTCATCAATATACTTCATCAGTATACTTCACTATATTGATGAAGTAACACTTAATTTTGATTATATATTCTCCATGTTTCCATGGTCTCCATGTTCTCCATGTTTTGACCTGCAGCTCTGTCAATGAGGCGTTCACCTCAAAACCTGTATCTGGAATCATAATCATCAACTCAAATACTCAAATACTCAAACGTAAATTTTACTTGCTAAGAAACTTATGTCCAGAGAAGGTATTGTTATACGTTTATCATGCACTTGTCAGTTCAAAATTAAATTATGGTTTGTGTTGCTGGGGAGGAACCTACCTGACTACATTATCACCCATAGTAATTTTACAGAAGGCATTTGTTAGAATTATTTTGAAGAAAAAAAGAACTGAACGTTCTTGGCCATTATTTCTTTCACTTAAAATTCTTCCTCTGAGGCATTTATATATTTTTAAGGCCTTAAAGACATTTTATATTCAAAATTCAAGCTATCCATGTAATGTTTTGAAAAGTCAATATAATCTTAGAAATTTTAATCCTGCACCAGTTCCCAGGCCAAAGCGTTCTTTTTATAGACATTTTTATAAATTTAATGCCCCAAGGATATATAACACTTTTTCACTACAACAGTCAACATGTCTTGACTCAGTTGTGAAGTATATGCGGTGTCTAAAAGGATGGTTGTTTGAAAACGAAAATGTAGAATTTCTGTTTCAAATTGAAGGTTAATATAGTTCTCCCTTCACTTATATATCCTTCTCATGTAACAGTTATGTATTAGTTCTTGTGTTTTAGTAGTAATGAATCACTGTAATTTTGGTACTTCAGTCGTGTGTGTGATATTACTCACTTATTTATTTATTTATATATATATAAAAAAATTAATGAAAAATTGCAACACATTATTTACAAACAAATGTCCTAAAAAGTTGTTTTTCTGCATGTTAAAGAATTTGTCTATTTTTACTTTATAAGTTACTTAATCCTTCAGCCTTTTGTAATGATGCTAACTGATGGAGACCCCAAAACTGGCTATGCCTAGGGGGTCCCTAGATTTATCCATACTAATAATTCATGATAGTTCTATAGTATCTTGTATATATTAATGTATATTGTATTGTATTGTATGTATATGTAAATTGTATCATGTAATTTTATGGATAAATAAACGTTTATTCTAAACTGAGTTGACTGTTAAAGTTTCAGAGTTACCTGTTTTTCTTGGAGCCAAGATCTATCCATGCTACGTTTAAAGTAATTTTTTAGAGGGTGGCGAAACCCTTACTGACAGTGTACCTTGAAATTTTGGACTCATACGTTCACCAGTGGGCCAGAGTCAAGTGAGAGGCAGAGCCGTCAACCAGCTCCATGACCTATTTGGTTATCCATGCTACCTTGTGGTTGCACCACGTGTCATGGTAGTGCAAAAATATATTCAGTCTCCACGAGCAGTTTTCCTTCAGAGTTTTTATGCTTTACCAAGAACAAAGTGTGCCCCTCACAAGCTAATTTAGCGGCACCACCTACACTGCTGTGCTGCTGCCACAGGCGAAAGAACTGCTGGCAAAAGGAGGGGATGCTGCGACTTCAGTGGATTCTGACTCTGTTTTGACGTGATTATCTCATCAGGTTCAGGCAGATGGCAGATTCTGGCTGTCACTGCGATTCCAGCTGTCACTGCACTACAGCGAACTCAGATTTCATATTTCCAGTTACAGCAAGCCTAGGAAAAAGAAAACTCAACTTAACTGTTATCGTTTCTAATGACTGGACTGATTGGTTTTCTAGTGGGGGAACAGCCGGTGGTGAGAGAGATGCAGAAGTTGGTGGGCAAGGTGGAGGAGATGCGTCGACAGCGGGCGATGCTGGCCAGTCAGCTGAGGGAGAGCGTGTGTGCAGACGACATCACTGCTCAGCTGGTCACACGGCAGAGCGACAGTCTGGAGGCAGTCTTCCAGGAGGAGCTGCAGAAACATATGAAATATGTGAGTGTTGGAATGTAATAGTGATATATGTGAGTGACAGAATGTAATAATTGGTTTATCTGCTGATTTTTTGCAGTTTATCACTGTTTTAAGTTTTGAGTAAGAATTGAACAGCATTATAGGGTAGTTCCCCCTCAAGGCTGTGGTGTTTTTCTTATTAATTAAGCGACGATTTCAAACTCATGAAAACTTCTCGTCATTCATGAAATATACACAAAAAGTACAAAAACACATTTTATACTCTAACTTTGGTATAAATAGTGGTGTATAAATAAGTCGTATATTTCCAAAGCGCGGCTTATCCACTTTTCTAAATTTTTCAGTATAGGCAAAAAACTGTTTAGGATGAATTTCATGCAATATTTTATATCTTATGATACTTTTTTGAAAGTAATTAATTTTTAATCAAGGTACAAAACATACATGTAATGTAATTCATTAAATGCAATTTTTATTAAATATTGTGATATTTACTGTACAAGAAACTATTTGGAACAAACATTGGATAAAAATGTTTTGAAACAAATCCCTAGATGGATAAAACATTATTATGTGAATGCTATTTGGATCATGAATTCAGCTAGATCGATATGACTTCATTTAGAACCAATTGGTGTAATGGCCAACTTCATTAAATTCCATATGGCAGCTTTTTTGGAGCAGTCTGGATTAGGGACGTTTTTGAATAGAAATAGGATGAATATAAGACCTTTTACGGGATAAAATAATATTTTTAACCAGGCTTTAATGCCAAACAAGAATTTTTGGAAGAAACTTTATACGTAGGCAGATGCAGAATTAAAAGCAAAATACAGTGGTACCAATATCTCTATTTTGATATTTTATGGATAATTTTTGTTTTGGAACTATATTACTCACGTGTTTTCATATTTTTGTACTGTTTTCATGTGTATTTTACATGTGGCAAGAAGTTTTGAACTGTTGAAATCATCGCTTCAAAGGACATACCCTTCCTAGAGGAGGAGAGTTACCTTATAATACTGTGCAATTCAATTACCTGACCAAAAAATTTCTTTTGAAGAAAGAAGCATCTACTAGTTGTTAAATGATCAGTTATCAAAATTTTTAAATGTTAAAAATTAATTTTGTAAAGAGGTTTTGGTTTTTTTTTTTACCTATTCCTGAAAAAAGTTATAGGTTTAGGCTTAACTGCACCTTAATGGTGTATGTTGGCAAGCCTTTAGTAAATTTGGGTCTCAAAGTTATTTTACAACTGACTTCAACTTTTGTTTGGTGTTTACTCTGTGATGTAAGATTTTAGGGATCGTTATTAACTTTGAAATAGTTTACTCCTAGATTAATACAAAAAAAATAAATAAAGAATAGTAAAGTTTAAATATTATGGTAAATTCAATTTTTTATATTGAAATTAAATTTGATTAATTTGATAAAATATATCCCTTACAATTTTATGAAAAACAGTGAAATTGACTCCTTTTTATACTAGTACTTGTCAATTAGAAACTTAAATTTGTTGTCTCTTTTGCAGGTGTCTTTGATTGAGCAGAACTTAGCTGCCCAAGATAATATAATAAAAGCTTTAACAGAAACCTATGCTCAGTACGCTCCAGTGAGGAAAGCAACTATGGAAGTCATGAGGCAAAGAAATTTAACATTGTCAGCTCTAATATCATCTTACGATGCCTATGAAGATCTCATTGCCAAAACCAACAAAGGTCAAGAGTTTTACAAAAAGTTGGAAACGAATGTGACAAAACTGCACCAGAGGGTGAAAGGGACTTGTAAAGTCCAACAAGAAGAGAGAGATACAATTCTTGCAAAAAATTGTAAGACTCTTCCATCCAAATTAAAATCATCCACTGAAGAGGTCAGTCCTTATAATCCATCAAAAGGTTCCTCAGGAGGGCCTAAACTGAAAGATTACTTAGATAATTATAAGAGGGACAAGTCTGCAGGGTTTACTGCACAACCCGGTGGACAGATGAACGATCAGTATTACAATGCGAATATACCCACGAAGCCTACAGGATACCCCGAGAGTGTGTCGGCTCCTTACGACACTTCGCAACCCTGGGTTCCCAGTGTGAGGCCGGCCCCGGTGGGTCAGGAGGGTACCGCACCGAGCACCACCTCTCAGGACATCAAACCGGACCCCTCGTACCCCAGCTACACGCCCAACTACCCCTCGTATCCAATGGGCAAGAATATGGATGGGGCCCAGTACCCTCAGAACTATGCTTCATACATGAATCAGTATCAGCAATACAATTCACCTTATCACATGCCGGCAAATTATGGTAAGAATGATGCCTCTGCATTTTCCAAAGTAGGGACTAATCCAGTTGCTAACTACCCACCGACCACCGGTCCCCAGGTGAATACTGGAGCGGTTTACCCCTCCCCTGCGCCTTCTCCCATAGCCCAAACTGGGACAGCTTACCCATCCACTGTGGCTCATAACTATATGGCTTCTTACGATGCTTACAAGCAGCCTACTGGAGCGACTCAGATGTACAGCGATCCAGCAGCAAGTTCACAGCAAGGATATAATTTAACAAGTGTACCACCGCAGGGAAATGTCCCCTCTCAAAGTTACAACTCTACAACTCAAGCGGGTAATGTGCCGACTACAATGCCTCAGAGTTATTCTGCACCTCAGCCTTATCCTGGACAGAACTATCAGCCCAATCAGAATGTAGGGTATCCGGGACATTCAGTTCCCCAGGGAAATGCGCAAGTGCCTGCCCAGTATCCAAGCAATATGCAGTCCTACCAGCAAAATGTTTCGCAGATGCAAAACTACCCGGCGACCACTGTGAGTCCGCAGCATTACCCTGGGTCCAATGTGCCTGCGCAATCCACGAATTATCAGGCCCCAGGTGCTAACTTAAGTTCCTCATATTCTTCATACCCCCAGTATCATACCCCGGTTACGACTGTTTCTCAAACATCAGTTCAGCATCAGCAGCCCGTCGCTAGTGTTTCGTCAGGTCAGAATCTACCCGCCACATACAACCTTGGGAATACGAATCAGGCTGGAACAACAACCACATACTCCAGTCAAAACTCGACCGGTGTTTCTCAAGAGAAGCAAGATGGGCAGGGGATGTATCAACAGTATCAAAACCCAGCGGTTAATCATGCCTACCCCTACTCAGCTCCCACTAACCAAGGGGTCACTCCGAGTGGTGTGCCCCAGCCGGGTAATCCAGCGTCCAACCAACAGTATTCTCCATACATTCCTCAAATATATAACTCCTACACTGATAAAGTGTCTCAGGCAAATGCCGCTCCTTGGGTGAATTCTCAAGGACAAGTTCCACAGAACTACTACGCAACCAATCAGTACGTCAACTATCCTCAAGGCACTGAGATGCAATACACTCCCGCTACAGGGGCTTCGTATTACTCACGAGCGGGACAGAGCTCCAGTTATCAAACGAGCGCTTCGACCCCTCAAGCCTCTGCCAACCAGGCGAGTCAACCCACCTACACCCAGGGGAATTACTATTACCAACCGTACGGTTATCAGTATACCTCCGGTTCGGTGCAGAACTTGCAGACTATCGCAACGCCCTCTCGCGTCTACCCCGCGACGACACCGCAGGGACAGATCACACCCCAGAGTCCGATGACGTACATGCAAGCTTCCAGCTCCAACTTGACCCTGACGTCGGTGAACAGCACCAAGAGCGTGTCGGGAGAGGACAAGGGCTCTTCTAATGTTGATTTGTTAGCGGGCCTGGATTTTTCAGTCAGTCAAGACCCTCTGGTGCCCCAGCCGAAGAGTGAGTCGGTGAAAACTGTTGAATCTCCTGTCAAGCCTTCGGCGTCCTCTGGAACAAGCATAACAGAGAAGCTTGCTGCTGTGACCTTGTCTGAGACAAGTTCTTCAGATAAGTTGTCAGTGGAGTCTGTGACCTCGGTGGAATCAAAAACATCGACAGAATCAGTTTACATCACAGCTAAAACGGTAACTTTACATTTTTGTTTATAGTACCTTCCTTTTAGCAGCCCAACACTGCACTGGATCATAGGTCAGATATACGAACAGTCGGTTAATCCTACAGCATTTGGTCCTTGTAAACTATGTTTCCATAAAGACCAAATTAAAATTTATATAGTACAATTTTTTCAGCACAGTTAATTGTGCACTAAACAAATCAAAATTATCAAGCAAAATATAACTAATGAATTTTAAAAGGGAGATAAGAGCATCAGGTTGTGATCTGAACATATTTTATGCTACTGTATTGAGTCATCGGCTGCCATACCAAACACAAGCCATATCCGGGTGCAAGGGCAGTTAATTTGATAGGTGGTTTAAGTGTGTCCAGTCCAATGTATCTTATCTTTTATAACCTCAAAATAAACAAGAAAGAAGAATGATTTTTTTCCCCAACATTTTTATCATTAAACTAAAGTAAAAATTTATGGTGCACTGTTCCAACAGTAAATGGATGGACCCAAGCAAATGAGATTTTTTAATGCATCTATCGTTGTTTTTCATTACAAGCATATTTTGCTAATTCAGTATATTGTTCCTTTTTTCAGAGTTCAGAAGATAAAGTAAACAAAAAATTTCAAATGAAAGATCCATTTAATGACACCGAAGCATTGAATCAGTTTGTTCAAGAAGTTGAGAAGTTTGAAAAATTTGTTGAAAGTCTCACTGTAAAAACTCTCAATGGGCCAACACCGTTGGATATCAAGTGGAAGGAACTGCTTGATTTAATGGTAAGGTACAGTGTGTAATTCTTCTTAAAACTATTGCAGGTTAAGATCTACATCCATCACAATCATTTTAAATTTTCTAACTTCTAACAAATATTTTCTGTTAATTTTTTTTATTTTAAGATGTCAGTAATGAAAACATTTGATAAATCTTGACAAATATTCACTTTAATGATAGGTTGAAAAAATATCAAATGTGTTCAAAAACGGTCCAGAGGTAGCCTAAAATAACCTTACAGGACAGGACAACTGTAGTAGAAACATCTTAAATATAGGTACTAGATGTCTTAAACTCCTCTCCTTGGCACCAAAATCCAAATAATTCTTGATTAGTTTTGTGTGTTGTCTCTCTTTGTTACTTCAAGGTGTTAAAACTTACCAATGCTTCCTGAAAATCTTTGTCTACAAGGTAAAGTTTTGCTCTAAAGGGCACCATGAAATGGCATTCATAAACTGTTAGTTAATAATCAATAACTAACAGTTTATGAATGCCATTTCATAAAGTGATTAGTATCTACTAATCATAAAGACTTAATGCTCGCTGTTCATCCAGCAATAGAGTCAGGCAAAATATTTGATGAGTTGACTGAAACTGTGAATTTAATGTCCAATCTTATTTTTTCAGGAAAAGGACAGCGCCAATCACAGTATCTCTGTCGCCCGATGTTATCCGGTGAAGAACCGGTTCCCAGACATCCTTCCATATGACGATTCTAGAGTCGAATTGCCTTCTACAAAAGATGATTACATCAACGCATCATATGTCAAAGTAATATTTACTTAATTTGTTATTAAACTTATGATAAATAATTTTTTTGCAATCTAAAAATAATTGTTAACAACTTAGAGAGCAATGAAGAACTGCAATTGTGAATTATCAGGATTCTAGGCTTTGTAATTAGCCCTTCAAAAGGCAAATCAAAGTTGTTTATTTTAAAAGCTAAGTAGTCTTTTTCAACAACACAGACATCATTTTGGATCACACATGTTCAGTACCTTTATATTAATAGACAAGCATTTTTTCCATAAGGTTTTTGTACTCCTTTTTTCTCAGCTTGTGTGCAATGCAGCAAAAATCTAAGCACACCGATAGAATTGTATTTTCCTGTACATGTGCAGAATCCCATTGAAATTTATATTAGTCTTTTAGAAATGTAGAAAATTCAATTTAAAATTTCAAAAAAATTAACATTAGCCTTATGAGTTGCTGTTTTGGAGATAGTATAACAACCAAATGTAAACAAAGTTAGCATCATATGTAGCTGTTATCATATGCTATTTTTCGTAGAGTAAAGATTTGATGTAGAAACATTAAGCCACAGTTAATTAGGGCATGGAGTGAAAATATAGAATTTGATTGAAATCTACTTAGAGAAGATTAGGGATATCATACCAAAATGTGTTCAATTTTACATATATATTGAAAAATAAAGTCTACTTGCTTAAATAAGATTAAGAGATAAAAATGTTCTGATAAAAAGGGAAGAAAAAAGTACATTAAGTTTCTACCATCCAATGTACTAACTGACATGCAACCGGCAGGGCCGGCGACGGGGGGGGGGGGGGGGGGGGCAAATGCACAGGGCCTGGACTCACAGGGAGCCCGGATCCACGCGAGATTAGTAAAAATGGGGCCCAGAATCGAGATGAGTAAAAAAAGGCGGGTTTCTCAATTGCACAGGGGCCCGAAAATCCTGTCACCGGGCTTGGCAACCGGAGTATAAATGGACACATTATATTCAAATTTTGTTTTTATTGGTGGATAATGGGTAAAATATATATTACATTTGAGTGATAATAATAGGAAGAGAGGGAAGGAGGGAAAAAGTTCCAAATGGTAGGAAAGAAGGGAGGAGAGATGGTAAGAAGAGAGTGAAGGAGAAAAGGAGGGAGAAGTGGAAAGAAAGTGGAAGAAGTAGAGAGTGAGGAGTTAATGGAGGGAGGGAGAGAACTGTGGTAAGGGGTGTACAGGATAAACTCATTTGATGACTGAAGTTTTACTTTCCTCTGATTCAATAATTATTCTTAAAAAAACATGAACTCTTAATAAAATAGTCATTATCTTAATAAAATACTAATTACTAAAAACCATGCGATAAGCCAGAAATGAAGTAAAATAATTAGTCAAGGACTAAGTCTTTCTCTTTTGTTTTTGGGCCCCCAGTTTGGTTATATTATGTGTTTACATGGAAAATATATACTATATGATATGAAATGTATTTCGAAACACATTGGTTTATGCGGGGATTATTTATAAAATTAGCTATCCCTATTTGTCACTTTGAAAATTGGTCGAATTTTCGACCACTGGCGATCTCTAGTTCAAATTAATACATTTGTCCACAAAAGACTAATTTTCCAGCATGTTTACATTTATTTTTACATTTTATTTTATAGTCTAGGTAACATTTTACATCTGAGTAGGTGTCCTCTCTTTCTTCCTTTTTCCTAGGGAGTTTCCTTTTATGATGGTTTACTTTATCATTTATAAGAAATTGTGATGCTTTCAGGATGTGACACCCAATTTCCCAGATTTTATAGTGACACAGATGCCTTTACCATCCACTTTTGGAGACTTCTGGACCATGGTTCTGGAGCAGCAAGTTGAGTTGATTGTCTGTCTACTGAATGATACTGAGGTACAAAACAATTTTGCTACAATTCTCTGCAGTATTTTGAGATTGGCAAATTTATTTCTAATGGGAAAAAAACAAAACCATATTATAGCATTTGAGAAACATGGTCGCTCACTAACTCTTGAAACAAGGTGAATTTAGAATTTGATCTTTGTGTATGCAATCATTACAAAACTTTATTTTCTAAATTTACAAGTTTTTTGTTGCAAAATTTAATTTTTTTTAAGGATTGTGGCACACAAACCTTTGAAACCTCAAAAAATGCCCTTGCATAGAGATTATGTTTTTGGTAGCAATAACTTTGATTCGTCAGAAAAATGGTTTTTGCACCCTGTGAACTTACAAAGTGAGATAACCAGGACTTTAAGATTTATTCATGTAAAATAAATTTGATCTTTGGTAAAGTTACATTTAATTTTTTTTATTTTAATTTTTTTAGAATTCCCCATGCAAATAACAGAAAAAAATAATTTTGTTGATGTAATATATTATTGATTTTTTGTGTCATTTAATAACGTTCTTTTAAGAGGGGGGTGGTTGGGGGGGGGGGGGGTTGAGGAAAATTTATTCAATCTCATGAAATGCTGATAAATGTGTCAGTTTGGTCCACCAACTGTGTTAACATGTAGTGAAGCCCTAGTATTGTTAAGTCATAAGACAATTTATTTGGATACTGTTACAGATAGAGGAGGCTGGAGGAAGGTATTGGCCGACCGAGAAGGGAGCGGAGATGGTGGTGGGGAGAGTGAAACTGACCCTGCAGACCTGCAACACCTGCAAACACTGGGTGGAGAGGATCGTCTACGTCACCGACACTCGGCTGGCCAGGGTCGTGGTGCATCTGCAGTTCACTGAGTGGCCTGGAAGGTGAGCTCAGGTACCTTTGTATGTCACCTGCAAACACTGGGTGGAGAGGATCATCTACGTCACCGACACTCGGCTGGCCAGGGTCGTGGTGCATCTGCAGTTCACTGAGTGGCCTGGAAGGTGAGCTCAGGTACCTTTGTATGTCACCTGCAAACACTGGGTGGAGAGGATCATCTACGTCACCGACACTCGGCTGGCCAGGGTCGTAGTACATCTACAGTTCACTGAGTGGCCAGGCAGGTGAGGTACCTCTGTATGTGTCCTGCAGACCTGCAACACCTGCAAACACTGGGTGGAGAGGATCATCTACGTCACCGACACTCGGCTGGCCAGGGTCGTAGTACATCTACAGTTCACTGAGTGGCCTGGCAGGTGAGGTGCCTCTGTATGTGTCCTGCAGACCTGCAACACCTGCAAACACTGGGTGGAGGGGATCATCTACGTCACCGACACTCGGCTGGCCAGGGTCGTGGTGCATCTGCAGTTCACTGAGTGGCCTGGCAGGTGAGGTACCTCTGTATGTGTCCTGCAGACCTGCAACACCTGCAAACACTGGGTGGAGAGGATCATCTACGTCACCGACACTCGGCTGGCCAGGGTCGTAGTACATCTACAGTTCACTGAGTGGCCTGGCAGGTGAGGTGCCTCTGTATGTGTCCTGCAGACCTGCAACACCTGCAAACACTGGGTGGAGGGGATCATCTACGTCACCGACACTCGGCTGGCCAGGGTCGTGGTGCATCTGCAGTTCACTGAGTGGCCTGGCAGGTGAGGTGCCTCTGTATGTGTCCTGCAGACCTGCAACACCTGCAAACACTGGGTGGAGAGGATCATCTACGTCACCGACACTCGGCTGGCCAGGGTCGTGGTGCATCTGCAGTTCACTGAGTGGCCTGGCAGGTGAGGTGCCTCTGTATGTGTCCTGCAGACCTGCAACACCTGCAAACACTGGGTGGAGAGGATCATCTATGCCACTGACACTCGGCTGGCCAGGGTCGTGGTGCATCTGCAGTTCACTGAGTGGCCTGGCAGGTGAGGTGCCTCTGTATGTGTCCTGCAGACCTGCAACACCTGCAAACACTGGGTGGAGAGGATCATCTACGCCACTGACACTCGGCTGGCCAGGGTCGTGGTGCATCTGCAGTTCACTGAGTGGCCTGGCAGGTGAGGTGCCTCTGTATGTGTCCTGCAGACCTGCAACACCTGCAAACACTGGGTGGAGGGGATCATCTACGTCACCGACACTCGGCTGGCCAGGGTCGTGGTGCATCTGCAGTTCACTGAGTGGCCAGGCAGGTGAGGTACCTCTGTATGTGTCCTGCAGACCTGCAACACCTGCAAACACTGGGTGGAGGGGATCATCTACGTCACCGACACTCGGCTGGCCAGGGTCGTGGTGCATCTACAGTTCACTGAGTGGCCAGGCAGGTGAGGTACCTCTGTATGTGTCCTGCAGACCTGCAACACCTGCAAACACTGGGTGGAGGGGATCATCTACGTCACCGACACTCGGCTGGCCAGGGTCGTGGTGCATCTGCAGTTCACTGAGTGGCCTGGCAGGTGAGGTGCCTCTGTATGTGTCCTGCAGACCTGCAACACCTGCAAACACTGGGTGGAGAGGATCATCTACGTCACCGACACTCGGCTGGCCAGGGTCGTGGTGCATCTGCAGTTCACTGAGTGGCCTGGCAGGTGAGGTGCCTCTGTATGTGTCCTGCAGACCTGCAACACCTGCAAACACTGGGTGGAGAGGATCATCTATGCCACTGACACTCGGCTGGCCAGGGTCGTGGTGCATCTGCAGTTCACTGAGTGGCCTGGCAGGTGAGGTGCCTCTGTATGTGTCCTGCAGACCTGCAACACCTGCAAACACTGGGTGGAGAGGATCATCTACGCCACTGACACTCGGCTGGCCAGGGTCGTGGTGCATCTGCAGTTCACTGAGTGGCCTGGCAGGTGAGGTGCCTCTGTATGTGTCCTGCAGACCTGCAACACCTGCAAACACTGGGTGGAGAGGATCATCTACGTCACTGACACTCGGCTGGCCAGGGTCGTGGTGCATCTGCAGTTCACTGAGTGGCCTGGCAGGTGAGGTGCCTCTGTATGTGTCCTGCAGACCTGCAACACCTGCAAACACTGGGTGGAGAGGATCATCTATGCCACTGACACTCGGCTGGCCAGGGTCGTGGTGCATCTGCAGTTCACTGAGTGGCCTGGCAGGTGAGGTGCCTCTGTATGTGTCCTGCAGACCTGCAACACCTGCAAACACTGGGTGGAGAGGATCATCTACGCCACTGACACTCGGCTGGCCAGGGTCGTGGTGCATCTGCAGTTCACTGAGTGGCCTGGCAGGTGAGGTGCCTCTGTATGTGTCCTGCAGACCTGCAACACCTGCAAACACTGGGTGGAGGGGATCATCTACGTCACCGACACTCGGCTGGCCAGGGTCGTGGTGCATCTGCAGTTCACTGAGTGGCCAGGCAGGTGAGGTACCTCTGTATGTGTCCTGCAGACCTGCAACACCTGCAAACACTGGGTGGAGGGGATCATCTACGTCACCGACACTCGGCTGGCCAGGGTCGTGGTGCATCTACAGTTCACTGAGTGGCCAGGCAGGTGAGGTACCTCTGTATGTGTCCTGCAGACCTGCAACACCTGCAAACACTGGGTGGAGAGGATCATCTACGCCACTGACACTCGGCTGGCCAGGGTCGTGGTGCATCTGCAGTTCACTGAGTGGCCTGGCAGGTGAGGTGCCTCTGTATGTGTCCTGCAGACCTGCAACACCTGCAAACACTGGGTGGAGAGGATCATCTACGTCACTGACACTCGGCTGGCCAGGGTCGTGGTGCATCTGCAGTTCACTGAGTGGCCTGGCAGGTGAGGTGCCTCTGTATGTGTCCTGCAGACCTGCAACACCTGCAAACACTGGGTGGAGAGGATCATCTGTTTCCAATCAAATGTAGTACCTTGACTACAAGTGCCAGTTGCTACATCGGAGCTGTAGCACCTTATCACAAAAACACACTTTTTGCACTTTGAAGATTTTGAAAACTATCCATGAGTTCTTGTAAATGCCACAACCGTTGGCAAACGCCTCCATTTTGCAGTTTGAACGTGAAAAGGCTCCAGGAGCACTGGCAAACGCCATAAAACATACATTTTGCACGTTGGACAATTTTAAAAGGTCCTTGGGCGCCGGTAAACTCTGCCAAAACACTTGTTTGCTACTTTGAACCATTTGGTAGGGCATAGGGAATCCAATCCCGGACGATATTTTCAATCCCGGGATTACGGGATTGAAAAATGTAATCCCGGGATCCCAGGACTGATCCCGGGATTGACCCAACATGGTATTTGCTAATACAAAAAGAAAGTTTTAGTATAATTTCATAGATATACATGGTATCGCAACTATAGTGTACTACTTAAAGCAGTTTTCGCTTACTTTTGAGCTGTAAACGTATTTATTTTATCAAAACTTAGATCTTTAAAAAATTATGGTCAGCTTTATCATGAAACAATCATTATACAGTATATACATTAAAATGTAAACAAAACTCATCATCAGATAGGCCCTATATAACCGTAAAATGTGTAAGAGAACGAAAGAAATATTTATCCAAATATAGTTAAAGAACGTCTTATACAAAATATGAATATTTTTAGTTACTTGACCAAACAATAATAGAACTATAAGCTAGAAATAAAACCACGCTTAAAAAAGTAAGTAAAAAACTATAACTAAGATAAAAATTACTAAGATTAAATTATTATCTATAATTAAAAATTATTAAAAATAATAATAAGAGCTTCGTAGTGAATCGTGATAACAATTATACCATATAAAAAATAAGGCCTCTTTGAAAAAGTTTTTAACGCTTGAAAATATTAACTGACTCTTATACTAGAAGTGTAAGATGGCAAATAACTCATCAAACCATGATTACTTGGTCAACAATGTCATACAACTGGTTTTTCTTAGTTATTAATTTGTTATAACTGATATGAATAATAGAAAATATCGATTTTGCACATAAATTGATAATCCCGAAAATCCCGGGATTGAGCCTGAGAATTCCGGGATTGAATATGCTCTAAAATCACACGGAATCCCTAGTAGGGCACCACAAGCGCTACTGCAGACCTTATGCCACACCAGCTTTGCCAGCGCCCTTTCCTTGTTTGCACTCCAATCCTCCGCCTGTTCCACATGGGTTTTGTGCCACCCCTGGGTATATGTATAAAGACTAAATGCTGAAGTATTTTTAATATTTGTTTGGAAGTGCGCCTCCAGGTACCTTGCACTCCTAGGCCAGGGCCTACTAGGCTTATTGGGGAACCCAGCCCTGGTTGTGTAAAACATAAAATCTGAAATTTTAAACTTTGAAATTTCATTTTGAAAGAGTAAACACAACATTGGTTTTCATTTCTTATACCATTCCTACATTGATTTAACGTGAAATAGCCTCCTCTGACAGCCTTTTTGTGTTGTTCCAGTTCGTTCCCGTCGTCCCCCGGTCCGTTCCTGTCCCTGGTGTCGGAGTCACTCAGCGTGGTTGCCCAGCAGAGAGGCGGTGGGCCGGGCGTCGTACACTGTCTTTCCGGTGAGTACATTGAAAAAGTTGACCTCTTATAATGTTAAAATATTTTTTTCTTCAATTTATTTGAAAATTTTTCAAAAAGAAGGTTTATAGTGCTGCAAGATATAATTGAAAGTCGTGTCTCTTCAGGTAATATTGTCCTGCAGGTTTATATATAAGAGTATGTACGACCAGTGGATGTCTCATGTGTGTGAGTGACTGAGTTGACACGGTTACAAGTTGTCAATAATAGCCAGTTAAAAGAAAGGATTCTCTATTGTGAAGAACAGAAGATTTTTTTCACTGGCTTTTGAAAACTGTGATTCTACAGTGTGAACCAAATTTAACACTTTGAACCCTGGGCGCTAAAATCTCTTTTTACGTGCGATACTGGCCAATTTTGGGGTTCAAATTAAAATTTGTAGCTTAATACATATTTTTGTTACCCATTTAAATTATTTTAAAATAAAGAGAAAAATATAACCTTTCAAATGATATAAATTTTACTACAGTTACACAAACAACATTTTAAGGATTCTACATAAAACGGACATAAAAAAATGAAGAAAAAAATTGCGACGGTAGTCATGTACATCACTCATATCAAATATATCTCTCATATTTTACACTAAACATGATAAAAACATTACGTAATTAAGTAATAACAAATCTTATAACTAACTCAGACTCAAAACACTTATAAATATAAGTAAAATCACATTTTATTGGACGCCGACACAAACGTAAACAAAGTCAGCCATTACTGCAGACAACAAAGCGTCGTCAGCGGGTCGTCATCGGCAGACATTTGGATTTATTTTTCTGCTGCTAAATAGATGGCTTTTTCGAGACTCTTGGATACTATAATCAATGCCAGATGATCAAGGAAGAGTTTCCTAGTGACGATTAGCAAATATACGTCAAATATACGTTGCTATGGAATTTAATTTTGCGGCCCGACCTATACTCGGGCTTCGTACACGGCTTCGTATACGCCATGCCCCGAGCTATACTCGGGCTTAGGGTTTAAAGTTTTAAGTGAAATAATGTTTTTTTAGTACAGTTAACCCTCGATAATCCAATATTTGATAGTCCGTTATACTTAGTAATCTGACGCTGTGCTAAATGAGTCATCCGCCAATGTCTGTACTACTGAATATTGACTTGATTCTTATTGTGGTCGGGGTTTTGTGTTAACAGTGCCACAGTCCTAAATTTCAATAAGATACACTCTACACAAGTAACTCTCTCCATTACAGGACAGAGAGAGGTGAGGTCATGGCCTGTCCTGTCAAGAGTGTAATTGCACCACAAGCAAGGTCGTGTCAACTGCAAATACACTGATTTTTCTGCATTGGCATTTTTTATATTTAATCCTAAACAAGTACAGCTGTAACAGGTTGGAAGAAAAACAAAAAAGAATCTTAAGACTTTTTAAACTCTTAAACTTGCCATTCATTTGTGCCTGATTGAATTTAGAGTATAGGCTGGTAATTGATGTTACTCTATCCTATTATAAATGAACTAACTGTTCTTGAGAGTTAGTTATTAAACTAAATCATATTGAGTTATACTTTTTTGTATATATAATTACAAAATTGATTAATTTTTATAATTAATAGTCTGGCCCATAATAAACTTTAGAAATAGTCTTTTCTTATTTTTAGGCTATGATCGGTATTATTTTTAGTAATCCGTCACCCTCCTGGTCCCATAGTGTCGGATTATGGTGGGACAACTGTAATTGGTATTTCAGCAGTATGACACATTTGAAGCAGTACTTTATTCTCTATGCATTATTATAAACCTCCATGTGGCCCTAGATAGCTCTCTGACTGGCTAAAACCAGACAAAGGTTGACAGTAGGTACAGTAATTAGAAGCTGTCATGTTGATAAATCTATTGGCTATCCAGATTGAATAGCTTCCTGTTCAATTTGGATCCTTCTCGACTCTCTGGGAACTTTGATTCAAAGATGAGCTTGGATAAACAGATTTAAGCCCTGGAGGGAGTTGTGGATCGTCCTCCTGGGAGGGGATGAGGGACTCTTACTAAACAAACTCCTAGGCATCTGCTAGTCTGGAGGGCGAACCGACATGCATGAGACCCTTTAAAACTAGGAGAGCTCCCAGGTGGTGGTCCTTGGCTCGGAGTGCTTGGGATATCTCAGGTTAGAAGGTGTTTCCGTCCCCAGAATAGCCCAGAGGATGGTTTGGAAATAACCCTCTCTTTCCACAAGCTGCATAATATCAGTGGTGTAGTGGTGCGGGAACGCGTGGGAACGGCGTTCCCACACTGGTTTTCAGAAACCCGGGAAAATCCCATTGTCCCGTTCAGGGAAAATCCGGAAAAATAGCTGAAATCCTAAATTGCTAAACATTAATTAAAGAGTATAAAAATTAAAAAAATATTATTATGCCAATAATATAATTCATACTTTGTAAACACAATTTTGCTCTGTTTCGAAAGATAACCTCACTCTTGCTTGAACTTTGTATTGTGCACAGAGTACGGTAGGGAGACGGTAGCTTGCATCACTCTCCACTCTCCCGTCCCTCCCCCAACTTGCAGGATGCATTTGCCGTCTACTTGTAAACCTGATTTGCCAATCTGTCAATGAACTTTCGATGTAATTAATCACTCTGTATTTTATCTGTTTTATGTTTTATAGATTTAATTTATTTCAGTTCTCTGCCTTTACCTGGCTAGAATATGTTATTTTAAAACGAGGTTATGCATGGTGTTTTTTTGGAGATTAACGACCACGTACATAAAAGTCATTGTAATTAATTACTCTGTTTTTTCTCTGTTTTATGGATTTGATTTTTTTTAAGTTCTCTGCTTTTTTACTTGTATAGAATATGTCATTTGAAAATTAGGTTATGTAGCTATTTTTGGGGGTTAACGTACATAAAAGCAGTTACCGTATTAACTTAATTAATAACCTTTTCTAAAATAACTTCTTTTGTGAAATAATAAAGTTAGTTAAATATAAAAAGATTGACTTCTGTTTTTATATTTTGCTTTTCCAAAAATCATCCAAATTATTTAATAGTTTATTGAAGCCTGTGTAAATTCAGTGAGCTTAAAATACATAGCCTAATTTGCATCATACACGCATACAGGGAAAAGGTATCTTAATTTGCATGGAATTTGACAAATATATTAAGCGTTCCCACACTGAAAAATCTGCCACTACACCACTGCATAATATCCATAGGAAGACGTGCCCTATGCTGGGGCTTTCACTCCTCCAAAATCTAACAGTCTAACCACCGTCATGTGCGCGCAGGTGTGGGGCGGTCGGGTCTGTTCCTGCTGGCGGCGGCAGCGATGTGCCACGTGGTCGCGGCGCGCACGCTGCCCGAGCTGGTGAGTCTCGCGGCCGCCATCGCGCGGTGGCGGCGCAACCCGCTGCGCGACCGCGAGCACTTCCGCTTCAGCTACCAGACGCTGCTGTACTACGCGCAGGATCTGCTCATGAAACGTGAGTAATACCATGCAGGAAATATTTTTTAATGGTTAACTTTTTTGGCTGTTGATTTATTTTTTTTTTTATTAAATTTATAACAAATACCATTTTGATAATGCATTGAATTTGTCCACAAATTTCCTATATTTTCTTGTAAAGCCCTTATTTTCATAAAATATACCCATGGGGATGTAATTACTAAACATATTTTGCCTATAGAAACTTTGTTTGCACTTTTTCCTGGTTAGTATACCCAGACCTAAAATATTTTTATAGATGACATTCATCTGGGAAAAAGAGTTCATAAGAAAATTTATGTAAAGTGTGAAAAACCTTTTTTTATTTGAGTAAAAAAACTCAAACAGAAGTGCAAAGTGTGATTATTAACGTATCAGAGGCAGGATGCAAGCATACAAGACGGCTCGCACCAGGAAATCAGAAGCGTTTTTCTCAGAAGGGAGCCAGAATACAAACAGTGAGTTAGGATCAGAGCAAGGAAGCAATCCTAAATAATGAAGCAATTATGAGTGTATATTATCTTGGTTAAGTAAAAAGTGTACTCCCCCAAACTTTTCCAGGGACATTAATCCATCTTCTTCAATACAGTCGTATGATTTCAAACTAATAAATATAATATTAATATGTAAAGGTCCCCCACAATGCGCTCACGCTCAATTGAGGGGGGTCCACCACCCTCAATGGTTTACGCTTTGTTGCGTAATCAAATAAAATACCAAAGCAACATTAAAATATATTTACAAGTAATGAACTAAATACACATGAAATTATTGAATGTGACAGTTCTTTCTTTGAATCAATCATCTGCTTATATACAATGAAAATGAGTGAATCAGCTGCACTGTCTACGCTCGAGGTCTCTCGTTCATTTGTTCAGATCCAGGATCAGTTCCTGGGTCACCATTGTTACTGGAACAAAGCTTCTATCTCGGCTACCAATGCGAGCACTAAGTATTAAGCTGTTTAACAGACAGGAAATGGAGTGACAATCTCTCTTAAGGCCTGCACTGCTTGGTGAAAGCCCAGCAAAGAAGTTGTTATACTTTAGATGATAATTGTTTACAAACTCTGCCAAAAATTGTAATTATCTAAGTTGTATCCGAAATTTCCAAAGTTTAAACTAGTTGAAAACAAAAATTATGTTTTCAATCACAAAATAAGTTCCTGACCAGCTCCTACAATGGAATGTCTTAACATAAAAGTATCTTTGTTTATTTGCGCAATCAGTAGGAAAAACATTGACTTTTTATTTGACATTGTTTGATTTGATCTACTTAGGTGGGATATTAGCGACCCGGTCAAGTTTTGAGGAGAAGAGGACCAAATCCCACGTTCGTCACCCTTCTGAAGACTTCCTGCTCGGACCACCAAAAGATGTGAAGCCTCAAGAGAGCCCTGAGAAAAAACTTGCAGGTTTGTAAGCCAAACAAAATCATCACAAAAAAACTTGATAAATCAAGAGTCAAGAGTAATATTCAGGAGTTGTTCAAACTCTGCCTTTTTATATATATTTCATGCTGTGCTTGGATTTATTGCCAAAGTGTTATAAAACTAGGAACATCGCTGACTGGGACGGCGGCGTGTCCTGTAATCCAGTTACTTGGAAGTCACGAATTGTGGATAGTTATGATCGATGGCTTGTGGACGCGGTGTTCCTTAGTGTGGATTAACGTCCGCACTATTTAGTACTCGTTCATGGGACCATCCTCATAATTAGACCAGTTCGTAAATTGTTAACCAAGGCGAAATCGTGGTTCGGATCCCACGTTGAAATGTAGGTCCCTTAGTTGCCAGTAGCTGTTGGGCTATTAAGTAACAGTCCTGTCTAAGGAATATGTCGGCCTTAGTCAATAACAAGACTACAAGATCGCGCCACAATCATCCTTCACTCATCTGTCATTCATACTTGGCTTAAAATACCTACCTGGGTAGGTCGCCATTTCAACTAATGTATCTAATACTAGAGGCTTGAAGGGGCTAATAGCCCCTAAGCATAATCCTTCTTTACTATAGTACAAAATACCCTCTTAGAAAATAGGCTTTTGGAGCCACAAAATTATGATTATTTCTAGCATTTGGTTTTAATTAAACAAAGCAGTCCTTTTTATATCCTAATGGTTTTTAAATAACAGCTATTTTACGTTATTTCTCATTTTATAATAAGCTTAAAGCAATTTCAGTATGTTCCCCGAGTCCCTGGGATGGAGACCTTCAATTTCAGCCCCCTCCAATTATCCTGCGACCTTCCAAATGCACACAATTTCGGCGAAAACATTTTCCCTACGTAATTATATTTAAATATAAATATATATAGATAATTTGGTATTAAATCTGCATCATTATAACATAAACTAAACAAACGTACTTAACTTTTATAATTTTAAATTATGAAAAAACTCAAACCGTTATTTTTTATAAAATCAGAAAATCTTAAATTTTAAATATTTTTTGTTATAGTACATTGAACGTGCATAGTAAGCTGCATTTTGAAACAAATCCCACATGTCAACATCTACCTTATGGCTTTGAATCAAGCATTAGCACCACATGTTTAATGTAAACAAAGCAGACGTTTTTCAATCCCAATGCATTTTAAATGGAAGATATTTTTCGTTATTTCTCATTTTCTGGTATATTTGGACATAATCTGCTATTTTTCCCAACCCCCTAGGACCGAGACCTTTCATTTGAGCCATCTCCCAACATCCTGTGAGTTGTCAAACTCTCACAATTTTGATTTTAAAAAATCACTTACAGAATTAGTAATATAGAAGATATCTAATGTATGAGACTTAACACTTCATAAATCTACAATTCCACTTAATCATTAATCTACTTTAAACTGAGTGGTATATAAAGGGTGTCTAGTAGGGGTGGGCGAATAGTGGATTTTGAATTCAAGTCGAGTCGAGTAGTTGTTTGTGAAAAGTAATGAAATGTTCTTTTTCTAAAGTGAATAGGTCTTTGAATTACAACTAATTAAAATCTTTCCTCAATTTAATTTAATTTTTATTTCATTTATTTATTCATTTTTTATTGGTCTACTTTATCTTAGCTAATCTTTGTTTATTTTCTTTGAAAAATTAAACATATATATTCAAATACCCCTACATTGCATAAACCCTACTTTTAAATTAATAACAATACTACATCACTTAAAATAACTAATCACTTAATGTAAGAAAATCACAAAATAAATTTATATAGAATGTGCATGGTTACAAAATTTAAACAGTTATAAGATTTAATAATTAGTTTATTATTTTAACTATCAACAACAGGTTTATTTTTTTCTTAAAAATAGTTGTAATTGAAACTTTAGCCAAGAAATTGTGGAAGAAAGAATTAAAAACAAGATCACGGAGGAGAGCCATGCCCAGATATTTGTTTACTTCTAAAACCAACCCCAGCCCCTTGCCTGACTGCTGATCTATTGTTTGTTGACATCCAGTCACTTGAGCACAGAGTGACACAGCTGCGACCAGATAAGAATAAGATATCCCCCAATGCTAAAATTAAACTAATTATTTTATGTAAACCCATTAAGTCCCCAATTTTCTTCTCATTTTTACAAATCAAATTAGTCAGACATGAAGGCTGTGTATCATTTAAAAGATAAACTATGAATACAGATTTGAAGTTGTGAAGTGCAAAGTCAGAGCTCAATATAGCTGTAAGTTTTCAATTTCCGAATCCTGAGAGATGATATTTCTAGATAACTGTCTAAATCCATTCTTCTATGAGTTAATGAAATATTTTTGAGGTTATTGATATGAAAATCTAATGGACGGCTGCGAAAAACGATAGCATGTATCGGTCAGTCGCGGATAAACGGCCGTGAATTTAGTCTTCGAATTTAGCCGCGGATTTAGTTTCGAAACTCGTTTAGTTGCAACTACTCGACTTGACTTTGAGTAGTAGCAATTATTTTAGCAATTACTCGACTGTCGAGTACTCGCCCACCCCTAGTGTCTAGGTTTTAAAAAAATTAAATCTTCAACCAGTAGTATTCATACTGTGACCCTATCATTAGGTGATAACTATCTAGTACGACTGTTGACAGATGGCAGCAGCAGTGATGCGGCGGCGACAAACCCTTCTGATCCTCTCAGCCAGCTGGATCCCCTCTGGTCTCTCAAGAGGCCCAAGTAGTTGATCATCATCAGTACTTTTATATTGTGTAATAAATATTAATATCATGACTATAGTTTTATCTATCAGTTTATAAGTGTTACTGAGAACATATCCTTTAGTTTTTATTAACTTATTCATATTTACAGTTTAATAAATTTTAATCTTTAATGTGTGTGTTGTTTTCCCCTGCATTTTCTTGTAGGTTTTATGATGAGGTGTCTTTTATCTGTTTTATTACGAGTGTTCTCATTGAATTTGAGAGATGAAGCCACGGCTTTGGAATTATTAGGCTGAATAATCCAGTTAGCCCTAAAGCTTGTTTAAAACTTCATGTATTTAGTTCAGTAGAACCTGGTTAATCCAAAGTTCTATAATTAAAAATCTTTACTTTTTTCCAGTCCCCAGCGTTTTATATATTAACATAGCCATAATCAGATATACTGATTATATTATCAAAATACCTTGATCATTGAAAGAAGGTGAACAGAAGAGTGACCGTACGGCAGTAAATGATTCTATTTCATAACGCTGTGGAAACATAAAAAAACAGAGCTGAAAATTTGCAGTAAACTTTATTCCAATGATTGGTTGCCCAAAATTTCAAATACTTTTTAGTATGCTCCTTATGGTTTATGTTTTGAGTTATATTTATAAAAACACAATTTACGAATAAAATAATTCTTTTCCTATGTTTGGTATAAAATAACTCTGCATAGAATCATTAGGAAACTATTTCCTATGGAAAACCTTCAGCGGGCCATCTTAAAAACACTATACCAAATTTGAGATACATATGATCAATAACACTGATGAGGTTATAAATTTATTTCCATTATATCAGACGTTTTCTCTGTTATTAATAGGTTATCTATCCCATTTAATTTTTCCAGCATATGCTTGGAATTATTTTACTTGCCAATTATTGTACTGAGGCAGGCAAAGTACAGAAGTGCACTGCTATCTGCAGCCCTGTGCCAAAATTTCTAGGTTGGGTAAAGCGCAGGGATAAAATGGATTGTACAGGTTCAGACTGTCTTTCCACCGTAGAATGCCACTCTCTGCACTCATATATACTCTATTTATTTATTAATTGTTATGGAAAACGTTAGACGTAAAAGATAAAAATGTAGATTAAATCTACTTCACCACTTGACTTAAACCAGACACTACATGAAGTTCATCAATGTACGACTTAACAGTACATTAGAATTAAATTAATACCGTAATTAGTATTAAACATAGGGGTTTCAATTTTTTTTTAAGAGGGCCAGGCTTTATGGCATTGCATCACAGTTAAGTTAGCTTATTGTGTCCATACAGACACAAGTCCTCATTCTTTGTCAAATCCCAGGTCTTTAACGAACCTTGAGATCCTCTTGACGATATATACCTGCTCCTCCATTAGGTCATTCATTGGTAGGCCAAGGTGCCTCGTACGAAGACAACATAGGGCTGGGCAACACGGATTCCCACCTTGTTTAAGTGTCCACAGAATTCCCAGTGGCCGCTGATGAAGGGCCACTTTCCGCAGAGTCCTTCTATTCAATGTAAGGGCATCCACTGCTTCTTTTGATATGGTGTAGTTAAGATACTGGACCAAAGATTTTCAATAGGACATTTTTCTTCAGTGCTTTGAAACAGAGATATTATATATCTAACATAGGAAATAGAATTTTTCAATTAGTAAATTATGTTTTAAAAATATAAATCGCAACATAAACTATTCACGTAATGCTAAAAATTATTTTAAACTTGTGATAGACACAATATTAACTGATCATTAGATTAAAGTTTACTGCAAATTTTTTACTCAGTTTTTTTCTTTTCTACAGCGTTATGAAATAGAATGTTTTTACTACCACTCCCTGCGCCGATTACCTTTCAATAACCAAGTTATAGAGCTCTGAATTTTATAGTCTAAGTATAGCTGCCAAGCTATACCAACCGATTCCACACCCGCCGCTCAACGTTGGCCTACCATTAGCACTTGCAGGGCTGGCTCTATCTTATAATCAAACTAGGCGACAAGGGTCACTGACCTGCTTACTTTGTCAGTTAAACATTGGGCAAAAACTAATGCAAAGAACTATGTGATTTATTTAAAAATATTTCATATTTTTATATCAAATAGCATCAGTAAGTTATTTGTATATTTAGATATTGGATTTATCCCACACACAAACTTGCAAACAACAACCCAAATGAATGGATTACCTTAATATATTTTATGATTTTTTAAAACTAAAATTTAGTGGTTTACTACTTCACCTTGAATTGAAAAAATAACAATTATCGTAACAGATTACCTCATGACAGTAGGATTCATGCATTTGATTTTAATCTCCCAGATAGTGACACTTTAGTCTAGGAAATACATTCCCTAGTCTAACTGTACATCCTAAGTAGGGAATCCAATCCCAGATGATTCCCTACTGATGATTCCCGGGATGATATTTTCAATCCCAGGATTACGGGACTAACAAATCTAACTCCGGGTTTATGGGACTAAAAAAAATTGAGCCAACATGGTATTTATTTGCTAAGACAAAAAGAAATTAATTTATGGTATACTTTGGGTAGATATACATGGTATCGCAACTATAGTGCAGTACTTAAAGCAGTTTCTGCTGAGTTTCGAGTTGTAAATGTATTTTTTATAAAAAATTAGATCTTAAAAAAAATTATTACATGGTCAGCTTTGTCATTAACACTCAAAATATGTACCACAAAGTTTAAACAGAACACATTATCAGATAGGCCCTATATAACCATAGTACAAGGTGTAAACAAACTAAAAACATGAATATTTTTAGTTACTTGACCAAACACTATTAAGTAAAACCTCGCTTAAAAGAAATGTAAGTAAAAAACTAGAACCAAGATAAAAATCATTAAAAAATAATCATAAAGAGCCTCGTAATGAAAACTTGCTTTGTAATGAAACTTAATAGCAACTACCATGAATAAAAAAAGGCCTCTTAGTAATTTTTTTTTAACTGACACACATATGAGTAGATGGCAAATAACTCATCAATAAACCATGATTACTTGGTCAACAACGACATACAACTGGTTTTCCTTAGTTATTCGAAAATCACAGAATTGAGCCTGAGAATCCCGGGATTGAATATGCTCTAAAATCACGCGGGATCCCGGGATTGGATTCCCTAATCCTAAGGATTCTCAGTCGCACACAATTGTCTAAAGGAACACCGCGCATTGCTGGATAACTGGACCAAACGTAGGGTGGGCTACGACTATCCCTCTACTTGCTTGCCTTTGAAATTGCAGGGGGGGGGTGTCTCCGTTTTTCATTTACGTTCGATTGCTGCTGCGTGACGACATCAACAAGGGGGGTCAAAGTGTGAGATTGTGCGGACGGTGGGCGATGACCGATGGTCATAGTAAGCGTGACTCTATCTTATAAAGATATATAATGGCGGTCAATAATCATTGGTCGTTATGAGCGTGACGTAATTTTGAAGGTGGGTGATGATTGACTGTGAAAAGCATTACAAAGCATTGTACTTTATATCTCAAGTGAGGTTGGTGTTGATGTATATCATCGTGACTTTAAAAAAGTAGGTTGGGAAGACTACGGAAAAGTTAGGTCATGACCCCCGGGAAAGTTAGGTTGGCAACGTTGTCTTGGGTGGTCGCCGAAAGGAGGCAAATCGTCTTCGTTTTCCACTTATCACCGGGGGCTCAGCTCAGTGGGCCGCGTGACCTGTGATGTCACTGACCACTCCACCCGCCGAGAACAATAATTTCCTTGCTCATATAAGAAACATTATGAAAGATTAACATTTTCCTTTTTGTCTCGTAAAGGACATTTTACTGAAGGTCCGAATCTTCTTGATGCCAGTCAATGAGAGTTAGCCTCGATCAATAAGTTCGGAAGCAATGTGACCAGACAGAAACTTTTTCAGGGAGGAGAGTTGGGTTTTAAAAGGAAGGACATTTAGAAAAATAAGGACAGTGTTAAGTACATTTTTAATAATTTTCGTCAAAGGTCCTAAGTGTAAACAATTAATTAATAAAGTAGCACAAATAATAGTCTTATACATCTTAGAAACACACAGATTGTTTATTGTACTGTATGAAGAACTAATGGGGAAAACATCCACTCTACTTGTTTTTGTTTTAAAGCAAATAAAGCAAAAGAGAAAAAATGACGTTTTTTGCTTTAAATTAACCAATTATTGATACATGGGGTCAGATTTTCGCGGATGCAACCTCACAGGTCGGTGAAATTAAAAATGTGTTTTGTTTTCCTCTTTTAATGTTACAGTATAACAATTAGCATCACTAAATATTATAGTTTTGCTATTTTGGTATCAATGTATTGTATTGTAATCAACCGCTTATGCCGTCACTGTGCAATGTGTAATTATTACACATATAATATAACACATAATAATCTGCAAAGGGTAGGATTAATCGGTGAAATTAATCGGCAAATAAACGCGGACGGCCGTAAAAGACGATCGTGCAGATTTACTGATCGCGGGTAGACGACAGGAGTGATTCAGCAAAGACGAATAGTTATCAACTTAAAGTTAAAGTATTTTTTTCCAAAATCACGCGACATGTTTTCTAACAGTTAGTCTTTTGGCAAACCCTAGGCCCTACATGGTAGGCCTAAGTAAACAACCTTGTTTTTTTATTAATTTATTTTAACATTAGTCCTACCTAACTGTCAGAATTATAGTTTGTTTGGATAAGAATGTAATCTGAAAGTGCCTTCAAATTTCCTCTGGCGATAGAGTGGCCTACTCTGTACTTAAATCACGTTCAGAGAAATGAAGGCGGCATTGACACCAAAGCAGAATTTGTACTGTAAAATTGCTGTAGTATCGAAAAAGCTTTATGATATTTATTTGTTCTTTGATTTTTGCATCTAACATTCAGCTACAATTTTTGGGCACCACTCGGCGGCATACTGGGCATACCCTAAGATTGTGGGCTTCGAAACTGCATAAAACAGCTTCTGCATACCATTTCAAAGCTCGCAATCGTAGGGATGTTTTAAGTATATCCATGATCGTAGTACGACGCCGGGTAGATTTGCCGCTAGTGTTGCCTTGTCAAAATCATGAAACCCCCGCTTTTTTATTCACATTAATTTTGATATTACGACTGTGTTATTCTTTGTTTAAAGAGGCTGACGAATTAACTGTCATAAATTCAATAAACTAATGAAAAAATCCAGCAGACGACAAAACATATTGTGTATAACATAATGTAATTTATTCAGAAATAAAATGACGATAAAAATTGTTCAAAACAAAACAAACTGTATTTGTTGATGTTGACACGAGCACTAGCGCCATCCGTCGAGCAGCGGCAGAACCACGTGGAGGCAAGCGGCACCACAGAACATTGCAGTCGGTTCGTGAGCCGAGCGCGAGGCGGCCAAACCGTCAGTGATGTTTGACGTTTGCCGGCGAAACCACGATGGCAGCCGATGTGGAAGTGCGAGCTAGCAAGTGTCGGTTGGACAAGAACGGTTGTGTGTCATTGCTCGATATCCTAATCTCCTTTAACGCTCCGATAAACGAAGAACACGCGTGGGCTTTGTGTTACCAGTGCGCGGTGTGTTTCAAAAACGCCCTGCAAAACGACAGGGGCAAGTGCCGAGTGGTGACAGAATTGGACCAAGTGTTGTTGCACAGGGATGGAAATGTGCACCCGAACACGATTTTTGCCGGAGGAGGGACTTCTAATGATGAAGGTAGGATGTTAAACATAAACATAACCTCTAAGTTGAGCCCGTATAAAAACATTTTCAAGCTGTTAATGGATTTGCTTTATAAACAGAGTAACTTAGTGTCAAGTAAATCCGTAAAAAAAGTCTAGCCGGATGATTAAAACGTTGGAATTTCCCTCTTAATTCTGATAAGGACAATGTAGGTTAGTACGTCGTCGACTGCAGATAAGCTAGAAATCAATACTCAGCTGATATTCGTGACTGAAAACAACCACTGAAAAGCAACACCCTCTCAGCTTCTAAAATTTATTTCACTGGTTTCGTAAAATCATTGCCATAGCCTACAGTATTTTTAGTTTTGTATAGGCCTAATAAATTACTTTTTCCCAATGTTTTCATTCTTGTAAATAAATAAACAATCATCTGAACAAGACAACGTCAGCCATCAGATGTATTTGATGCAAAACAATTTCACTGCCACGGTAATTAAGTGTTATCACAGTCCCGTGGTGAAATGTCTTTTATCAATACTCATATCAACTGTTTGACTATAATTTGGATACTTTATACCTATTCCCTATTCCATTGAAACATATTTTGAGCTGACATAAGAAACGAAGTTACAGTGGAATTTGTTTTTAATGCGACGTCTGTATTTAGTTATAGCTTTTCATCTGCTGGCAATTTGTGACAATTAAGCTTATTTAGGCTTACATGATATATGTTCCTTTACGCACGCTACTCGTTCGTAACTTGACTTGGACGTCAAAGTTATAATATTTTTTACAATTCATCTAAGCTTAAGAAATTATTGTCAAATTGGCCTGGTTATGTTATAATTTTTTTAAATAGTATTAGCGTAAGTTAATTTACTGTACTTCTTCATATTTCTTGAACCTGACACCAACTAACGCAACGTGTCTAAAGCAATGTCAATGTAGTCGCTGATCGGGCAAAGAATGTTAGGTCAACTATAAGGGAAATGCTTTTTTCATTAACTCCGACTTTAGATATTTTTTACTGTAGGCCTACTGTTCACACTTTTTGTTGGCAGGTATCACACAATAGGTACCCGCACGGAGCCCTTGGTTTCATGTGATCGTTGGTTCGTTGGTTGGTATAGACATAGCCTACTAATTACCAAGAGATAAGAGATAAGCTATTTTTCTCTTCTTTAGTATAGGCAAGTAGGATTCATTTCCCACGGACTTGAATAGCAAGGTTCCATTCCATTAAGTTTTGAAAATGAAGGCTCATTCCGAATTCCGCTCCAGCAGGTCCGTCAAACAAACACCACCTGTCCCCTACCTGCCAGGCCTGCACCTGTTCCTTCCACTCCAGTTCTGGGAACCACCCTCTGTTCACACCCCACACCCCCGCCTGCCACTTGTTCCCACGGGGACGGGAAGGTCATAAAGTTTACATCCCCTGTCCCTGGACTTGACCTTCCTTAACTTTATTTCCCTCCCCCCCCCTTTTTGTTGTTGTTTAGTCACATAGGTATAACTTTTGATGAGATGCTCCGATGATAATTCTGTTGTAGTGAATTCCGTGCGTCATCTTTAACATCATTACCACTGTTCAATTCCGTCAATGGCAGAAATGCACTGTCCGGTTGAACGTAGGACCATGGTTTCGGCACGTTGCCATCTTCAGCTGGAGAAGCTGGCAAACTGAAGATGGCAATGTGCCGAAACCATGGTCCAGCATTCAACAGGACAGTGGGCTCGACGGGATTCAACAGTGATACTGATTCTATGAGATGCGTTGTTTAGTAACCATGATATTATTTGAGAGAATGATTTAAAAAATTCTTCTTTTGGCCTAAAATTTAACCTGCGTTTTATTTTTATATTTTGAAATCTGTTGAACAGAGTTGTTTTACCTATAGTGGCTCCGATATGGCTCCACTCAGAGGATATTTCACACAGCCCAAAAAGTCATAATTCTAGAGTTGTCGGGTTTCCAGCTTTCAAATTCTGACATCCCAGTAATTTTTACAATTTGATAAAAATCTAAAATCATTAAGTCGCAGCTAAGAAAGAAATCCCTTAAATGTTGACACGAAAATCCGCCCGAGTTGAGCTAGGTTGATCGAGCCCACCTTCAGTTGCGGATTAAAATGTGGTGATGTAATTATTGTGCTTACCGCGTGTAATGTCAACATGTTCGGTCACGAGGGAGCTTAATTAGCCTCCGACTTGTTAAATGCCAAGTGGCGCAGTGTGCACTGTTTGAATAACCTGCAGACACACCTAACGATATCAGCACTAGAGCCTCTGCATTTGTAAATCGGTTAATATTTAAATACAGTCACAGTTTACAGTAGGGCCTACTTAAGTCCTGTACACTACTTTCCCTTGAAGAATACTCAACTAGGCTATTTTGATCGTGGTTGTTCATATTATATGTATTAGCGGTGTTATCCGTGTATAGAAATAAAAAAATAAAGAAATTACATTGTTCAATGCATTTGCACTGGTTTAATTCAATCCGTCTTTCAATTTATACCGAAGCATGATGGTATGATTTTAAAACTGAAATATCTTCAGTCAACGATAGGCTACTTTGGTTTGAACGAATTATTATTATAAAGAAAAGGGAAATGCCCCTTTATTACAATTTGCAATAGGCTATAAAAACATCGAACATACTGTTTTTGCATAGAGGCCGATCTTAAATATTCACGCTTGCTGTACATAAATATAAACTTCTCAGTTTTTTTAAATTTTCAAAATTGTTCAAAATTTTAAAATATTTCCTTGCGAATAATTTGTAATTCACGCACAAAATTAAAGAGAATCGTCCAGTTGTAGAACTGTTTAACTCAAAGTTCACTCGGGTCAGGCGTGAGGCGCTGGCTTGGTAACCAAGGCAACGGGCTTCGATCTCTTCTTTCAAGGACGTTCAGCTGTTATTATTGTATCTGGAGCATTTCTAACTATTTAATACCTGCCTAACTTTTACGTTTTCAAGTACTTAAGCCATTGATTATTCACATCAATGACTGACAATGCTTTAGTGAAACTGAGAAATTAAGCCTATTTTAGGAGGTGCCCTTCAGGTGCTGTATTTTAGAACAAGAAACCCTCTCCCCCCTCAACTGTAAAGTTGGCCTACTGTAAAAAGAAAATTATATTCAGAAATCGTTAATTATCATGAACATTTAAAAAATGCATGGACGAGCGTCACGTTTCATATATCTTACATGACCCAGGAACACCATATGCGATGAAGCGATGGGCTACAATAAACAGAGCATTAAATAACATACACTGAACACACACATGATCATAATCCTTCCAGTTAATACTAAACAAAATTCATTCAATTTTATAAACATGCAGTAACTAGTTATCCCAATCCCACCCACTGCACAAAATGCGAGCATCGCTTTGTAGTAGTAGGTACGGAAATGGAAGAACACTAGTGGGTCCCTAGTAACATGATTGTTTATTGAGTGACTTATAAATTTTTTTTACGATGCACATTTTCAAAACATCTATGATTATGTACTATTTTCTTAAGGCTTCATAATTAAAGATTGTAGCAATGAGACGTAAAGGGAAGGCAACTTAACAAAGAACAATCATTTCATTATCTCGTTTCATTTTCATTTTTTACAGCCTATAATATATAAAATTGATGATACAGTAAACTCCCGATTATCCGCGAGCGGTTTATCCGCGTTGCGGATTATCCGCGGGTGCTACGTAGAGCGAGAAAATATGTATTTATAAAATAATTAGGCTGAACTGACAAGTTTTTTGAGTACAAAACGCGCGCAGGCTTTCTCCGTCTACCGTAACGCCGAAGACAATGTTTGTCTACTGCAACGCGAAGACGATTTTCGTCTACCGCAATGCGACGACGATTTTTGTCAACTGCGATGTAACAACAATTTATCTTTTGCGACAATTATATTCATCAACCGCAACGACCATATTTGTCTACCGCGGCGTCTACCACAACGACGATACTCGTCTAGCGCATCGACGAACTTTGCCTATCGCGACGTCCATATTCATATAACCCGACGACGATATTTTTTCTACCGCGGCGACGATACTCGTCTACCGTGACAACGATATCCTTCTACCATGACGACGATTTTCGTCTACTGCGACGTGACAACAATATGTGTCTACCGCGACAATGATATTTGTCTACCACGACGACGATATTCGTTTACCATATATCGTCCATATTTGTCTATTGTGACGCGATACTCGCCTACCGCGACGTTATAGGATATCCCCCCGCCCGAAATTAATTCTGAGTTCGCCCCTAATTGTATTAAGTAAATAGATTTTTAATGTTGAAATTGTTTTTCTTTTTATTCTCTCTCATTTTCAACACTTGCGGATTATCCGCGATTTTCGTTATCCGCGGTAGTCGCGCCACTCAATTCCGCGGATAATCGGGAGTTTACTGTACAATATAACCGTTAACAAAAAACAGAGTTATTCGAGATGGTTACAAATAAATGCATCTAAATTATTTAATACAACAGTCAGGGTTTGCAAATGTATTATTTCATACGATCTAGAATATTAATCTATGTAAATTTAACGAATAGTCTACAGTTTCCGAAGTTTTATATAGTAGTTTTCATCACTAGGAGCGAAAGTGACTCTTTTTAGTACGAGATCGTAATTTACAGGCAAGGCGCAGCCGAGCTTGGAAATGCGATCGAGTACCAAGGAGAACACTTTTGCTCCGTGTGATGAACAACTATTTTCATCATTATGTATATATAACCATTTAATCGTTAAAAAATTAGACTAAATAATTTTGAGGTTATACAAAATAGTCATCGTCATTTACACATCTGTTACCGGTAGTTGTTTACAAACACAAGTTAAGAAGTCCAACCTTTCAAACGTAACATGAACAAATTTTGACATTAGAGTACGGCAAAATTTACCATATGTTTTTCAGTACTCCTATTCGAAGTGATCCAAAAACGATCATTTTGCGTACGATTTAGAGAACTAAAAAAAGGCTGTTTTCCGGACAGTATGATGAAATAGTAGTTTTCATTACTAGGAGCGAAAGTGGCTCTTTTTGGTACGAGATCGTAATTTACAGGCGAGGCGCAGCCGAGCTTGGAAATGCGATCGAGTACCAAGGAGACACTTTTGCTCCGTGTGATGAACAACTATTTTCATCATTATGTATAAATAATCATTTAATCGTTAAAAAATTAGACTACATAATTTTGAGGTTATCCAAAATAGTCATAGTCATTTACACATCTGTTAGTTGTTTACAAACACAAGATAAGAAATCGTTCAACCTTTCAAACGTAACATAAACAAATTTTGACATTAGAGTACGGCAAAATTTACCATATGTTTTTCCAGTACTCCTATTCAAAGTGATCCAAAAACGATCATTTTGCGTACGATTTAGAGAACTAAAAACGGCTGTTTTCGGGACACTATGATGAAAATATTTTTACGTCAGCGCCTGCTACATCTGTATATATATCCACGCAACTGTTTCATTGGGATCAAGTCTCCATCTGGAGCCAGGAGCAAAAGAACTGATAAAGTGCGCAAAGTAAAACGGCCTAGACATTGGAAACCAGTTTACCTTCGGGAGCGACTGGCCGCCGCGCCGCCGCCGTTGTTATGGTCGCGCGTTCAGAAATGCAGCGTCTCAAAGCTGAGTTCTAACCTTCAACTTCGCAATCAGTTTTATCACTTCGTTGTTCCACATCGATTTATTTTAATAACCGAGCTATGATTTCGCGAATATTCTTGTATTAGTGGAGTAAACCAAAGAACACAGACGCGATATTTTAATACCTCTCAATGAAGTTGTTGGTGATTTTAAAAAACCAGTTATGCCATTTATTTTTCAGTGCATGGAGGACATGCTTATTAAAAGTACACAATGTATGTTTTGTATTTAAAATTTCCGTAAAAATTATTCAAACTTTAAGTCTATACTTGAAGGGATCAAGCTTTTGAAATTTTTAAAGGACTTTATATCAGTTTTCCTTTCCTTTTCTTAAAAGTTAATACACCGTCGCGTATAATCTTATTTTTCTATTCACTATGTATCCCAATTTTGTTCTAGCTGAAATGTAATACATCCTTTTTTATACAATTTTCCCCGGATTTTTGGAAACCTTCATGAGGTCAAAAGTTTATGAACTGTATTTTGAAGAAAACAAAATATGGAATGCATTGGTGCATCATGTAATAGGATATAATATATGGTTTTCTATCATTAGCTATATTAAAATCAATATTTTGCATCAGGATGTAGCTTAAAACTGAGATTGATACACATAATGAATATATGAAAACATATAATTTCTTAAAAATTGCAACTGTTAATAGTTTCAATAACGGATAATCCATGTGAGCAATACATTAAACTCTTCATCCGTGTTAAGTTATATTGAGGCCTACTACTACGCCAATACTCACAGATGTTTATGAATTGTAACCATTTGTACCGTAATCATTCGTAATTTAAGTAATGTTCTGTGTAAAATTTCATTTAATCATTATTGAATTACTTCGCTAACTAATCTTACGAATTGAAATTATTTAACTGTCACGCCGCAGCGTTTGTCACGGTCACATTTGCACTCCAGTGCCTATATAGTGTCTGCGGTCACCGTATCACCTACCAGGTGTCAGATGTGCATTACTCTATGGTCCAGCGTGCTCTGTGTCGTCACGTGATGTTTGCACGTGCGTGTCCGGCCGGCACGTTTGCTCGGTTCATCTTCTCATGTCACCGTGTTGGCCACGCACGCGTGGGCTTTTACGTTCGTCTCGTGTGTTTATCGACGTTACTCCCTTGGATTTTTGACATTTTTATGGGATTTTTTCGTGAATATGTAGTGTGATTATACGATGCATTTTTTCCGATTCCGCTTGTTTGAGTCAAAGAAACCATTTAGCCTGTACGCACAGTAGTTGCTATTAAACTGTTCCAAATACATTACGACCGAGCCTTTCTTATACTAGCCATGCAAGCATATAAAAAGTCAGGTGTAAGGAATGAAATATATATGTGTGGATGCTGCACAGTGCAAGAACATGGTGCATCACATATTTTAATACAAAGCGAATGGAGTAAGAAATAGTTATTTCTGTATTAAAGTTAGTAAGGTGCAAGATAGTCTCCTGAGGGAAATTGTTGTCATTTTTCCCTCATTTTCATTTTTCATTTTTTTTAGGTAGACAATCCACTTTTCTCCCGTAATTTACACGACACCTTTTCCCCTCATGTACGACTAAAATAATAAAAAATGCATAAATTATTATTTTACTGACACGAAAACCAATATCAATTAATTGTGAGAAAAAAAGTTGATGATGTCGTATTAATTGACATAAAAATCTTCATCTCAATTTTCGTTAAACGTCAACAATTATTCTCATAATTGTTCGTTCTGTCTGTTCTCCTGTTCCATTGCACAGTCCTTTGCCACTAGCTGTTAGCGCCTGAGATCCTTTGAGCTGCAACATATTTGCATCCCTGCTTGGAAATTTGAAGGCATTCGAATAAATTGAACAGGTAAATTTAAGTTGAACAAAAATCATAAATTTAAGTTTTCAATTTTATTCTTGGTAGGTGTACTTTACTCCCTCTTTGAGAGGAGTAAATTCTCGTCAATATTATAGTAGGTCTCACTAATATATTAGGTGGGGGACTCCATACAAACCAAACTTCCTGTTAATTTATAAAACACCACTGCCTTTAATTGCGAATGTGAAATTTAATTGAGCCATTGGATTGATTAACGAGAAAAGAGTATTTATCTGAACGCGTAGGCACTAACTATAGTACAGGCAAACGAACACATGGTCAGCTTCTGTCTCATTTGGTAAAAAGCAATCCTAGGGGAGGGGAGGGAGAGGGAGGATAAGTAAAATACTGAAAAACTTTGGGCAGAAATCCTACAGTCAGGTTTTTTAAATTCTTTTGAGGAATGTAATCGACAGGTTTGCAAAATTCGATCTCATCAGTGGTTGCGGATCGATTACCAAACGCGGAGACTTGCGTTAGGTCACTTCCCCGGTGTGGACCCCAGGACCTGCCTGTGTGGAGTGGGGGGGGGGTGACCTGTAGGCCTACTTCCCACTGGCGGAATGCAGAAGAGGCGGTCTCGGTCGGTGTCGGGAGTTTCCCCCGAGCGGCGACGGCGACGATCGTTTTGGCGGACTGAAATAAGTTTAAGTCCGAGTCAAATCACATGGCCCAGGCTTTCCGTAGGCCTATTGCTAAAATTAACATTAGAATTATGGGCGGACTTTGCCAAGTCATTTGATTCGACCTCGCGGCGACCGTTTTGGCGGATAGAAATAAGATAAAAGTCCGAGTCAGATCACATGGCCTTCTGTTAGCCCATTGCTAAAATTTACATAGTCTTACGGGCGGACTGGGCCAAGTAAATTGATTCGATCTGTATATGTCATGACTCGATATGTGAATTTTGAATGAATATGTGAAGTAGAATGTTTTTGAACAAGTTGGTAAGTATGGATGAGGTAATCTCAAGGTGATTTTGTGGTTTAACATTTTAGGTACATTTTTACAGAAAATCCGTGCACGATTCATTGGTGTAAATCCGTTGGTTACCAACTCGTAATAGTGGTAAATAATGTAGACCTACCTCCTCTCGATAACACGTATACAATATCTTTAGTAGGCCAACATTGTATGAGTTCAAACCATTAGGACTAACATTTAAAAAGGTTCACAAATAATAGTACATTTAACTTTAAATTTTCAAAGTTTTTTTCTGTACGTGGTACATTATTTATCTGAACGCGTCCCAGGCACTATACTCTGGAATGACGCCGATGGCCCCGCCGCTACATAATGCGGTTTTTAAAAAGCTCGTTTTCCATTTTCTTTCTATGTAACAGAACAAATTAGAGGACATACGCTTCAATTCGGCTACTTCCCATGCTTAGCGGGCGAACCGGAGCGTGACGACGTATTTAGCATTGAAGGTATTTAATTGACCAGTTGTTTACGGGGGAGGGGTGGGTGGGAACTGCGCTCTAGGGGAGGGAGGGTGGGGTGGGAACAGCGTGTACAGAACAGTAATGGAACCAGGTCAGACGACACTCCTTCCCTTAATTTCAATAGGTTCTCTGGTTCCTGGTGGTTGGAAAAAGTTGACAAGCTGAATTTATTGGTAGGGCTAACGGAAATTTAATTACTCTTAGTAATAAATGAGGCTTTGTTACACCGAATATTACTGAAATATAACCGGAATCACATAAGCAAGGTGACCAATTTGATTAATCTTTTATTTATAAAAAATTGTACAAAAATATCAGTTGTTTTAGGCCTAGTTTTTAATTTGTTTATTTTACAAGTCTTATATAGGCTACTAAACATTCCTTACACCATAAAGATGTCTACATAATATTTATTTTTTTAAACAGGGAATCTTAGTTTGAAAATAAAAATGTCAGATTTAAAATTGCAGTGACGCTTCGTACTCGTTGTACCAACCCACCGTAATTGGCACGACCTTGCTAAAGGCTTTAATGCCTAAAAATGGTTGTTTCAATGATACCTTTCTTCACGAACACAAATCTAGGTCAATCATAGGAGATGAGTGACATCAATATATTTTTAGTAATTGTAGCGCGGACCAGTAAATTTTTAACGATTATTTATGACTCTACAGTAGGGCGGATACGGACTGCTCCTCCTCGGGCGCTTGCTACGGGGACATACGAATTGCTCCCCTTTGGCTTTATACCAATTGCTCCCCTTTGGAATGCTTCTAGTCGTGACTGTACCAGTATTGTTACAAATAATTAATTGTCATGGCGTTTTGTGATATGGGGTGTACTATCGCAACAAACAACAAAGAGATGTAAAGTATATCTTTATTTATTTATATTTTCCGAAACGCCTCTAATGATTTAAATTATTGTTAGAAAAACAAATCTCAATAATTATATTTTAGATGAAGTTCTTCCATAGCAAAACCTCTGAGGCCTAACTTATTCCAGTCCGGCACCGCCGATGAAAACTGGTTACCGGCCGGCAGAAGGGTGAATTCCTTTTTACCCCAATTAGAATGTGTCGATCTAGCTGGTTAACGAACTCGTCCGAGAGAACTTAATTTTAAATGCCTGTACTATTTTTTTTAGAACCGACTATTTACACGATAGTTATCGTGCTAACAAGCACACGAAACATGAAAATTCTATTTTCCATAAGCTAATGTTAAATTTTAAAACAAATAGTGAATTTTGTGGGTAAAAATGTGTTTTCCCCTAAAAATGTTCATATTCAGAAAGCACACATAAAAATCTATTAATTATTAGAAATATTAATATGAATGCTGAGTACAGTCTCGTTTAGAAATATTGCCAAGCATTCCAACACGGCATGGGGGAGTAGTCCGTACTCAGCCCTACAGTAGGCGTACTTACATCTTCAACGTATTATTTTACCTGCAGCATCTCTCTCATGTTGTTTATACAATCTTTTATTTCTGTCAAATAGGTTTTTCAGAGAAGTCTTCTCGTTGATCAGAGTTAAAGTTTGCGAGTTAATAAGCTTATAAAATTGGTAAACCTTCCAAGTTCCAGTATTGCCAAATATTTATCCCCATTTTACGCACCCTTAGGTAACGCGTTTTTATAATTTGAAGAGTTGTTTTTTCTGGCTGGATTAAAAATTCTTTTTAAGAGCGACTTTCTTTGAAGCTAAGTGAAGAATAATACCATTGTGAATGGTGATACTAATGAAGACTTTCAGTCGCAAGGAGATATGGTTGAGCGGCCGCTACGGAGGATGAATGGTTGAATGAACATCTGAATGAATGAATGAGGGTAGGGCTCTGCAACAGGAGTGGCAATTGTACATCATTACCTGTTGAAGAAACTGACGTTCACACAAAGCTATAGTTTTTTTTTTACTTTTGACAGCCTATAACTTGCTGTCGAAAATCGCTCAGCTGAACGAAACTATGCGTTCAGTATAACACGATAAAGAGGTCGTAGAATGAGGATGAATTTAGAACAAAGCGATCTACCGGAACCGAACAGGGTTCACCGCCTTTCACCCGGCGACCGCGACTCCGGAGATACCATTTGAAATATTCTTCCGCTAACTGCCCAGGGTCGACGCTAATGCAGCCATCGATATTCCTCCCACAAGCGGCGAAATGTAAATCAAAATTATCCGCGATCGTCGAAGCATCGAAGCATTCACGTGGAGCCGAATCGGACAAAGGAATGATTTACCGGTGTATAACGAGAACAGAGAATAGGCAGATAAGGCAGGCCGGCCCTCAGGCGCGCACGAAACTAGGCGCACGCGCCGCGCTGATCCGCGCCTAATTTGATCCGTAAGCGCTGTGTAATGCGCATACGCTCTTGTCTTCACCGCGCGGTCAGCAAGGCCGCTCGACCTACAGTACGCATTTGCATAATGCGCACAATTATGCTAGCTGCACCAAGTGCGCCGTTTAGCTCGTTTCCTACGCGATTGGGAGCGATTGCACGGTAGATTACGGTTTTATGGTGGTAATGCATGCGGATTATGGAGGTGGTAAGGTGGGAATGTGCGAGATGTCTTTTATACTGCAGTGTTTATATTCGCCCTTCTGCAGATGCTGGAGGTTAGCCGCGATGATTCCCTTTTAATTGGTTAACACAGTGCATAGCGAATCGAAAAACTTAAGGCTGTGTGATAACCGGCAAGTAATACCAGAGTAGTGAGTATGAGATGGAAGCTATTAATCATTGAAGCCATAATTATTACAAATACCCCCGTTGCAGCAGACCTGCATACTCAGCGAATTTCAAATGCAAAACAACATATTTCAATCCAACATAGCGGCATTTGACATGTTTTGGTAAGCTCCATAAGAATAACATGGGGAATGAGTATGCAGGTTTGCTGCTACAGGTATATTAAAACTGAGTGGTTTTAATTTAATATTTAGTATATCTGAACTAGAAGGAGCTATTTACCAAGTTTTATTAAGATTTGTTGAGAAATAACCGAGATATGGAAATTTACTTATTTCCCATAAGGTTAACATTGTGACAACGTACTGTGTTTACCACTTTCAATATCTCGGTAACCAATGGACATAGAGGGGTGATTCAAGATACTAAATTGTTTGTTTTTTTGAGCTGAATTTAATGGTGCCAATAAAAATTCGATAAACTTTATTTTTCTATGTAAAAAACTCATAAAACCCATTTTTGGGGGGTTTATCCCCCTTTACCCCCCCTCCCAGTGGTCCGATCGGGCTGGTTTACGAACTCGTCCGAGGGATTACCACTTTACATGTCTGTACCAAATTTCATTAAGTTCGGACCATATTTACGGCCGCTATCGTGCTGACAGACATATATATATATATATATATATATACATATATATATATATATATATATATATATATATATATATAGATAGATATATAGATATATATATACAAATTCGAACGAATGGTGTTTTTTGCTTCTGGTGGCCCCAAAACGAAAAGTTATCATGGTCTAGGGCTTAGGTCTTACCATGAGACCTACGGTAGTAGCTTCTTCCCTATAGGGGAAATTCGCTAAAATAACTGCAATACATTTTAACAAGATTTAATAATTAGGAATCGTTCAATATCCAGTGGCTCATTTTCAAACTTTAATAACAGTCAATGCTATCGTAAAAATGTTACCGTAATCTATAACTGTTCAAATGTGCCCATCCCTCATAAACTCCTCGAAAGCGCAAGTTTTCTATTTTAGATTTAAATAAACATCTTTGAAAAGCGAGAATTGAGAGTTTGTCTCGTTGGATTATTTCTGATCTCTGTTTCTACCTTTTATCTTGTAAGTGCCAAAACTAACTCAGTGAACAAGAAGTGGCGACCCAGTTATTGCAAAAACCGTACCTTGAGAATTTTTAAAAGTTTAACTTAGGCTGGATTGGATGTACCTATGATTGCCTGACAGCGAGTAGGTGTCTTTAGCCGAAATGTGACCGCAAAACATCGACGCCTTCACCTTCTACTAGCAGGTTTCCTATGGGTTACTGAGCTATTGGCATGACTAACACGGTGATGGTGGCACTAAGTTGCAAGAACATGATATTTTTTGTTTGATTTTTTCTCATCAACTTCATACAGAGTCTCTTTTCTTAATGTCGCGTTCACAAGGCAGTAAAGCCATAAGCGCGAATCCACAGCCGGGGATTTTTCAGTCACCCGTCGGCCCCTGGTCCTTACCGCGAGGGTCCGTGTGTGGCGCACATGAGTACAGTGCGCGGCCGGCGAGCGGCGGGGCGGTGGACGTATACGGCCGCAGAATGCCCCTTTGTCCTCGGAGGCGGCGGTTTATGGTGTGGCCTCTTTTGAATACGGCCGCGACTTGGCCGCAGCTGTGTAGTGTTGGGGCCGGTCGTGGACGTACAACACCGCGGTGATGGTGATTGGGAGCGAACTGTGTGTTCAATGACGATGGGGAGAGGAAATATATTAAAGTAATTAATTCGTAGTTGTAGAGTTGTATTACGATTCTATTTGATGTATGGATTTCATGGACGATGAGCTTGTTTTTCTTTTCGTCATAAGGCCGTAGCCAATTGGGGGGGGGGGTAAGGGGGTAGAAACTCCCTCCTGAAAATATTGAAATTGCGACAAAGTGAAAGGCTAGGAAGTTTTTTGTTCGGGCAACCCCCAACTGAGCACAGCGGTCAGAAATCTATCAAAAACCACACCCCAACAGAACACAGCGGTCACTTTTAATCCCTCACGGCATACCTCTAACTGAGCACACCAGTCAAATTCGGCTCTAACTGCCCTGACAGCTAGCGCTTGCTTCATCGGAGGATTGAACAAACCGTCGGATCAAAGACGGATCTTCCTTTGATGGCTAACCAATTATATGATATGATGTGCACAAATTCAACCCTTTTCTTAGCAATCCTTTCCGTTGTCGACAACAACAAAAGAATAGCTATACCTTTTTTATGAAATGAAACATCGATTATAATTTATCATTAGTATTTTTTTAATTGTTTAAAGTAATAGAAAGTAAAAAGGATATTTGTAAAACACCTGACGCAAAAAACAACGTTCATTCGAATTTATACATATTTATATCTTCGCCGTGATTTATACCACAATTCAAACCAAAATAAAATGTTTATTAATAAAAAACACTACGATATTTCTGTATTAATTTTTCTAAATGAAAGTTATAAGATTTTCCATTCTATTACTTCATTATCTATCTATCTATACTATTATAAAGAAGAGGTGGTTTCTGTATGTATGTATTCATGTATGTATGGGATGAGTGAACTCGAAAAATACTGAACCGACTGGGTTGAAATTTCACACAGAGATAGATATTGAACCTGGGAAACATATAGGCCTATTCACTTCCTCAAAATCCCCTCGGGCTACGCCCCGTGAACGTCCTTAGCTTGAATGTTTACATTTTATAAGGATGTAAACATTCAAATACAGTAGAGTCCCACAAACCCGGACTAATGTGGACCGAACGGTGTCCGGGTTTGTGAAAATTCCGAGTTATCGAGAAATGAGTAAAAATAAGAAAAAAATAAGAATAGTTTCTGTTATTTTCATAAGAAATCATTTATTTATTGCATAGTAAAAAATATAAAAACTATATTAGTTGCAAAAAAAACTTAAAGAAAAACTAAAACTGTTTTAAATGTGTCACGCCGTGCTCTGGCCTTGAATCTCAATGCACTTTATTGCTCTGGCAGGCTTTCCGAGTTATCCAGAATTCCGGGTTATCGAAATCCGGGTTTGCGGGACTCTACTGTACCGAAATGTAAACAGCTGTGAATATTACAATTTGACAGTTCAAATAGCAGAAGTAAGATCAGCTGTAATTTTTATCGTGAGCGAAGCCACGGGCAACTGCTAGTTAATTATACATGAAGTTTTTCATGAATTACATAACAAAACAATCTTTCGTCCAATACTTTCTTTGAGAGATTTACTAACCTACTTAATGATGAATAAGACTACAAAATATAATGATAACAATAAGACATATTCGTAGAATGTCAGGTAATAACTTTACGTACCAGTCGTTAATTTACGAGAACTAATATAAATACCTCCGTTGCAGCAGATCTGCATACCGAGCGAATTTCAATTGCAAGAGAACATAATATTTCAATCCATCCATCAATGTTAATCCCCATGTTAACCTGAGGGAAAATAAGAATCTATGTCTTTCCGACTTTTTAACATATCCTGATAAAACTTGGTATATAGCCTCTCCTAATTAAGATGTACTGGATATTGTAATTGAGATCCCGAGACTCCAAGACCAGGATTATGGGAAGGGGATTTTCCAAACTGCAATCTTAATTTAATTACCGCGGTACTACACATACCGTTCTCCCGAACCTCCGCAAAACCACCCGTGTCGGAAGTGGTAAGGAATTCGCCCCCACTGCAGGCAGACGGTTCAACGCCCACAGGCTTTCTTATTCAACGATTACTTATTTCATCTTTTAAAACTTTTTGGTTTTATTAGATATTAATTGTTAAGATAACTTTTAGTCTCGTATGTAGGCCTACTATAAAGTTGAACACTCTAACAGTAGGCTATATTTATTTATTTTGTTTAGTTTTGTTATTTATTTCATGTTATTAATATTATTATATAGGCCTAGTAATATTATTTAGTTTATTAATTAATATTGTAAAAAAATGCCTCTTAGAGCTTTTGTGGAGTATTGATTAGTCAGGACCGCTGTGCTCAGTTAGAGTACACCCCAAAAGTGACCACTGTGCTCAGTTGGGGTTGACCCTTCGAGGGTCATAAAACAACCCTCATCAAAAATCTGACCGCTGTGCTCAGTTTTGGGGTATCCCCAATTTTTCACTTCCTGTAACCGCTGATCCCAAACTCCCCCCCCCCAAAAAAAAACACTTTTCCTGGCACCCCAAAACAATAACCAGCTGGATGGCTTTCTGTTGTTTTTTCTGGCTTTAGCGACATATCATGCGGATAAAACAGGTACAGACCCTATTATTTTAATGTGAGAAATTATGACTGATGAATCCCAATATTCAGGTGCATCGGATAGCATTTCCGGTAATGGGAAAATTAAATGAGTTCCTAATCCTGAGCCGGGCTGTAACGGTTTGATCTCAGAATTAGCTAGATAGTATTGGGCTTATATCTCGCTTATTACCTAAATATCTCACTTTGCAAAAGGGAATCGTGAAGAATTATTTTGATAAAACAGCGTCTACCGGTGTTACTAATGAAATTAATCACCACCATACATTCACTAGACGCGATTATCGCCCACAGACAACAAAAACTGCAATCTCCTTCTGCAATGAACGTATTTATTCACGCACGTCGAACCTAACGAACGTTCGGTGGCAACGCACGACGCGCGACGCACGCGCGTTAACGTCCGATCGTTACATAGTGTAATCACCGATGTGGGGGAAACTCACGCGCGTTGCGACAATTAACGCACGTCCACGGCGCGGCGCGTCGTCACATTCTGTGCCATCGAGCTACTTTCCGCCTCCCGGCTTCCATCTCTACCGCTTTCGCCTCTCGACTCTTGACAGATAGACTTCATTGCACTGAGGATTAGGATTTATGTGCCAGGCCAATAAGTTTGTGTTGGTTGGCAATCGTGTGGCATTTTGAGTAAAGTTTATCTGAAATCAAGTTTACACTAAACTGCATTAGCTTTTTCGATTAAAACAGTATAAAACCCCGAAAACATAACAAAAACATCTAATGATTGTGAAATATCATACTTTAATCCCTTTCCATCTCCAACTGCAAATTCTCTTTGACGAGGTTATTGGAGTGCTTTCTTTGTGTCATCTCTGAGCACATTGCTTTGTAAAGTACAATAGTCCTTACCTTGCCTTCCTTCTCGGTTTGTGACTTTAATACGCATGCAGCTTCAAACTCGTAAGGTTATATTTTCTTCTTTTTTATCGCTTCTTTCTCCATTTCTTCATGGAATTTGTGACTGGAGGTGAGTCTCCTTCCAAATTGCGAGGATCTTCGCAGTTTGTTTTCAATTATATGGTTCGAATTCAGTTGAAAATCTCCCTATTTCCTTTCCATTACATCTTTTCAATCTTGTTGTTACATTATAAATCCTTTGAGTGAGTTTAAATTTTCCATTTTCAAAACTATGGCGTATAATAAAATATATTTGCGTACCTATATAAAATAAAACATGATCAAAAATTCATACATATTCCTCATTTTATTGCGACACATTTTACGATTAACTTTTGTTGTTCTGCATATCATTTTTAAAGAAGCTTATATAAATAAATAAAAAAAATCCATTGGTATGTTTCACTTATTAATACAATTAATTGTATGTGTTCCGTCATTAATTTTCACTGTTTACCATCGGACTTGGCTATCAAGTCACCCTGAGTTCGTTACACAACTCTGGCGGGCATCCAACAGTTACGTAACGTATCTTAACATGAGCGACTTTGCAAGTTTTCTTTAGCCACTATGATCCTGTCGAGTGCATAACAAACCGGTTTTTGTTAAAAGGTGTAGAAAAACTTAACGTTGCAATAATTACGACACCCGCGAGAAACACGTTAAGAAATTAAAAGAATATTTTATGAATAATTCATCTGGTTTTTAGCACTATTCGCAAGATTCTGAATGTATTTTGAAGCAGTTTTTGTAGGCCTGGATTTAAAAAAATGTAAAACGAGTCTGCTGTGTCTATATCGCTTTGATCAATTACAGCCTTGCTTTGACAAAAATAGGCAAGGTTGACTATGGAGGTTGGCAAGGTTGATTGTTCTTTACTCGATCAAGTTGGCCCCTTTAAATTCTGGAAAACTTTTTATCAACGTTTATTAATTCGTCATAGACGCAATCTCTCCCTTATTCCAAGAAAACAATCCAAGGTTTTCGGACAAATTTGGTGTTTCTAATACCAAACATATCAAGGTATCTGTCTGAGTTTTCAGCTCTACCGCTCAGAAGAATGAAAAAATAAAACAATATTAACATGTAAAATGTGTTTCGACAAATATTTTTTATTCACTTGAATCCTGCTCTCTGGGCGTTTGACGGACCCATATCACTGTGTCGGAGGTCTCGGTCCATGGACAGTGATTGCTACGGTGACCGCAGAAATTCATTCCAGTGCGCCGCAGACCTCCGTGTGATGGCTTCATTCATATTCCATTGTTCTATCAGTTGTAGATAACATATTTTAGGATCTAAATCCTCAAAATGTCAATTTTGGTGATCTCGCTAGGTTTTTAATAGCAAGCACGTGAATCTCGTGAAAATATTTATAGCATGTTTTGTCTGTAAAGTTTTGATTGCGACTAAATCGTGTAATCTTACTTGTTTTAGATGAGGTTAGGTAGTAAATGTTTATTAAGGTATTTAACATGATCTCTACTCAATCACTGTTGGCTTACGGGTTTCATATTAACCAGTCATAATTACTATATGAGTGTACACATTAATTCATGCTTCATGCATTATATTATAATGCTGAATTATATTAATTCAGTAATATAATAATTTTTAACTCTTAATTTTATCTCCCTTTCCCATCTCACTTTGGAATTACTTGCATTCAGACAGTTGATATATTGTACATTCCAGCGTTTCATCCTTGGAAAATACATGACTGCAGGATTTTACGACTCGCCCGCTTCCTTTCTTGTACACAAGAGTAACATTGCCGGGAAAAGATGTACAAACTATCATCACAACTCCCTAGTCATATGTGTTTATGTCAGAAAAGGTTTGAGTCATCGTCATCACCATTCGTTATACCGTTCTTTGTCTTGCCAGCACGAGTGCATAAATCGCCACAAATAATGGCATTATTGTTGCAGTCTGCATTGTTGCTCGTGGCCTATTGGCGGAAGTTGTGTAAATGTTGCGGGGACGGTTATAGTGGTGCTTCTCAATTTAAGCCCTTTATATTTGTTATTTAACGTTTTCAACCCAAGGGTCTTCAGTAGTGAAGACGTTTAGTCATGGTACACGCGTTTCTTTCCTCGTTTCATTCGGCCAACTATTTGTTCTTCCCTGTCTGTTCAACTGTCCTATCTGTAAGGATTCTGAGCTGGCGAAAGTTAGGCTATAGGCTATATTTCTATTTTCTCAGAAATAAGTCGATTAATTTTATTTTTAATAAATATAAATATTACTGGATTTATTATATATATTTTTTAAATGTTAAATGCTAAAAGAAACCGAAAATTCAGCTTCCGGCGAAGGCAATTAATTAACGTTTTTATAGGATTTGCTTATGATTTTTTTGTGTTTTTCTACGTAGGCATTTTTTACGTTTTTAATCGGGAACGGCAAAATGATATTAATTATTATCATTACATAACTTAAAGGGAAGAAAAACTACAATCTGTTTTTATGTGTATCGTATTTAACTTGCCTCACTTTAAGTTTAAAAATTCAATGATTAAAATCAACCAGGTCTTGGTTAAGTGCCAATCTTTAACCTTTTTTTATCGCCAATTTATGTAATTTAAAGTTTTAATTGGCACGTATCGCCTTTACAACTTTAAGCCATTAACTAGTTTGTGTAGTTTCAATACACTCAAGAACACTTAAGTGTTTAAGTTGATTAGGAAAACCAACTTATGATACAACTACACTTGTCTACTGAGAACTCCATTAATCATCTCAAACATCTTCAACTTCTCTCATCAATCATACAACAGCTAGATAAACTTATTACAAAATTAAGTTGTTCCAACTTTTTAATAGCTGAAAACTGGAATAATATCCACTTACATAAACATTCTCTGTGACATTAGGAGGGGTGACATTGACGTTATCGTAAAATGACGATAAGGAGTCCCTATGTGAGGGTGCCATAAACTTAACAATTGAAATAATCGATAATATTTAAAAAAAATGAAAAGAGAGAAGGGTGTTTATGAACATGCAGTAGTTCCTGTGCCCAATTTTAATGTTTCTATTGTTGTAAGGTATTAACCCCGAACATAAATATACATTAAGGAACCATCGACCGCACACGTCTGCCAGGGCGTGTCCCCGCGACGGGTGTCTCCCCCGTATCGTGCCCCAGGCCGCGGACCGGCGCGGCGGAGCCCCCCATGCATGACCCCAGACGTCACCGTCAGACAGGAAGCGCACACGGCACGGTCCACGGGTAATTGAGGAAGTCGAGGGTATGAGGTATGAAGTGCCGTGTGGCAAGTGGCGAGAAGTGGCAGGTGCAGGACTGGTCCTGGCGGAGCAGGTACGTCCAGGCGAAGTGTACCTCGCACTTTATGTTTCCTGCGGTGATTTCCCGCGGAATTTATATAGGCCGCGTGTTAATTTATCGGGGCAAAACATCAGTCGCTCGGTCGCAAACGACGGCCGCCGCCCGGCGACCGGTCCAGTGGTCAAGTAGTTTGACCAAGGCAGGCCTGGTTTCATGAATTAACGGGTTTGCGTAGGAAATAATGAAACTTGTCTGGCAGAACGGCAATTGGTCGACCGTCGCGTGGTTGAGAATTTCTGGAGTGAAGCTGAAAATGTAATTATATCCATTTTCATCATATGTTTTCGACTGTTAAACCCTGTTTTTGATACCGCACATTGGGCATATGTATATGTCTCTGTATTCATAAAATAATGATTAAATAATGTTTTAACTGTAAAATTTGAGAAAAAAAAACTAATATCCCCCCAATATTCTCACTAAGATCTTTCATCCAAGTACTCTAGGGGGATGATGAATGAAACACTTGTCGTTTTCTCTACGTTTCAAGGGTACCTTAAGCTTTACTTAAAATACTGATTGAATAATATTTGATACTCAATAATGCAATTCGTGAACTTTAGTTTGGTTCACATTTAACCAAATGATCCCAATGACATTGAGAAAATAAATGTTATATATCTTTGGTGGAAAGATACTGCATATACAAATGGACAATTTCCGTGTCCGGTCCTAATTAGAACAAACATAGAAGTTTAATTATAGTGGAGAGGGTTGGGCCGGGCTGCGGCCGCGTTGCTAAGCGACTTCTACCACAACTACCCCACTCGAGACTTCATTGTGCTCAATTTTCTCTAACACGGAATTGCTTGGTACTTGAAACTCGCTTTTTATCGTAGACTATATCATGTAATCATGTAGACTTGCTCAGAAAATCTTTAAATGTGGTAAGAGTTTCTTCCTCTAAAAAACTTATGTTAATTTATTATTCTATGTGTATTACACCAGTGACAGTTCTTGCTTGTTTTGGAATAGTGAACAGTCCAATCCCTGTGTCTTGTTATATCTAATGACCTGTGTCTAATGTATCTAATGTTATATCTATGTTAGATAGCATCATTAATTCATTGCCTAAAGACAAATCGCAACTAAGTTAAATTTTTAACTTTCTCAAAATTGTAATATTTTTTGATCGGGAACTTGGCATCTTCGGTTTGCAAGCATCTTGGTTACCTTTGCACTACCCAGCAGCCCAGCAGCAACGGTCTTATTAATGCCGCCCCTCCCCTTGGGATGGTCTAAAACCATAATTGTTTTGGTAGCAACTATGTGCGTATACTCGTCATTGACCTTTTCATTCATTGTTTGACTATCAATAATAACAGTTTATATTTCATTTATATTTATTGAGGTAGCAATACTTCCATCACTAAAGCAATTAACATACTATATACAGAAAGTATTAATCTCTATAATGCCATAAATTTCATTGTTAATTAACAATAGAATATAATGAGTTGTTGATGCAAGAGGAAATTATTTGTCAATCAACGTAAACTTCCAGGAGAAAATTTTGTTTCAGATTCTAATTGAATCTTAATGCCAATGTATTATGTAATCGTGACTTCAAAGCGGTGTAAGTGAATTGCCAGCGATGTTGATCAACACAGGCGTGGTGGGCGTAAAAGCGGTGGAGGCGGCGGCACAGGCTCACAGGCACAACTTTGACATTACACTTTGAATATTACATTACACATCGCCCAACGCCACTTAGCAAGTTGGCGTTTTTACTTTTCTCTTAGAAACTTGTTTCGTCGAGAGCAATAACTTTCCTAAAGTCTTAACTTTATTCAATCAAAAAAATATTACCTACCTTAACGTAAGTATGGTTTCTCTAGGTTTACAATTACAATGGTGCTATCGATAAGCCGGCCATACATACAGGCTATAGTAATAGTCGATCGTTGTTTTGAACAACAGGAAATGGTTTACTCGTTTTGATAAGCAAAATAATTTTGATTTAAATAGCGTTTTGATTTGTTTTCTCAAGCAAAATATTTTTAATGAAGTTTTTTTGTCTAAAAACTTTCATGAACGAAACACTCTACTGTGTTAAATTTTCATTGTAATTGCTCTTGTTTTGATTTCATAACTCAAACCACGATGGAGATCCTCCTTGTAATATCTTCCTCCTCGTCATAAACGTAATCTAAAATGCAGTAGCACTGCAGTTTCACGTTTCATCATTATATCTCACTTGTCGTTCGTATTTGTGAAATTTATCCTTTGAACTATTACTTCCCATTTCGTTTCGGAAAGTTCCCTTGACGAAACACAAAAGCCGCTTCTTCATTACATTATCTCTAAATTCGCCATCTCCAATAATTAGAAGCCATGACCACAGACCACGGACGAAGCGACGAGGATGAAGCCATGATCAGCTCGGTGGAACGAGAGCCGGTCGGAACGCAGCCAGCGGTCACTTTGATAATCAGAAGACCGGAAGTGGGTCAGATGCACCGACCGGCGGGGTGAGGTTAGGTGCAGCGGCGGGTGTACGCCCGCCAAAGTGGGTCAGCTGATCGTCTGCGGCCAGACCGAAGGCGCGATCAGCTGACCCTGCGACGTTAATTGCCAGGTTGTATACCGCTGTGTCGTGCTCCGACTGAGCTTAGCGATGATGACTGTACCGAAAGCGATGAATCTTAGGGGCTGATAAAGGATGCAGAAGCAGACTGAAGCAGTGACGAGGATTCATCGCTCTTCGGTGGTGTCCTCTAGATGGAGTAACTCGTTCAAGTGCATTTTTTAATAATTACTGTAAATGGATAGTAGATAGCAATGACCGAGCCAAAATACGGTTTGGTATGCCACGGGTTGGACGGCGTTTTTGCCATCCACGGTAAAAAAATACGATAAACGTTAAACGGTGTTTTTTACATTGTATACTACGGAATTTGTTTACTACATTGTATACATTGTATTGGAGAAAATCAGCTGATTTAACAGTTTTAAGTTTACAGTGTTGTTTTTGTTTTACCGTAGATTGCAAAAACTCTCTAATATTGCATCTGGCAAATGCGAAAAAAGACGCTGCTGTTAACTTTTGATCATAGGTAGCTTTAGGAAAGGATTCGTACAAAACGTGTGTGGAATGTATGTAAGTTTAAAATATACCAAGAATATTGAGGTCCTAATTTAGCTGTACCTAACAACAATTCTAGTCAATTAAAAATACTCTTCAATCCCGTGCCATCAGCGGACTGGTACAATTGGAGAACTACAGTTCGTGAAATGCTTATGAAAGTTCGAACGCAGCAGTTTTGTTTGACCAGGTGGGGACCTGTTGTAGGGGTACAAACCACAAGGCATTCGAAGTTCGCCATCTGCAATCAGACCAAAAGCGCGATCAGCTGATCGATCGTAGACTAACTATAGTCCGAGTCAAATAAAGTGGTCCAGGCCATCCGCCCAAAAAATAACATTAAATTGAATCGTTTATTTCAGAAACAGCATAACCAACATTTTTTTAATTTTAGAGAAATTAAAAAACGTTTTTTTCTAAAGTAACAAACATTTTAATTTAGTATTTTTTTATTGTTAACTGCCGAGGTTTTTTAAGTCCCGGATGTTGGTCTTAATCATCAATGTTGACATACCACTGAAAAAAAAACAATTTTTCACTCATGTTGTTTCTGCAATAAACGCTGTTTTCAAAACAAACTATATTGGTTTACTAATTTTCTGACAGATTTCAGGTTTGGACTTGTTAAAAAAACAGAAATATAAATGGAACACTTTATTTAATGATATAAATTATTAACAAACAAACGTCAGAAAATTAGTAAACCAATATAATTTGTTTTGAAAACAGCGTTTATTGCAGAAACAACCTAAGTGAAAGAATTTTAATATTTGTTTTCATAATTCTTGTTATGTAAGCAAACTGTACTCTACTGACCTTCAGAAAGATGGGCACGATGACAGCCAGGGTTGCCAACATCACTCTTCAAAAAATTATATTTACCCCGAGTTTGTTGCAGAAACAACACAACTGGCAGTCACTTGAGTGGTTTCTGCAATAAACGACTGATTCAGTGCCCAGTTTGAGGCCCTACGGTTAGTCGCAGATGTGATATTTCAGCACCAAACGATGTATTTTATGTTGTAGATAAAAGTCAAATTCCGAAAAAAATGATGGTTATGCTGTTTCTGAAATAAACAATTCAATTGCAAAAAATAACATAATTCTTATGGCCGGACTAGGCCACGTCATTTTATTTGGCCTTTATCGCGTGCCGAAGTGCCTCTCGGCGTAAACGCCTGCAGACGATTGGTTTGAACTTGTTTACTGCACCGGGGTTTCGCTTTCCGCTAATTTACGGACTTTTGCGTCTTTTGCGACGAGAAAGCCAAAGACCATTATTCGTTTACAAGTTATGAGGGGCGGGGAAGCAGTTAACTCACGATGTTTTTGCGGCACTTCGACAAGACGGCAATTATTGGCAACTGGCTGTAGTTTTCAAGTGTAAGTAGGTAGAGTTAATAGCGCAGTGAGGGGAATTACAAACGATCAGCCAGTTTATTATGAAGCCGCCATTGTTAAGTTAATACTTATTGTTTAATTTCCTTGGACTACTACTATTAAAATATAAACGATTCCACAATGAAAATGGCACTTCTTCGTGTTCGCTGTCATTATAATGACTTTATAGTCTGAAGTCCGTTATATAGGATGTTATGTTAGGATTCCAAAAATATTAAAGTTGGATAATATAAAAGTTTGGAGTCTTATAAGAGAAATCGACTACAGCGTCCTTCGATTACGCAATTTGCTTCGGACTGGTTCAGTGGCCAAGTATTCAATCCAGAGATCTTATCAGTCAAAAGACTTTTAAGTTAAGTTCTTGAAGAATGTTTACAAATTGTTAATTTTTTTAATAACTAATAATCAGTAATACCTTTATGAAGTACTACTACTGCATAAAGACGAATTTATTTTAATTCACCAACAGATCACAAGAAGTAAAAGTAACAGCTGAAAAACCAGTTATAAAACAGCTGACTGAAATCAGCGATCAGCTGATGACAAGGTAACAAACCATCTGGTCGCCCTCCCCCTCACCTCGCCCCGTTTTGAGTTTTGCAACCGTGTCATTGAGGTCCCTGCGCTCATTACTTTAGACATCTGGTAAAATGCCAACCTCAGATTGCAGTAATTTTAGCTCTTTCTATGCAGAAGTAATTTGCTAATTCAACTTTGATCGCGAAGAAACATTGATTTGTCTGTTGGTTTCGGATTGGTGATCAGTTACAGTGCACAATGTAAACAGTGCTTTTGAATCCGACCCGCTCTTTGCACTGAGATACGGGTTATCTTAATGGGGCAGTTTAAACTTTGTTATGGCTGTAGCCTCTCGACTCTCGGTATCTACACTATGTGTGACTGAGAACTGTTATTTGATATAAAAATAATAATTATAATGTTTAGCTCAGTTAATCAAGATACAGAATTATTTACCTAATTTTCTTATTATAGGTTAAAGTAAAAGCTAAAACATCTAAATTCAACTTGTTAGTGCTCTCTTATGTATTACGAGTATTTTTAGCTTTCATATTTTGCAAATGAGTATTGGCTTCAAGATGCAATGTTATACGTTCCCTCAATTATTCTGGTTTCCCTTCGTTACTTTATTCACATGGACTAACTGTAACGTCGTAAAAAATCCAGTGATAATCGCTGTAAAATTACATCTCGACCACCGACTACTAAAATTCCAACCAAACCATCTCCACAAATTAAACTTTAGAATAATTACACCGGAAAACGGCCCAGCCGCATTCAGCGATTCCCCGACCCTCCTGGCCGGACAGGCTCGCTCGTTGGTTTGGTTTTGCGGCTGAATTATAACTTTAATTATTCTCCTAACCGCCGGCGTACAATTGGATTATAACGGACGAGACTAATGCGTCCTGCGGGCAAAACACGCAAATCATCCACGAACAGCGACGGCGGCTGTGATAGGTCCGTACTCGCACACGCGCACGCACGCACACGCACTTGAACGCTGTCATTGTTGAGTTTAGGTCAGAGGGTCAAAGGTCGGACCGTTCATTCATAATATACACACCCGGATGTGTTATGGCCTTAAATAACTGTTTACTCTCTGGCCGTGTAAATATTCATAGATGTCAGGCTGGTGAATGCTAGGAAAAAACGCGCGGAGGGTTACGGGCTTGGACAATAATCATGTGGATGCTAGCCTACGGTCAAAGATTAGGGTTCGCCTGCCCTCAAAAGGGTCTTTAAAAGCCATTGAGCGTTGACAACACAAAAAATATTTGGACAATGTTAATTTGTAGATGATAAAAATGCCAAATAACTTATCGATGGTCGAGTAAGCAAAATTTCCTTGTATCCTTTTTGTCGGAACAAAAAAGTTCCGGATCACAAATAAACAATGTCACACTATAATAGTATTATATGTTATACATGGCTATGACTGTACAATCTATATTATTTTGTATTAAAAAACGCGTCAAATTCATTAGAGACCATTGTCCCGGCAGCTGAGCCAATACATTATTATTTTTTATAGTAAACAAATCATTATAATATACAGTAACAGTAATACATTATTTTACTTAAAACAAAAGAAGTTCATTGTCTAAGATATTGCCTTTTATCTTGACCACTACTATACCAGTAGTATTTAAAAATTATAACTCTTAATTTATTATGCCCTACTAGAATTGATTCCAAATTATTATTGCGAAATAGAATATAAGAGGTCTATTACTATTTGAAATACACGCATCGACGAGCCTAATAGGGATTACAGTCGTAAATCATTGTTTTTATAGCCCTCTTCAGATGAATTCGTGAGCTAGCTTCACCCACGTGTAGCACAGCAATTAAATATTTTCTCCATGATTAAGGTCCTTCCTTTCCTAAAAACGTAAGGGAACTTTAAGAGATATTTCAATATTTTTCCCAGAATTTACAATTTCTGTTCGCCTCTTCCCCGTACGACCCGTGATCCAGCGGAAAGCACACAAGCACCGTTGTACCGGGCCCGCAACTGCGGCTAATCACAGGGCCGCCTCCTCCAGTGACACGCGTTCTGTGTATTTTTAGCCGGACACAAAAGAAGATGGGATAATGGCCGGCGAGAGCAGAGAGCAACGCGGTTGTGTGTGGAAGTGGACGCCGGACGCACGAGTCATTGGGTCAAGTCGGTCGCACGCAAACAATACTGCGGATACAGGGTTACCACTGCAGCGGTGAATAAATACCCGCATTGTGGATGCAGGGGTACCACTACCACTGCAGCGGTGAATGTATGACTATGGATTAGGGTCGCCACTGTGCCTGAAGCGGTGAATGAAAAGGATCGAAAAATATGGATATAGGGGTTCCTCGACGAGAGCAAATAATACAACGCCTCGGGTACTAAACGACCCTCAATAAGAGACGCCACAGCAGAAAAAATGATTGCACGAAATATGTATACAAAGTTGCCTACCGTTTGATTTAGAATCCGCAATTTAAATTCAGGATATACCACTATTTGAATATTTGAATAATGATAGATTTGAGCAAATGCAGAATAATCGTGCCTGCATGTGTCCTTTTTACCACTGCCGATAATCAAGGAGTTTAATTAAATTCTTATTATGAACTTTGCTCCCCTAACACTTATTTAAGAAAAGCCGCGGAGGTGATTTTTTTATGTATCGGTTCCGGCCCTGGTCACAGTTATTTCGTCCTTCCTGGATCAGTGTTGTTTGCATTTCCAAGTTTATTTTATGGAAATAGTTTTGCAAATCTTAAAAATAAACAAAAGTATTAAAACGGCGCGGCGACTGTCTATGAATTGGTTTGATAACACCTCAACTTTGAAAATAATGTCATTTTAAACTAGCATTAAGTTGTTTTCATACTGTATTGCGGTTGTCGCTCGTGGCCTTTTTGACAATAGTGAATATGTTAAACATCTTGTGAAGATTATTTTCTTGGACATAAACCATATCACCCCTATGTCTTCTAGATCCTAGAGAATAAGTCTCTGGAAAACGTGAAGTTAGCTTCAGTTCTAACCGATGTCAGTTGAAATACCAACACTCTCATAATATGATCATTTTCTTTGTAATGAGTATTTCGAATCATCCCCTCCAAAACTGATCCGTCTTCGTAAGTAGTTTGGCCTATCGAATATTTTTTATTTCCAGTGACGCAATGATAATGGGTGCGTTCGCCCGCCGTCATGCGACGCTCCGAAAGCGCTCTTCCGCTCCTCGCGACAGATAAATGAGTTTTTCCTTTCATTAACGGACTGCAAAACATTTAATTGTGGTCTACAGCTATCCGGTTTTATAGTTTAAAGTGCCATCGTGTAACTGTAGTTTAAATAGTTTCTTCCTCCGAAGCATCATAATTTTTTTTGCGACTTTTTCGAATGCGGAATCTAAGTAAATTTAATAACAACTAGTGGCTTGAAGGGGCTTAAAGCCCCTAATGAATGGGAAATTCAAACAATCCTTATAGTACAAAATACCTTCGTAGCTAACTGAATCTACCTTATATTGATATCTAGCCTACCACATGACCACATGGTTTTAAAATCAAGTATCACATCACATGTTTTACATAAACAAAGCAGACGTTTTTAGATCTCAATGCTTTTTAAATGGCAGATATTTTACGTTATTTCTCGTTTTCTGGTAAATTTCAAGCAATTTCATTATTTTTCCCGCCATCACAGAATACAGACCTTCAATTTGAGCCCTCTCCCATCTTTCTACGACTTGCCAGACGACCACAATTTTGACGCAAAGAATCGCCTTACGAAATTAAATATATGATGATGATGCTAAGATATTCCCTATAATGTTATGGAATGCAAAACAAACTAAAAATTAATGATTTTTTCACAAAAAACTCAGTTCACTACTGAACTTATGAGTTCATTAAATGCTTTTGAAGAGTTAATTGCTATTTTTCCACATTCAAAAGGACGGTTTGAAGTTTAAAATATCTTAGTTAAAAACCTTAAACAGAAATAGACAACTAGGTGACATTTTGTTCTCTCGTCGGTAAATCGGTGTATTGAAATTGATTGCCCAGTATCATCAATGAAGTATGTATTTCTAGTTTTAAATGACATTATTTTTGTAGGTGAGGTAGAATTGTCAAACCTATTCTATTTTGGGCTTGAAAATTTGAACATACAGCTTTGCAGCAAATTTACCAAGGTGAGATAAGCCCAAAATAGAATAGGTTTGAAAGTATGTAATTGTTTGTATAACATATACTTCCTCTTATGTAATGTGGAAAATACAAGTTAAGACTAAACATATTATTGCATATAAATTACATCCAGTAATAATAGCAAAGACAGTGAAGGAATGTGGTCACCAGTGCCTTTCTGTTACGCAATAATCAATGTCCAGCAGAGATAACCTGTAATGTTTTATAAGCAGGCACTTAGTATCAGACAATTTAAGTGATACCACAACAGACCAAATCCAAGATGAATAAAGATTTCGTTTTCGCTCCTAGAAGTAAATATTAGGCCAAATTAACAGATTGTTAATTAAAAGTATTAAATTTAAATATTTAACCTATATTTCCTCCAAATGGGAAGTTAGTTCATTTTCCTCTATTCTACATAGAAAACCTCACCAATAAGTGCAAAAGCGCATTAGGCCAGAACTACCCTATTATAAAACGGCGGCCTGCCGAAGTACACTAAAACGAATTGACACGTTTAACTTTTTCCAAAGCGTCACGTTGTCACGCCGACGCCGACCCCGACCCCCCGCGCCCAGCGATACGTAACACGTCATACAGCGTGACGTAACTCACGACTTGTTATTCCACGATCAGCCCGGTTCTGATTGGCGTGTCCTGTCGTTGGTCCGTCGCATAATGAGCCGCTTCGATTGTTTTGTTTCCTTCATAACTTTCGAAACGCGAATTTACTTTGAGCAGGCAGGCAAGCAAAGACCCACCCCTAAAACGCTGCTCCAAAAAGGCCTCTTTCGAGACTATTGTAAAGGAAAATGTCAAAGTAACCTGTGCGGTTGGATTATGGATATGACGCATAATCAGATAATGGATCTTCCAGCTTTAAAACTATAGCTCAAAATTTATTGCGTTTAAGTTTATGAGGAATCCTCTTTCTGTAGTACGCTCCTACAGGCACCACAGGTAGCCTGAGTTGGTATATAGGTAAATTTTATCCTGAAAAAATACAACACTGTGTCATTAACATTTTACTAAGATTATTGGCTTATCGAAGGTATAATCAGAGCTTACTACTATTGAGAAAAGATTATCATGGTCTCTTGGTTTAGTTTGGTATATAATTACAGCAAGTCCTCGCAGTACAGTTCGTGTGAAGGGCCGTGTAGTGTAATTGCTCGTAATTTTGTGGCGAGGCAGGTTCGATCCCGCTCGTAAAACGCGGTCGAAAGTTTAGAGAAACAATTCTTTAAGTAAATAACGCAATTAGAGGATCCAGAGATAATGAGCTGATTTACCCGTGCTAGTGCGTGGGATCGCTTCCACTCTCGGCGCTTTCTTATATTGTGCTTGGTAAGTGTGGCTGACTTGGTGTTGAATGTGAGACACAACAATCCGGTACTCGTATGCCATTTATCAAAATAAGGTTACGTACCTTCAAACTGTCGTCAATTCACAGTAATCAATATTTATGATTTACTCAAGTTTCGGCATACAAGATGCCATTTTCAAAATCCAAATACAAGAATATCTTCAGTCGTCATTATTTTGTGTATGTCAGTGTTCTTTTTTAACTTTTAATAAATGTACCAAATTTTAAATAATGATTGAAGATATTCTTGCATGTATTTTGGATTTTGAAAATGGCATCTTGTATGCCGAAACTTGAGTAAATCATAAATATTGATTACTGTGAATTGACGACAGTTTGAAGGTACGTAACCTTATTTTGATAAATTTCATCAATTCAGGAGGTGAATAATGAACAAGTCGTATACCATAACCATACCATAACTCTTTTGGGCTATACAGAAATTCATGCACTTATGCAAGTGCCTTATTGTCTTTAGATACGATATTGATTAATAGACGTGAATAAAAAACAAAATTTATCTGTCTGCGATATTTTTTAATTAGTTCGAATTAATTTTGCACTTTACCCTTTTACTCGAAGTTATTTTAGTTGATGTGTCAATTTTACATCATATCGTAAAAGACTTAGTTAACACGGTGTGCTTAATATAATATTCTCGCCTCGTCAATAGGTCTCTGTGGTGTTTGTTGTGTCGTATAATGATGGCATTCTTGTCGCAGTCTATATATCGACCGGTGCGGCCGTTGTTGGACTTGCCACTAGTAGACTGCACTGGCGCCATCCATCGCTTCGTACTACGTACAATGTGGAAACCTTAGCTTTACTTTAGTTCAGAGACGGGTTTAGGATACAATAAGATCTGTATTAGCTAACGATAAAAGGTGCAATGAATGTTAGAGTTTGATGTAGAATATTTTACTTAGTAAAATATTTTATTTTAGTACTGCAACGAACAAGACTTGGTTTTCAACGCAACGAAGACAAAACAAATAAATTTTGGTAGCAAAAAGAACAACGCTTCTACGCTGCCTGATTTGGAGGTCGTGCCATGGGTCAAACATCTGGGAATTATCATAGATAACAACCTCACCTGGGACGAGCACGTGGACATGCTTTGCGGCAAACTGAGTTCTGCAATATTCGCTCTAAAAAGGACCAAGGACATAAGTACAACTGAGGCAACTCTTTCGGCATACCACGCCCTCTTTGAGAGTCATTTGAACTATGGTGTCGCTGTGTGGGGAGGATCATCAGCTCAAAACTTACAACGAGTTACAATCCTACAGAAGAGGGCTCTCAGGACCATGGCTGGTTTGAGGGGGCGAGACAGTTGCAGGCATCTCTTTAAGCAGTGGAAGATTTTGACCGTCACCAACCTCTACATCCTTCAAACTGTGATCTTGACCAGTCAGCACCTGAAACCTTCAAGACATCAGGACGTGCACTGTTATGAAACGAGAAACTCCATCAACTACAATCTACCAGTCCACCACAGACAGAGTTTTGAAGAGAAACCATCCTATGCCGGTGCAAAGGTCTACAACGCTCTCCCAACAGACCTCAAGACACTGGACTCTAAGCTCCTGAAGTCAAGACTGAAGCTTTGGTTATTCGAGAGACCTTTCTACTGCTTACAAGAGTTCTTCTCCTGGAGAAATCAAGAACTTTGATCTCAAATAATTTACAATTTATAACTCTCTGTCTTCCTTTACTATGACTCCATTTTCAGTCTTAACGACTGTAAAATAAAGATTTTTTGTCTTGTCTTGTCTAGAATAATACCAGTAACTTTTTTTAGATTCCCTATATACCGTTGACTTTTATCACCATTTTGTGGTCCTTATAAGTACATTTATAAAAATGCATTCATAAGATTAATTGGTTTGGAGCCATTTCTCCTGTTTTAGCTGATTGATTTTTAGCTGAGCCTGTTTAAATTTAAACTTGGAAGAAATACTACTTTATAAATTAGTCAGGTGAACGGAGAGAGTCAGTGGGTATCATTTACAAGAATTACAAAGAAGCCTACTGGTAGTTTATCACTTTATAATATTATCTCGTCGATTGCTATGTTTTAATTGACGAATGGTAGAGAATTGAATCGCAAAATAAATCCTTAAGGTTACAACATTTGTGATTTCTTTGAAGCTACTGCTTTGATGCTTTGGAGGTTAACAAAATTTAGAAACCTGCTAGGTGAAGAGAAGTGTTCATAATCAACATTCAGTAACTTTAATCGATCACGTAACAGGGCAGAGGACATTTTTTTTATAATTTACCTACAACTTGATTCTGCTACATTACAATTTTCAAGTGTCAATGGTTCTTTAAGAATTAACAAACCGCTATATGTCAAATGAGGCTGCCTGTAAATATCAAGAAATCCCTCAGGGAATTAAGGAATTAATATCATGAATATCATAATAAAAGTACCATCCCATATAACAAGCGACGATTCCTCAGCGAGTCACTATGAGTAGGCCAACTGAAGGCGCTCTTATTTGCGTTCACCCGGGAGCCCGGGGGTGTCCACTCGCCGTGCTGGTCCAGACGAGGCGAGCGGCGGAGAAAGGAACGGGAGCGTTGCACAATTCGGCCAGTTTCATAATGAGATCGACCCCGGGCCGGCATTGTGCCTCTGGAATCGGCGTAATCGAGCTGGACCTCATCTGCCTATCTCCTCTTCCTTCCATGGTCCGAGTACTGAGTGAAGGAAGTTGCGAAGGGAAGTTGCACCAACCCTGGAAGAGGCGGCTGGCTAGTTACGGCGTTGTTGTCGGTAACATGCCGCACGTGTGAAGTAACGTCTCTATCGTCCGTGCGGTCAGATTGTCGAGTTGCGGAATCGTCAAGTGAGGCGTTTTGTAAAGGCGAACGTTTGTTTATGTTTTGGTAATAGTGAGGAGGAAACGGAATCAAGATGATTTGATTTATAAATTATTGCGATTTGTTTTAGCGAATGGCCTCATTTCTGGATTGTAATAAGACGTTCAGTTTGATGTTCAAATTTCGTGATGAATTTCCGGATGATTAGGGTATCATTGCGAACGTATGTCTATACCTTGTGGGAAAAGGCATCCTCAATAACCAGTAAAAATTCTAATAACTTTCCTGATTGTATTTATATTTAACACAACTTATTGAAATATACGACAAACATTATCTCTACTGATAGTAGTTATCATATTTTGATAACTACTTACTGTATTTGTAACCCCGACTATTTTGAAAGTAATCATGATGAGGTGAGCGATGTACACATTTTTATCTAATTACCAGGCAGTCTGAGACAAGTCTTCAATTTATGTTATTTTATAAATGTAGCTTACCATTAATTATCTATAGTCAAAGGTGTTAGACTTTATTATCGATATTTGTGTATTTTTTTATACCGGTCACACTTCCCTTATAGCCATTGCGTATTCCCATCGGAGTTTCAGTCAGATAGATAAGCAGGCGGATATTGCGTGTCCGTAGGCCGGTACAATATACGCTCAAGCTCGAGCATGTAGGTTTACCCCACGAATGAATGGTGTTGCCACTCCTTGTTTTATTGGATTTATGTTGATGGAAAAGGCGTTTCTGTGTTTGTTTTGTCAATTTACATTTCCATTTTGTGATTTGTTTGGTTTTGTTTTGTGAATCAAAATTAAGCAGTTCGTAATCCGTACACAATAAATGTTCGTCGTAGCTTATGAGATAACCATATTACAAAGCGATATTTAGGAAAGTTATAGTGTTGCGCCAAATTGGAAATACGATGTTCGTGAGGGGCCGAAATCGATTTCCAAGAGAATATTGTGGTGATAGGAGGAAGACCTCCGGGAGTAATATAGAACATCTTTTAAAAAGAATATAGCTACTTTTTAAAAAGCAAATTGAGAAGTATTATTTAGCTTACTTCTATCTCATTACCTTAAGTTCAATAGAGAGTTTTGAGACATGATGTAGTTTTCAGGGGCTTTAATAGTATATTTCCACTAGTCTTCAGTACGGGGCAGTATAGTCTTTTACTTGCGAGGCGTAAGCCGAGCATGTAAAACATTATCGAGCCCCGAAATGGGAATTATTTTGTCTTGGAGTTGTGTACAAAACTTTTCATCACAATGCAAATAAGTAACCAAACTTATACACAATCATCCAACATTTCGTAATTTAGTAATTTTCCTAAACCGGTAAGCAAACACGATACGGCTGAACTGTCTATTTTAGTTTAAAGTCAGCTAGTTGAACTGTCAAATTAGGAACTTCGTTTGATTGGGTACGGCAAAATTTAGTTTGGGTACGGAAAAAGTTTGTTTGGGTACGGAAATGCAATGTTTGGGTACAGAAAAATCAGATGGTAATAATTTGTTTTGTTGTAAGGAAATCTAGGGTTTTCTTAGCTCTCAGCGTACGGTAACGGGCAATTTTCGGTTACAGAGTGATGAAATAGTATATTTCAATACTAGTCACGAAAGTAGCCCATTGCGGGGCAAGTAAAACACTGTCGAGCCCTGAAATGGTATTTTTGTGACGAGTTTTGAACTGCACTTTTCATCACGATGCAAATAAGTGACCAAACTTATAAAAAACGATCCAACATTTCATAATTTAGTCATTTTTCTATAAGTAAACAATACGGCTGAGCTGTCTATTTTAGTTTATAAAGTCAGCTGGTTGAACTGTCAAATTAAGGAATTCGTTTGTTTGGGTACAGCAAAATTTTGTTTTGGTACGGAGATGGTTTGTTTGGGTACGGGAATGAAATGTTTGGGTACCGAAAAAGCAGCTGATCATTACTTGTTTTGACGTAAGGAAATCGAGAGTTTTCGTAGATCTCAGCTGTACGGTAACGGGCAATTTTCGGTTACAGAGTGATGAAAATGATTTTTTGACACCTCTAGAGTCTGTCATCACTGAACGACTTCTCCTAGCACAGTATACTAAACTAAGGGACAGTCGGGAAAGCGTGAGCCGAGAGCTAAACGGCGGAATTGTAAGTTTTATCATATCAGATGTTATCTAGAGGTCACAGGTCAAGGCACATTCCCAGCGCCGAGCGCCGTTCTGTTCTCAGTCGCCGCCACAGCGTTGTTTTGTTACCAGACCGCGTGCTCACGGAAGTTCTGTTCGCAAATGTCACATGAACGCTTTCATCTTGATTCACATTCAGATTAGAGGTTTTTACAGCAATCTCTTTGCTTAATGCGCCGTGACTGAATGAAGGTTTTATGTTATGTTTGATCTTTGTTCCTTGACAAATTCGTAAGCGGTAGGAAGAGTGTTAGTTGTGCAAAGCTTTAATTGGAATGTGCAAGTTAATAATAAATTTGCATAGCATTTGTGAAAAGTTCGATGCTGATTGAAAATTTTCATCGTTTACCTACAAATAAAGAATGTTTGTTTGTACCAAAATGTGAAGATAGTATGAGACAATTTCATGACCGGCGTTTTGAACTTTCTAAACTTTGAAATAAGTCACTGGTTTTAATATACTGCCATGTTGTTTTGCTGATTATTCTGCTTGTTTTATATAATTTTTTTTAAAATAAAACTAATCTCTTAATTCCATGTAAATTGAAAATTGAATTAAGGTATGAAGGTAGATTTATGGATTAATCTTAAATCTTCATCAGCCTAGCAAAAATGTCCGCTACACTTAATGTCTGCTTGTTACTTTTTTCGTAAAAAACCAAAGTTTTACGTCACATTGCTTAGATGAGTCTAACAACAAACATTATTAGTTAACGAGTCTGTTAATTTGTGATCAAACGTTATCCAATTGCTTTCCTGAAGAGCTACTGTATCGAAGGCGGGAACGGTCTTGTCCGTCGGCATCAGCTGATACAGATCAACGCGCTGATAATCGGCCGTGAAACAACGGAACAGAACCCGTGTCCGAGACTAACCTCTGGGCTGCGAGCGCCACACCGTACACCGTGTTGGACCATGAAAACCTCTGAACGTGTGCAATGTGTTCAGTGGTGGGCAAATTTCACGTTCGCAGCAATCTTAAATTTGAGCGTTTCGTGTGTTATAGTATGTTAATGGAGAAGTAAACTTTGATAGCGAAATAATTATCACAAACAACGAATTTTTTATATTTTTGTTTTATACGTTGAAATAAACTGTCGCACAATTATGTGTGCTTGATACGGTTTTATCAAACCATCTGTAAATCAAATGAACAGTCTGGATCAACTGTCTCTAAAGACGAATTTTCTTGATAGTACAGTAAACTTACTCCAAAGGACCGTAATTTCAATCATATTATTATTAATCATATAAATTGAGTGATGCGAAAGAAGAAAATCTTAATGATATATCTTTAAATGCTTTTCACGTTTTAAGAATATCTAATAGTAATTTTGGAGATTTGAGCAACAACGATCGGTCAAATTAGTTCGGGTGTTTCATAAATTAATTTATTGATTGTTTTGACCAGCCTTAAACTCTTAAGCCGAAAATTGCATGGGATTTGACAATAATTATAGAAGTTGCTGAACCTAACATTGCTGAATCTAGTATGTCACAGTGTGCACTTCTTGGAAAACAAAAATGAAGAGACTACTAAAACAACATTTACCACGAAAAAAGAGACTAAGGTGTTTACACTATCACCCTCCCTAGGTTAAAGTTTTGGACTCTAAATCACAGCCATATTTGAAATTCAAACAATGAACGATTCATAAAGAGTGGATAGAGCTGTTTACAGTTGGGTTGCGTAGCCCCAGCCTCAGCCTGAGCAGGGGCTGCTCACCTGCAGTCACGACCGTGAGTCAGACTCAGGCCGAGGCGCAGGCGCTGTCAATGGTATTACATCAGCGCCGGCGTACAAATAGATCATTAGCTTTCAATCCGCGAGCACTACTCCATTGAGCAACTGGTTCGGGCGTCAATTTGGCGCGGAGAGCGGGTAGCGAGCGGCGGAGATGGACAAAAGAGAGGCTGAAGTGAGCGGCTGGAACTGGAGCAGCTCTTGATTTGGAGTGTGGCGTGGTCTGAAGATTCAGGGAACCGTTTTGTATTTGTGATAAAGTTTCTCTCGGAATATGAAGAGATATTTTTTCATATTTTCTTTGTTAAGGATGATAAGATCCTAAGTCTTTGGTGCTTATAGTGGCTATTAAAAAAATCACTTGCTTCAAAACCGTGCCAGTGATTTGGCTTTGGGTTCGATAGATCCTAATTCTTTTTTTATTGAATTGATTAACCCTTTTGATTTTCCTATTGAAGACTTCCTAGGCTGGCCAAGACACCTAACTTAAACTAAAAATTATATCTAAACAACGGACGAGCCAAAAAAGAAAAAAAGTATAATCCTTTCTATAAATAGGAACTTTTGGTTTTGAAATATGCACTTCCATTAAACAAGATTTCATATCTCAAAATTTGCAGGACGTTTATTAAAAAACATCACGGTTTAATATCGTCCAATTTTTTATGCACGAAGAATCAGGTAACAACACGAACATTCAACCTGAAGAGTAAATCGGCCCCTAACAACCTAATTTAGGCCTCCATCCACTATCCACCGACTCCGGGAGACATCACAGTGTTTTATAGCCGCACTCAAACCGTCCGTCCGTCTCCTCGGCCGCAGTCAACAGGTGTGATGGGCCACTAAACGTCAAGGGCGGGAAAGTCCAACAATGGACGGCTAGGTGGGAAGATGACCCTCGGAGCCGATCAAACAACCCATCAAAGAAACGAGTGTCCCAGATAGCTTGTAATGGTCCTCGCCCGTGCCGAGATGCCAGATACGGTAAGTACGGTCGCCGCGGTTCCGTATGGTCCTCTCGATAAGTTCAAGGATTCCGATATGATAATTCTCGGTTGCCGTTCCCTCCGGCTGCGGGTGTGCAGTGATAGTGATTACATCGGTGAAGTATTGCCTGGATCCGTATAACATTGGCCTTGATATTTTCATCGGATTTGTAGCTCGCGGCCATAAGCTGTTTGACTTGGAGGCCTGGTTAACGTATGATTTGCTTGTTTACGTTGATGTTACATACAGGCGTAACGTTCGATTAATGTGAGCTGTTTATTTTGAACTTAATTTTATGAAGTATTATACTCAATTTAGCCATTATTTCAATGACCTCTGAACTTCGGTACACCCAGTTTTGCAAATGGGTTTCAGAATGTTTTCATTGTTTCGTGGATGACACTAACGAAAGTAGGTTGGATTCAGATGGCTAAGTGATCCAATTATATAAATGATAATCACATATTACTAGCCAACGTCCGATTTGTGTCAAGTGCATCTGACCATTCTGAATTGATAAATAACAACCGACTATAGATGGTTGAACAGGATCTCTTCAGCCATCATTTTCTAACTCCAACCTCATACTCCGTCAAGTGATTTCCCCTTTTGAAACCACTTACAGATTTACATAGCGCTCTAAAGAACCCTGCAGTGAAACCCGAGAAGGCAACAAATGAACAATACCTGCTCGTGGGAGGTCGGGTGCGCAGTCTTTGTCCGGTTATGCGGCGAAAGTGGATATGGCAAAACCGCAATAACAGTCGTTACTCACCTTGAAATCCCGTGGAACAGTGTCAAGGGGTTGGTGGGATTTGCATAATGGTACGTTGCTAGCGACGCCTAGACCCGTGCAGTCGGTCGTGCACCGGTCGATTTGCTCGACATGATTTCTTTCGCAACGTTGCACTTTGAACGGTTTACCAGACTACACTTTGTCTTTAGGTTGTGTTTTGCCTTTCTCCCTCCGTGATGTGAACCACCGGGTATATTATAAGCTTTTATTTTATCTACAGTAGCGCATAGGCATTTTGGGGTTCAGGAAGAAAGTATAGACGTTTGAACTTCTAAAGCATCAGAAATAAGTTATAATTAGACTCAGGACAACACAGTCCTTGACTTGATTCCTGCGAGAATGATTCTTAAGTGGAGAAGTAATGTTGAAAACTTGAGACATTCGCAAAAGATTCTCTTAGGTCGATGAACCTATGAAAAGGATGAGTTTCCCGTCCGCCAAACCTTTCCGGAGGATTTATCTCCGATGAGTTTCAAAGGCGTCGTTCCCACACTTCTGCCATCCTGCGGAACCAGTCCATCCTCGCCGATAAGGGAGTAGTCGCTAACCAGTCGCGGGCTCGCTTGCGGCTGAACCTGAGAGAAGTGGCTGAACCCGACAACCTGATCTTTGAGCTGCGGCTGAATCCATCAGAGGCTCGCGCCCATCGTCGCGTGCCCACAGCATGTCTTATGTTTATAAACATGTTATAATGCGATCGCAATGGCTTGAGACGAGTAAAAAGCAAACAAGACAGACAGGTTGGTTAAGCCGGAGGCGGCGCGGCCAAGATCGAGGTTTGCATAAACGGCCAATAAGGAAATTTGCAGTAAGTGATCGGTCGGGTTTGGTCCGAGGTGAACATTCCCCGATGAAACGTTCGGAGGTTACTGGGTTTTAACGGTCCTGCGGAGAGGTATCGGGTCGAAACTACATACGCGATTTTTATATTTGCAGTATTGATAAGGTAACGAATGGGTGACTGAATTATGTGCATTTTTTTATTATCTGCTCATGCATGAGTGTATGGGTTTGCCCAGGTATGGGTCCGGGCCCAGAAAGGTCAAAAAGTTCATCGTCGGATTCAAGCATATTAATCAGATTTAAATTAGACGAACCATATTTTAAACTAGACCAACCATATTTTCAATTTTAAAAATCCTTCGATTACATAATGCTTGTTTAAAGTGTGCGCTTTTTATAACGTGGAATTTTACAACTGGCGCCAAATCTTAAGGCCCACGCCGTCCATAATCCGAATGCTAAAATTAACATCAGTCTTATGGACGGCGTGAGCCTTAAGATTTGGCTCCTGGTATACAAGCGTTTCTTTAACGCTTTAAAGGGAAAATGCCCCAAAATTCAGTGTAATGTCTTAAATGTTATCAGAATCAGTATAGGGGTTTTTAACTGTATCGTTTATGTTTTGAAGCAAATATAACCGGCGTGAAACAGCGATTTGCACGCCTCGGACGGAACAATGCGGCGTTACTCGGCCGCTAACCAGAGCTTGACCGCGAATATTTACATAATCAGCCGATAATTGTTACTTCACAGCCGTTGTATGTAAGTCTCGCCAATTACGGCCCATGATTCCCATTCGTTCCCCGTAATGCTCGTAACAATTGCCGTACCGCGCGGTTTATCGAGCGTGCAGGATAGAAATCCGTATTTGGTCATAATCTGGCTAAGAGCAAAAATGGATATGAGCGTTATAATTGAAGCTTACAAGTGGTATTTTAGTTTAATAGATTGGCTGGTGGACTGGGATAAGCCGAGAAATATTAAGTGGTCCAATCTGTGGTTAACCTTAAGAACTATTTCAAACTATAGGTCCATTAGTATTAAACTAATAAATCAAGTTTGATCTCTTGTCGACGGATAGCACCACTGTTTCCAAACTTCAGTCATTTACTGTACTTAGGTAAAGGCCTATCTTACAATTCTGAGTAGAATCTACGGCAATTAACCTACTTAGAAATACCTTTAATTTTACACGTTAAACGTTATAATCCGTCCAGCCGTTATAGAGTTTTGACTGTGAAAAGAAAACCCCTCGCTTATTATACAAAATAGGTTTTGAAGGTAAAGAAATTGATCCACCAAAGGTGTTTTGAAGACTAATTACGTACGCAGTTCAAGAAGTTGGTCTCGACCGATCCCATTTTATTCTATTGAGAGAGGCGATTGACAAAGGCGATTTGCGACATCGCTAGCTATCTTGACTTTATAAGGTTTTGTACTATATTTCATGCAGAGGGTTTACCAACATGGAAGATGTATGAGGAAATTAATTTACGACTTTTATAAATTAGTATAGGTTGGATCTAACCTTTTAAGGTAGCCAAAGAAATTATTGTAACATTTCTCTTTCAATTTCAATTTTTCCATCTATTACTCACCGGATAAAATACATAAAGCATGGTTGTTGAGTGTAAAAATTCTGTCACCTGATAAGATTTCAAGTGTAATGGCAAAATACGATTCACTAGACTCATGCAAAGAACTTTGGACTCATGTCGCAGAACTGACCCTCTCTTCGCTCCCATTTTGAACACCACTTTCACGCACGCGCGCCTCACGTTGTGTTTTACTGTCAGTCTCTTAGACGTGGTGCCATTTAACGTCCTTACCTTGCCTGCTAGCCGCAAAATAAAACAAGTGATCGTCCAGTGGTCGAGAAATCGGCCAAGTAAACTTTCAACGCACACACAGATGGAGATGAATGAAACTTGTTTATTTTTATCTCTTTACTGCATAAACAGGAAGAATGATAACGGTATTGGGTATCGATTTGCACCGTTATTGGGACATTCAAATGTTACAAACAAGAAAATCGCTGAGCAACAGTTGCTGCATCATTGAAGCGGAAAACGTTCCCTGCGTTACCGAGTACACATAACTCCACCGTTACTAATAATGTCGATTTAAATGTCATAACTGTTATAGTTTATATTCCGTCGCTGGAATTTTACATAAGTTTAGGTATATCTAATCAGCGATTCAGGCTATTTTTTCAAATCAATTTATTGTTTTAACTTTTTTAAGAATTCAACTATTGGTTTAAAATGGAAGAGCAAAGTTTGATTGGATGTTTGATTTGTTACTAAACTGACAGCTTCTTTAGGTAAATAATCCTCAAGTTTCTCCATGAACGTTTTTCAGTATTTTGCGTTATGAAAAAGCCTATAATTTCGGCATGTTTGTAAGTGACACTTTTTATACGAGCTCAAGTTTAACGACCAAGGGGCTGGCTGGCCGAGACTTTCATTTGGTTTTTGCTTAAAACACTCTGAACAGCTTATGACCTCAACACCAGATGACTTTTTCTCTTTTAGGTGAAAAAATATTTTAGACCCACAACGCACGTACTGAAAACATTATTTTTCGCACGATGACATATTATTTTTGCCGTTTATAAAACACTTAGAATTAAAGCAACTGGTGAAGTCAAAGGATTATCTTCACTAGATTACTCGGCTGCAGCTTCGCTTACAAATACTACAATCTGTGGTTTACCTGTGGAACTACAGCAAAGTATTACCAAATGTTCGGTTTCAAACAAATGAACTGAGCTTGGTCAAATGTCAATGGATGGCTCCACTGTGCCGAAACTTCAGCAATTTACTCTACTTAAGTGACGATCTTTTTTAAAATTCTGAGACTTATTGTCAAATCTAGAAAAATACCTTTACTTTGACAGCTCAGATGTTAAAATCGGTCAAGACAGTATTGAGGTTGAACTGAGAAAAAAAACTGCTTACGTATTAGTATTTGCCAATTTGTGACAAACATTTAGAGGCCGTCTTGTGATCATTAAAATTCATGTGCATAACAATTTCTCGTGACCACTGAAGTTGTCGATAGCTGATATATTTCACTTGTGACATGATGTATAATTTATCAAAATAAATCTCTTTCGGTCAATTAGTTATTGGTCTGATAAATGATTCGCCCGTCTGGTGTATACGTCATGGAGGCCGATCTATCTTTATATGAGATCAATTACCAATGCCAGCTATATGTGTGTCAATTTTGTAACGTATATGGTAATTAATGACGGACCTCAAGAACACAAGTTTTTTGCATTAAAGTAGTTAACATTAATGAAGTGGCTGCAAATCTATTTAGGTGTTAGTCTATGCTTCCTATAGATAATTTCATTTTGCGTCTGCCTTCTGCTTTGAAAACCGGCCATGCTTTAATGAAAGAATCATTATTAGATTTCGTTGATCACATCAACCGAGAAAAAATCTTATGGATTTGCTTAAGCGTTTTTCCCATATACCGCAATCCACAAATAAAGATTCCGTGGGAAAGAGACAATCTGGCTAATCGATACCCAAAATTATTCAACCTTCACCGGTTCGGTTCGCATTTCTCTCGATGATTCTCGATTTCGAATCGCAAACAAAAGTGGAAGATTCGGTCGTGGCCGCCGCTGGGGATCGAACCCGCGCCCAGCACTGCGGAATGCACGATGATGCACCCGTCCCACCCACTTGCACGAGAGCTTTCGCTTTCCCACATTTTCTGGCCGGAGAGCCTCGCGAGGCCAACGCTGGACACTTGATTGTGTACTTTTCTTCTGGTCCGCTCATCCCGTGTCTCTTCTCCGTAATACTTACGCGGTCGGTTTCACTTTTCGCCGGTGGTTCTTCGTTGCGTTTCGTAGAGATCGGTGTGGGCAATTGCCGACTTGCTTTTAGCGAATTTCCCCTATAGGGAAGAAGCTATTACCGTAGGTCTCATGGTAAGACCTAAGCCCCAGACCATGATAACTTTTCGTTTTAGGGCCCCCAGAAGCAAAAAACACCATTCGTTCGAAATGTTATATATATATATATATATATATATATATATGTGGTGAGCACGATAGCGGCCGTAAAAATGGTCCGATCTTAATGAAATTTGGTTCAGACATGTAAAGTGGTAATCCCTCGGACGAGTTCGTAAACCAGCCCGATTGGACCACCGGAAGGGGGGGGGGGGGGTAAAGGGGGATAAATCCCCCCAAAAATGGGTTTTTTGAGTTTTTTACATAGAAAAATAAAATCTACCGAATTTTTGTTGGCACCATTGAATTCAGCTAAAAAAACAAACAATTTAGTATCTTGAATCACTGCTCTATGTCCATTGGTTACCGAGATATTGAAAGTGGTAAACACAGTACGTTGTCCCAATGTTAACCTTATGGGAAATAAATAAAATTCTATATCTCGGTTATTTCTCAGCATATCTTGATAAAACTTGCTAAATGGCTTCTTCTAGTTCAGATATACTAAATATTTTATTAATACCACCCAGTTTTAGTATACCTGTAGCAGCAAACCTGCATGCTCATTCCCCATGTTATTCGTATCGAGCTTACCAAAACATGTCAAATCTTGCTATGTTTGATTGAAATATGTTGTTTTGCATTTGAAATTCGCTGAGTATGCAGGTCTGCTGTAACGGGGGTATTTAATTATATTTAGGGTTACAGTGGGCTTTTGTTTTTTGATTTATGTGTCAGGTCAAGCTTTAATCAAGATCCTTAGATCTTTTTTATCTGACGAACTCAAGCTCTACCTCGATGGACTTAAAGTACAGTATACATGTTATTTTTAACAGAGCTTTGAACATTAAATATTAGAGTTAAGTATTTTTTTGTAAAATAAAATTGTTTACGTGCTGTGAGCACTGGGATAACTAAACGACCGAGCCCAGTATCGAGGCTCCACCGACGATTAGCCTAATGTCTTCGACCCTTGGCCACTTCGATACTGCTGGTGTGCGATACGGAGTTCCCGAAATTCGGAAAGCCACCTTCATGCCAAAAAAGTTTGCTTTTTCAGTCTAGGAGTGCTTAATTTTTACTCAATTCTCATCAGTTAAAAATTAATATAGGCTATATTTTTCGTTTTTTAATTAATTACAAATATGTTTTCTACTTAGAATCACTAAGGTAAAGCATGGTTTCTTAATGGGTAAATTCAGCGCAGGGTTAAATTAATGTCCAGGTGAGTCTCTTTACTACGCAGCTCCAGTAAGTCACTACATGACTGAGAGACCTGCCCAGCGTGGGAACTGCGCATGCCTTGTAACACGGTAACACTGGATGTGCGCACGCCTAACCGTCCGTCACCGCTGCTACTGCTACCGAACCGGCGGATCTTGTTTGGGGTGTCTGCTCGGGTTACCGAAAACCAAGTAACTGTTTGTCGTTCATTGGACCGTCGCGTCGCAACAGACACGTCTGTGTGGCTTTCACGTGTGAATCCTATGGTCCCCTTTCATTGCTATTTTACGTATGGGTATTTTAAAGAAACCGGCAATATTTATTCCACAAAATGACCAGTTAATGGCCGGATCAATGCGATGGGTCTGGTGATGTTTGCTGCCAGGTTTTGTGCGAATTTCTTATTTTTTACCAATTTGAAGAATCACGATTCTAATGAGTTGAAAATGTTATACAGAATGAATATCACCTAGTCTGTTTCCTGTCGATGGATTGGATTAGCAAATTTTATTTATGAAACTCAGTAATATAATGAATATATTTCGGATAACAGTTGAAGACTCCATTATTTTTCTTGTAAAATACAAACACATACCGTTCTTGTGGTCGTTCATCATTTGCGCGGTATGTAAGCTTGCTGTGAAATATTCTGAAGGGTCGCCTAATCTCTTACATAATTTGCGCGGTGTCCCGTCCAGGTAGCCTCAGCCTGCCAACAACAATTCGCCAACAGCCGCCCTCCCGCACGTACCACATGAGGCGGGTCATAGCAAAACTGGCTAAGTGACATTTTTTTCGAAATTGAGGTTTGATGTTTCTTACTTTATGGGAGTCGATACATCAGACGTTTGCTCATTTTATGACAAAACTTGTTATTTTCTATTTAAAAACTATGTTTAAGTTTAGCGCGGTTGTAGCAAAACTCGCCTTTTTCATCGCGACTGTTAGTTGCAAAACTGGTAATTTTGCAGCCGACCAATGGTTTCGCAGCTTACGATCACGTGATTTTCAGTTTGTTTACATCTCGGCTTACTGAAGTTCCTAAAGGTTGCAGCTACTATCAGTGTATTTTAAAGTTTATTATTGAAATAATTATGGATACAGTCATTAAACCTTCGCCACGTGGAAAAGGGCCGAAAGAAGAAATCTAATCCCGAGGAATGGAAGACATTTTGACGTTTTATTACTCTATGTGAATCGATACAACAGGGGGCTGTTTCTAAACGATGTTGGTAAATTAATAATGTTGACTTTGTATTTCGTAATCCTAAGGTGCCGTTTCAAAACTGTTAGAGATACAACTGCGAGATGGATTGTAACTATATAGTATTTAGTAAAATGTATGCCGCTTCCGCCACCCCTCACCGCGCAGAACACGCAACCCTTCTACCTGGCCCTCCACATACCGCGCAAATGATGAACGCCCGTTCTGGTCGTGATGTAAAATTTAACGAAATTTTAATGTATGTGGACACTATAGATGGTCATCGAATTACTTAATAAGTGGCACAACTGACACAACCTTTTTAGAACCCGTGTGAAATCTCTGAGTTTAGTGTGAGATCAAGAAAGTATTTTCCCAAGAAATTCCATTTTACCCTTTTTACATTGCATGTGAGTTTTCAAAAAAATCTATCGAATTTACATAGTCTGGAAAATTAAGATTTGATTGGTCTAAATGATTGACAAATTTCAGTAACCACAGGTTTTCACTGACCAACCAGTCTGTTTACAGCAGTTTCTCTCGGCCCAGTGTAGGCCTACAGTTTCGCTGCCGCCCGGAGACGGCGCCGGCGTGGTGCGAGCGCGTGGCGTGCTGACGGCCGACACCTCCCTGACAGCGACAGTCGCGGTGCCCGTGAAAGCATGGGAATGCGAACATCAACAATGCCCGACTGACATTGACGTTGTAATTTCATGTTGCAGGTTCCCCCAGGCACCCGGCCCCCGCCGAGCACAAGGTAGGCTTCACTTTCTCATTATGATAGTTTTCCAAGTTTTTATACCTCTTGAGGAACATGTTGAAGATTGGGTGATTGCAAACAGTGGTGGTTTCGACCGAATTTTCGTGCGTGGGGATGAACGAAATATATTAATCGGTTGAGAAATGGAAATTCATTAAATGAGGTTAGTTGTTCACCTTACAAACTTAAAATTCTAGTTCAAACCGCTTTTGTTCGTAGACATTCGAGTTCCAAAATGAAAATGTTCCTCACGAGGTATAGAAGACTTTTTCTATCTAGGCCTACCAAAGAAAAGGCATGATTTTACTCAGGTCTTAACCGATTTGGGTAGTAGCTGTATTCTATAATTAATCTTGCCCAAAGTAGTGTACAAGGTTTTGTTGTTTCTCTTAAAAAAGAGAGCACCTGTACATTTTGCTCAACCTCTCAATGAATATTGAAAGCAGATCACTCAAATCAATCCACTGACGATGAAAACAATACAAAGAAGACATAAACAACGGCTACGCCTTTACCGCTATTGCACAATAACAGAAACATAATCATAGTCACCAGCTAATGGAATGATTCATTTCTGCGGATGTTAGTTTCTGTTGGAGGCACGCCCGTTCGCCATTCAGTCGGGTTTGATGACAACATCATCAAAGTTGCATTCATCATTGTACAATGACTAGTAAGGCCGTGTCTTAGGCAGACACAGGGCTGCTCTATGTTGTCTGGCGTTAATGTTGTGGTAAATTAGTGCCTTTGTTGTCGTAAGGTGAGAAGATAAACGAGCTAAAATGTGGGATGAATTGAAGGCTTAATCCCTACTCAGATCGAGTGATTTAGAATTATTTCACCTTCTAGTCCGTATTTGACTTGTCTGTACACTTTTATTTCAACATTGAAATCTCAATGTTCTTTTAAGGATCTATAGTAAAACTGTAATAATTTTCTTTAAACTAAATTTGTTTTTTTTCTATCTTTAAAAATGACAAATTTTGGTTGAATAAGTCCATGAATTTTACATAATTGATAATGCATTCACCGTATGATTATTATTTTATGTTTTTAATAGGATTTTTTTTGTTGAGGGGTCTCTTTTATTGTGGCATAGGAAACGGAATCCAAGATTTTCTATCCAAACAGTAACATTAGAGGAGGTTTATGTTCCTTCGAGGGCACTTTCGGTTGTTCGGAGCAGTTTTTAAGTAAGTTCTAAACAGTTATTCGTATGGAAATGAGCTACTTGAAAATTTATGGTTCTCCATGTTGTACCGTGTTCTTTTTAACTCGTTATACGCACCAAAATGCCTTAAGACAACATAAGCATTGCTTGGAAAACCATTTTAGTTTCAGTACTTCCGATTTCAACAGTATACCTCTAACATGAGGATTCCTCTCATCATCCTACACGTGCTAATCAGATATTGCGCGCGATACGCCCCAAGGCCCCGGCCCCGGCGGCCACCGCCCGGCGCCCAACTCGCCCATCGCCTATCGCCCGTCGGGCGTCGCGTGCGTCACCGGTGGGCGCCGTGGGCGATGGTCAAGGCGACGCGAACCATTGTCTTGTATTTATAGCCGGCCGGCAAAGGTCACCCGGACACCTCGTCCCTCTGTTACTGATGGCTCAGTTGCGGTGCATTTTCTTGGGGCACCTTACGTCTGTGGCTCAGTTCCGGTGCACTGCTTACTTGCACGGCGGCCAAGGAAGTTCCGGTTGGAAACTGGGGCTTCAGAGGCTTCAGAGAGTTCCATACGTATCGGATGCGGGGTAGTTTTAGCTTTTCTGCGGTACTAGCGGTGACTTTTGGAACTGCGGCTTATTTAGGGCTCAAATGAAATTTGTGCAATTTTTTCGCTGCCCATATAAGCAGGGTAAACACAATGCTATTTCATTTAGCGTCTCTAATTCTCAATATCAAATTTATTTTGGTAAATAGTTTTTTAGATGAAGAGTTGTGTTGCGTTGAAAACAAACTTTAAACGTAGTGTTTTTACATTGTGTTAATGTGAACGTTTTTGAAATCGTATGCAGTAATAACACTGCATGTATTAATCTTTTCAATGGTTAATATATGCTTCATTAAATCAAAGTTTATTTTGAAAACTGTTGGTGCTCAATGACGCCACGCGAAATGTGGTTAGGCGTTTTCTGGCGTAGTTAGGCAAACTTCTTCGATATTACTTAATGGTTGGATGATGAGATTTGTTTGAGTGAAGTAGTTTGTGTTTGTGGGAGTGTATAATATTTTGGGGGCATAATGAAAGATAGAGACATTTAATGGGATACAGGGGATGAGGCCCTAAAACTAGGTTTGCGGAACGTTTAAGTATTTGGGAGGGATCGGATCTTCCGCATCCAGAAAGAGTCCCTCTAATGGTCTTTGAGGAATTAAAAATACTCGATTGATAACACAGTATTAGAGCTAAAGTAATGAGTGATAAGAGCAGCTCTTTGATCCAGGGTACACCCCTGGTAGAGGCATGGATGGGTAGGGAAGAAGTGGAAGGAATAGTAAATTTTCTTTAACGAATACTGTTTTCATGTATTCTTGATCAGGAGGGTCTTTGTCACTTCTTGGTCACTGGGGAGAGATTTCCAATGTTCCTTCCTTATTTCGCAAGAGGTCCTCTCCCCTTTTAGTCGTACAAAGTGTTGGTGAAATAAGGAATTATATTATTGCAGGGACTAAAATTTTTGCCTTTGGAGTCAAAATTGTCCAATTAGGCTCAGACACCTGAGGCAAAAAGGTTTGTCCTACAATAATATAATTAGTTAATTATATAACAGGAGTGAAAGCTAAAAAAAATCAATTGAAATAAAGAATAGTGGATAAAACAAATTTTAGACTGATATAAAAATCTATATGTATCATCGGTTTTGGTAAAAATGTTCAGAAAATTTATATTTTTACATTAATACAGTATGAGGAAACATCATTTTTATGTTACGTATCGTTATAGGCATACATAATATTTTTTTTTAAATATATAAGTAATAATATTAAACTAACACTTAAAACTTCGAAGTACCTGAATTATTTTCAATCAATTTACGTCAGCTTATTAAAATATTATATCAGCTTGTCCACAAATTATTCCTAAGTCAAAACGGCATTCAGGATTCCTGCTCTAGGGCCATTCCCTAAAGTACCCGATTCCCTCGCCTCGTACGCAGTAACGTGTTTACGATTATCCGACCTGTTGTAGTTGGGCGTGTAGAACTCATTTTCCTACAGATTACCGCTCCGATCAGCTGTAGAGATCTGAACCCAGTGCCCGGCTATCCTACCGATCCAATTACACGGGTTGTTAACTGATTTCGGTAATTTCCTCGGCCCGGCGATGTGTTTAATCGTGGTTTTCGTTAGTCGAACAGTTATTCCGGCCTATCTTGATCGGTGCTTGCTTAATTTCATGGCTCTATTTTTCTCCCGTATTGATTGTGGGGGCTGTTCATGAATTGCTTCATCAGTTGTTGCCGATTTCCTTACTTCCCATTATCGTTATTGTCGGAATTCGGGTATTACCCGGTTGAAAAATACATGATATTTGGCCTGATGTATGTATTTTGTAGCGACGTGACGGTGCCTATTGCACTTGCTCTAGAATTGCAGGGCACTTACGTATTACGAACTTGGCTGACCCTCAAGGAAGGGTTTTACTTTACCGTTAAGTAAGGTTGTCTGCTTGATTAATTTTTTTTACCGTAATATTCTCCGTTTTTCATAACAATAGGTCCATTTTGTTAATTTTTGTAACGAAACCATTGTTCTAGTCGAGTGGTTTCCCAATAAATAAAATATAGTACATTCAATTAATAATCACCATTTTTCAGCAGTACAACAGTGCTACTTGCTTGCAACCCTTTTACGATGGTGTTAGCCGAACGATTTCCAACAATCAATGATTGGCATTTCTGCACTGGCTATCAATACTGGATAGTTGAAATAGCATCAGTGATGGCTCTCAGCTCACATTACAGCATATGTGTAAACAGTGGTAACAGGTGGTCTCTATAAGTATTGCCTTTGGATGGTAAAATGTTCATTATCTCATTTTGCAATAACTGCGTTTCAAGCAGTTTTTGAAATTTCCCCGCTTCAACCGCAGACATTCTTATCAATGACAGGTTGGGGTGGCCGAAAACAATGGTTACTAACTAATTCTGCAGCAAGTGTTGTCGTGTGTTTTTCTTGTCATTAGACTGATAGAAGCGGCCCTTCTAGGCTTTCGTTTTCCATCCGCTGGTAATAGATCGCTGCATTTGATGCTCAGCAACTGAGTTCGCTGAGATTTGCCATATTTTTTTAGTTGGTGACACTGAGATCATCTGATTGGCATTTCTGCACTGGCTATTAGCTGGCGCTGCTGCAGCTGAGTATGTTGAGGTTCGCCATTTATTTTTTCTGCCTTTGGAGACACTGTGATCAGCTGATTGGCTTTTCTGCACCGGCTGTCACCTGATGCTCAGCAACTGCTTATGCTGAGGTTCGCCATCTACTTTTTTCTCCGTTGGCGACACTGCGATCAGCTATCGGCTAGTCTGCACTGGCTATCAGCTGATGTATGCTGAGGTCTGCCATTTACTTTTTACTCCGTCGGCGGCCCTGCGATCAGCTGATCGGCCTGTCTGCTGCGCACAGGTGTGTTAGCAGCGGTATAGGACAGGTGGTCGCCTTGGGCTCCGGTCCCGCTAGCCGGCATCTTGCCCCCGATTCCGAGCCCACTCCCACTCCCCCATCGCCCCTGTTTACTTTTCATTTTATTCATGACCTTTTACCGTCCACTTGTTACTGCTGCACTTCTCGTTCCGATGGGAATGAGTCCACTTGTCCATATGTTTTGCTGTATTGAGCCTTCAGCGGGTGGGGAAGACATACCGATTACCTATGTGTGAAAAAAGAACTTAATGAGTAATTTCTGCATTCTCATTGAGAAGAGAGAAAAAATAATAAAGCGAAATCTTATACTTCAGCTATGTCAAAAAGACCCAAAGAAAAAATCGTTCGGGTCTTTGTGGAAAGGAGGTACCTAAATTTTTAGCAATAGCTGTTTCTCGCCTAAGCCTAAAGAAGCTTTCATGCAGGTTATATAAGATCTTTGCAGGATTACGTGATCTGATGAGCACGAGAGCGTCGCCAACGCTCTTTTCAACACTTGGGGAATTCGAGCCTCAACAATTGTCTATGACGTGTTAGCAATTTCTTCAAACCATCAGGACTCAGAGGAATGAGAATTAATGTTGAGGGTTCTATGTTAGACCAATCTGTCATATTTTATTTACTGTCCTTGATATTTACAATTGGTTTTTGATCGTGAATGGGGATCGTGTTATTTGGCGTTTTAAAATATTCTAGGAAGAGTAAAAACAAAGAGAGAAATAAAGAGTAATTCGTATAATTACAGTAATTAGTTCTTTCTACTCGCCTTTACAATTTTAGGCGAAGGATTATTGGATTCCGGTCAGATGAGAGACAAAAATAAAACCTTTGTCTCATCTCATTGATCTAGGGGTGGGAGCGCGGCCGGTAGATGTGTATGGTGTGCGGTCGAGGTGAGGATTCCTTCCATTTGTAGCAGTTGTTGGGGCGGTGGCTGGAGTGGGAATGGTTACAGGAATGTGCGAGCGAAGACATTCAACCGGCCCCGAGAAGGAATTTGTATGGAAACTCGCTGAATTATTTACCTTGGGAAGGAAATAACCTTGTAATGACAATAATACCTGGACCGTCCTTAGAGACTAAGCTAGTATTATTTTTTGTGAGGGTAGAATCACCCTACTTTTTAATCGAGCGGAATAAATATTCGCTTGTGAAGATAAATTGATTTTTTTAATGGTTGTCAATATGCGCTTAGATAAAACGCATCCAGTGAAAATACGTTATTCGTTTTTGTAGCCACAGTAGGCAAAATATTTAATGAATTTGCATTTGGCTTCTGGGAATATAAGTGTACACGGGTTTCTGTTAATTCCGTACAGGCTTTGCCTGTCAGTTATATGGGAGGAGATTTTTAATAAACATTTTAGATTTTGAATGTATTTTTCATTTTTAATTACTCGTACTGATGCTAATTAAAAAAAAATACTTCTTCGTAATTTTGTAAAAAGGCCTAAAATTTTAAATCGCAATCGAAGTCAGGATGTCTACATGATAAAAATTAAAATATACACTCTGTTTGTTATTGTGTTTCATATTGGTTATCGTTTAAAAAAACTTTATATTTTATTACTAGGGCCAAAAGTGACGCTTTTCGTAAGAGATCAATTTTTACGACCGAGGCTGGAAGCCGAGGCCCGTGTGATGAACTATATTTTTTGTTTTATCGCTCAGTACAACAGGCTATCTACTTAAGAAAACCAAAATATTACCTTCAAAGATATCTCCCAAAGATACTTCCATCTTGTTCTTGCTATTAGAAACAATCAGCTGAAGTCTGTTTCATTCGTGTTAGGTTAAACTGACAACAATGAACACTATCGATGTATTGAAAGCAGTGATTGGTGAAATGAGCGAGTTTCATAAATCGATTAAACCGACAACAATGCAACAACGAATTACAACTGATAATAAAAACCGATGACCACTCTCGATGCAATCGATAGCTTACCATTGACGCTGACGTACACACGTTTGCAGTGTTAGTAAATTATAAATGAACAGCTGACGTCCTCGACTACAGCTGATTGTTTCTCTCCCTAGTGAGAAAAACAGCTCCTTTAGCCTCGCAACACATGTTGTAAAAACTGCCGTTTTCGCAGCGGTATAACGAAAATACTTTTATAACACTAGTTTTTTTATAAAACCTTCACTATGGTTTTTCTTGGAATAGAACTTTCTTTTTTACCTCAGAGAAAACATATACAACTCTATCAAACTGTAAAGGGTCCGGTGACTTTAACGGTCGTTGAAGTGATGACATTTATTATGTCTGCATCACAACCTTTCCCTCTAGACACACTAACACATGAGTTACGGTCGACAATTCCCCCTACTCACATATTATGAATGACATATCTATAGCTTTCTCTCCCTGATAGAGTTTCTGGTGTCCACTGTCGACTTATTAACCGTTATTATGAAATAATTATCGTCCACTTAATCGTCTTATGTTGAGTTTTTAGAATAAGTCGATTTTCCACCACCATCCGACTAGTACATTAAAAAACTAAATCTCAGTGGCTTTCTCGATTGGTGACTGTGTTCTATATTTTCATTGGAGGAGTGCCATCACTTTTGGAAAGTCAATGTGACAAATGTATCAAAACCTCTTTCACTAAACGATAGAGATGAAAGCTTTCTATCGTATTCTGTTAAGCTTTTTTCATACCTTATAAAATATTGACAAAACTTGTTTCCTGGACGAATAACGGAATGTCTCAATTTGGAACTAGTTCCACCGCAGTATCTTAATGCAGCATGGCCATAAACAGAGAAGTGGATACATTTACTTGCAGATAGTGTTTTCCTAATTCAGTTTTTTAACTGATATCAGACAGGTTTTAAATTATTCATATTCAGATGAACAAGTTTTAAAAGAGCTATCTTATTTATTGAAGGTACATAATGTTGGAATTGACCTGAAGCATGCATAAAATTATCAAAATACCCAAGATTAATATACTTGTTGTTGAAAAATCTTATTATTTTTTCACTTTGAGTTACAAGCGCCTAAAGACTTATTTTTGATAACTCAGACAAAATTATAATCAATTAAAAAATAATGTTAAATGAGGTAAATAGAATTTGTTATAGATAGAACAAATTCTGTGCGCGAATACATCATAGAATGTAGACTGATGTATTTTATGACACCATCACAATTTTGTCTTCATTTGCTATCTGGGTTTACACTGTCTGGCTACATTGATGTACTGTACTGAATATCGCATATAATCTTGATCGTGGATGAAGTCGCGGGTGACTACTGAAGTGTATATCTGAGATTCAGAGACGAGGCAAATTATGAAGAACTAGAAATTCCTCATGCACAGTCCACCTGTGTCGGCAACGGGAACGGCAGAAGCGCAACAATTAGCGGGTTAGCTGAATAATTACGCCTAATGTGTCACTCACGCCGCGCCGTGGCCGCGCCGCGCACACTCCGCGCCTGCACACGCGCGATGTGTCTCATGACTTCCGCGTTCTGGTGGCTGCGTGCGTGGTTAAGCGGACGTCAAACTGCAATAATTGTTTTTCGTATCAAAAAGAAAATTTTGGATTTTCGACAACTTTTTGTGGTTGTTGACACATTAAATTCTAAAAGTTCATTTAGGTATCGTATCCGTAAGGGTCATTGACTAATATTTGCATGATTTAAGCGTAATGCACCTTTCCTACAACTGCCAGAGAAAGTGGTTGCTTTCGGGCTCAACATCCGTCTTAAAGCAAGGCGATTCCTGCATTAATTTTACTTTGTGCACTCATTTTTACTTTTCGCTCCATCGATTTACTTTGCACACTCATCTGTGTAGCTCCTGAGTGAATTCCCTTAACAGAAGTACACCAAATAATAAAAACAGTATGCACTTAATATCCAGATCCTTAATATCAGTTATTCAGGAATGTAAGTTGCGACACCGAATATGAACATCTTATCAAAGATTTGTTGTTGAACATTAGACACATCACCACCGGGAAATCAGTAAGAATTTTTTGGAATGTTTTACCAGATTGAAGGGAACATTGAATATACAATTCATGCAATTGAATGCATTGAATATGCAAAGCGTATTTGTCGCATTCGAGAAATGTAAACACTTTCCTTGAGTGCAGCAAAATGCACTTTGCTCAATTGTTACATAACTACATAAGTAACTATTTCCTACAATTGCGAAAAAGTGTCATTTCAATTAGGCCCTACATAAAACTGACCGTGATACTTAGGAGCGAGTGGTAAAGTACTTTATACAGTCACCAGCTGATAACAGTATTACTCTTCAAGCTTCAGCCGACATTACATAAAGCTTCTGTTTTCATTTGATTAAAATTTAATTGTGTATAACCCCAAAGTCTTAAACAGCGCATTCATCAGCTACAATCGAATTGAGCGATAGTGAATCTATTTGCCTATGGGAATCCAAAACTGCAGTTATAGAAGAATTGTTATACTAAATTCGTGTGTAAAGCATATTTGAGTGCTCAATACATAAATAACTCTATCAAGCCAGTAAAAATCTCCCTCTGCGCTACGTCCCGTATCCCATAGCCCGTTTCGATCTTTACTGCCCCATAAACCCCTTGATGAGACGTAAACGCTGTAAAAGGTATTATCAGTGTCGACCGTGAGACCGAGTACACAATGAAAGAAGCTCTCGATCGCTGACGTAGTCACGGCTCCGTGAGAGAGAAATCCGAAATTACATAGGCTCGCCGCAGTTCGGGCTGCCAGTGTGCCCCCAACTCCTGCCCCCGATAGTCCCCGTCACGTCGCCCGGTGTTCGTGATTCCCCCCAAAATAAAATCCCGGTAGATTGCTGAGAGCTGTCTCGGGATGTTCGGTTCGTGCTGGGCAATATTCTGAGGTGGGAAATGTGAGTGGTATGTTTAAGAGACGCTTCAGGGGTTAGGGAGTGAAAATTGATTTGCTTAAGCACTAAAAGCAAATCTGAATTTTACAACCAGTCATTCAGTTATTTAAAGTAGTGTTTAAAACACTGTTTGACAGAAATGAATGTATTCTAAACAAATAATTATGACACGAGTAATGTACAAAAGATATTCATAATATTTCATACCTATGTCATGTATCGTGCCATTAGAATGATATTCTAGGTTTTATTACTACTTTATAATTTATTGTTTGTGGGTCATGGATTAAATATGTATCCAGTTAACGAGACTTACGTTAGGAAGCTGTCAACAAAGATATATTTCGTTTAACACAGTTTGCGTGATTCAAAAGTTCAAATATTTAAGAAACAATTTTTGTCATTGATTATTGAATTAATGGCTTTGAAGTTGATTTACCCACAATCCCCAAGATTTCAGAGTTATTAAACCTATAATTACTATAACTATCATTTTAGATATTCACATTGAGCTTGCGATTGAACATAGCTTTTATATATCTAATCACGTAATCTACATCAGTTAATTGCGAAAGTAACCTAACCTAACACCATTGATAGGAGGTTTGAAGCCTATGTAATGCCCGTTAGTGACACTGTAGACCGTGTATGACACAACGCTGTAACATGCGACACTAGACGCAGGCGTGGGGTACCACAAGGTTACGGCCTAGGTCTAGGATAACATCATACAGTTCCGTTATGCTCTGATTATGAAATGTTTGACTTCATTAACACATAGTACAGCTGATATCATGTCCCGTATTCTTTTACTTGACTAATTGCACGAAATCCATGAGAAACTACATGAGAAAAACAACATGGATTTTTTATTAGATTCTCCGCTCTGCTATGTGTGTACCAGCGACAGCTACCAAAAAATAACAACGTACCCTTGTTTGAAAACGTGAAAAATTAACTAATAATTTCCCAAAGGGTCATCTCTTTTATTGGATAACCCAACGAAAAATTCCTTTTCTCACCAAGTTGCTCAGTGGAGTTCCTAAAAAGCCGCCCTGGCCCGGACCACCAACGCGGCAGCAGCTGTCGTCTTCAGGTCGCCGAGGCTCAGATTTCACAAGCGTGCGACGTTTAGCAAGTCAAACAGAAACACTCGCCGGCCCCCCGACACTCCTGCACGCCTTTGTGACAAATGAGACGCTTGTCGAAACAATACAGGGGGCAATCCATCAAACTTTTGACTGCAAATTTCCTCTGTTCTCTAGTTTTGCTACTTGGAAGTTCGAGGACAAAAGAATGACGTTTTTGGTGGCTGACCGTTCGTGTTTGAAACGCCTAGACTGACAGTAATTCATACGGAGTTTCCTTTTTTACACCAGCTACTATCTTTTGAACCCTACAAATGTTTTGTATTTCTGAAGTGATTTTCAATTGAATTGTAATTCCTCTTAGATATTTAATGGCAGGTTTACAGGCCACTGAGGCAACACTATAGAGAGGAGAGGATTTTAAAAGTTCAATTGTTATTTAAGCTTGAAGGTTTTAGCTACATTCCTGCCTTTTTTCACCAATTATTGTACGGATTTAATTCAGAATTGAAGAATTGAATTAAATTAAGTTAATTAATTTAATTAACTCATAACCCGATTGCGGTAAAATGTTGATTTCGCACCTGATATTAAATCATCATAAGAACTAAAGATCATGCCTTAGAACTAAACGAAGCCATACAGCATTCCGGTGGATAGCATTTTCAAACCGAGAACCTTTCGAACTCATTCAATACCGTAATTTACTTCAGTAGCGATTTTAAATATTCCGAAACAAACCTAATCATATATTGTATTATTTTCATTTGAGGTTGAAATTTGTACAGACAAAATTTCTAGTTATCGTAAACCACTATACATCCGATCCTGCGAGATTTATCAGACCAAAAGACGATCCTCGTCCTGTGTTTCGTCCCAACACGACACGAACACTGCAAACTGCAAGCACGAGTTTAGCGAAGTCGTCAGTCACTTGCCAGGGTGGCTACCGGTTTCTCTTATTCCAACAAGTCCTCCAAAAGCCCTCCTTTTGAAAAAAAGCCCTCCAAGTTCTCCAAAAGTCCTCCTTTTGACCTGAAGGTCCCCCAATTTTTCCAGTTTATGAAAAAATCGCGAGTGAACAAATTTGCGACTTTACGGATGTTGCAATTTACCCCTGTAAAACAAAAAAAATTAGGTGCGATTATAACTTTACTAATTTGCGAGAAATCTTGGAAGATATCCATTGGCAAAACAGATTATGACTTGCTTTAGATTATTATTTTTGTTTATTTACAATGATATTTTTCACCAATAACACCACGCCAAGAAACGTCACCTGGTCCTACAAAATCTGAAGGATCCTCCAAAGGTCTCCCAGCCCAGAAGCCCTCCTTCCTACTGCATCCGCCGCGGGAGACACCGGCTCGTTACCCGGCGAAGGACGGGCGGCGGCGGCGGCCTTGACACTGACCGCGGCACAATGCCACGTCCGATCACGCTGAACGGCGTGACGGATCGCCGCGACCGCTGGGTAAACAGCGCCACGCTGTCACGTCGGCGGCGAGGGTGACGTTCTCGCGTGATAAAGGAGATAGGTCTTTGTTGGGAGGTGTTTATTAATGGTAGTCATACAGGAGTTATGTTCCCTAGGGATCGTGTTGATTTTGCCTCTATCGACTGATTGTTATTAAATACACCTCTTCGGGTGTCAGAGTAATTAAACTGTAGTGCTCTGAGTGTACAACCACTAGCTGATGGTGGCCCGCTTCGCTGTGAAAAAAGACAAAAATTTTACATTAGGATCCCTCTTATCCGGACACCTTTTAACCGGACTGCACTCCACGGAAACAGGAAGTGATAAAGTGGACAATTTTTAACAAAACATCGGTTTAATCGGACGTGATCAGCAGAAATTTGAACGTACTGTTTGGACGATTCTCGTAGGAAAGATTTGAGACCAGTATGTATTCACAAGTCTCATTCAGAATTTTTTGTTGTACGGAATGCATTAGAGTTATAATTTAATATGTTTTAGGGAAGGTCGGTTTAACAGTAAAACCCGTTATCCGGACGGGTCTCGGTCCCGAGGTGTCCGGATAAGAGGGAGTCTAGTGTAGATAAAACAAAATGTGGGAGGTTCAGACGTTCAGACTTTGCTTTATATTTGTGCCCGCCCTTACGGAATCAATCAAATAATAGTTTTCCTGGGATTTTCTCGCCGAGAACATTCATTCAAGGGCAGGGTTGATGGGTGTAAGGCTTATGGTTTTTTTCAAAAGTTACGGGTAGTTTGGGTTATACATAGTATATAACTACACAAATAAATAATATTAGATCAGGAAATTAAACTACAAATATGTTGGTCTGACACAGCAGACACACTTTGGGAAGAAGTTGTTGAAGCTCGTAGTGGGCAAAAGTATCGGTTTTCCCATTTAGTCAGCTTGGGGTGCACAACTACCTTAGGTTGACGCGCCCGAGCAATATTCTATGACCCGGACTAAAGAACCATAGAATACGGCCTGGATCCAGAGTTAGAACACCTCGAAACAATAAACAATATTTTGAAACCCAGATCGGCCAAGAAAAAAGATTTAAGATTGGGACGGAATGGAAAAAAATGGTCGAAACAAGAGGCAGAAATGTGAGGGGGATCGTTAACAAAAAGAAAACCGGGATAAAATTAGAAACAAGAGGCATGAACGTGAGGAAGAGCGGCTGATAAATGTATACAATTAGGTGAGTGGCAGTGGAGGCAGCCGGTGCGTTATTAGGCACAGTAGACGTCCGTCTGCGTGGGGTCCGCGACGTGCAGAGCCTAGAGTTGGCCGTGTCCTAGACTAATCGACACTTGTGTCTACGTGACGGGAACGTGCGATGGACAACGCGGCGGGCCGTGCGGCTGTCTGGTGTGGAGGGTCTGGACTGTGGGGTCCGCGACGAGCAGAGCCTAGAGTTGGCCGTGTCCTAGACTAATCGACACTTCTGTCTACGTGACGGGAACGTGCGATGGACAACGCGGCGGGCCGTGCGGCTATCGGTGTGGAGGGTCTGGACTGTGGGGTCCGCGACGTGCAGAGCCGTGCTGTTGGCCGTGTCCTAGACTAATCGACACTTCTGTCTACGTGACGGGAACGTGCGATGGACAACGCGGCGGGCCGTGCGGCTGTCGGTGTGGAGGGTCTGGACTGTGGGGTCCGCGACGTGCAGAGCCGTGCTGTTGGCCATGTCCTAGACTAATCGACACTTCTGTCTACGTGACGGGAACGTGCGATGGACAACGCGGCGGACCGTGCAGCTGTCTGGTGTGGAGGGTCTGGACTGTGGGGTCCGCGACGTGCAGAGCCGTGCTGTTGGCCGTGTCCTAGACTAATCGACACTTCTGTCTACGTGACGGGAACGTGCGATGGACAACGCGGCGGGCCGTGCGGCTGTCTGGTGTGGAGGGTCTGGACTGTGGGGTCCGCGACGAGCAGAGCCTAGAGTTGGCCGTGTCCTAGACTAATCGACACTTCTGTCTACGTGACGGGAACGTGCGATGGACAACGCGGCGGGCCGTGCGGCTATCGGTGTGGAGGGTCTGGACTGTGGGGTCCGCGACGTGCAGAGCCGTGCTGTTGGCCGTGTCCTAGACTAATCGACACTTCTGTCTACGTGACGGGAACGTGCGATAGACAACGCGGCGGGCCGTGCGGCTGTCGGTGTGGAGGGTCTGGACTGTGGGGTCCGCGACGTGCAGAGCCGTGCTGTTGGCCATGTCCTAGACTAATCGACACTTCTGTCTACGTGACGGGAACGTGCGATGGACAACGCGGCGGGCCGTGCGGCTGTCGGTGTGGAGGGTCTGGACTGTGGGGTCCGCGACGTGCAGAGCCGTGCTGTTGGCCGTGTCCTAGACTAATCGACACTTCTGTCTACGTGACGGGAACGTGTGATGGACAACGCGGCGGGCCGTGCGGCTGTCTGGTGTGGAGGGTCTGGACTGTGGGGTCCGCGACGTGCAGAGCCGTGCTGTTGGCTGTGTCCTAGACTAATCGACACTTTTGTCTACGTGACGGGAACGTGCGATGGACAACGCGGCGGGCCGTGCGGCTGTCTGGTGTGGAGGGTCTGGACTGTGGGGTCCGCGACGAGCAGAGCCTAGAGTTGGCCGTGTCCTAGACTAATCGACACTTCTGACTACGTGACGGGAACGCGCGATGGACAACGCGGCGGGCCGTGCGGCTGTCTGGTGTGGAGGGTCTGGACTGTGGGGTCCGCGACGTGCGGAGCCGCGCTGTTGTCCGTGTCCTAGACTAATCGACACTTCTGTCTACGTGACGGGAACGTGCGATGGACAACGCGGCGGGCCGTGCGGCTGTCTGGTGTGGAGGGTCTGGACTGTGGGGTCCGCGACGTGCGGAGCCGCGCTGTTGTCCGTGTCCTAGACTAATCGACACTTCTGTCTACGTGACGGGAACGTGCGATGGACAACGCGACGGGCCGTGCGGCTGTCTGGTGTGGAGGGTCTGGACTGTGGGTCCGCGACGTGCAGAGCCGTGCTGTTGTCCGTGTCCTAGACTAATCGACACTTCTGTCTACGTGACGGGAACGTGCGATGGACAACGCGGCGGGCCGTGCGGCTGTCTGGTGTGGAGGGTCTGGACTGTGGGGTCCGCGACGTGCAGAGCCTAGAGTTGGCTGTGTCCTAGACTAATCGACACTTCTGTCTACGTGACGGGAACGTGCGATGGACAACGCGGCGGGCCGTGCGGCTGTCTGGTGTGGAGGGTCTGGACTGTGGGGTCCGCGACGTGCAGAACCGTGCTGTTGTCCGTGTCCTAGACTAATCGACACTTCTGTCTACGTGACGGGAACGTGCGATGGACAACGCGGCGGGCCGTGCGGCTGTCTGGTGTGGAGGGTCTGGACTGTGGGGTCCGCGACGTGCGGAGCCTAGAGTTGGCCGTGTCCTAGACTAATCGACACTTCTGTCTACGTGACGGGAACGTGCGATGGACAACGCGGCGGGCCGTGCGGCTGTCTGGTGTGGAGGGTCTGGACTGTGGGGTCCGCGACGTGCTGTTGGCCGTGTCCTAGACTAATCGACACTTCTGTGTACGTGACGGGAACGTGCGGTGGACAACGCGGCTGGCCGTGCGGCTGTCTGGTGTGGAGGGTCTGGACTGTGGGGTCCGCGACGTGCGGAGCCGCGCTGTTGGCCGTGACCTAGACTAATCGACACTTCTGTCTACGTGACGGGAACGTGCGATGGACAACGCGGCGGGCCGTGCGGCTGTCTGGTGTGGAGGGTCTGGACTGTGGGGTCCGCGACGTGCAGAGCCTAGAGTTGGCCGTGTCCTAGACTAATCGACACTTCTGTCTACGTGACGGGAACGTGTGATGGACAACGCGGCGGGCCGTGCGGCTGTCTGGTGTGGAGGGTCTGGACTGTGGGGTCCGCGACGTGCAGAGCCGTGCTGTTGGCTGTGTCCTAGACTAATCGACACTTTTGTCTACGTGACGGGAACGTGCGATGGACAACGCGGCGGGCCGTGCGGCTGTCTGGTGTGGAGGGTCTGGACTGTGGGGTCCGCGACGAGCAGAGCCTAGAGTTGGCCGTGTCCTAGACTAATCGACACTTCTGACTACGTGACGGGAACGCGCGATGGACAACGCGGCGGGCCGTGCGGCTGTCTGGTGTGGAGGGTCTGGACTGTGGGGTCCGCGACGTGCGGAGCCGCGCTGTTGTCCGTGTCCTAGACTAATCGACACTTCTGTCTACGTGACGGGAACGTGCGATGGACAACGCGGCGGGCCGTGCGGCTGTCTGGTGTGGAGGGTCTGGACTGTGGGGTCCGCGACGTGCGGAGCCGCGCTGTTGTCCGTGTCCTAGACTAATCGACACTTCTGTCTACGTGACGGGAACGTGCGATGGACAACGCGACGGGCCGTGCGGCTGTCTGGTGTGGAGGGTCTGGACTGTGGGTCCGCGACGTGCAGAGCCGTGCTGTTGTCCGTGTCCTAGACTAATCGACACTTCTGTCTACGTGACGGGAACGTGCGATGGACAACGCGGCGGGCCGTGCGGCTGTCTGGTGTGGAGGGTCTGGACTGTGGGGTCCGCGACGTGCAGAGCCTAGAGTTGGCTGTGTCCTAGACTAATCGACACTTCTGTCTACGTGACGGGAACGTGCGATGGACAACGCGGCGGGCCGTGCGGCTGTCTGGTGTGGAGGGTCTGGACTGTGGGGTCCGCGACGTGCAGAGCCGTGCTGTTGTCCGTGTCCTAGACTAATCGACACTTCTGTCTACGTGACGGGAACGTGCGATGGACAACGCGGCGGGCCGTGCGGCTGTCTGGTGTGGAGGGTCTGGACTGTGGGGTCCGCGACGTGCAGAGCCTAGAGTTGGCCGTGTCCTAGACTAATCGACACTTCTGTCTACGTGACGGGAACGTGCGATGGACAACGCGGCGGGCCGTGCGGCTGTCTGGTGTGGAGGGTCTGGACTGTGGGGTCCGCGACGTGCTGTTGGCCGTGTCCTAGACTAATCGACACTTCTGTGTACGTGACGGGAACGTGCGGTGGACAACGCGGCTGGCCGTGCGGCTGTCTGGTGTGGAGGGTCTGGACTGTGGGGTCCGCGACGTGCGGAGCCGCGCTGTTGGCCGTGACCTAGACTAATCGACACTTCTGTCTACGTGACGGGAACGTGCGATGGACAACGCGGCGGGCCGTGCGGCTGTCTGGTGTGGAGGGTCTGGACAGTGGGGTCCGCGACGTGCAGAGCCTAGAGTTGGCCGTGTCCTAGACTAATCGACACTTCTGTCTACGTGACGGGAACGTGCGATGGACAACGCGGCGGGCCGTGCGGCTATCGGTGTGGAGGGTCTGGACTGTGGGGTCCGCGACGTGCAGAGCCGTGCTGTTGGCCGTGTCCTAGACTAATCGACACTTCTGTCTACGTGACGCGAACGTGCGATGGACAACGCGGCGGGCCGTGCGGCTGTCGGTGTGGAGGGTCTGGACTGAGGGGCTTGTGACAGTTCTACAGGAGTCGCATACCAAGGACGAATTGTATTCGAGATAGTTTCATTAGGTGTTACATTGCATTACCATTAAGACACCGACCATCAGTAATATTAAGGCGAACATAAGTGAAGGATGAGTGTAGGATGATTATGGCGCGATCTTGTAGGCTAGTCTTGTTACTGACTAAGGCCGACGTTTTCCTTAGGCAGGACTGTTAATTAATAGCCCAAAAGCCAATGGCAACAAAGGGACCTACATTTTAACGTGGGATCCGGACCACGATTTCGCCTGGTTTTCAATTTACGAACTGGTCTAATTATGAGGATGGTCTTATCATAGCTCTAGCTCGATAAAAGACAAGTGAGGCTCGTTTCGGTCGGTTTTTCAGCAACACAAGCGTCAGTGTGATGTTATCCCCATTCCTAAAGTTGTTTCCATAACACATGTTTCCAAGCCGTATGCCTAAATGACTGAGAATTATTTCATCCAAAACTTAGATATGACATGAGGTTGTTGGTTCGTAGGTGGTAGGATGAATCAGACTACGATTGAAGTATCTTTTATAAACGTTGGCAGTTGAAAGTAGCTTGCTGATGTCTCGTCTTTTGGTCACCATATCTGTCAATTCCTACTAGATTCTATCCTTATTCTGTTATATTTCTGTCTGTATGTGAATTTCACTGTTGTTGTACCCACCTGTTTTGATGGAGTATCAACCTTATCAGTCTACAAAATATTGATGGAAAAACGTTTTCTTGATCTTTTGTCCAAAAGATTATCGCGAAGGATGCGAAGAGGTTCCGCTGCGACGAAAGAAACTTTATATTGCCAACTCACCATCAGCCGGAACCATACTATTCCATACCCTTTTTCACAGAATCCACCAGGCGATCTTAAGATTACGAAGAAATCAAAAGACAATTCCTAATCTTCGTCTAAAGATAATTCACAATTCAGAATGCCTTCTCCACCAGACCTATAAACCTATAGCTCCACACGGTCGTCCATAATAACGGCGCTAGACTGCGCCATCGCAGATACTATCGGCCAGCGGTCGGGGACTGGGACTTATTTATGGGGTTCTACCAGGTCGCGGGACACTCGTCATAAATACCACGTATCTCGAGTGTACATCGGGATGGAAAGTGTGCAGCAAGTGGCATTTGGCGACCGGTGTGTTACTGGTCCTGTGTCGGTCCTATAAATCCAGGACCGCTCCGTATAGGTCTCTCGGTCCCGGTCCTATATCGTTCGTTACAAGCAGCGAATCGTGTTCCCAATCAAAACTTGTAAAGTTGTCCGCCTCTGTCATTTCACAAGAGAGATAGTCATGTTTCTGGAGCTTGTTTCTGTCAGTAGAGTTGATATTAGTTGCCAAAGAAAAGTACACGTTAAATTATAGGTTTTCAACGCGTAGAATTGTTAAAAATCCATCTGTCTATCTATGTTTATGCTTGTTATGCTGGGGGTTTTGGGATCAAACTTTTCCTACATTTCTTTAAGTTAACCGATTTTAATAATTATAAGTTGTCGTTGGAAAGAGCTTCCTGGCGGTGATAACTTTTGCAGGAAACGACATTTAAGAAAGTCAGACTGAAGGAGAGGGCCCTAGATCCCCATAAATGTTCCGTCATCCACAATATTTAGCATTGGAAAAGTCAGTTCAAGGAAACAGCCGATTGGACAAAATACAGTTTTCAGCAAAGACGTTTTATTACATGGAACTATGTACAAAATATTACATACATACATTATTACATACACCAGTGCAAAAATTTTAAGAGGTATACGTATTCATTAATAATTGAAAATAAATGTTCCTCCTGGTTCCTCTGTACATTTAAAACTGTTTTTAAATCTTCATCGATAGCAATTGCATTTAAACGTCAAGAACTTCCAAATTGCAATAGGAACGGGTTTTCATCAGGACGTTTCACCTTTTTAGGAACCTTCATATTGACAGTTAGTTAAAATACCACAGACTGTAAGCGTTGTTTATCTGAGGAATTCTATTTCCACCAAGGAAGAGGTCTAGACGCAATGATTCAACAGACGCCGCGGATGGTTATCGTTTTTGTCCATTGTCAGTCAAACTTCTTTTGCTTCTGCTGTGAAACGTAGAGGAAGGGATTCCTTTCTCTGCGAGTTAAGTGAAGAGAGTGCAAGGGAAGATTTGAGTGAATCTAATGTGTTTGCAAAATGGATTTTTTAAAATTATGGTTTAGTCTTTTGTGAGACTGCGACAGTCTGAAATCGTACAAGACGTCCATAATCATGCCCGTCCATAAGTGTAATGCTGAAATAACAAAAAAACTGTAAAAAACTTAATAAAACTTAGTCAAATGGGCGGACTGGTTCAAGTTGTGTGCATCGCACTGTATAGTTGAGACGCACATGCCACATGACACATGACACTCGACACTGTACTTGCAACTGACACTGCGGTCTGGCACGGCTGCGCCGCCCTGAGATAAACTGACGGCCGAACCGGGCGACGTTAACCGCTCTAATTACTTGGGCCATACCGTATTGGTATACCGTATTCCAAGAGTCTGCATGAACTAATGTGCATGGTTTTTACCTTGATAAACTTCTGTTAACTCAGTAGTCACTGTTGTTTTGCAGCTTAATTTTTTATTTACTTAAAGGGGAAAATAATTGTAGTCCACTGATAAGATGTTTTTAACATCACACTTACTGTCTGGGTATTGTAAATAATAATAATTGCTTGCAATCCAGTAGGGTCAGTGGCAGTGGGTATAAGGAGCATTATGCTTGTAATAAATCGTAATCGGATGGAATATAATATTGACTATTGGAGACATATTGAAGAAGTTGCATACTACTGCACTATCTTTATGACATCCAGATGTTATCCAACCCTTACAATATATCATCTTGAAATACAACTATACATATCCTCAAATCTATACATATCATCTTGATAATCTTTCAATTTCGGCAAGCGCACGTAGTTGGTTCCAAAGAGCGATAATTAATTGAATTGTCTGACTGATTGTAATACTTTAACTGAAAAATCTGGTTTATAAAGGCACTGCATACGCAAAACGTGTATTGCTACAGGCAATCAACTTCGACACCTTAAGGTTACACCATCAAAGGTAAAAATACTGGTTAATTTATACAGGTGTCCTTGCTTCAACTTTAAGCTGTATTTCTATTTATTGCCCAATTATTTATTATTTACAACTTTGAGGAAACTTTACTTGGTGTTGTTTGTGCACGATTGGCTCAAGGGAACCTTGCACGGTTTTTTATTAACATTGGACGTTTTGTTATTAGTGCTCAGTGGTTACTGTAACCAGAGTAAGGTCGTATTATGGAGGTGAAAATGTCAAACATATGTAAAAGTGAATTAAAAACTTGTACGCTCAGTATATTGGCAGAGGGGCTACAATACTGCTGTTAGAGTTGAGTTGTTTATTTACCTACATCTTGAGAGTCACTCCATGCATGCAGTCATTACATTTCATTGCCCCCGAAGGCAGTCAGTTTTTTGTGATACATTTTATGCCGCTCCCGCTTATTTGTTATACATAAATCTGCATTGTTATTTTGTCAATTTTCTGGAAGTTAACGTCACTACAAAAAATAAAACCTCTGGAAAGTACTTTTGTGATTATTTCAATCACGTTCGTATGCTCTTTGTGCATGTCATTTGCACAAAGAGCACGTGCACGTAACCTAATACAGTTTATTCTCTGAGAGTTGACTCCGTTTACAATCTTATGTCATATATTTTAATTCTATAAACCTCAAAATTATTTTAATGACTATGAGAATGAAACTATACTAAAAAAAATAAAGAGTTCAAAAGAGAGAAAAAGTTCAAAAATTTCAAGAGAGGAACAAGTAAATTAACTAATATACCTTTATGTATTAAAACATCACAGCATGCGGATTGAGTCCTGTGTTTTGGACAAGATATAAAAAACAATTACGATATGCTGAAATGATAATATTTAAAATCGTTCGTTTCTAACAAGCCTAAATGTAAATTATTAGCATGGAAATTATTAGATGAAACGATAATGCATTAAAACTGTTGTGCTAAAAAATAAACATGTTCTGTTAACTCGTGAATATGATGAAGACAGTCTTTCCTTTTTCAACATGTCAAATGTAATAGGACATTATTAAAAAAATTACAATGCAGCAACCCTTTTATTGAGAAGCATTTTACATTCAAATGTGATTTTCGTTATGATTTACGGTGATTGGCGTTTTTCCCACCAGTTCCGGTGGCGCGGCGCGGCGTTGCCCAATATATACCCGGCTGTCCGGCAGGTTAGGCAACCCACGATGACGTTGCGTTGTCGATGGTCGCACCGTGGGACGGTTACATCTGTTCCGTTATCAGTCCGATTGATAAGGCCCGTTCCCAACCGCACCGTGACCGAGCGGCGCCGCCCCCTGCATAACTCACAGACTCACAGTGGAAATCGGGGATGATCGCGACACACTCGATCGAGCTCTGCTGTAAGTTAGCAAAGTAAAATTTTGGCTCGAACGGTTTGAGCAGTTAAAAACAAAAGTTGTTAGCTATTACGAGTACAGAGCATGAGCTACTGTGCAGCGTTTTGATGTATTATGGCAAGCTGTTCCTTGAAATTTCTCTTTCCGTGTTAACTTTTATCGGCCCTTTTCTTGATATTTTTGCTCAATGAAAAATTCATGAAAAAACTTATATTATTTTTTCAGGTTGCATACCAGAAGGTAGAAACATTAAACTCCTTTTTTTCTAGAAACTTAACTTTTACTTCAAGGCCCTTAATTGAATTATGGGGTTGATGGTGTCAGACTTAATGTTTGCTCAAAGGTTCCTCAAAATTTCTGATTCTGATTCCTTGGTAAATGAGGCGTTATGTATTCACAACTAAATAAAAAAATCGTAGAAATCAGTGTGTTTTATAATTTTAGCTACTTCAATAGTATATTTCGCAACAAGGGCCGAAAATGAGGTTTTGCAGGCTCGAGATCGTGTTTCAAATTCGAGATGAAGTCGAGAATTTGAAACGATCGAGAGCTGCAAAACCCTTTCTGCCGAGGTGCGAACGCTATTTTTCACCACACTACACAATGAAATACTGTATACCCTAAATAATTAAAAAAACTGATTATTATTTGACTCACTTGAAACCAAAACACAGCTATGACAATCATATGATCGAATCAATCCTGTCTTGAATGCCGTATAATTTTGTGATGTTCTGACGTTGTTTCAAGCAAATAAACTATCAGCTGACTTTCGGCCCTAGGGCCCCCAACGTTTTCGGTCCTGTGGCGGCAAACGGTGTGTTTCGGTCCGCATTTGACGTTTGTAAAACAGGTGATTTCGTCGTAGTGTGGTGAAAAATTATTTTTACTAACACAGTTTATCTCTTTTTACAAATAGCAAGTTAATACGATTTATTTATCAAGGCAAACCCCCCCCCACACTAAATAGCATTAAATAACAAAAAAATAGCATTTTTCTTAATCGGAGTTATGATCAACCTCAGCCGCACTTGTTTTACCTAACATAATTGAAATTCGTATTCACACCCCGCAAAGTAGTTGGCTAAAACAGATAGCGCGTATGTGGTTGGCTAATTTGGCTAGCTTGTATTATAGTTCAATTACATAACAAACACAGATACCAGTTGTTTATTAATACAAATAAAATTCTTCTTGCGTTGAAATGGCTAATAATCTCACAGCATTAATTTGTTGACGCCTTCGATAACAACGACTAGTCTGTAGAGGTCCGAATGCCGGTGTTAGGCCACGGTTAACGGACTGTTTTATGTCACCCTCTGCCAGATAAGTGGCCGAGGTGAAGGCCAGTGGCGCACAGCCCAGATACTTACAGCTCAGTCGAGGTTGCAACATCAAATTTGCCGTTTACACGATCCATAAACCTAGACCTACAAAACAGTTTAACACTAACACCTGTGTAATTGTTTAACTTAACTTATTTTTCTTGCGTTTGCGCCGTGATCTTTCTTTTATATTTCATCCGGACGTAGAATAATGTATTTTTAATCTTTTTAATACAAATGGTGTAGGTCTAGGTCTCTCAGAAACCAAGAACTGGGCTTTGTATCTTATACGACCCTATGTAAATGTCGTGTGCAGGGAAGAAAATTTAAGCCATGCCAAAAGAATCGCGCCCGTTCCTTCAAGCGTAAAATGTGCTCAGTTCCTAATTCTATTATTTAAGTTAATAAATCATTGAATAGTGTGTAATGGCTTTATTACGATTGCGATGAATTAATACTACTTGGGTTTGCTTGGTTGGGAAGAAGTCTAAAAACGACTTAAAAAGTAAAAGTAGCAATTTTTTATTCGGGATTCAGTATGATGCGAAAATTAATTAAATATTTCTAACCTTACTAAAAGGATTATGTACTTAAACATAGAACGCTGCTACGTTGATCTGATTTGGTAGCTTGAATATAAAAGGAGATCGGCCGGATGAAAAATTGTCAAGTCGTTGTCGTAGATTGATGTTTTTTTTAGTTGTTAACTAAATGACAGAGGTTGTCATTGGGTTCCTCAAAATAGCTGAAACACTGTGCTATGTGTTTGGCTTCATCCAGCTTTATTACCTAACATTCATGCCAACTTTGTACCTCCCTGTCTCATTAGGAGATGGCAAATTTTAAACTTGGACCCCCGCTCTTGACCATTTCTTTCTTCCTACCTCTACATCCATTCTACATCCTTTCTGACGGCTACTGCCATTACTCTTAATTGCTATTGAGATAACTAATCAAACAGACACAAATCATTGAAAGTACATATTCTACCAGTGACTGGGGGTTTCTCTCGTTCACGTAGATCCTGTATGTCACTGTAAACGTTGATGGATGATGTAGATCCCCGTTGATGCTCACGTTGGTGTCGGGAGTTGATGTTCATTGTGGGAGTTGATGTTGATTGTAGATGCTGATGACAAGTGTTGATGTTGATGTTGATTGTGGATACCGATGACGGGTGTTGATGTCAATGTTTATTGTGGACGTTGATGTTGATGTGTGTTGCAGGTGGTGGCGGGGCTGGGGCTGATCGAGTCAGAGCCTCGGACTTCGGCCTGGAGGAGGAGGAGGAGAGGCACCTGCACCCCGACCTGGCCAAACTCATCAACGACATGACCAGGACGACGTTGATGTTGATGAGTGTTGCAGGTGGTGGCGGGGCTGGGGCTGATCGTGTTCAGAGCCTTGGACTTCGGCCTGGAGGAGGAGGAGGAGAGACACCTGCACCCCGACCTGGCCAAACTCATCAACGACATGACCAGGACGACGTTGATGTTGATGTGTGTTGCAGGTGGTGGCGGGGCTGGGGCTGATCGTGTTCAGAGCCTTTGACTTCGGCCTGGAGGAGGAGGAGGAGACACACCTGCACCCCGACCTGGCCAAACTCATCAACGACATGACCAGGACGACGTTGATGTTGATGTGTGTTGCAGGTGGTCGCGGGGCTGGGGCTGATCGTGTTCAGAGCCTTGGACTTCGGCCTGGAGGAGGAGGAGGAGAGACACCTGCACCCCGACCTGGCCAAACTCATCAACGACATGACCAGGACGACGTTGATGTTGATGTGTGTTGCAGGTGGTGGCGGGGCTGGGGCTGATCGTGTTCAGAGCCTTGGACTTCGGCCTGGAGGAGGAGGAGGAGAGACACCTGCACCCCGACCTGGCCAAACTCATCAACGACATGACCAGGACGACGTTGATGTTGATGTGTGTTGCAGGTGGTCGCGGGGCTGGGGCTGATCGTGTTCAGAGCCTTGGACTTCGGCCTGGAGGAGGAGGAGGAGAGACACCTGCACCCCGACCTGGCCAAACTCATCAACGACATGACCAGGACGACGTTGATGTTGATGTGTGTTGCAGGTGGTGGCGGGGCTGGGGCTGATCGTGTTCAGGGCCTTGGACTTCGGCCTGGAGGAGGAGGAGGAGAGGCACCTGCACCCCGACCTGGCCAAACTCATCAACGACATGACCAGGACATGTGAGTCTTCTTACATACCTCATATTCTTAATAAATATCTTGCATCTTGCAATAACAGAATTACGTGTAATAAAAGTAAAAGATACGTTACTAATAAAAAATAACTAGTAGGTCGTAGAAGCTGCAGCACCATTAAAATTGAAAATGGTGCACCCCCCATCATAAAATCATAATGGTTATTTTGGGATGGTTTTTGGATTTTTGGATGGTTATTTTGGTTTGTTTTGGTTGTTGGGGGTGACATGAGTTTTTTCCCGTCTAAATTATTACATATTTTTTTGCTATTACATTTTTTTATGTAGTTATGGAGCGCTTATACATTTTTGAAGCAACCTTTTTTCCGGGACGAAATTGAAAAAGTGCATAGAAAATGGCAAAGGTGCATTGTTAATGGCAAACTCTGCCGGAAAAGGGGGTATAATTATAATTAATTCTTATTTACAAATGTCTCTCTCTAAAATAGGATAATCAATTTACACGAATAACCAAGTTAAACCCTTGTCTGGCCCTACGTCAGGACACGATGCATGATTCACTTAGTACCGAAATAACGCTTCTCTCGAGCACCGCTTTGGAGTGTACAGAGGCCGGCTAAATCAACCAGATTGAAGCTAATTTGATTTCTTCTGTCGTTGGTTAATTGCTTTCGAGTTAAATGATTCAACGGCCTTAACATGTCTAAATTTTCTCTTTTAACGATGACTAGAACATTTTAATTGTGTACATGCTATCTTGATTGACGTTGTGATGGCAGGGAATCTCAAATTTGTGATAAATACCTCTGCTGGCTTAAAATATACAGCACGGGTTTATTTTGCCCGGTGACAAGTTCTTTTAATGTTGACAATGCCCCTGTGATTACGTGCATCAGCGGAGCTTATGCAGAAACGTAATTTATGTAGTCTTGATTGCCGGGGAGTCTCTAAAGCCCACATTATTAAACATTTCTTATAGCTTGTTACAACTTTCAACCTTAATAAATGAAGTAGATTTAAATTCATTGCCCCTCAAAATTAAGTATGAGTCCTACTACTTAAAACTATCTCAGTAAATTACTTAATTTTAGGAATAATTTATGAATCAATAACAGTTTTATCTTTCTAACAAACGACATACTGTTTGAGAACATGAATAGAGGAGTCACATAATTATATGACTGGCCTTTAAAAGGAATGGGGTGTAAAATTTTTTGCGAAAAATAATTTTAAGATGCTCAAATAAAGATAACATTATGATAAGATTATGCTATGATAAAAAAAGTTCGAAATGCAATACATACTCCAGTATGGAACCTTCCAGTATGGAATTGCCAAGTATTTCAAATTTAAGTTAAGTTAAACAAGCCAGATTGTATGATAATCAGCTTGTGATTTTACTATCACATGCTTCGGATAAAGTAAACAAGTAAGCACAGCAAATTTAATAGACTAACAATTTCCCAAAGCTTGCATATTGTAATTGAACATTAAAACGAGTATTCTACGTTGTACAACCAATTGTGTACGTTTAAAAGTCTCCGTAAAATGAAATGACTGGGAAAGCATAAAATCAAGAGATTCATTCCACGTCATGGGATGGTAAGGAGGTGAAGTCTCCCGTTATCTCCCAATGTTGTGTTACTATGGAGTTATGTTCCCCGGAGACGAACATAAAGCTGGGGGTAAGCCTCGGCAAACTTCCTGTGTTTTATGTCGGTATAAACACCGTGTTATCTCGGGTCGTCGTCCCAGCAATCTGCCGGATGACGGCACTAACTGCTGGGGAGTAAATGTCGTTTGAAACTGAAGGTAAATAAGTTTATACAGTTCAGGTAACTGGAGGAGGCGTCGTCAAACTGGGGTATGAGGTAAGAGTAAGTAGGTCGAGGTTGGCGTCGTCTTTGTGAATCGGACATACCAACATAATGTGATCTACTCGAGAATGCCTCAGGACAGAGAGATACACGGTGACAACATGATGTGATCTACTCGAGAATACCACAGGACAGAGAGAGAGAGAGACACAATGACAACATGTTGTGATCTACTCGAGAATACCACAGGACAGAGAGAGAGACACGGTGACAACATGATGTGATCTACTAGAGAATACCACAGGACATAGAGATACACGGTGTCATCATGATGTGATCTAATCGAGAATACCACGGGTCATAGAGGTGACAACATGATGTGATCTACTCGAGAATACCACAGGACAGAGAGACACGGTGACAACATAATGTGATCTACTAGAGAATACCACAGGACATAGAGATACACGGTGTCATCATGATGTGATCTAATCGAGAATACCACAGGGCATAGAGGTGACAACATGATGTGATATACTCGAGAATTCCACAGGACAGAGAGGCACGGTGACAACATGATGTGATCTACTCAAGAATACCACAGGACAGAGAGAGACACGGTGACAACATGATGTGATCTACTAGAGAATACCACAGGACATAGAGATACACGGTGTCATCATGATGTGATCTAATCGAGAATACCACAGGGCATAGAGGTGACAACATGATGTGATATACTCGAGAATACCACAGGACAGAGAGAGAGACACGGTGACAACATGATGTGATATACTCGAGAATTCCACAGGACAGAGAGAGACACGGCGACAACATGATGTGATATACTCGAGAATACCACAGGAGAGAGAGAGAGAGACACGGTTACAACATGATGTGATCTACTCGAGAATACCACAGGACAGAGAGAGAGAGACACGGTGACAACATGATGTGATCTACTCGAGAATACCACAGGACAGAGAGAGAGACACGGTGACAACATGATGTGATCTACTCGAGAATACCACAGGACAGAGAGAGACACGGTGACAATATGATGTGATATACTCGAGAATTCCACAGGACAGAGAGAGACACGGCGACAACATGATGTGATATACTCGAGAATACCACAGGAAAGAGAGAGAGAGACACAATGACAACATGTTGTGATCTACTTGAGAATACCACAGGAGAGAGAGAGAGAGACGGTGTCAACATGATGTGATCTACTCGAGAATTCCACAGGACAGAGAGAGACACGGTGACAACATGTTGTGATCTACTCGAGAATACCACAGGACAGAGAGAGACACGGTGACAATATGATGTGATATACTCGAGAATTCCACAGGACAGAGAGAGACACGGCGACAACATGATGTGATATACTCGAGAATACCACAGGACAGAGAGAGACACGGTGACAATATGATGTGATCTACTCGAGAATTCCACAGGACAGAGAGAGACACGGTGACAACATGATGTGATCTACTCGAGAATACCATAGGACAGAGAGAGGGACACGGTGACAACATGATGTGATCTACTCGAGAATTCCACAGGACAGAGAGAGACACGGCGACAACATGATGTGATATACTCTAGAATACCACAGGACAGAGAAAGAGAGACACGGTGACAACATGATGTGATCTACTCGAGAATACCACAGGACAGAGAGAGACACGGTGACAATATGATGTGATATACTCGAGAATTCCACAGGACAGAGAGAGAGACACGGTGACAACATGATGTGATCTTCTCGAGAATACCACAGGACAGAGAGAGAGACACGGTGACATCATGATTTGATCTACTCGAGAATACCGCAGTTTACTGTATGGAGTGGGACACGGTGACATCATGATTTGATCTACTCGAGAATACCGCAGTTTACTGTATGGAGTGGGACGCGGTGACATCATGATTTGATCTACTCGAGAATACCGCAGTTTACTGTATGGAGTGGGACACGGTGACATCATGATTTGATCTACTCGAGAATACCGCAGTTTACTGTATGGAGTGGGACACGGTGACATCATGATTTGATCTACTCGAGAATACCGCAGTTTACTGTATGGAGTGGGACGCGGTGACATCATGATTTGATCTACTCGAGAATACCGCAGTTTACTGTATGGAGTGGGACACGGTGACATCATGATTTGATCTACTCGAGAATACCGCAGTTTACTGTATGGAGTGGGACGCGGTGACATCATGATTTGTTCTACTCGAGAATACCGCAGTTTACTGTATGGAGTGGGACGCGGTGACATCATGATTTGATCTACTCGAGAATACCGCAGTTCACTGTATGGAGTGGGACACGGTGACATCATGATTTGATCTACTCGAGAATACCGCAGTTTACTGTATGGAGTGGGACACGGTGACATCATGATTTGTTCTACTCGAGAATACCGCAGTTTACTGTATGGAGTGGGACACGGTGACATCATGATTTGATCTACTCGAGAATACCGCAGTTTACTGTATGGAGTGGGACACGGTGACATCATGATTTGATCTACTCGAGAATACCGCAGTTTACTGTATGGAGTGGGACACGGTGACATCATTATTTGATCTACTCGAGAATACCGCAGTTTACTGTATGGAGTGGGACACGGTGACATCATGATTTGATCTACTCGAGAATACCGCAGTTTACTGTATGGAGTGGGACGCGGTGACATCATGATTTGATCTACTCGAGAATACCGCAGTTTACTGTATGGAGTGGGACACGGTGACATCATGATTTGATCTACTCGAGAATACCGCAGTTTACTGTATGGAGTGGGACACGGTGACATCATGATTTGATCTACTCGAGAATACCGCAGTTTACTGTATGGAGTGGGACGCGGTGACATCATGATTTGATCTACTCGAGAATACCGCAGTTTACTGTATGGAGTGGGACACGGTGACATCATGATTTGATCTACTCGAGAATACAGCAGTTTACTGTATGGAGTGGAACACGGAGACATCATGATTTGATCTACTCGAGAATACCGCAGTTTACTGTATGGAGTGGGACACGGTGACATCATGATTTGATCTACTCGAGAATACCGCAGTTTACTGTATGGAGTGGGACACGGTGACATCATGATTTGATCTACTCGAGAATACCGCAGTTTACTGTATGGAGTGGGACACGGTGACATCATGATTTGATCTACTCGAGAATACCGCAGTTTACTGTATGGAGTGGGACACGGTGACATCATGATTTGATCTACTCGAGAATACCGCAGTTTACTGTATGGAGTGGGACACGGTGACATCATGATTTGATCTACTCGAGAATACCGCAGTTTACTGTATGGAGTGGGACACGGTGACATCATGATTTGATCTACTCGAGAATACCGCAGTTTACTGTATGGAGTGGAACACGGTGACATCATGATTTGATCTACTCGAGAATACCGCAATTTACTGTATGGAGTGGGACACGGTGACATCATGATTTGATCTACTCGAGAATACCGCAGTTTACTGTATGGAGTGGGACACGGTGACATCATGATTTGATCTACTCGAGAATACCGCAGTTTACTGTATGGAGTGGAACACGGTGACATCATGATTTGATCTACTCGAGAATACCGCAGTTTACTGTATGGAGTGGAACACGGTGACATCATGATTTGATCTACTCGAGAATACCGCAGTTTACTGTATGGAGTGGAACACGGTGACATCATGATTTGATCTACTCGAGAATACCGCAGTTTACTGTATGGAGTGGGACACGGTGACATCATGATTTGATCTACTCGAGAATACCGCAGTTTACTGTATGGAGTGGAACACGGTGACATCATGATTTGATCTACTCGAGAATACAGCAGTTTACTGTATGGAGTGGGACGCGGTGACATCATGATTTGATCTACTCGAGAATACCGCAGTTTACTGTATGGAGTGGGACAGGTGACGTCATGATCTGATCTACTCGAGAATACCGCAGTTTACTGTATGGAGTGGGACAGGTGACATCATGATTTGATCTACTCGAGAATACCGCAGTTTACTGTATGGAGTGGGACAGGTGACATCATGATTTGATCTACTCGAGAATACCGCAGTTTACTGTATGGAGTGGGACAGGTGACATCATGATTTGATCTACTCGAGGATACCGCAGTTTACTGTATGGAGTGGGACGCGGTGACATCATGATTTGATCTACTCGAGAATACCGCAGTTTACTGTATGGAGTGGGACACGGTGACATCATGATTTGATCTACTCGAGAATACCGCAGTTTACTGTATGGAGTGGGACACGGTGACATCATGATTTGATCTACTCGAGAATACCGCAGTTTACTGTATGGAGTGGGACGCGGTGACATCATGATTTGATCTACTCGAGAATACCGCAGTTTACTGTATGGAGTGGGACACGGTGACATCATGATTTGATCTACTCGAGAATACCGCAGTTTACTGTATGGAGTGGGACAGGTGACATCATGATTTGATCTACTCGAGAATACCGCAGTTTACTGTATGGAGTGGGACGCGGTGACATCATGATTTGATCTACTCGAGAATACCGCAGTTTACTGTATGGAGTGGGACACGGTGACATCATGATTTGATCTACTCGAGAATACCGCAGTTTACTGTATGGAGTGGGACACGGTGACATCATGATTTGATCTACTCGAGAATACCGCAGTTTACTGTATGGAGTGGGACACGGTGACATCATGATTTGATCTACTCGAGAATACCGCAGTTTACTGTATGGAGTGGGACACGGTGACATCATGATTTGATCTACTCGAGAATACCGCAGTTTACTGTATGGAGTGGGACACGGTGACATCATGATTTGATCTACTCGAGAATACCGCAGTTTACTGTATGGAGTGGGACGCGGTGACATCATATTTGATCTACTCGAGAATACCGCAGTTTACTGTATGGAGTGGGACACGGTGACATCATGATTTGATCTACTCGAGAATACCGCAGTTTACTGTATGGAGTGGGACACGGTGACATCATGATTTGATCTACTCGAGAATACCGCAGTTTACTGTATGGAGTGGGACACGGTGACATCATGATTTGATCTACTCGAGAATACAGCAGTTTACTGTATGGAGTGGGACGCGGTGACATCATGATTTGATCTACTCGAGAATACCGCAGTTTACTGTATGGAGTGGGACACGGTGACATCATGATTTGATCTACTCGAGAATACCGCAGTTTACTGTATGGAGTGGGACACGGTGACATCATGATTTGATCTACTCGAGAATACCGCAGTTTACTGTATGGAGTGGGACGCGGTGACAACTGGAAGTCATCTATTAGAGAATACTGCAGTAAACTGTGCACGATACATAAATTTCACAATCGGTTCTTTATTTACGGACGTGTGGTTTTGCATGTAGATTCAAACATGATATAAACAATTAATTCATACTAGAGTTCGTCTGCTTGTATGGATTAGGTCTAGTTTTCCATTTCCGTTTATGAATTTCAATTTCACTCACACTATTGGTGGAATTTGTCAGATTATCAGCTTGCAATACAATATTGATTGGATGTATCATGCTAGCCACAACACGTATCACGCTAATCAAGGAGTTATTTACAATATTAATGTAGTATAAAATTAGTCTTCAATGTTATCTTGTAGTTCACCGTGAAACTTAATATCTCATTTTTATGAACGTTGAGGGAACTTGATTATGTGACATTTAACCTTTTAACTGAGTGTGGAAACGGGGCCTGTGTACCAGTAATGACGTGCCACAATTATCTATATTTTTAAATGGGAGGATGTTAGTTTTTACCTAATTATATTTGAAGTTTATGGACTCAGACACCGTTGGACCGTTTTATATGAAACTTGTTACATATATACGTAAAATGTCATAAAGGAGGTTTTAAGCCACGAATTTTGTCCTAACTCAGTTGGTTTTCTCCCGAGGACGATGTTGGTTCACATACTTACTTTATGCTAAGATATTTTTACATAAAAGCTATTCACTCTCCTGTGAATACTTGAAATCCGCACATACTTGATCAGATGGTCTTTGGTATCGTCGAAGGCAAGACAATGTCTGCCGAATTCAGATAACCAGTACTCTACAAGATCTACGGTACTACTCTTTTTTCCTTTTTTTTATACACCGCATCCACTAGGATCAGTCAAAACCGAAAGCCCTCGATTTGTTTTGACTATGACTGCGTGTAGGTGATATGTAGGTTTACGTGTGTGTGCGTTCGTGCATGTGTGTGTACCGGAGACGGAAGCGGCGCGGCGCTGGTGGCGCGTAGTTCCGGTGTGTCCCGGCAGGGGCGGCGCCGAACGCTGCACACAGAGCACACCACACAAAGTACTCCACATCACACAGAGTATACCTCAACAATGACCTGTCACAGTCACCGATACATCCTTCTCACTCAGTGGACAATGGGCAATTATTTAATGTTAGGAATCTAGTATGATATGCAAAGTTTTGGTAATGTTAAAGTTAAAGCACCGTATGTTGTATTTTAATATGTTGGAAAGAAAATCTGTCATTGTAGGCTTCGCATGAGATTTTTAGTATTCGTTTAGCTTCAAAACAATAGTTTAATTTTCACATTGGTAAGCTGGACCGTCAGCTGGACGCCGGTCATGGTTCGTCGTAACTTTATAGTTTGAATGTTTTCTCAAACAGCATGGGGACACGTGTTTTACATTAAACTCAACAGTACATGTAAATATGTACATCTTCCTAACAGTATTAGATTTAGATTCATGTGAGTGGAAAAGTAGCAATGTCAAGTGAGGCGTTAGCTTTTGATGAGTTGAATGTGTGAGGTCGCATTGTGCTCCGTCATCGGAGTGTTGCGACCTTCGCTATTTCGCAAGATTTATGTTTGATTTAGGAGTTTATTCTATTGTTTTGTTATTTTCCTATCCTCATTCACCTACTCTTCAATGTGGATAACTGAATTAGGATTGAAAGTTATATTTTAAATTTAATAAGTAATTTTGAATAACCATCAATGCACTTTTTTTAATAAATACCTTGTGCATCATAATTTTGACTTAAATAGGTTATGGTTTGTTTATTATATACTTTGGTTTACCCGTTTGTAATGTTCATGGAGAATATTTCAATATTTTGCCTATAGCGGTTTTTAAGCCTGTTTTAATTTTAGTACATGAAACTATAAGGTTTGGTATTAAAGCCCTTTAATTAATCTACATGTACCGTACTGTAAGAATAACTTCGTGACTATTCGCACGTCAAAATTATGTCACAATATTTTTCCGCTCCAGCTACAGTTGTCAGATCCAGTTCGAATGATTAGGCCTACATTAAATCAGCCGAATAGTAAAAAAAGGTATAAATAAAAATAAATACCAATGCAGCAGACTATGCTTCCGCGGTCTAGGGGTAACGTTGAAGGTGTATTATGCCTGGATCCAAATCCCTATTAATTTACGTAAAGAAGTACAATGTCTAAAATTGAAGTTACTTTCCTCTAGAAATTTTGTTAATCTCAAGTGGTTAGTTATTTAATTGATTAATTTATTTTTTGCGTATTGTTTTTTGATTTATTGGTTATTTATTTGTGGAATTGCATTTATGGCGTTATAGACAAATTAATAAATTCCTACACAAACCCGCAAAATACTTAACAATTTACAGCGATCTGCGGAGTTAGGTTTGGCTATATAGTGTACTATACTCAAGTTATTTTGTTTTTTAAACATAGATTTTACGCTAACAAATGTACTACTACTGTATCTTGAAAATATATTGTCGTTCCTCATATTACGTTATCTTTGTTTAAAACTTGTTCCTAATCCATCTTAAAAATCACTGTGTAAAATGTATTTAGACGTCATTGTGACTTGCGAATAACCACGCCCACGACCCTTCAATTATACATTGTTTTTCAAATATAGAACTACTGCTGCAAAAAATTGGTTGAAACACGAATTCTTGCCGTGGATTTGAATTCCGAATATTTATAAAATGTTGATTGCCGAGAGAGAAGAGTTTCTTAATTATTCGCCTGTGGGAGGGCGTAGCTCCCGTCGCCGTCGCCGTCCCGGACCTCTCGACCCCATCCTTCATCGGCGGCCGATCGTTGTCGGTTTATGAATAAACATGCATTCTGGAAACAAACCATGCTTGACCCGACCTGCCCCCTGGTCCCGTCACTTCCTGCAGCGAAAGTAATCCTGCCCCTCGGTCCTCGGCGCCGGTCCCGGACGAAATGTCTTTATATCTTAGTACAGATTATCGTAACTCATCTCAGACCCTTACATTTCATTCAACAGTAGGTACATCTTTGGGCATAATATGTTTCTACTTTCTTGAGGGTGACTGGAAGGCGCTCCTCCGGCGAAATAAACTTCCTAAACCCTGTATTCCTTTTAGAGATAGGAAGCATACCAATGAGTTTAAAAAAATGTCACTCGACATGCGGAAATATTTGAAAAAATTGTCCTCGTCCTTAAGAAGGTCGGGAAATAGTTGGGAAAACTCCCCGAAATCTCCTCTTTTGAAATTAATGTCATGAACCCAAAACCTTGGTTCACGTTTAGTTAGCTCTTATAGCTACGGCTAACATCACATCTTCAGAACTGTTGTCCGCCATGGTGTAGTACAGCACAAACACAAGAAGCAGCAGACAACGCAGAGCCGATGGTGTTGGACGAGGATGAGGATTTTGAGGACACGTGGTTTTTGGTGACGTATTGAGAAAGGAGTGGGGTATTGAGGGGAATGGGATGACTGAAGAGGCCGATGGTAAGTAAGTGCAGTGCGCGGGTGCAGGACGGGTCTGGGCCCTATTTTTGAAACGGTTGAGAGTTAAGTAGTGAGTCACTCGTCAAGTCACCTAACAGCTGATGGTAGCATTGTTTAAACCACCACGTGGAATGTCAACGTTTTAAACTATACATTTGTCAAACTAGAAAGCCAAATGTAAACACTGACCAATTTAAGGAATTACCTCATTTTTCGTGGCTTTAACTAGATTATCTTGGTATATTTATAGGTAAATTTAGTTGTAAGCCATTTTATAAATAGTTCAAAGGCTATCCGAACGCTTTTAAATATTTGGTATAAAAAGTAAACATAACCTAATTAGAAAAGCTTTCCATGATTACTATTATTACTTCCTCCAAAAGAGAAGAAGAAGAAGCTTGTTTCCTGTCAACTCACCCGTTTTTACTCAACAACCTATTGCTTGGTGAGTAAAAATGGTTGGATTGGTGAAATACTCGATGTACATTATGTCTGTATTAAAATTATGAATTTTTAAGAATAAGTGCTTATTGAAATGATATTCACAGATATTGTGGGGCTGAATTCATAAAGTTAGATAGGAATATTTTTATTTTTATCTTTGATTTAATTTTATGATTAGAAACAAATAACTTTAGGGATGAGTGACTCACTCAACCGCCAACTCACCCATTTCAAAAATAGGGCCCCGGTCCGAGACGGTCCGCTGTAAGTGCGCGCCCTATGCTTCACGTCACGTCCCGTCCATTTTTCGAGGTGTAAGCTCGCTGTGTGATCAAATGGAACCGGCTATATATTCACGTCACGTCACGACACGACCGGAATCGAATGCGCTGAGGGGCAAACACGGCCGAATCGGTCGAACGTGATCGTGACGCGACGTGACGTGTATGTAAGGCCTCTACCAACGTCCATCCGGGGCCATTCGGCTGTTAGAAAATAGTGTGCTTTTCCCTTCGACTTTCGACGTCGCGAATACGCAATACGAATGCGGACGACGTCTTGCCCTTTGCGAATACGAATATGTAAAGCACCCCCTCCGGAATCAACGAATGTGGACGTGACGTGACGTGATGAGATGGGATTGGGAAGTGACGTGTTTGTAAAGCAGCATTACTGACAATGTAAACAAGAGATGTGAGGAAATCGGCATTGTGATGAATGTTATCAGGACTCTAAAACATGAAGACTCCGTCATGATTTTTCCTCGGTTTGTTTTTGTAGTGGGTGATGCTAAAGGAAGAATCATGTAAGACTATCTATCAAATAAAAAATGTGCCTGTACCCCCCCCTCATTCCCCATCATGTCATTTCTTGTTCCTTAAAACTTAACCTAAAGTTTCGGGATGTTGTTCCCAATAAATAAAACAAAAACGAATCTACGATGGCAACTTGCTATTTAAGAAAATTTGTATTAATTTTAGCGTCAAATATTTAGAGAATGCGGATTTAATTTAATTTAAAGACGTTTGGAAACAAATGAATTTCCAAAAATTTTGTTGAGTTAGTAAAAAAAAATCAAATCTAGAATTCATAGGTTTTAAGTGATTTTGACAAAAAATGTCGAGGTTGCGGACCTTGAAAGTGGTCATTCTGTCTCATTTTGACACTAGATGCACGGTGAACCATTTGCCCGACAATAAGGAAATTTGACAGTAATTTCTTAAAAAAAACATATGGTTTTGAAACTCAGAACATTTTTATCTCGTTATATAAATAAAATAAAATTATTTTTCTTTTCCATAAAACATTAAAAATACTTTTGCAATAACATAAAATGTGTGCGTAGCAACGATATACTTGTTTATATATTTTTAACGTATAATAGGCTATTGCATTTTACCAATGATAGAATATTAACAGATCCCCAATAGCCTACAGGAAATGCTTGGGGACAAGAGTGAAACCTGTATTCTTTTTAAGAGAATTATGTTCATTAAGGAAATTTTCAAAGCAATGTTAAGCAAAAATGTGCAATTGTTAACACAGTAACTAAGAACTAAAACAACAACTAAAAAAATACCTAAACACAAAAGGATCTTACAAGATTTATGTTTGAAATATATGTTTTACAGCCCGCAATAAGCCGGAACTACAGTTCTTAATGTTTTAAAGCTGAAGGTGTGAAACTGCATACTGCAGTCGTAAATATCCTGTGGTCGTAGTTCCAGTTCTGCATTTCCTACGGCAGTAATAACATATGCCAATTTTCATCGCTTTACTGTTGATATTTGCCAGTAAAACCTGACGCATTACATAAATTTCATTGGGGATTGTGTGTTTTAGGAAATTTCCCCTATAGGGAAGAAGCTATTACCGTAGGTCTCATGGGAAGACCTAAGCCCAAGACCATGATAACTTTTCGTTTTGGGGCCCCCAGAAGCAAAAAACACCATTCGTTGGATTTTTTACATATATGTATGTCTGTTAGCACGGTAGCGGCCGTAAAAATGGTCCGATCTTTATGAAATTTGGTACGGACATGTAAAGTGGTAATCAATTGGACGAGTTCGTGAACCAGCCTGATCGGACTACCGGAAAAGGGGGTAAAAGGGGATAAACCCCCGTAAAAATGGGTTTTTGAGTTTTTTACACAGAAAAATTTATCGGAGTTTTGTTTGCACCATTGAATTGAGCTTGAAAAAAAAAAACAATTTGGTATCTTGAATCATAGCTCTATGTCCATTGGTTACCGAGATATTGAAAGTGGTAAAAACAGTACGTTGTCCCTATGTTAACCTTATGGGAAATAAGTAAAATTCTACATCTCGTTTATTTCTCAACATATCTTGATAAAACTTGGTTAATGGCTTCTAGTTTAGAACTACTAAATATTTAATTAAAACCACCCAGTTTTAATAAACCTGTAGCAGCAAACCTGCATACTCATTCCCCTTGTTATTTTTATGGAGCTTACAAAAACGTGTAAAATCTCCCTATGTTGGATTGAAATATGTTGTTTTGCATTTGAAATTCGCTGTGTGTGCAGGTATGCTGCAACGGGGGTATTTTTACTATACAAAGAGAAAGATGGTATTATATTTGCCAAAAATGTATATTATAAAAAGTAAATAATCATAATCCCGATTTGGTTATTATCAAATATAAGCCTATTTTCTTTGGTCGAATAAGGAAATCAAAACTTTAGCCCTATCTCGCTTTATTGGCGTAAGGATATTTATTGACTGCTTGGAATATTCCCAGGACAGAACCTCAATTAATTATAAAAATTGCATAGCACAATTGATTATGTACCTAATGTTACAAAATTTTCAGGCCAATAAACCATTTCATATTTTCCTTGATAAACTGTCCAAATATTTTCTAGAGAACTTTTTATATATTTCGTGCGACAGAATAACGAAAAATAACGAGGAATGCCTTCATGGTACTATTTTTAAACCATGGCCCGCACGAGATGCGCCTTTTTTAAGTCGTAATTTTCTTCTCGATTTAAGAAACCATCTGTTCTAAAAGTGAAATAATTGTTTTGGTGCGGCCAACCTTGAATGTTGAGCAGCAATTTGCCAGTTTTTCATCTACAAGCCGCTTCGCTTCGGAATGGATGTGGGAGCGGTGGCGCCTGCGGGATATTTAAATGTTAAATGAACTTTTTAAAGTCCACAACACACGTCCTTGGCCCACGCCAGTTTGAGGAGCGGACGATTGCAGTCCTCTTCTTGCAGTTTTTATTTAACTTAGGTGTGTACCTTCACTTTTTATTTGGAGCGAAGTTTGTTGAGCAATGGAGGAAGAATTATCAAATAAACTATATGAAATTTATAAATCCAGGGTGTTTTTTCAACGCAACCCAAATTTTATTTTATCAGTGTAGGTTTATTCCTCCCCAAGACCCCCGAATTTGACTCCACAATATTATTTTATTTGGGGATACGTGAAAAGTAAGGCCTACGAAAACAATTCACTGGATATTCAGCACCTCAAAAAAAACATAACAAATTTAATATAAGAAATTCAAAGATGTACTTGGCAAAACATGTTCAGGAGTTTGATGGAGAAAGTGCAACTTTGTATAAACTTTAATGGCGGATTGTTTGACCGTATAATGTAAGCTAAATTATTATTATAATTGTGATCGAAACCTAATAGGTTGTATAAAATGAAAAGATTAACAAAACAATATTCATTTCATCTTTATATGTGCATTATTCAATCTTAAATGTGGGCTGCGTTTATAAAAAAAACACTCCGTACAACAAGTGGATTCAAAACTCATAAAATATTTTTAATTTATATAATTTAAAGAATTTATGCAAAGTTTGACGGGTGTTTATGTATAATTTGTTTGTTTTTTGCTAAATTTGTTTCTATTTGCTTGATACAGGTCAATTATTTGGCTTTGATGGGGCTTATTCTAATTTATTGATTATTCACCCCGCATACATACAAAGTTTGATATTGTTGTTATTTTTGATCTATTAATCATTAATCTATTAATCATGATGTGAGATAGTATGTGTAACACTCCACGTAGTTAAAGCAATAAATTCAAAACTTGCCCCTATTAAAGTCCAATAAGGTCCACTTTTCCACTTTCTATCGCGCACTGCGCATTCAACGCGGTATCGACTTGCGCGAAATTAATCGCGCTTTCTCAACTGATCAAGGCACAGCCGCCATAGAGCAATAACCACCTCTGGAATCTGTTTAACATAGAGTAACGAGTGAAAGTGTGGAATATACTTACGATAGTTTTATTGCTACTAAATAAAATTTGCGAGTCAATGGCGGGAATAATCATTGCGTGTTGATACAGTTTACAGTCGATTAAGGTAAACGGCGAATCGTGTTAAACAAGCTTGGGTTTTATAGTGGTCATAATGACCTGTATTGCTCTAATCGTCGGGATATTTTACCTACTTTGATTTCATATCATAGCCGTAAGAATTAATAATTTAGCTAATACGGTAGTTTTTTTTATGAATAAGCGTTTTGCGGCAAGCTTTGGCCTCTCTTTTGAGATGTAATTAAATTAAAAATTGATATTCAGCGTGCTAAGGATGAAAAATATGTTTTATAAGTGTCACATTTTGCCGTTATAACCGGTCTCTTCCAGCATTCAGAAAATGGTTAAAAGTTAGCATAGGCTAATGTAAAAAAATCGCAGAACTAAAAATTATTTTGACATTGCAGAATATTGACATCCCTGACTATTGCCATCCTGGTTAATATGTTATATGTACTGGAAAATAAAGCATCATTTTCTAGCGCTATGATAATCTTCCCTCCAATTATTATCAGTCTCAGCGATACAGTACTCAAACCCTACTAAAAAGGACCTCCTCTCTTGTTCCTTGATCATCACGACTGTGGCGTCACTGGCGTCACGTGACCAGGTAATCCGTGACGTCACTGGCTGTGTCGGTGCAACACAAACAAACTCTTTCCTCCTGGCGCCGGCGCCGTGCCGCAGCGAAAGTGTTATATGTAAGACAGGGGCTCTGTCCCACAATCCCGGGCGGGGAAATCCACGGGGATTCTGCGGGAGAGATTGCAGCATCGCCTCGCTATAACTTTACTTTCTTCCTTGTTACCGTGCTAACCACGTGTGATAGCATCAGACGAAGTCCCGAGGTAGTAGCTTCCAAGCGGATAAGGCGTTGAGGATGAGATTCTTATCTAGCCCAGTCAAAACAGGGTTTGACCTGGAAAAAATTCCGTTAATTTTGAAACTTTGCACACTTATTTAGAAGTACCTAAGGATGAAAATACCAAAAGTCCTGGAAAATATGTGGCGAGCTCCAGTGGCAATTGACGGAAACAGGGTACTTTTTTTGGTTTTTCGTAAAAATCTCGAGAACCGTTGGTCGGAGGTGAGAACTTTAAACGTACAAAATAAAGCTGATTAAATTTGCTACAAAATGAAGTGGTACATTTCCTTTGTACTCCTGACGATTGTCGAGTTATAGAGCGCCAAAAATAAGGATCTTTTTACGATTTTCCCCTAAAAATGAGCAAAATTTTGTTTTTTTAGTTTTTAACGTATGAAAATAAAAATTATCTAGTTTTGGTGGGCACCATTAAATTCAAATTTAAAAACCAAACAATTTAGTATCCTGAATCATTGCTTTATGTCCGTTGGTCACCGAGATAATGGAGGCGGTAAACACCCCTTACATTGTACCTATGTAATCCTTATGGGAAATAAAAAAGGTCCTATATCTCGCTTATTTCGCAACATATCTCAGTAAAACTTGATTTGTGGCTTGATATTATTGAGATTATATCCTACTAGGGCCTATAATCCTCAATTTTCACATTACGTGTCAGCAAACCTGCATACTCACCTGCATAAGAATAATACGAACAATGGAGTATGCAGGTTTGCTGACACGTAAATGTGAAATTGAGGATTTTAGGCTCTAATACGATATATCTCAACTGAGATAAGGACCAAAATCCGGGGGGGGGGGGGGTTTTAACGGGGTGCTTTGTTAAATTGTTACCTTTCGTAACAATTAAAACAAAATCATATCGAAATCAGAATAAGTGCTAGTAAGGGATAAGAGATCGACTAGTTTATTATGGAGACTAGTTGCTTTAGAAGAACCAGAGCAAAGTGAGACGGCGACATAATAAAAAGAGCGAGAGAGATGACAACTGTCTGCAACTGTACACAACGTCTTGTCGAGTCCAGTGTTCCATTGTCAGCATGTGTGGACACTGACAGCGGATAACCCGCCTGATGAGAGTCAAGTCACTGCCCCCAGTCACTGGTCACTGGACCGTGGCGGCGTGTGTGCTCTCACGGCCGGCCACTGTACACTGTACTATACCGGTGGCAGAAGTTCTATTCAGCACGTTATACATGCCGGGGTTTTGGATGAACTCTGTATTCTGAAATTCAATGAGCCTTGCACGATTCTTTTTTTTAAGTTCTGTGTAATAAATGAATTTCTCAGTAAAAAAACTAATTTCGCCGAGTTACAAGTGAGTCCTGATCCCATTGGTATCAATAATTTATGAGAAGTTAGTTGAATATAAGAGGCAAAATTGCTCTTTCGAATCTCAAAAGCTCAAATTAAGTAAATACCCGATTACAGTACATATTTTAATGCAAAGCTGATAAAGGGTGGAGTGAACAGTATTTATTTATGTATTAAAGGGGTAAAGTAAAAAATTGTCTCTCGAAAGTGCCAAATATCCCGAGGGAGACAGTTTACTTTACCCCATAATATACAATTCATTTCCCTCCACACCTGGATGGATAAATAAATGTACACAATGTCATTGTGTAGTTAATTAATGTATTGATATGAAAAACATTATTGTAAAAAGTAGAGGTATTGTCCCTATGGTTGACCCAATCTCAAAACCTTGTTGCAAAGCATGAGCTGTTTCGATTCTGTTGTAGTAGGGCCTATCACTGCCATCAATCAGCTGTTAGCGCCTGCAATCCGCTTAGTTGCATAATATTTGCCTGTCCGCGTTGAAAATCAAAGCGTTCAGTTTTTGGATTCTTTGTAATGATATTCTTATTGGCTTACTTTACACACGCAGGGAGGCAAAATTAACACTTTTCTCCCTTAGGAAGATAAAATATTCCTTCAATCTCTCAATCCATGGAATAAAATGCGATTTAACATACCACCTGGAAGAAAAAATAGTAATTTTAAATAATATTATATGGTAGTACTTACCACTTAATCAACAAGTTTTCAACAACTGTTGTGGATAAAGTGGTATGTCTTACCATATTGTTATAAACCAGTTGTGGTGGCTTCAATATTGATTAACTATATTGAAGGTTTTATTAAGAAAAATCCCGACAATATTCGGACCTGCTTTAAAGAATAGTCTTAAAGCATACTTCAAACACGTGTCATATTCTAGAATACCCTCTAGCTGACACGTAACAATGAATACAATCAGGGGAATCAATCAAGTAGATGGGTTGTTTACACAAGTGGCCTTCTCAATATAAGAACTGCCACCCAAAACTAACAACCGCGTGCTCCGTTATTAATGGTTAGGTAATTAAAACGCACCGGAACACGCATTAATTGTGGTAATTGCCATTGTGTAAGTCACTGGGGGTGGTCGTGTACCACAGATTGCCGCGGTTGCGGCTGCGGTTTAATTGTGGTTCTGTCAATGATAAATGTCCGCTCCCTTCGACTCACATGCCCCAACGCAACGGTACATTTGTCTGGGTGTCTTCGTTGGTTCAGATTACTTTTCTACTTGTTTTAGTCACCCTGAGTCAAAATTCACTGGTTACAAAACAATTAGTTTTTTTATTAACGTCTTTTTACCATTTTATAATAAGAAAGTTTTAATCGAAACATTTTATTTTTTGATAATTCAGATTACGATTTAACAACTACGATGACTACTTGTGACTGTGACTACTCGTGATTTATGAGAATGTAAAACCATAGATTACTGTTTCTGCTTGAGCTTGACTTGCAATGGGATTCGCATTTACACAATGTTTGACTAACAGTGAGGCTGTAGAACAATGTATTCAGAGACGTACCCCCTCTCTCCCCCGCGCCTTACAACCAGCTGATCATAGCCGGAGATATAATGCGCGAACTGTAATTAAAAGTACATTTACTTCAGTGATACGATAGTAAATTTTCCAGTAAATGGTTTGGACGTTCAACACTTTTGAATCTTTTAATGGTTGTATTAGAAGGATAAAGTGGAGAAGCGTGTGCGGTATTTCGAGCCTGCAAAGTACCGATGAGCTGTAGAAATTAATAAGATATCTTCGTTGATCTGCGACGTAGTCGAAGGATCGAAGAAACATAGAGATATTGTGCTGAAGGGAAACCCTGATTTCTAAAAGACGGTGAAGAAGGACCTATTATTATTACATTACGCTCTGAGAAAAAGTTCCTTAACTGATTGATGAGAAGCAGTCTCTCGAATAAACTATTATGATCTGCTCCCCTTAATACGCTTATGGGGCAATTTAAAGTGCATTAAGCTGATAGTCTCGTGTTTGTTGATTTGTTTCGCTCGTGAGTGTCGTTCTGGTTGGAGGAGATATCTTTGAGTAGGTGGCTGCAATCATCCACTCGACACTCGACTGCTCCTGGAAAAGATAATCGGCCCTCCAATAATAATGAGCTCTTGCAGATAAGGCATGCGTCAATTAATTTGTTTACCATTTCACTAACTTACAGTATTGTGAATGTTATTTTTCAAGATCATAAGCCATCTTGGATGCCAATTGGTTTTTGTTGTAGGCCTACAGTTTTTAGAATGTTCGGTATTTTTTATTTAGTCTTTGAAAAACATGCCTAAAATGTTACGATTAAAAATATTTATCTAGGAAACAAAGAAACGTACTGAAGGTGGGGTTCCAGAACCTGACTAATCCCCCCTTCCCGCATAAATGAGAAAAATGTCAAGACTATGAATGCATTTCACACAGATTTTAAATTTACATTCCAGTTACATTTGAACAGCGAGCGGATGATAAGGTAAAAATTAAAAGCAGTTCATAGAATCATAGGAGAGGCCTGTGGAATTAACCTTTCACAAATACTTTGACCTTATTCTTAAATTTGTCGCCCCTCTCGTAAACACTTTCTACGGTACGCTTCTATGAATGTTACATCGCTCTTACTTAAAAAAGAAGGTAAATTTAACCAATCCAACTGCTAAATGAACAAGGATACCGCAGTAGTCATTTCAGTCGAGATTGAGACGTCGACCAAACCTCTTTCTTTCCGTCGACACTCCCATTCATTGCGGCCGATAATAAATTGAACCGGACGCTTACTGTGTGAATGGGCCACAAGTGGAGCCGTCGAGCCCCTCACTGTCCCTACAATATCCCTAATGGAGCATTGTTGGTCGCTGTTGGTCTGTAGTGCCGGACTTGTCCGCTAGCCGCTACAGTCCGCTCGGACGTTCACGGAGTAATTATTGTTCTCAAGGTCATCTCTGTTTGCTTTCTAGCCGGAGAAAGTCCACCCTGATGATCGGGTCTAGGGGGTAATTTGAGCATTACTCTATGGAAGCTACGGATGTGGCCCTATCGTGTGTGCTCTGTGGAGAAATCATCCGGCACGACATGTTCGGGGGGTTAATTGGAGTGGAAACAAATGTGGAAACAATGTGAGGGAGGAACGATTTATCGGGGGATTTGAAGTTTCTTGTGATTTAGTCACTAGTTGTTTATGTTTGAGGGCAAAACAAACCTGACTCATATGAATGGTTTGTTTTACAGTTATGTTTTGTTTGTGGTCGGTTGGTTGCGTAAATAATCGAAGTGTTTGGAAGTTCGTAATTCTGTGACGTTTCCATGACTAAATACTGTACACTTACGTCATACAGTATTTCAGACTTAGGCTCTGACTAAATTAACAATCAAAGTTTTATGGGAAAGGCCTGTAGGACTTATTTAAGTCAATGTTATCAAAAAAATACTCGAAACTCAGAAATACATTATATTCTCACATAAAAGACTCTGCGGCAAAATGTTCTTGGAACATTCAAGATGTTCCAAGTATGGTTGGATATTCATATGTTCAAGATGGTTCAAGTAGAGATTGTATAATAGTTTAAGTGTGAATTGGCCTGTTGCGGTTGTAGTATCGTTGTGTAGCCTTAACAATCGAAAATACTATTTGTAAATTTAAAGTGCCTCTCAGCAATGTGTGTGTGTACTTTGAGCACTGTAATGTAACGCATTAATAATGATTTTAGTTAAACATTTTCTAAATTTATTGTTGTTAAATGTGAATCTCCTCCGACCTAAAGCAACAAAGCAATTTTATCTCAAACTCCTCTTTGAACAAATCGATCATCTGTATCTGATTCTAGCTGTACATGATTAATCCATTTGCGGAAGTAATGCATACATGATGAACTGCGGTGACGGTTGACGTAGGGGCGAAGGCCGCATCGGTGGGCGTAACCTCCACTGAGGCCCGGAACTGAAGCCAATTCAATGAAGATGATTGATTAATTTTTGCTTTAGACAAATCAGTCTTACGTGTAATTGTGCACGCAGCTTTAGATATTGTCGTTTCAATATGCAGACTGCTTTCAATACTTCTTGACCATTATTATAAGCGAAAAACTAGCATCTGTTAAAAATAACTGCGTTTGTTTAAACCTTAACAAAGAAGTTGTCGCTCATAACCTCAAAGTTTTTGTTTTCAATTTGTGTCAAATAAATAATCAGATTTCTAATGTTATAGGGTATATTTCATTGTGTAGCGTGGTGAAAAATAGCGTTCGCACCTCGGCCGAGAGGGTTTTGCAGCTCTCGATCGTTTCAAATTCTCGACTTAGTCCCAAATTTGAAACTCGATCTCAAGCCTGCAAAACCTCATTTTCGGCCCTTGTTGCGAAAAACACTTATTTTTACCGTAATTTTCCTGAATATTTTCAATAACCCACATTCTTTTTATGAATGATTTTGGCTTTTAAAGAATATCAAACTTATGCTTCAGCTTGTTAGAAGCAAAGAATACAACAATGAAAAAAATATCAGTTTTATCCGCAGTACGCTTAAATTATTTTTTATGATGCATTGTAGTGCTCGAGCTATCCATCACCATTAAGATACCCATGTTAGAATATCGCAGCCATCATCAGAAAACCTGAAAAATTTAACCTAAAACTCGTGCTCTCTCATCACGCGCTATTTTTAGAAATCTATTCGTCCCGGGCGAGCGAGGATGTTACCCTCTCTACGCTCGAAGCGCTCGCCTCGTCAGATAAGAACAATTACAGCTTGTATAACGTAATTGTAGAGACGCTTTGACCTTGGTGGAGGGCGGTTTTTACATAATGTTTCCGTCGCTTTCTCCGGTTCAAGAGTTCATGTCAGTGTCAGTGTCAGAGACGCCCCTTCCCCTTCTTCTGAAGTTGGTACTGAGAATCCGACTGGAGTTTCACGACTAATTATGACTTGGTCTGACGAGAGGTAAAAGTTTGTGACAAATACACGACACTGTCGCCTTCTGGGTGACTGCAGGTTGGGGACTCGTTTTTTGAAAAAAGTGGAAGAGACGTAGATTCTATCGGTAGCGCTGTATTATGGTTACTGCGAGCGAAATTTTAGTTGTGTATTATTACATAGTTTGCTCACGCCATTTTTAACTTTGAGAGCACGGAAAGAGATTTAAGCAAAACAACTTAAAGAGGGCTTGGTGGAAGTCTTAAGAGAACTTGTGGTTTGTTGAACCTTTAAAAATTAGGACTTCAGTATAATGCAGTACAATACAATATAATTTATATGTTTATTTCGTTATGTCCCTTGTTTGTATTTTTAAAGTTTATCTAGAAAGTGGGGTCATAAAGTTTAGGGTATAGTAGTAGGGTATAGGGTAGGGTGTAGTAGGGTATGGAAACTTTCGCTATTCTCCTATGGTAATTATTGTTAATAACTCCCAAGTTTCACATTGCCGGAGCATATTTTAGAAAGGTTTATATTTTGGGAAAAATTAAAATCATAGTTTGGCCACTTTTTGTTGTCAGCTCAGATTACAGTGATCTTCACTCTACAACATTCGCTTTGAGGGGGATATGAAATAAAGAATTGAATTGATATGGGATGTAGTAATTTTTAAATTGTTGCAGCGATAACTTTGCCTTCTACGAGTTACACTTCAGTATATCAAGAGCTATTTAGTGAGAGTGACGTTTCACACTAAATGATGATACGACGCGTAACGTAAAGTAATATTTTGGACTTTTGCTTTTATATATAGTTCAAAAGTATATAGGAAGATCATTACAAACATGCTTGACAACTATGTATATCTTAAATTTTATTCATTCATTTTCAGACAATTTGTCTTAATGCAAAGTGTTATGCCCCTAAACTATACCCTCTTTACTCCACCGCTGAAGTAACAGAGATAAAAATAATTTTCTATGTCACTAAGAGACAGAATTCCAGAAAACACAATACTAAAAGTACGCCATACCAAGACAAAACTAGGCAGAATAAATGTTCGGCCATTTAAGGGCTAGCAGTCATTATTTGCTGCACTTGAAATGAACTTTTAAAAGAAAAAATTCGAAATTGTAGTATTGGTGGTTTTGCGGTTGTCTACCAGCTAAGCTCTACCGAGCGCCGCCAGTGATGGCTTCCGAATATTGCCGATCCAAAAAAACCCGGGCACATCGGACCGCGGAAGGTGGAAGCCTACTCCATTATTGTTATCCGTGTTAGCGGCGCGCCCGGTTAGTTTTCAAGTGATTTTCGCACTGTCCCACGCCCACGCCCGTGGCCGGCCCGGGCGCTGGCGCTGGAGCGTGGCGGGACACGTCGTTCCCGCGATGCCCGCCGCAGTTTATCGCCACATTTGCAAACAATGCGGGATCGCCGGCGAGAACTGCTGGGAACCCGGAGTGTGCGACTGGAGCAGGGGCAAGGTTGTGGTCGACGCCCCCGACAGCGCTCACTCTCCAGAGGGTGTCTCGGTGTCTGCATGGCAAAGTGTGCAGATTTTTATCCACGAAAGGGTATTTTCGAGACACCCTTTTGATCTACGGGTCAGCAGGTAGATTTACGAATCGCACGAAAGGTATCTTTTAGTCCGCGAAAGAGGGCCTGCACTCTCTTTCCCCTAAATTCGCTTCTTCGCTCCTCACCGAGTTCTTACTTGAAAAAAGCTACATTTTATCGAAATATACAAATTGCCGAAACGAAACTTTTGATTATCGACAGAATGGTAAACTGTACTTCACCTAGGTAAGGTTAGGTTATAGGTTTGGTTAGGTTTAGGTATAAAACATTCTTTCAACAATCAATATTTTCGGTTAGTCAAGAAAGCAAAGCCTTATATTGTGTTTAAAGTGTAGTATTCAAGCAAGAACTTGGAGTTGTGCGAAAAAGATAGTTTCGGGGAAAGTGCAAGTCTCTCTCTTGTGGAGTATAAAAGGGATGTTTCATGCGGTTTTGAAACCTACCTGCTGACCCAAGGGTCAAAAGGTATGCCCAATAACCGTGTATCAAAAGTGATATAGCATTGGAGGCACTTCTCGACGTTTCGAAAAGCGATCGTAACTCTGGATTATTTTACTGATGTCACTATCTGCCATTGACCTAATTACAAATGGTAACAACAGTTTCTGATTGGAAAAACAACTAAATCCATTCATGAATTCAAATTATTGTACTTTGTTATCCATCTCGTAGAGTAGATCATACACCTACCTGCTCGTCAGCTTTACTCACTCGTGCCTCGTCAAGTGGCTGACTCTACTATCTCTCGACCACTTCCACTTGTGCCGTACGCCCGCATCGCACGTCCAATGACCTCGACGACGGACGAAGCGTTTTTGCACGAACGTCGGCCGCTGGTCGCAGCGTTCGCAGGACTAATTGGTCGACAAAAAACGAAGAACGATGATGGAAGAATGAAGAATGAAGAACGAAGAACCCACAACACTTACGAGGCGGTCGTGTGTGTCGGTGATCGTCCATTGGAAAAACGGTCGGACGGTGTCAAAGTAAATGGCGCTAAGTAGATTATTGCCGTCGATCTATGTGATGGTTCGCTGCTAGACGATAAATAAGAGAGTGCAGTACAGTGCGTTCCTTAGAACTTTGAGGAAAAACTATAACTTGCCTATGCATTTTAAGGCATAGAAGGCATAGAGATTTTTATCAGTAATCTCACTAGTTCGGTAGCACACTTACTATATCAGAACTTTTCAGTAAGGCTTATGATTGAGATCGAGTTATGGATAGAATCAGGAAGAAATTATTGGGTAGAATCTCAATCTCAATCTCAATCTTGGATAGGAATGGAGAAGAATACGAACCCAAAATCCTCTCATAATGTTCGTCGTCGTTAAATCGGAATCGCTTAACATTCACGTTAGTGGCTGGTTGGTGTAGTGGTTATAGTGCCCGCCTACAAACTTGTAGGAAGCCGGATCGATCCCGAGAAAAGTTAGTAGCGTTTTGAAGGGTTGTTTCTGGAGCCAGCTGCCATTGGTTGTTGGGCTATTAATTAGCAATCCTGTCCAAGGAACATGCCAACCTTAGTCAGTAACAAGGCTACAAGATCGCGCCACTATCATCACGATCATCTCACTCATCCTTCACTCATATTCAGGGTAACGTCCTCCATGAGGTACCTGTCTTATTAAAGTGATTAAGTGATTTCCAGTTCATGTGTGTGTATACCATGAACCTTTACATTGTTTACCCATAAAAGTGGGCTCTTTGAGAATTGTTTCCCATTATGACCTTCTTCATCACCCCCGCAATGGTAATGAAAGTGAAACAGGAGGAACAAGAGGACGACTCTTGGGCCCGCATGCAAGTGCAAGTGTGAGCAGGGTAAACAGGCGATAATGACAATAATTAAACACTGGCGGGTCAACTTTCCCGCGTGAGCTATGGGCGTCGTCGCGCCGCATAGCTGGGGTGAAACCGCCCAAACCCTCCTCCCGCGCCTCCCGCGCCGCCCGCGCCGCCCGCGAGCCGGACAATCACTTAATCACTGTTTGGTTTTTACCGTCGGAAGTGTACGGAAGCCTTGCTAAACCGTGTGTCGTAAGGCTGGTGTTTTTCTGCTGCGTTGTTACGATAAAGAAAACTTAATTCACCAAAATATATGAAAACGTTCACAAAAGTTTGCATTGTACAGTAAATTATACATAAATGAGCTTGAAATAACATTAAAAAAAACATGAAATTAATGGTGAATAAATTAGGTGATCCCCGAGGCAATCTCAGAATTTTATACAAAAGAAAGAGAAGGACAAACCGGACTATCAATAAAATAATAATTTAACAAAACAAACTTTTTTAACTAAGAAAAGAATAAAATAAAGTAAAACAAAAACAGCAAATTTCCGGTGCTCCCGACGCGACATTGATCTTTTCTCCACTGTATTTGGGAATTGTTAGGTAGGTACTGTTTTCAGGAGAATGCTGTTGTAATATTTGTAATTTTATTTTATCCTACACTTGACCGGCAATCCATTCCGCGCTATTTTTGAAAAAAAAATTAAATTCACTACGCAAGATACTGATGGGGAAAATAATATTCCCCGCGGAGTTCGAAAGTGAATACCTTAGGGACAGATCGTAATCAGGGTTTTATTTACCCTGCCGTTAATGGGATAATCACCATTTATTTCTATAAAATTAAACATTTACCAACCCGTAAATAGACAATATTAATGTGTTTCTGACTTTGTGTTCATGTTTTATGACTGGGGTATAAAGTTTATTTATAAATTGCCTGATGTCGACTGTAAATTTCACCTTAGTCATCCCCGCACCGCATGGTAATAGTCAATGACAATGGCACCATTGTGACTGGTGTTTCAATTTACTAATACGCTACCCTATATATTATATATTTCAGCATCGGTTGACTACTTAAAGTCAACTGGTTCAGTGAACAGGTTTTTCTGAGTGGAAGCAAGAACTCTTCAATGGAACCTCGATTGCTTTTGAAATGTTTGACCTTGTAATATTTCTCGAAAAATCCACAAAAAATGAAACGATGAAGTGAAATATTAACCTAATTTGTTACAGTTGGCAGCATTGAATAGCGGAATGGAAGCCATTCAGTGGAATTGTAGTGGCAGCCCTGCTATGTTAACATTGTCAAGTTCAGTTCACACTGTGGGAATGTTCACACTTACAACAATGCCGTACTTTCTACACCCTCAGATATCGCCGATTTAATTTACCTCTCATTTAACAACGGCTAATGCGAGTAATTTATTACTTTAATAGCCTGACGAATCGTCGACTGTAATTTGAGCCGGCCTCGATTTCACGTAGCACTAAGGAATATTAAGTTTGCGATTTTTCCCAATCGATTGTTTTAAGCTTGTAGTCGGTTCTTTTACGTAAGGACTGATTAGCCAGAACGCATGAAAACCTAATTTAATTCAGGAAGGTATAAGGTGCTATTTTATTTTTAGGTATACGGTAATAGTAGTGTGCTAAAATAATAATTGGATCGACCTCTGGTCAAGCAGAATGATCTACAATGTATTCAACATACTTTCAGATTTACATGCTAACAACAGGAAAAAACTCTTTCGATTTATTTTTTGAAAAATTGACATTTTAAAAATATATATCAAAAATTATATATAACTAAATATATAACAATTTTAGGTATTCATGTTTACTTGTTTTAAATGGTAAATAACGTAAAAAATTGCCATTCTTTATCACCAGCAATATTACATGAGGTAATCATAATAATTATCGGCGTCTCATAGTTTTTCATCCAAACGAATGTTATAAGAAATGTATCGCTTAGGCTCGTGATGTGGATCGTAAAGGTGTATCACGAGCCTCATCGATCCAGTAAAATCGTCAAACTATTTTAAGCACAATAAAAACAAGTACGAGTACTTATGAAGTGATATGATTTTTAATGGGCAACACCATTGGTCATTTAATTTCTTCGATTTATAAATATGTTTTCCATTTTCCGTTTTAAACCGGACAGTTTTTGTATACATTTTCTAAACAGCTGTTTATCGTGTGTTGCAGACGAGAGGGGGTCGCAGCACGCGGAGACGGACGACGAGGGCATCGAGAGGGACTCGGGTGACTGCGACGACGACATCTCCCACATATCCTTGGACCAAGTCGTCCAGGTGAGTCGCTGACTGCTGGCGGTGGCGGTGGAATCTATAGGTCTTACTTGGAGATATTGGAGGCGTTGGGTAGAACATTTAATATTTCATGATGTTGGACTAAGTCGTTTAAGTAAATCACTGCTCCTGAAATGAACAGTGAGCTCCAGCAGATGCAATATTGGGGGGGGGGAGGGGCAGTGGGTAAAAAATGCCGTCATTTGTCATTATGCTGGACAAATAGTCTAGTCATCTAGGAAAAAATACTGATAGAAAAATCGACACACCGGTAGGAACGTTTTCCTAAACAAACGTAGAAACATTCCTTGAGAGAAAAAGTTATAAAGTGTAAAAATTATGGATTTTTCAAAACCAAGCATTTACTTCTAAACTCAATACAACAAATAGCGGATTTTTAGCCGCCATTTTTCAAGAAGGTGGAGTTTTATTTTCGGAAAAGTAATGGAATTTTACTGGTGAAATATCTAGGGAAATCAGGTGTAAATTCTCCCCCTCCCGGGATCTTTAAAATATTTCAAATGACTGCTCTACAAGTCATTTAGGTGAGTCAGTGGTTTCAGAACATGCAATCTGGGGTGAACCTGGAAGAACGAAAAGCATGGCCAATCAGAGATTTTTACTCGACTGCACTTTCTCCCATGGATCTGCCCGATTAGACATTGCAGTTTCCGATACCAAATGATTCGCTTCCGCTCTGAGTGTAGATAAAACCAATTTTGTGCGTTTCCTTAGGTATAAAAGATAACATTTTTATCTAACAGAAACCCATGTGTGTGTTGTGGTTGTGCTACTTGGATTGAATCAAACCATAGCCATCTCATGTCTAGTCACAACTCCAGAGGTTCCAGAAAATTGAAAGTGCAGTACACTAAATTGATCTGTGTATTTCATATTCTTTTATAACCCTTGACATTATTGCTTGGCTTTACTTTCCCTACCCTTGTACTTTTCACGAACCCCTATTTTGTCTCGCAATTCCTTACTCAGCTGCATCCCACGTCGAATAGTTCTCTAAGAATTCTTCACACCCAATTTTATTATTCTCACCTGCCCCAACTTCTTATGCATTCCATGTATTATCACACCTCCTTCGTCTCCCTGATATTCTTCAAGCTCGATTTGACCGGACACTCTTTATTCAGCTCCTTATGTTCTTCATTTCCGATTCCTCTCTACTCTTTCTACGTATCCTTGTATTTAATATGTTTTTTTCATTCTTATGTTAAATGTACTTCCCAAACCATATTCCTCGCATTATCTTTTTTATATTTTTTTCCTTGTGCTGTTTTTGACCATTTCTCTTCAATTCTACTGTATTCTTCATTCTTCTAGTTGTCCCCGCAGTGCTGTCAAGCCCACTTGTCACAGCAGGCGGAGCCCCACTACCGCCGTTTTTATTATATTCTTCAAGCTTGATTTGACTTGGCTTTTTTCTTCACCTCCTTATTTTCTTCATCTGTCCTTAATTACTTTCTTACTTACTTGTCACTTGCTTACTTGTAGTTTCTGTCCGTTGGTACGATGAACGTTTGACAGGTGAAAGTGCTGTAACTTAGATTCAATCACTTACCTACACAGGGGGTTTACATTGCCTCAGGTGTTCTACAATACTTTCCACAGCATAAAAACAGTGCAAAATCAATTAATTTTTAATTGTGGTTTTAATTTTCTTTGTCGTCAACAATGGTAGAAAAAAATGCAGCAACTAATAAAGTTTCAAGCCGGCGTAAAGAGTTTTTTTTTCAAAAACTAACAATCTGTGAAAGGTGGAAAATTGTTATTCTAACTGAGTGTTGTGAGTGTGATTTCTTTGACATGAATTCATTAGTTTTTTATTCCTAATGCAAGTAGTGGCGATGTGGCGTTTCTGGCCCAATCAAACTTTGACAGGCAGTCAATTTTTTGACAGCTACTTCCGGTCACGTGACCGGAAGTGACGTCATCAGCTGTGACGTAGCTGTGACGTGTATGGGTGGGTATTTAAAGTTTAAATGCCCTGCTGTGCTGGGTATTTAAATTTTAAATGGCCGGAAGTGTGTCAAGGTCTTTTGGGGATGTTTTTAAAAAAGATCTTGCATTTTCGGAAAATCCGAAAATGCAAGATAATTTTTGTTTCTTTTTACAAACTGTTGTTTTGTTGATTTTCACGTCTGTTAAAATACCATGTAAAAAATGGAATTGACAAATTAACAAGAAAATATCCTGCTACAAAGTATCCTAATAAAGATGCAATTACATAAACATAAACTTTAAAATATAGCGAATGTTCTTCCTTTTTATCTGTTAGCATTTCCTGAACAAGGTAACCAAAATTATAACCACATAAAAATGAAAGTAGGCAAATAATAAATTTCGACGGGTTCACAAAAATCAAGTTGTAAAGTAGCGAATTTCTTTCTTCTTCCATTGTTGAATTTTTAGTCGAAACCAATTAATGATAACATTATTGCTTGCGCATCAGAACTAACAGTTGATGAAATTTCATTTACTTGTAGACTTGTAGTAGTTTCATTTGTAGTAGGTAATTGTTCGGAAGTTGGTGTAGATGTAGAAGAAACAGTATTATATTGAAGCTCAGAGTCCATGTGTGCTCGGGTAAAGAGCTGAAGCTTTAATGACGTGTGGTAGCCGTGTCCTACTGTGCATCAGTAGTTGTTGGTGGTGGGGGGTCGTTTGTTTCTTGCACTGAAATGTAGATGGAATCATAACTTTCTGGAGGATGTACTAAAATTTGTTGTATAGGATCTGCATCAATAGGAAAACTTTGCGTTTCAATGCAAAGTCCATCTTTAATAAAAGAAACATATAAAACAGAACTCATGTTTATTTAGATGTTTACTCTGCCAGTTCTACTAGCAAACTGATGTGTCAGCAGCGGCGCTGCAACCTCCCTTGACATGTGCAGCTCGGAACATCTGCCCTCCCCCCACCACCATAAGAGACTCCTCGCAATTTTTGGATTTGTAGTGTTAGTTCTAACGTAGGTGTTGTAGGGTGAACATCTCAGTACTAAACAATTGTTTTTTTAACATTTGGCTTAAAATATTTATTTAACTTTGTACAAGTTACAATATTTTTAAAGATGCTACTTTATTATATTACCTTAATACTTAGTTATAATATTTAGTTAAAGAAATCGAAACTGTAGTTGCGATTCAAAATAGAAACATGGTTTCTTAACATTTGCCTTAAAAATATTTGTAACAAAATATCGTAAGAAAATTTTTACAACATATTTGAATTAATATGTTTGCAAACCCTATCATGCGAGTTTTAAAAGATAAACGAGACCGAGTGGGCCGGGTTTGACCTCGCATGCTTTCGCTTGTTGCCGACCAGTTAGCAATACAACTGGTTGACCTTGCGCCGCACTTTCGCTTGCGGCCGGCCGGCGAATACAGGTCGTCGTCCTTGCTGCATCACCCGGCACACCTGTCCTTGATTGTATAACACACTCTACACTCTACACTCGACAAGTTATTCTTTCCTTTGCCACCGTCCTAACAACACCTACTTCAATTTCACAATGAACCGCTCCGAGTATACCGAGATTTGGTATAACTGGTTTTCCTATCTTCAACTGCTTGGGGTACGAATTATTCAATCGAACAACAATCGTGATTGGTATGATGTTACAACCACTATTGCTCGAAAACCTTTTCAGCAAGTTTGGAAAAACATTCTTACCGGCACCAAAATTCGCACCGAACCACCCAAAATTCGCACCAAACCACCTCTATCACCTGTATCTTTAAACGTACCCCAGCAAAAATTTCATCTAAAAAAACTGAAACTTAACCGAAAATATGAAATCTTAAGACATTTATCTTCTTCTATTTTCATTTTTAATTCTGAAAAAACCAAAATTTATGTCATTGACATTCCCAAAAAAATTCCTATTCCCCTTAACCCTCGACACTTGATAATAAATAAAAAAGGTGCAAAGTTAAACATAAATATTACCGAGTAAAACCTTTTCCCACCTCCAAAGTCCACCCTGGTGGCAAAAAAAGGCCCTTCTAAGGGCCGACCTAAGACTTTCAAATTTAGGCTTAAGTTTAAGTATCAACCCTTGGTGACTAACAAGGGGTGGTTTGCGAAAGCCCCTATGGGACTTAGAGGTACACGGACCTTTTGTTAGTCACTAAAGGTTAAGGCTTTAGCAAAAGCTCCCCGCTATTGACTCAACCTTTGGGACTTAGAGGTATGTGAACCGCTTGTTAGTCACCAAGGGTTGAGGCTTTAGCGTCCAACCCTTTGTGACTTAGTGGTACACAGACCACTTGTTAGTCACCAAGGGTTGAGGCTTTAGCGAAAGCCCCCCGCTATTGACTCAACCTTTGGGACTTAGAGGTATATGAACCGCTTGTAGTCACCAAGGGTTGAGGCCCTAACTTAAGCCTAAATTTGAAAGTCTTAGGGTGGCCCTTAGAAGGGCCGATTTTGCCACCAGGGTGGACTTTGATTGAGAAGGGGAAGGAATATAAGGTTTAATTTAATATATTTATTCTCAATTTTCCACCCTCCGCTGTTACTAGTAAAAATTTTGGATCTGTCGGGACAAGTGGTGGTTTGGTTTTTGGAGTTGTGAGGATATAAATTTTCGTCCTCTCCTCGTTGTAGATATAAATTTTGTTTTCTTCAATTCTGTACAGATTATATTTTTTGTTTTTCTTTAATTCCTTTAGCCTGATGTTCTTTACTGGTGCGGGATGAATTGTTTGGGGGGTGGGGGTTTCTTTGATTGGTGCGGGTTGAATTTGTTGGGGGGTAGAAGAAGGGTGCAGTCCGCACAACTCCATCCAGTCTTCAGTTAAAATGTCGTCACAAATTGGAGCGATCGGAATCTCTTCAATTTGCGGCGTTGATGTTTCTGTAACTGGTGTGGGATTCTGAAATAATTGGGGTTGATCTTCATTAACAGCATCAGCTATTATTTCGTTAATGGAGGAGGAGAGGACGGGAGTAGAAGATTTTTGCGGAATAAAATCGTTGATTGCAGAAAGGCTGATCGATACCGGGATGGAATGTTGCTTCATCAGAGGTTTCTTGAGCAGACCCAGAAGAATAGGGCAGGATGAAGAGGCAGATGAGGAGTCCATAATTAGATAAAGGAAATAATAAAATGGATATAATGAAATAGAAAAAACGTGGGAATGGATAGTAACAGCGATGGTGGCGAGTGGCAGAATAACACAAGGCGGGCGAATGGGGTTCTTATAGGCAGCAGACACAACAACCTTGTAGTCAAGGTAGTGACCAGGTCCAAGTAGGCACACAACAACCTTGTAGTCAAGGTAGTGACCAGGTCCAAGTAGGCCAGACGAAGTTGTGAGAGCGGTGGCTAGCGACCCGGCCAAGGCTACCGGCCTCGGCAGAGCGACACGTTGACCTACTAGTCAAGGCTCGCTAGCGAGGTCGAGTCTCGAGCTCGCTGATATAAGCAAGCGCGCAACGTTTCTCTTTGGCATTACGGTGAAGGTGTAACTGGTCCGCTTACGTGGAGGGTTATGCTGTAACGTAATGTTCGCCATGGTGTGTGGGGTGGCTTATGTCAAGCACACACTGCGTTCGGCTATTGTGGGAGAGGCGCCCTCCTATAATAGTCGGTCGCAATGGCAATCCACCTACCTTTCCATTTCCTGCGTGGTTTAATTGTCAGGGTTAATATTACGGTGAGGTGTGTGAGTTCGCTTACGTGATGATCACACCGTAACTGTAATATTAAGTTAGGTGTAATATTATAGGGAGGTGTGTGAGTTCGCTTACGTGATGATCACACCGTAACTGTAATATTACATAGTATAAGATAGAATAGGGGGAACGTTAGGTAGGGGTTAAGATATGATAGGGCGGTGAGGTGTGTGAGTTCGCTTACGTGATGATCACACTGTAACCGCATGCATGATAGCATTTAAGGGGTAGCATAAGTTATAATAAAGTAGTATAGAAATAAAGTAGTAGAATAAGGTAGGGACCCCACGCTTCCCCACCCCCCTTTTTTTATAATTTTTAAATGACCTTGACCTAGTTTTGATTGTTCTACTTTCGGACTTAGAATTATTTTAAATGATCTATTTTTTAGACTTAGATATTTTAATTTCAAAAGACTTACTTGTTTGACTTATATATTGATTGATTTTAAAACTCTACTTTTGAGACTTAAATATTTTGTTAAAGTTTTAAATAACCTAAGATTTTAGTTTTGTGTTGTATCTTTTATTAAATAATTATTATTTTTAACATTTGGGTTTTTGTAAATGTTTTAATTTCTGTTGATGGTGAGTTTAGTTTTCGCGTTGGTTATTAATATTTTTGAGTTTTTGCGTCATAACTTTTATACCGTTGGTTTAATCAAAAAAATGTTACTGGACCTTTTTTGTTTGTCTTTTAATTCCGCTTAATTTGAGTACCCGCACGATAGATTTGGAGCATTTTTTGTTATATCCCCCCCCCCCTCCCCGCGAAACCCCCCCCCCTCCCCCCCTCCCCCCCCTCCCCCCTCCCCCCCCTCCCCCCCCTCCCCCCCCCTCCCCCCCCTCCCCCCCCTCCCCCCCTCCCCCCCCCTCCCCCCCCCTCCCCCCCCTCCCCCCCCTCCCCCCCCTCCCCCCCCTCCCCCCCCTCCCGCGGAAACCCCCCTCCCCCCTCCGGCAAAACCGGTTACTTGATTTCGTCGCCGTTCAACTTTAGAACTGCGTCGCCGTACACGATGGCAGTGGATATAACAAAAATGCTCCAAATCCATCGTGCGGGTAGTCAAATTAAGCGGAATTAAAAGACAAACAAAAAAGATCCAGTAACATTTTTTGATTAAACCAACGGTATAAAAGTTATGACGCAAAAAACTCAAAAATCGAGGCTATAGGCAGTGGATATAACAAAAATGCTCCAAATCTATCGTGCGGGTAGTCAAATTAAGCAGAATTAAAAGACAAACAAAAAAGGTCCAGTAACATTTTTTGATTAAACCAACGGTATAAAAGTTATGACGCAAAAACTCAAAAATCGAGGCTATAGGCAGTGGATATAACAAAAATGCTCCAAATCTATCGTGCGGGTAGTCAAATTAAGCAGAATTAAAAGACAAACAAAAAAGGTCCAGTAACATTTTTTGATTAAACCAACGGTATAAAAGTTATGACGCAAAAACTCAAAAATCGAGGCTATAGCCTTGGGCTCACAGTATATATATAAGGTGTGCTGTAGTCTTGTGGTTACATTTGCCATGGAATCCCTCATGATCTTTAGTGCTGTGCACAACTTTGTCGAAGCCAAAAAAGTACTATGGTACATAAGAACGTATCATAGCAATCTGAAGTGTATTAGTGGAGTACTTGAAGCTGTTAAAGCAGACGGTACAAAAATCTGTTGCACTTCGGATTCTATGGATTACGAAGGACTCGAAACATGGGTCCTTTATTATGTACAATTTTGTACAAAAATTCACATCAAAGTTGACACGGACTAAAGGGGTTTTCTAGGAGGAAAGAAAAGAATAGATACCAACAATGCATGTTGGTAGCTATTCTTTTCATTCTTCCGCTAAGATTTAAATGACCTTGACCTACTTAGGACTTAGAAAATTTTCACTAAGTTACAATTGACCTTCAAAATAAGTAGGTCAAGGTCATTTAACTTTAAGCGGAAAAAAGAGAGGAACAGTGTTATTAATTAACACTGTTCCTCTCTTTTTTCCTAAAAGGCAGGGGGAGAAGTTCCGTTAATGTCTACTTTTATGTGGCAGAATCATATCCATCATCATCTGATTCATTTTGAAAGTTGATGTAATCTACATCAACCCAAAGATAATGGAATCCTTGTTCAAAAGCCATAGTATCAATGTATGTTTCAAGTGTTGAAAACCAATTCGGATCTACGAAAGGGTTGATGGTAACTAATAAACGTTGATATGTTAAATTTACCATTCTTTCCCCAGTAACATTAATCGTAAGAAAATTAATATTCTGGAGGACATGGATTAAATTTAACATAAATTGAATATGTTGTTGAGGAGTGCAAAAAACATTGTAAAACATACGGAAACTTTCCATGATTATCGGTGAGGGAAGTGATGCCTCTTCATATAATCCACGGTTTATATATACATTTTCCCCACCATAAAGTTTTAAAAGTGGGTCAAGGTCATCTGAAGATACCCTATGAACGGGGAACAGAGCAGTAAGTGGTTGGTTAGACCACAAACTGCTCTGTTCCCCGTCCCTATTTAATTTCTCATAATTATATGTGTTTATAAACACATACAATTAATTTCATATTTTGCCAGGGGGCAGAAATTGCAGAGATGACATTTTTCTTGAGGTGCCGGCATTTGTAGTTTATACCCAATTATTCCGCTTCTATAAGCAATAGTTCGATAAAGCTCGTCCCCCGGGCCGGCAAGAGGAAGCGCCTGAAAAAAAAAAATTATTAGTTTAAAGAAATTAAAAAAAATAATATATTGTTAACAAAAATAAACAATGCAGTTAATGAAAAAACGTACCATGTGACATACGGCACATATTCTGCCAACATTTGGCCCTTCAAACCAAATTTTGGTTTTGTAGACGCATCGTCTTTTATGCTCATAAATGAGCTCTCCTTGCAAAATTGGCGGCAGCGGCTCTGACACCCTTCTGATATGCCGGAGCATAGGGTTATCGGTGCAGATACGCTGCAGACACAACTCGTACAAGGAGCTCATAGTTATGGTCTGGCTATGCAAACCTCAAAGCTTTAAATACGTACCAATCACCTTGATGGCGAAGGTGATTCCCCCTCCCCCCGGGTTTCCACTATATATTGAGCGGATAGAAGCTTTATAGAATTAATAGTTTGCTACATTTTGAATCAACAAAACGTTATGGAATCTTTCCTAAAATACCTGATTGATCAAAGATTAAGTAGAAACCGAAGGGAACAAAGAAGAAAACACAGATTAAAAAAAGCTTTTGAAAAATTAAAATTAGTTGTACCGGAAAGTCAAAAACAAAAAAAAATTAACAGACAATCTATAGTTCAAAATGCAATAGATTACATTAAAAAATTGGAAGAAGACTTGAAATCACCAACATTTAACTTAGAACAACAAGAATTTGAACAATCCGAACAGACATTTTTACAGGATATAGAAGAATTCCAACAATTCGAACAGAAATTTGTACAGGAAATAGAAGAATATCTTCAAACTTCGCAAAATTTAAACCAAGACATTTATGAAATTTTGTATCAACCTTTTGAAACTGTTTCCTTGCCAGTGATAGAAAGCTTGGATGAATATTTTTTTGACGTCGAAAAGTAGAGGGGGTAAATGGGTGGTGAGCTGTTATAAAGGCAGGGTAAACAGAGTAATCTTTACTTTCTTCGGATCCAGCGCTATGGCAAGCACTTCGTCTTCGTCCAGGTCTTCTTCCTCGTCATCAAGAACATCATCATCATCTGTTGTTTCTATTGTGAAACAAAAATCTCCTTCTCCAAAAAAATCTTCACCGAAAAAATCTCCTTCTCCAAAAAAATCTTCACCAAAAAAATCTCCTAAAAAAATTTCTGAAAAACTTCAAAAACTTCAAAAATTAAGAAAATCCTGTTTTAAGAAAGAACAATGTGCTCATATTTTAAAAAAAGGAGCGAACAAAGGTGAAAGGTGTGTGAAGTTGTGTAGTGTAGGTGAAAAATTGTGTAATTTGCATAACAAACGTGAACCTTCAAAAATTCAACCTTCTAAAAAAGTTAAAATTGAACCTTCCAAAAGTGAATTGCCAGAAAAAATTGAAAACTATAAAAGAATTAAAATCAACAGATTGAAATTAAACCACAAATATGTTTTTGTAAAAAAGATCAGTAACAGGGATGTTGTTCTTAGATGTTGTGATGAACTCTACTTGCTCAAATTACCAGTAAATCTTCAAATTCCAAATATCAGTAATGTTCATTATTATTTAGTAAGAAAATCTCCATCTGATAAAGTTAAATGGTCAAATTAAACACAAGACAAAAAAAAATGGAGCGGGGGAATAGACCACTTTGTAATTCCAAGAGAATTACTTAGCGGTCTATTCCCCCGCTCATAGGGTATTTTTGAATGACCTTGACCTATTTTCAAAATTTACAATGGAGGGTTAATTTCTTATAAAAGCGGGATAACAAAATAACTTTTTACTTTTTACAATCTAGTCCTAAAAAAGAACAATGTTCGTATATTATTAAAAAAGGGTAAAAGATGTGTTGTGTAAATCAAACATTATGCAGTGCGCACAACAAATACCTCCTTTTGTTAAAACTGAGAGGTTAGTGTAAAAATGAAATAAAAAAAAATAGGAGCGGGGGAATAGACCACTTTGTAATTCTAAAAGAATTACTTAGCGGTCTATTCCCCCGTTCATAGGGTATTTTTTGGTGACCTTGACCTACTTCTTACACTTATAAATTTTCGCTAACTGCTATTGACCTTGAAAATAAATAGGTCAAGGTCATTCAATAATTAAAAAGAAAATGGAGGTGTACGGTTTTACAGAACCGTACACCTCAGAAACCTAACAGAAGAAAAGCTAAATCTACCTATATATAAATGACCTTGAGACTTAGAAATTTTCGCTAAGTCATTTTGTTGACCTTGAAAATAAGTAGGTCAAGGTCATTCGATAACTAAAAAGAAAATGGGGGTGTACGGTTTGACAGAACCGTACACCCCCGGAAACCTAAAAGAAGAAAAGCTAATTTACAATACAATCTGCCTAGAGTTTAAGAATTAATAAAAATAAAAAAATAAAGAAATAAAATTTAGTTTTAAAAAAATAGCTAGACAGCCCAGCGCTGCACATCATGATTACAGTGTGATCATCACGTAAGCGAACTCACACACCTCACCATAAGCGCACAACGCTAAGCTAAAACAAAAATGTTATTTTGAAATAGCAAGTTGTTTAATTAAATTTAGGAAAAAATGTTATACAAATATGTTTTTTATTTCCTAACACTAAAGGAGCCAGTGTCTCGCCATTAGCGACGCAGAACAACTGAGGTCTAGCGAAACTCCGGAGGTAGGCGAACTACCCATCCAGCACGTATAGAGGTTGTAAGTGACCCGCTTTGGTGAGCGTAATCACTACAAAAGCGGTTGCCGGTTTTACCATTATTGGTTTTACCATGCAAAAGATGGAAGGAAAAAAGGAAAGGAAATTGGAATTGAAAGGTGTCCCTAACTAAAAAGGAGTACAAGACAAGAGAGGGAATGCCCTCAACAAGCTTGTTGGAAAAAGGAAATTGGAATAGAAAGGTATTAAAAACATATCATATAACATTCCTAAAAACAAAAATTTTACTTTAAATTTAAACATTCCAGGCAGAAATATATTGTAAGTAAAAGAAAGATTTTAAAATAATACTAACTACCAAACCAGCAAATTAAAAACAAACTACAAACCCTAGGGTATCTACAAGCACAAACAACTACCATGCCTTAAAATTAATCAGTCCTACGTCAAGATGTTATTATACAAATAACACCAAGATATTTTCACCAAACAGCAAAAATGATAAAATGTTCAGGGCGCCTTCTGAACATGTTACCACCTCACTGTCTAGCGAGCAACTGATGCCGAACCACACGCGCAGATCCCGGACCCCAACTCGGCTTGAGGTCATCCCCCCTCCTCGCTTACCCCCTCCCAAACCACAGGACCCTTACTGCGGGTTTGGTTTCCATCATTCTTTTGCCATTGTTCCAACAGGCAACAACATTTCTCTCTTTACTTTACATTGGATTTGTAAATATTTTAAGTGTTAAAACTTCTCAATATTTAATATTTTAGGACTTTGAAAAATTTTCAAACCTATCATTCTTTTGCAAATGTTTAAACAGGCAACAACACTTCTTTCTTTATTTTTACTTTACATTGGACTTGTAAAACTTCCTAATAATTAATACTTTCGGACTTAGAAAAATTTTCAAACATTTGCTTCAACATTTATTTTACAATATCAAGTTTCTTTTATAATGCCTCCAACAGACAACAATTTTCCTTTTGGATGTACAATTTGTGAAAAAATATATAAAATAGTTGAACCAGAAGACTTAACGGATGACGAAAGTATTTTTGAAAATAGTTTGATTCCAGTAGAAGATACATCTGATGCTACATCCGATGCTACATCCGATGCTACGTCTGATGCTACAAGTGATGAAGAAAATATTTTGGAAGTACCAGTAGCAATAGGCGAAGAAACACCGTTAACACATGTTGTAACAATTAACTATGATCCAGTACAATATATACATGCTCTTGTTCGGCGACGTTTGTTTCCGGCATCGGACATGGAGGAAGATGAAAGCGATAACGATTTGGAAATAACATATTTAAACAACAGCAATGATGATCACACTTACGACGCATAATATATGTATTATTTTGAACTTAAATTATTTGACGTTGGCACTTAGATTTTTTTTAAAACTTCCATTATTTGACCTTGAGACTTAGAATTTTTTTTAAAACTTCCATTATTTGACCTTGAGACTTAGATTTTTTCTAAAACTTTCATTATTTGACCTTGACACTTAGATTTTTTTAATACCTGCATTATTTGGCACTTAGATGTTTTTTTAAACTTGCATTATTTGACCTTGACACTTAGGAGTTTTGAAATATAAGAAATTAAACTGTTATTAACACTTTTTGTGTTTAATACAGAAAAAGTGGTGGGGGTAGTGCTATAAATAGGGGTAGTTTAAGAGTGGTTCTTATTATTACTGCAACTTTTGTGGAGAGCACACCTACGTCATGTATTACTGCATCAGTTGTGAAGAATCTTTTGAAAATGAAAACTTACTACAAATACACAAAGAAGTGTACCATAACAACGAAACAAGAAACAATGCAGAAGAAGAAGATTTGGAAGAATTAGATCAAATGCTGGCTACCCATCAACAACAACTAAATTCAAGACCAAGTGTTATTCAATACGCACCCGGACCATCTTTGGATGTGGAATTATACGCCCGAGCTTTACCAGGCAGTGTAGTAACTCATTTTAAGATTGACAATGCTCAATTGCAACTAGCACAATTTATATTGAAAGCAAAAACATTAGTAACAGAAACATTGAAGAATGAACTAAGAAGATTAAATTTTATAAAGTTTGGAATATTATTAGATACTGTATTTACAAATGTTCAGAATGAAACATCACCAAGAGGATTTTTAACTAAAAACAAAACCATCATGTTTGCATCGGATATAAGCTCAATTGTGGATGATTGTTTTGAAGAACTTTTAACAAAATTACAAGAACATGAAGGAAGAGGTTCTGGATGGAGTTTGTTAAGTATAACAAGCTTAGATGTGAGAGTTCATAAACATGGATATGGAATGAGAGGTAGTAGTTATATTGCTTTGCCAAGGAAGATTCGAGTAACCAAATCTTGTGTTAATGTACAAAATGAAAATGCTGAATGTTTCAAGTATGCAATGCTTGCAAAATATGTAGAAGATCATGTGGAACGACCGAGTAGAGCATACGATGAGGTTTCCTATATGTATAACTTTCAAGGCATGACTTATCCTGTTTCAATTCAAGACATATCAAAATTTGAAAAGAAAAATCCTTTTGCATCTGTAAACATCTTTGGCTTAGATTCATCCAACAATGTCTATCCCTTACGTATAACACCCACCGAACGCAGAGATCATACTGATTTATTATTTATAACTAAAGGTGATATCTCACATTATGTATATATTAAAGATTTTGAAGCTCTAGTTTGCAAACAGTTATCAAAACGTGAACAACCAAAAACAACTTGTAAAAGATGTTTCTGTTTTGTAAACAAACCTTTAAGAAGAGGAGGTTCAGAATGGTTAACAGAACATAAAAGATTATGCAATGGAAACTATGAAGTAAGAATTAAATTACCACACCCTAGCAGATCACAAGTAAAATTTGATAAAGTTATCCAACAATACAGAATCCCCGTTGTAGTGTATGCAGATTTTGAATCTTCATTGCTTCCACTTGAACAAGAAGAAGGAGAGGAAATTACAAGCAGAACAAAGTATCAACTTCACAAACCAAACAGCTACTGTTTAATAGTAAAATCCACTCTGCCTGAAGAACATCTTCAAGAATATGGTTTGACATCTACACCAAAGATCTATCGTGGAGAAGAAGCAGCTCGATACTTTGTTGATGATTTATACGACATCGCTGGGAAAGTGGAAGCAATGTATAGCAATGTGGTTCCTATGTCACCTATGACACCGGAAGAAATTTATCTTTATGATTCGACAACAACATGCTATTTGTGTAACAATCAATTTACAGAAACTAAAGTTAAAGTTCGCGACCATGACCATCTGACAGGAGCCTACAGAGGTGCAGCTTGCAACGGATGTAACATCAACTACAAACTACCATCTTTTATTCCCGTCGTTTTTCACAATCTTAGCGGATACGATGGACATTTTATCATTCCTGAATTAGCAAGAGACAACGGTGAAATAGACGTTATAGCACAAACTATGGAAAAATTTATAAGCTTTTCAAAAAAGGTGGGCAAAATTAAACTTAGATTTGTTGATTCTTTTCGATTTATGCCTTCCAGTCTTATGAAACTTTCTGAAAATTTAAGAAGACAAAATTTAATAGAAACAAGCAAAATTGTACCTGCAGAAAAAATGGATTTGGTTCTTCGGAAAGGAGTTTTCCCGTATGATTACATCGATGGACTACATAAATTTCAAGAAACGTCACTTCCTCCACCAGAAGCTTTCAAAAGTAAACTTACCGATTTGGACATTTCACCTGAAGACTATCAACACGCATGCAGAGTTTGGGACGAATTGGAAATGAACACTCTGGGAGATTATTCTGACTTTTATGTAAAACTTGATGTGACCCTTCTCTGCGATGTGATGGAAGAATTTAGAAACACCTGCTTTGAAGCTTACGGATTAGACCCTCTTCATTCTTATACTTCTCCAGGACTAGCTTGGCAAGCTATGCTAAAAGAAACAAAGTGCAACCATCAATTATTAACAGATATTGACATGGTGTTGATGATCGAATCGGGCGTTAGAGGTGGATTGACCCAAAGTGTTACTAGACATGTTAAAGCTAACAACAAATATCTTCCAAACTACGATAAAGAAAAACCATCAGTGTTCTTAGGATATTTCGATGCCAACAATTTATACGGATGGGCCATGTCTAATCCACTTCCTTTTGGAAACTTTGAATGGGTTAATCCAGACTCTATTGGTGATATTTCGCAAATTTCAAAAGACGGAGACACCGGATACATATTGGACTGTGACTTTGAATATCCAGAACACTTGCATGATCTTCATTACGATCTTCCGCTCCTTGCAAAAACAGAAGTTTCACCAATTGGCAAACATCCAAAATTAATGATGACTCTTGAAAATAAACAAAGATACGTAGCTCACTTTTGGGTTGTTCAACAAGCACTCCAATTGGGTTTACGTATAACCAAAATTCATAGAGTTTTAAAATTTTCCCAATCTTGCTGGTTAAAACCGTACATTGATTCAAACACCAGAAGAAGAGCAGCTGCAACATCAACATTTCAAAAGGACTTTTTTAAATTAATGAATAACGCGATATTTGGAAAAACATTGGAAAACAAAAGAAAACACAAAAATGTTAAATTAATTACAGATCCTATAAAACTAGAAAAACTTGTACAAAAACCAAACTTTGAAACATCCGTTATCATCAATGAAAACCTTGTGGCAGTATCTATGAAGAAGACAAGTGTGAAAATGGATCGTCCGTTGTACGTTGGAATGTCAATCTTGGATATTTCCAAAACCCACATGTACGATTTCCACTACAACAAAATGGTCGCCTTCTACGGTAGAGATAACATCGGAATCGCCTACATGGACACGGACGCTTTCATCTACTGGATTCTTACTGAAGATATGTATTTGGATCTTCGAACATTTGTTCACAAAAATGAATTTGATTTTAGTGACTATCCAAAAGATCATTTAAATTATGACAATGATCGGAACAAAAAGAAACTTGGAAAATTTAAAGACGAAGCAAATGGAATTTTACTGAAAGAACTTATTGCACTAATGTCAAAATTGTATTCACTACAATTGCATAAAGAAGAAAACAATATTATTAAAAAAGCTAAGGGAGTAAAAAGTTTGTATCTTAAGAAGAATGTAAATTTTGAACACTACAAGCAATGCTTATTTGAAGAAACGACTATAACTGCAAAATTCAACACCATCAGAAGTTTCAACCATCAACTGTACAGCGTAACAGAAGTGAAAAAAGCACTCTGCTCCAATGATGACAAACGACACATTCTTCCAGACAAAATTCACACTCTACCATTCGGCCACTACTCTCTCAATCCTATCAATGAGTAAAAAGAAAAAGAAAAAAAGAAAAAAAGAAAAAAAAGAAAAAAAAATAAAAAAAGAAAAAAGAAAAAAAGAAAAAAAGGGGAAATCACAGCATGCTCGCTGTGATTTCCCCTTTTTTTAAAATATGTTGAAATGACCTTGAACTATAAAAGCGGATGCAGAAAAAGAAACACTCAATACTAACTTGACTTTGTTAGTAAAATCATCATGACAGACTTAAAGGAAAAGATTGTTAATGAACTTCATAAACCTGCAAGAATAAAGTTTCCACGACGAAATACTGTTGTAAAAGGAATAAATGATTTATATCAAGCAGATTTAATTGAAATGCAACCGCATAGTAAAATAAATAAAGGATTCAAATACATACTTACGATTATTAATTGTTTTACTAAAGTTGCTGATGCTTTGCCATTAAAAGACAAAACTGGTAACAGCATAACAAAAGCTATGGAAGTAGCTATAAAAAGAGATAAAAATAAAATTAAACATTTACAAACTGATGATGGGAAAGAATTTTTTAATAAACATTTTGCCTTGTTAATGAAAAAATATAACATAAATCATTATTCCACAAATTCTGAGAAAAAGGCAGCTATAATTGAAAGATTTAATAGAACCTTAAAAGGTGCAATGTATAAAATGTTTTCGAAAAGAGGTTCTTACGTATGGGTTGATATCTTACCAAAATTAATAAGCGATTACAACAACAAGTTTCATAGAACTATCGGTATGGCACCTAACAAAGTGAATAAGAAAAACGCTAAACTAGTTTTACAACGAATTAAAAAAAATACACAGCCAAAAGCGGAACAAAGAAAACCAAGAAAATTTAATGTAAATGATAAAGTTCGAATTAGTAAATACAAAGGAGTGTTTACTAAAAAATACCTGCCCAATTGGACAAACGAAGTTTTTACAGTGTATAAAGTACAACCTACTGTACCGGAAACTTATATTTTAAAAGATAACAAAGGAAATTTGTTACAAGGCGGTTTTTACGGACATGAATTGTTAAAGTCAACAGTAGGCGATGTTTATCTTGTTGAAAAGGTGTTGCAAAGGAAAAAAGACCAAGTTAAAGTACGTTGGTTGGGGTTTGATAAAACTGAAGATTCGTGGATACCTATAAAAGATTTGATTTAGTTTTAAATCAACTTATTTACTCTTCTGCCTTTGAATAAGATGGAGATTGTTCACCATAAAGATAAATTTAATATTAATAACATTGATGATTTAACCGTAGATAACGTTAAAATCAACAATGGTAAACACGGCAGTTTATTTCCAAACACTGTACGATGTATAGTCAGCGGTCCTTCAAACTGTGGCAAAACTAACGTTGTGTTTAACTTAATTACAAACACAAAAGGATTGCGATTTAATAACCTATATATTTTTTCAAAGTCCTTACATCAACCAAAGTATCAATTGTTGGAAAAGATCCTGACTGATGTGCCCGATGTTAACTATTACAAATTTAATGCTAGTGACAGTGTTATGCAACCAGACCAGGCTAAGCCGTATTCTGTATTTGTATTTGATGATGTATCTAGTGAAAATCATGATACTATTAGAAACTATTTTGCCATGGGAAGACATAATAATATTGATAGCATATATATCGGACAAACATATAGCAAAATTCCAAAACAACTAATTAGAGACAATGCAAATATTTTAGTTTTATTCAAACAAGACGATACAAACCTAAAACATATATACAACGATCATGTAAATGCTGATATGTCATTTGATAAATTCAAAGAGCTTTGTGGAAAAGCTTGGGCGGAAAAATATGGATTTTTGGTAATTATGAAAGATAAAGCTATAACAGATGGTCGTTACCGCATAGGTTTCGATAAATTTGTTTTAATACATTAATTAACAACATTATCGTACAAGTCTTCATGGTGTAAACATGGTTAATCAGGAAAAGCTATTAAAAGAAATAAAATCACTTAGTGATTCTATTAGACATAAAAACAGAGCGTTAAGATTAGGAATAAGTGAAAGAGAGAAATTTCTGGAATCAACATTTAAACCTATTACTGAGCCATTAAAACAATTAGGACAAAATGTTAAACATTCAACATTTAATTTTTCCGGAGATGCTATTTTACCCATTTCAAAATTTGAACAAAAAGAAGAATATGAAAGTGATACAAGTTTTACACAACAAGGAGAAACAACTGAAGAAGAAAGCGAACTAGGTGAAGAAACGGATGTTTTAACAGAAAAAGAAGGTCTTTCTACAAGCGAAGAACAACAAGAAGAAGAAGAGCCTATTAATCCATCCAACTTGAGCAAATTGGGCTCGGATATCGCGTATAAAGGGCCGCTTGCAAGACAATTTGTATTAAAAATGTTACATTCTGCACAACCAACTCGAAAATATCATACTTTTGGTGCTAGAATAGAAGAAAATGGGCTAATGATTGGAGATAGCAAACTTGATGTAGACGAACATGACAATATTATTATAAATAATAAACAATACAAGGGTACAAAAGGATTGTTTGAACTTATTTTTAAGCCGAAACCTAATAAATATACTAAAAAGGATTTAAACATTTTTAAACAAATATTGGAGGATACAAATGCGCATAAGAAAAATTATTCTAAAAATTTTAATGTTCATAGAAATGCATCAGAAAAATATAAAACTATTATTGCTAAACTTTTCCCACCAAAAAGAAGGGAACCCATAAAAAGAAAATCATTATCTTCTGCTGAAATAAATATTTTACATAAAAGAAGAAAAACAAATCAATCAAGTTTATCAGGAAAAGGATTATTAAAAAACTTGTATGATACTAATATAATATACTACAACGATATAAACAAATTGGTTGACAGAATGAAGTTGATATATGAAGCTAAACAAGCCGGACATAGTGGTTTAGAAAATGAATGGGTAGCTTTGGTCGGCGAACTGCGAAATCGAGGAGTAATTGCATAAAAAATATGAGTATATATAATACAAGTATAACTGATTAAATATTCAGTATAACCATGAGTGTGGATAAGTTTGGACGGTATTCCGAAACTGGAAGCAAATCAGGATCTTATGGAAAAAGAGGTGGTTTACCACTAACATCCGATGGAGATTATGATATAAATAACAAACGTTTAAAGTTTGTAAATGATCCAAAAGATGAAAATGATGCGGTAAATTTTAAAACTTTAAGAAGTGAAACATTACCTAGCTTAAAGCTTCAAAATGAAGTGTATAACGCTAATTTTTATAGAATTGTAAATCTTCCAAAACCAATAGATAAGAATGATTCGGTAAATAAAGAATATTTAATGTGGTACATAAACCAAACCTTACGATATGATCCTAGGAGTAATAATAAAGTATATGATGCAAAAGATCTTAGAATAGCCAATATAGCAGATCCTATTAATGATCAAGATTCAGTTACAAAAAAGTATTTACATTCAGTCATCCCTGAAAAAACAGATAAATTTTCCTTTTACAACTTTGTAATACATGATATTGGAGACCCTAAAGATATGAAAGATGCTGTAAACCTTCAATATCTTACAGATCATTGTATTACGCATGATATTAATACAATTGATTGCAAAAATAAAGTGTTAACTAACGTTAAGGAAGGAACTGCAAAATCACATGCAGCAACAATAAGTCAAATAATGAAATTAAAAGATAAGAAATGGGATGCTGATGCAAAAATAATTACTAATGTTAAAAAAGGGTCGGATGAAACTGATGTAGCAACAATTGGACAAGTTCCTGTATTACAAGAAGGCGGCCGACAAGCCTTTGATTGCAAAGGGAAACCACTAGTCAATGTTGCAGAAGGAATAAGAGACAATGATGTAGTTACAGTAGCACAAATGCATCAGAAGGGACACATATACTATAATCTTTTTCTAAGAAAAGATTTAAATAAGCAGTCTTTTTTTTGTGAAGACTTGCGATTGACTAGCTTAAAAGACCCTATTAATTTTACTGATGCTGTTAATGTAAATTACATTGTAAGACTCTTAAGTGTAGTATTATATGATATTTATAACACAATAAAGCCCATAAAATCTGATCAAAAATTAAATTGGGTTAAAAAGAATGTTATGGAAAAATATTTTTTAAATAAGGAAAATGATACTTTAAGAACTTCTAAAGGTGATGATGATGAAGAAGATACAATCCTTCCACAAAACTGGAAAAAAATGTTTTACCCATAAACAAACATACTTATAAATAAACAATGTCAAAGGATAAGTGCATCATTCATTATAAAGCATTTATAAAATAAACAAGTATCGACATTTCCTTTCACTATAAAAGACCATGTTGAAAGTTCAACGCATCAGTCATAATCGACACGTTATAAAGAGAGGAAGAGGAATAGCATCAACAGCACTTTCTCTTATTACTAAGCCGGTTGGAGCTATAGTTAATAAAGCTATCGATTTATTACCTGTAGAACTACATTTACCAGGAGGTTATCAATATTGTGGTCCTGGAACAAAATTGAAAAAAAGACTCGCTAGAGGAGATCTTGGAATAAATAAACTTGATCAAGCCTGCAAACAACACGATATAGCATATTCAAAGTTTGCAGATACTAAAAATAGATCAATAGCGGATAGAGCACTTGCTGAAAAAGCTTGGCAAAGAGTAACATCCAGCGACGCTAGTATCGGTGAAAAAGCAGCAGCTTTAGCGGTATCAGCAGCAATGAAGGGTAAAACGATGTTTGGAGGTGGAAAGAAGAAAGGAGGTGGAAAAAGAAGAAGAAAACCTGCAAAGAAACGTGGAGGAAATATAAGAAGAAAACGACGATCCACCGCAGGTAAAAATAAAAAGAAACAAACAATATGGTCAATGATAAAAAAAGGAGGAGGATTATACCTAAGACCGTATCGTGTGTATTAAACAGAAAAAAACAATTACTAATTCCAAATAAAGAATTAACAGATAAAGAATTAATTACTTATGTTTCTTGTTTAAAAATTCCATTTTTTAGAGGAGTGTTTATGAAAGATGCATTACCTGTTAAAATATGGAAAAATGAAACCGGAATAGTAAATTTAGATAATAGTAAAGGATCAGGCACTCATTGGGTATGTTATAAGAAACTAGGATCAACTATTTACTACTTTGATAGTTTTGGTAATCTTCCACCACCAAAAGAACTACAATATTACTTTAAAACAGCTAAAAATGTACTATACAATTATAAAAGAGAGCAACCTGATGATACGGTAATCTGTGGACATTTATGTTTAGATTTTTTAACAAAAAGTGTTAGTCAACTTTAAGATGTCTTCCTATACAGTATCATTAACTGGAACTTCATCTACTTTGCGAAGTGTTCTTTTCCCTGCGTTACGTTTGGAAAAAGATAAATTATGGGAAGCCGCATTATTAGATATAACAACTTATAATTCTATTCCCAACGTTACTGAAAATGTTAATGACAAAATACATTATTACAAAACAAAAGATAAAAATACAAACAAATATTCAGATATACAAGTATTTAGTTTACCCACTGGAGCATATGAAATTGATGATATAAATGAAGCGATACAAAATCATATGGGAAAAGATAATATAACAATAAAAGGAAATAACAATACTATGAAAGCTGAAATTAAATCTAAATATTATATAGATTTTAGCAAAGAACATTCAATTGGTAGTTTATTAGGATTTCCTAAAACAACAAAAATTTTAGAACCTAATATTAACCATTCAGGTGCTAGAACTGTAACAATAATGAAAGTTAACAGTATAGATATTACATGTAATATTATACATGGTTCTTATAGAGATGGTGAAAATACTCATATATTGCACACATTCTATCCAACGGTCGCTCCGGGTTTTAAAATTGTGGAAAAGCCACAAAACTTGGTGTACCTACCGTTAAACACCAGTTTTATTTCAGACATTGTGGTGAACATACTAGATCAAGACGGAAATCATATTGATTTTAGAGACGAACCTATAACTATACGAATACATATAAAATCAACCGTATAACAATGGGGTTATCATTTAAAAAGAAAGAGCTGACTGGTAAACAAGTCAGTAGCACTTCAGCTATAGAAGGATTAACAAGTGATAACATTCGTTTTCTAGAAGAAATTGGATTAAAACTTATTAATAATGGAAATATTGGATATAGCGCAGGGTCCGACATTCGACGAAACCTTATGGGAAAAGGAATATCATACGCACAACCCTTACGCTTCATCAAAATTAAATAATAATGATGAAATTAGAATTCCCATACAACAACAGGATATTTATACACTTCCATGTGAAAGTTATTTGTATATCGAAGGAAGAGTAACAAAAAAAGATGGAAGCACTGCAAGTACTGTTCCGTTCATAAATAACCCCATGGCATATTTGTTTGATGAAATAAGATATGAAATTTCCGGAGTTACAGTAGATTCAACAAAAAAGGTGGGAATTACAAGTACATTAAAAGGATTAGCATCTTTAACACCGAGTGAAAAAAATATGCTGGCCGCCGCAGGATGGGTAGCACCCGATTCCAGTACAATCACTCCAAACACTTCAGGCAATTTTGACTTTTACATTCCTTTAAGATTACTTTTAGGCTTTGCCGAAGATTACCGAAAAATAATAATAAACGTAAAACAAGAATTAGTTTTGTTAAGATCATCAAACGACAAAGATATTATTCAAGCAACTGATGGAACAACGGAAGCTACTTTAGAATGGAAAATGCAATTAGACAAAATTGTTTGGAGAGTACCGCATGTACGGTTAAACGATCAGAATAGAATTTCATTATTAAGAACTTTAAAATCAGATCGTGATATCGTAATACCATTTAGAAGTTGGGAGTTTCATGAATATCCGGTTTTACCGGAAACACAACGTCATACATGGACTGTAAAAACTTCTACTCATTTGGAAAAGGCAAGATATGTAATATTTGGATTACAAACAAAAAGAAGAAACGAAATAACTAAACATGCTGGTGAATTTGATCATTGCAAACTTACAAATTTTAAGGTGTTTCTAAACTCACAATTCTTTCCATACGACAACTTCAACATAAACTTTACAAAAGACAGGTTTAGCGTTTTGTACGATATGTACGCAAGATTCCAAAATTCATATTATGGAAAAACAAACACACCTTTATTAACGCCAAACCAATTTAAATCTAACTATCCGATTGTTGTAGTTGATTGTTCAAAACAAAACGAATCTGTAAAATCTTCCAGTGTAGATATAAAAATAGAAATGGAATTTGAACAAAATGTACCCAAAGATACATCTGCTTATTGTTTAATTTTACATGATAAAATTGTTACATATACACCTTTAACAGGAATTGTAAAAGCAGTTTTGTAAAATGAAAAGGAAAAAAAATACCCCCACCACTCGGTTATAAAAGCAGGAGCGGGAACGAAAATTGTTTAGTTTACTGTCTACAGTTGTATGGGTAACATCGTCTACAGCATTATAAACAAAATGAGTTCTTTATCAGTTGTACAAGACGTTTCCGAAACAGCACCTTTATTGGAAAATGATGATAAACATTTTGAAGAAAATATTGTAAAGGAAATTGATGACTTTTTAAAGTTTGGAAAACAAAATAAAAAGTTGGAAAATAATAAAACAAACGTAAGAAAGAAAAGAAAACTTGAAGAAAATATTCCACCAAACATTTTAACTGAAGTTTTCCTTCGCATCTTTTATCCTATTTCATCTTGCATGAGTAAAAGTGTGTCGATAGGATTGGTAAAATCATTAGACTACTCTCCCGCAGTAATACTAAGCCATGGAACAAAGATGGTTTTATTTTCAGAAAATGCTTGGGATTCCTTTTTAAAACATCTACATCTTATTGAATGTTATTTAGCCAACAGTTTCTTTGGAAGAAAAACTAACATTCGACTTTTGGATTGTGACAATGAAATTGACATTATTAAACATCGTGGTCAACAACAAGTAAGAATTAGAGACTCGACACAATTTGAAAATAAAATTCTTCTAACACGTGAAGAATTTTACATTTTAAACTATGCAACATCACCTATTACCAGGTATATGAAACAACTAGTATTTTCAAGCTCTGTTATTAAGGAATATCTGGTAGATGCATGCGAAAAACAACCAGAAAGCACTTTACAATACGGACCAATAGATACATCCATCTTTAATAGAATACCTCACGAAGTGGAAATGTGGAGGCAGTTAAGAAACTTTGAACCTTTTACCGAAGTTGCAACGGAGGCTACAGAAGAAGAAACCAACAACAACAACAACAGTACAGAAGAAGAAACCACCAACAACAATAATACAGAAGAAGAAACTTTGCTAGGTTAAAACTACAATGTAATTTAACAAAAGAATAAACCGTGGGGTAGGCCTACTGGGGATGGTGCCCACGTTAAACATACACCAACGCGCCTACAACTGTACGGCCTGGTTTATATATCTAACCTACCGTGGTGTGGAAAACAGTTGATCAGCAGACACCATGATGAGCAGACAGGATGAAGAAATGGCAGCAAAACCTTGTGTAATTGAATTTCAAGCATTTCGCGGAAACGATGATAGATTTATCATAAAAGAATTGGTAATTTTGGATTTGCTTACACAAGTAGCATACCCGTTTTTATTTGAAGCACCGTGTTCTGTCCATGAACTAAAGTCAAAAGCTAAAATAACAAACAGATGGCTAACAAATAATTTTCATCATATCCATTGGTATGAAGGTTTCCTACCGTACAACAATGTACACAAAATTATGTTTCATTTTTGCAAACAATTTACACACATATATACCAGAGGATTGGAAAAAAAGAATTGGATACGACAGTACACAAACAAAGAAGTTTTAAACATAAAAGTGGACAAAACATTTCACTTTGATGCTAGAAATATTTGTGTTTCTACAATAAATCCGAAACACAACCAATCTCAATGCGCATTACAAAACGCGTATCACTTGGCTGCTTACTTACAACAACAAACGGAAGAATGTAGTGGGGGTTCCGAAGGTTATATAAACGAAGAGGCAACACACCCCGAGTATCAGTCTAACTCCATACTCCGAACAGACAACATCTCCTGTGAAGGATGGCATCACAACAGTTTCTCCAATGTTTAGTTGAACAATTCAACTTGCATTCAAAATCAAATACTCTAATTATCAAGAAATGTTCAGAATTAAAAGAACAGAAACATTATATTGTTCATGAAATGAAGAAAATTGATACAACGCATGGAGACGCAGTCGTCGCATCTTTATCCGATGCACCATATACACCGGGTGATGAACCAAAGTTTCAAGTATATCTTCCAAAACGATTCGTCCAGTTGCTGCAAAATGAAGATCTGCGGGAAATTCAACCAGGATCATTATATTTGGTGTCACACGGAATGAGCGGAAACAACTCTACGGAACTAACTCTGCACATCGCACAAAAATAACATTGTAAAAAAATGTTTTAAATAAAAAGATAAAAAACAACAACATATCAGTATATGTTTTTATATACTGATATGTTGTATTTTTTTAAAACCTCAAACGGATGACCTTGAACTTTTAATCGATAGTATTATTCGATTATTTTATTCGATAGTATTATTCGATTATTTTATTCGAATACTTTACATAAATACGAAACTTTAACGTTGAGAGGCTCAGTTCTGTTTAAGACAAGCTACAACCAACATGTCATCCAAAAGAAATAATCTAACACTTATAACTTATTGTTGCAAAGAAAAATGTTTTAGAATACCTGAAGATCAAGTTGACGGACAAGCTTGTACAAAATGTAATTCTTTCTGCTATTGTAAATGTAGTTGCAAAACATATCAAAAGAACCGGTTGGATAAACTAGAAGAATTACAACATCGACTCGGTCTATTGTGGCAACGATTAAATTCAAAGTGATTAAACAAACACCTGCCATTACCCCCACCACTACCCCCACTACCATCGGAGGTACCTGCAGCACCGGCTTTGCAATAGTCATTCCTGCTACACCTCTCGTCGAGTAAACAACTCTAGTCATGTCTCTCAACATTCGCGGGATTCACTACAACACTATCAATCTTACAACCTACAAGGATTTGGAAATTTTTAGTGAAGAACTAAAACAACTTATAACCACTGGGTTTGGTTTATCTTTAGAACTTTATGCAACAAACAATCAAAACGAAAAAAATGTGTTTTTGCCAACTTACAACAACAAGAAGAATGAAAATAAACAAGAACTTTCAGCACCGACAACAACTTACTTTTCAAATTTGGGAGCAAACTTTACTAACTTGTAAAATAATACTTTTGTAAAAAAACAAATAAATAAAAAAAGAAAATATCTTGCATTTTCGGATCTTCCGAAAATGCAAGATTTTTTTTAAAAACATCCCCAAAAGACCTTGACACACTTCCGGCCATTTAAAATTTAAATACCCAGCACAGCAGGGCATTTAAACTTTAAATACCCACCCATACACGTCACAGCTACGTCACAGCTGATGACGTCACTTCCGGTCACGTGACCGGAAGTAGCTGTCAAAAAATTGACTGCCTGTCAAAGTTTGATTGGGCCAGAAACGCCACATCGCCACTACTAATGCACAGTACTAATTCATAACAATTTAGTACTGGAACAGTCAAAATACCAAGGCTTATGAAATATTTCTCGCAGTGCTCCCTGGGAGCGAGCACAATGATCCTAATAGCCTTTTTTGCCAGGTAAAAATTTTCCCCTAAATGAGTTTCTTACCTCTCCCCCCCCCCCCCTCCACCAATAGGGCGATGGAGTGAGATTCCAGAAGACGAAAGTAAACTATTTTAGAAGTTTATTGTCAGTTTTCTTCAACTCTACCATAATCTTCACTTTCCTCATTCTTCATTCTTGTCGTTGTGTGCGCAGTGCTGCAGAGCGCACCTGGCGCAGCAGGCGGAGTCGCACTACCGCAACGTCTGCCGCGCGCTGGTCGCCGAGGCGCTGGAGCTGTCCTCCTTCCTGGACAAGGTGTCCCAGGGCAAGGTGAAGACGGACGCCGTCGACGCCCAGACCTCCACGGACCTGCAGAACCTCCACGTCTCCGACTGGGTGAGTCCCGAGACACTACGGTCGAGGGGGTAGTGGGAGTAGGGCCTGCTTTTAAAGACTGTGTACCTTTAAATAACTAAAAAACGTCCTGCAACACTTAAAAATATATTCATACTCACACTGTATCTACATACAATGCGATAAAAAAGTAAAAAAGTGGACAGGCGATCGATTTCGATCGGTCACGCCAATCGGGAACGGGACGACTGCTACAAATTTTTGGTCTCTCTGTCCATGGCACTACTGCTCCGATCATTAGAGCGGATTAATTAGGGTCAACTCGCTTGGTTCGAAATGGCACTACTGCTCCAACCGCCCGGACAGGTAGTCGCGGTACATCGAGGGAAATCGGGAATTTAAATTCCCCGTCACTTCTGCTTGACTGTTATGCCTCCTATAAATTAACAATTGTTTTATGAGTTGTCAAGTTGGTTACGGAATAACAAAAAAATGTAAACAAATTCAGTCACGAGTTTTATTGGAGCAATGAGCAAAAACTAAACCCAGATATTTTCTGATTGAATTTAGACCAACATGCGATCTCTATTGGTCTCTCTAGTATAACACATACAAACCAACACCCCCATCGATCATAAAAATTTCATGAAAAATTCAATGACTTCATTCAAACAAAAGGATATTCAATCCGAAATTTTAGGTTTGGGGATCAGAAAAAGACATTACAGTAGAGTGCCGATTATCCGAACTAATTGGGGACAAGGGGTGTTCGGATAACTGAATATTCGGATAATTGAACATGAAAATACAACATTTGAAAATTAAATATGTAACGTAATTCTTAATAGTAAAAAGGCTAAAAAATGATCAAACAAAAATTATTCACATAATTTTATTATGAAATCTATCAGAATACATTGATATCCCGGCGCAACGGGAGTTTCAGTTGGCGCGCGAATTTGAATTTCTTGAGAATCATGTTCAAAATATGAATTACGGCGTTCGGATGATCGACGTTCGGATAATCGGCGCTCTACTGTAATTCGAAAAAAATGCAAATTCATTTAATTATTCTATTTGCTGTCCTTCAAAACAAAAACGTCCAGTTTAAACAGCTTTTTATTGTAAACAGCCAAGCGCCAACATGCTCAAGAGGTATAATAACTTTCCTAATTTTGTTAGATCTCCCAAGATCAAGTTTAAAAAGCAGCATAGCAGAGGGTCCGCGGGGACAATATAATTCCCGTTTTCCCGTTGTCTGGCTACCTGGCGTCGACTACCTGTCCGGGCGGTTGGAGCAGTAGTGCCATTTCGAAAGTCAAAGTTGACCCTCGATAATCCCCTCTAATGATTGGAGCAGTAGTGCCATGGCCAGAGAGGCCAAAAATTAGGAGCAGTCGTGCCACAGCCCGCCAATCATCATCAGGCACAATGAGAGACTGGCAGATCCATCATGGAGTCCGTCCTGAAATCCTATTGGCTGAGAGAAGTACCGTCAGAAACAGGTTCTTGAACGTACCACGTTAAATTTCACTTGCTCGTTAAACAATTTGTCTATAAGTTTCCATTTTTATTCAAATATATACAAACATGGGAAGAATTGTATGAAGAAAAATGTAAACATAGGCTAAAGAACTTTTTCGTTCATTCCGTCAGCCAATAGGATTTAAGGACTGACGCCATGATGGATCTCCTTACCTAGTCTCTCATTGGGTCTGATTTTGATTGGTGTGACCAGTACATGATGTCTATAGGTGTAAAATTACTTTTAACACCTATAGACGTGTTGTAAGACGTTTTTTATTAACATCCAGTGAATACAACACGTAATGTATCATGCTAATCAAGAAATGTTTCCGTTTAAGGTGTTATGTTGTTTTAAATTTGAGTATAAGACCATTGACTTAAGTCAATGATAAGACGCATATATATTTATGAACGTCTGGGGCAAATTACGGATTCTTTTCTTCTCGCGTTTTGAGATTGTTTTGACGCCCGTTCGCAGCACATCTGCATACTCCTCTGTTGTCTGGAGCCTGGAGGGACAAAGGCGATGCAAATGTGACAATTACACGGACAGAGCCGGCCACTTCACGCGTCGTTCCGCCCAAACAGCCTCTTTCCTTCCGTCTTTATAATGAGTTGTACAAAGTCGTCTCGAGACTTTCACAAAACTAAATTTCTTGGTAAATTGGGCGTTTATTGCTTTGAATCACACCAAGAAGTCCATTGTCATATACTTTGTCTCTACACTTTGTCTGTTACTTTGTCTGTACACTGTATACTTTGTCTGTACAATTTACTCCTGATTACCATTTAAAAGTCATTTTAATTTTTGTTTGTATGACAGAACATCTTTCCTTCCGACTTTATAATGGGTTTACACATTTTTATTGAGACTTGTACAGATTTCAGTCAAACATTATATTTTTTGGTAACTAAGGCGTTCAGTGCTGAAATTCATATGAATAAATCCCCTAGTCATGTATTATCGTCCATTAAAACAGTTCAATTACTTCTGATTACCATTCAAAAGTCATACAGTTTTCTTTTTGTTTGTACGGTAGAATATGTTATTCTTGTTTAGGCAAGATGTAACTCATTTATAATCTTTCTAGCAAAGCTGAATATAACTTATACGTTTTATTTGTCTATTTTAGTAAATCTATACAACTAATTTTAATAAGTAATAGTGGACACAATTTTATTTAATTTCTCTGTTTACTCAGTTATTCGGATTAGGGACAGTAATTCCTTTTCATTACTATAACATTGCAGTTTTTTATTCACGATAAAAAGATGTTGCAATCACTGGTAAACAAGTATTAACTAACGGAGTGCTATGAATTTAAATAGCGTGTTATCTACAGACGTGCTTACTGCTGCGATTTGTTATCAGTAAAGCCGTAAATCATTCGACTTTATCTTTAAATTGAAAATCAAAGTTTAAATGTTGGAATGAAAATAGATCTAATGTAATATTACAATGCGTAGAATGTGAAATAATGCTACAAAATTTGTTTGACTTGAACAATTTATGCTTGAGTTAAATCTAAAGCAAACATATATCCAAGATTTTAACAAAGTACAAGTAATTGAACCTAATATATTGGACCCAGAAATCCGTATTTCCAGATTAAGCTCATGTTTTTCTATTCAAAGTTGTGTGATCTTTGTAATACTGTTTTAGTAATTTTTCCAACTGTGTGTATCATGGTCACAATAATTTTTCAATATTAGTACTTATTTAATCAAATTACTGGTTACTAGTGGCTTGAAGGGGCTAAAATGAGGAAAATTCAAACAATTCTTATTTATTATAGTACAAAATACCTTCATAGCAAACTAAATCTACCTTATATTGATATCTAGCCTACAACATGGATTTCAGTCAAGTATCAGCATCACATGTATTATGTAAAAAAAGCAGACGTTTTTAGATCACAATGCTTTTTATATGGCATATATTTTACGTAGGGGTGTGCGAGTACTCGAGAATCGAGCTTTTTTCGAGCCGAGTATACACTACTCGGCTCGACTCGACTTATTGCAAATTACTCGAAAGTTCGAGTCGAGTAGTTACTCCCGCCGTTTACCCGAAATCGGCACGTGCGAAAGAATATTAGGGCTATTTTCACAATGTCAATCCAGCTTTAACGAATATAACTGAAACCTCGTTTGTTATAAACTTGAAGTAAAAAGTTCTTTTTAGTTATTAAAGACACATAAATTTTGATATCACTCTATCTTTTTTAGTTTGAGGTTAGTTATTATTACATCTTGTAACAAAATTATTTTGTTATATTTTAGAAACCATTCCAAATAAATAAAATCCTAGTCTTTTTGTTGACAGTTACATCAGTAAAAATGTACCTGTGTGAATAACTCAAAGGAAATATTTTAATCATGAATTGAGTCATGTAATTGGTCACGGCTTATAATTAGTGTTTTCATTTCATTTCAAACCCCAGGTAAGCATTAAACACAAATTACGCTTGAAAAATATATCAAATCAAGCATTAAACACAAATTACGCTTGAGAAATATATCAAATCAAGAATAATTGTAAGTTTAAGTAAAAGGTTTTCTTTCTTTTGTTTTGGTATCATTTATTTGCATATCTGCTCTTAGTTCAATAACTCTTTTAAGTTTAATTACCTCGAAATTGTAATTTGTATTTGAGTAATAATAATAATTGTTTACCATTATGTAGAAACATGATGACTATTATATTATAAATTTTTTTTAAACTCGACTCGAAAAAAGCTCGAAACTCGCGGGTATTTTTCAAAACTCGGCTCGGCTCGGCTCGACTTCAAAAATCACTACTCGCACACCCCTAATTTTACGTTATTACTCATTTTCTGATGATTTTCAAGCAATTTCATTATTTTTCCCGCCATTACGGAATAAAGACCTTTAATTTGAACCCTCTCCCATATTTCTACGACTTGCCAGACGCCCACAATTTTGACGCAAAGAATCGCCTTACGGAATTAAATATATGATATCACAACGGTTTCTGTGTTAATGGTATTTAAATCCGGAAAATCTCATCTTTAAAATACACGTAAGGAAACATAAATCCCGCCCTATATTATCTAGATGTCCGAGTGTGAAAATTTTAAAAATCATTCTAATATTTCGTCGACAATGCTACAAAATTTGTTTGACTTGAATAATTTATGCTTGAGTTAAGCAAAGCTTTTTGAGCTAAAGCAAAAATATATTCAAGATTTTAACGAAGTACAAGTAATAGAATCTAATATTGGACTCAGGAATCCGTATTTCCAGATTAAGCTCATGTTCTTCTATTCAAAGTTGTGTGATCTTCGTTATACTGCCATATAGCTGGCGCCAATTCCTGGGGCCCACGCCGTTCATAAGACTAATGTTAATTTTAGCATTGGTCTTATGGACGGCGTGGGCCCCAAGAATCGGCGCCAGTTATGCTAGCTTTCTCTCCCTTTTCCCACTTTTGCCCGCTTAAAACCTAAACACAATTTAGACTCCCAACATTCAAACTGTTGACAGTTTTCAACAACCTGATCAATGATGGCTAACGCACTTTTTAATATCATCTATAAAATTACCTCAGCAACGAAAATCAACCATAAAACCTAGACGTACTGCGTTCAATTTAAACTATTCTATACGTTTTATCGTGCGCGCCATCAATCTCCCTGCACTATTACACATCCCAATGAAATTCTACCACTTTTTCTCGGCCCCATTGTTCTACGGCCTTGTATGGCAGCCAATCACCTGTATAAAGGCAGGAATGCGCCGAAGGGCCGCGCTGCACAAAGCTTCGCTCGCTCCTCGGCTTTCGACAGTCTTGACTTCTGCTTTCTATCAAAATATCCTCACCCGCGGACAGCGAAAGCACCGCCTCAGTTTTTCTCACTCCGCATAATTAGTTTTGGTCTAATAACTTCTGTCGAATATCTCTGCTAGATTTGAATATGAGATAATTTTGCTGAGAAAGTTTTAGCAGAATTCGTAGAACCATTTTTTTTATTTTGCCTTTTGGTTCAGTTACAGTTCAGTGAAATTTATGTAGGAATTGTTTTTTTAAATGTAGATAAAAGCTAAATAACTTTTCCCCTTAAAAAATCAGGTGGTTGATCACTAGCCATATAATAATCATTTCATAGTTTATCCAGCACACATGCTATTGGAAACGTACATTTTTTAATGTTTTGAGAGCTTCCTTTTGTTTCACAACCGAACAATTGAGAGGCAAAGTTATTTGGCTTTAGCTTTAGTTCTGACCTTATAGGGTGTGATGCGTAGATAAGTTGACTACAATTAAATTTTGACATTCATTGGGTTTTGCACTAGCAATCTGAACAAAATCATCAAACTATTTTGTGTGAGATTTTTAGCCACGAACTGAGTGTTTATGTTAACCAATTAGTTGATGCCTTGTCATGATAAAAATATCCCTTACACATTTATTATTACTAGTTAAGTAAAATTAACCTCAGCGAATATTTTCTTACTCATTAATCTAATCATAAAAAACCTGAAAAAAACTATTGTTGATGCGCCATTAAACTACGTAGTGTTTAACAATTCGTGTCATTGTCATAAATCCAGTTGTTTACAAAACATTTCGTTTGGTGATTAATGTTTAAATTTAATCTGTGGGTTTGAAAACTCGATTGATATTGTTGATTGGGGAGTAAAAAAGTTATGCGATAGCAGATAGATGAAACAACATAACCAGTATTTCCAATTTCCTTCCATAACACATCTATTGTCCTGTTTATTCTGATTTGAAGCTCTATGAAAATCTCGCTTCAATTCACAACCCTGCAATTAATTCACTTATGGACTGGTAGTAAATCAGTAAATAGATGATCATTCAAATATATGTTTTTAATATTTGCACTGTAAATTATCACTCTATTACTGTGCATTTAGTACGATTGTAACTTTAAAAACTGTATAAAAATCCTTCAGACTAAAATAAGCTCATTTTATAGGTCATATTATTTTTTAAAGCCCTATTACTGTCAACGCGTGTAATGTTTGAGGTTGTCGTCCCTTAAAAAGCAAGTTGTCTTCAAAAGATTTTGAAACACCTTTTACGCTAGAGAAACTACATTTTAAGATACAAAATATGTCTTACAAAGCACTCCCTAACCGCTTATTTAATTTTCAAGCGTTTGGTATAGATGTTTTGAAGGCCTTTATCTTATTGTTTTATAAATAGCGTTATGCCCAATGTCTCATTCCAGCCATACATTGATTCAGGACGCCAAAGAAGACATTCCGTCCACAATATGTAGCCCAGCCATTTGATTTTACTCCATCGCCTTATCATTCGTTTTACAATGTAATATTTACTATCTCCTTCCGAGAATTTTGGCGTCTATAACTATAATATGCAGTCTTTTAATACTTATAGACTAACCAAGGTGGACTTTTACAATAGAAATTGGAAATATACCTCACCATCTAGATCCAAGCCCATAACTTATTATCTTAGCCTTTGTAGACGCAGTCGTAGGTATAGTTCCGGGGGAGTTGCCAAACACAGAGCGGCCCCCTGGTAGGTACAAGATCAATGAACAGCATACAGGCGTTTATAACCTTCCTAAAACCAAAACAGGCCGCCGCGGGGGCTCGAAATGTACCAGTTGGCGAGCATAAGGTCAATAATCCCATTCAGTTTCCTGTGATAAAACATATCTTTATATCAACTATCATTGTTGATAGTATACTATGCGAAACTATTAAACCATGTATTGTAAACTGTAATTGACACAAATGTACATTGTCGATTATCTGAGATGTACGTAGACTCATTTTAAGGTGAAATCAACTGACAAGACGTTTTAGGAAGATAAAATTGATTACTTAAAAAGATTAATTTTCTGTGTTGTCAATAACACGTACATCAAAAATACAAATGTTTTACAAGTTTTTTATATCCATGGAGCAGAAGTATGGATTGTACAGGGAGAGTACGTGGAGACGAAATATAGAGTAGAAACAGTTCAGTTTATTAGTTGTGCCATCCAATTCAAACCAACTGGAATTCATGATAATTTTAACCTATAACAGTTTACAGTGACATAATCTAAAGTAACTTAAAGTACAAACGTAATTAATCGTCATCGACTTTCTAAGTTGCTCTCTGCCTATTCTAAAGAGAGCAATGATAATTTTCGTAACTCCCATGTTACCTTCCTACGTACCTACTTGTGATTCGGTAATGAGTGATGTAATTCTCCAGAAAGTTTAATTTTGATACTATTTACAATTGTGGTAATTCGGATTTTAAAATTGAGCTGAGATAAAAATACATCTTTATTGTATTGTTTGAAATTAATTTAATAATATATTCCAAAGTTAATTTTCCTACAGGCAGACGAGAAAATTAATTTGACACCCTAAGTTCAGGGCTTGTAACAGGTTATTTTTTATTTTTTTGCTCTTGGTTATTTTTTGTTATTTTTTTTAAATTCGGTTATTTTTTTTTTGGAATTTTGGTTATTTTTAGCGAATTTCCCCTATAGGGAAGAAGCTATTACCGTAGGTCTCATGGTAAGACCTAAGCCCGAGACCATGACAACTTTTCGTTTTGGGGCCCCCAGAAGCAAAAAACACCATTCGTTCAAATTTCTAGATATATATATATCTAAAAAAAACTCAAACTATATATATATACTATATATATATATATATACTCAACTATATATATGTGTCTGTAAGCACGATAGCGCGCGCAAAAATGGTCCGATCGGAATGAAATTTGGCACAGGCGTGTAAAGTAGTAATTATTCGGACGAGTTCGTGAACCAGCCCGATCGGACCACCGGAAGGGGGGGTAAAGGGGGATAAACCCCCCAAAAAATGGGTTTTTTGAGTTTTTTACATAGAAAAATAAAATTTATCGAATTTTTGTTGGCACCATTGAATTCAGCTCCAAAAACAAACAATTTAGTATCTTGAATCACGGCTCTATGTTCATTGGTTACCGAGATATTGAAAGTGGTAAACACAGTACGTTGTCCCAATGTTAACCTTATGGGAAATAAGTAAAATTCTATATCTCGGTTATTTCTCAACATATCTTGATAAAACTTGGTAAATAGCTTCTTTTAGTTCAGATCTACTAAATATTGAATTAAAACCATCCAGTTTTAATACACCTGTAGCAGCAAACCTGCATACTCATTCCCATGTTATTCTTATGGAGTTTACCAAAACATGTCAAATCTCGCTATGTTGGATTGAAATACGTTGTTTTGCATTTGAAATTCGCTGAGTATGCAGGTCTGCTGCAACGGGGTTATTTTTATTTTTTTCTACCTCAAGAACTGCTACAAGCCCTGTTTACAGTAGTCATCTGTCAGACGATCTCGTAGCAGCATCGCGGCAGACAAATCTCATCATCCTAAAATGCGTGAAAACTAAGTCTCGTTGCGTGAAAACCAAGCCTCGCCGTCAAATCTAGGCAGATTTGTGATTAGTCTGTCGAGATTTTCTTTTTTACCAAGGTTAAGAATGTATTATCCCCAGTATAACGCCGGTTTTCTAATTTTTAGCAGCATTTTTTGTGTACAAAAGGTTATTTTTTGGTTATTTTTTTTCTTATTTGAGTTATTTTTTTATTTTTTTCAACCTCAAGAACTGTTACAAGCCCTGTAAGTTCAAAATATGGCTAGATGAATTGAAACGAAACATCGTTAGTTTCAATGTAAGGTAATTAAAATATGATCTTGTAAATATCCTGTTAGTAATAACAATTACTTTGTTTTCCTGATTGGTATTGAATATTATTTTATAACTGGCGCCAAATCTTAAGGCTCACACCGTCCATAATCCCAATGCTAAAATTAACATTAGTCTTATGGACGCCTTAAGATTTGGCGCCAGTTATAATTTTGTATTGGGTTAGGCCGAGCTTTTAAGTTAAGCCATAAATTTAAAGTTAAGTTGAAATAAAATCCATTAATATAATAAATATTTTTTATTGATAAAATAAAAATACAACCTTAAGTTCACGTTCCAACAGGTTTAGGCTATCGTCGTATTGAATTATACAATATAGTTATATAAAATTAAAAAGGAAGTCAAGGCGTGTCTGCAAGTAAAATAGTTGGTTATAAGTTATTAGGTCTCAATAAATATTTTGTTTGACTGCATATTATACGCATTGTAATTTTATTTTAATCAAATTCATTCCATCTGTTGATTTTCGGAATAAAAGAAAGTAGTTTACAGAAAAATATACGTGTCTTAAGCTACGTTTACACTAGCATCTAAAAGTGTCGTCACTTGGACACTCTAATTAACATTGTTCTTATGCCGATACAGGATTGCCAAAAACAGCTGTTTTAACACTTCAATTGTTACAACACCTTATTTATCACTCAGTTTTAAGTGGCGACACAAATATTTGTAAAAACAAATATTTGTGTCGTCACTCAAGACTGCATCCCTCTAATGATAAATAAGGTGTTGTAACAATTGAAGTGTTAACACAGCTGTTTTTGGTAAACCTATATAGGCTTAACAACAATGTTAATTAGAGTGCCCAAGTGATGACACTTTTAGATGCTAGTGTAAACTAGGCTTTACACCAGAAACACAAACGTAGGTGAAATCGTTGCAGTGAAGTGGTCATGCAAACAGCGATCAGCTGATGCCATTGTTGATCAACTGTTTTGATAGAATCCCCTGTGCACACTCAATTAGAAAGGCCCATTCGAAGTCCTGTCCATCTGATAGCTGATTGACGTAGAGTGACTCCTCCATACAATTGGACAGCTTGTCTAGGTAGATTTCATCAGTGTTCGTCTTTCATGATTCACTAAGAAGACAATGGAGGAAATTTGCATCTCAGATAAAACATCCATTAGCGGGGTAATGTTTCCTGTGGCAGCTGTGTGGAGTTTGAAACGCCAGAGCTTACATAAGGCTAACTACATAAGGGTAACTTTAAACTGAAGTTTGTTTGTTTGGTTGGAATTATATTTATAGCTTTTTAAAGTGAAAAATAACTCTTGTAACCTTTTTATTGGGTTAGTAATAATAACGCTCACGTTTGACGGTGTTTTATAGTTTCTTTGCTTTTAGATTGGGAATGAATTGTCGGTCAAGTGTAGTAGACTATTTAATATTAATCAGATCAAACTCAAGGTCTCCAGATATACATTTGTGTACGAATATTTAAACTTATTCCAAATATTGGCTATTTAAATTTCCCATCTTATCTTGAAAGGTTTTCTTGTATACGTAATAATAAATGAGATAAGCTTTAGGAATTTTTAGCTTTATCATCCATATTCATATGAAGTGCTTGGTCATGGTAATGACCATACAAATCAAGAGATGTTGATAAAACATTATCTTAATGTGGTCACATTCTTTCAGCACACGTCGATCAATAAGTTATTAGATTAGGGGGTTATTAGGGGGGTTGGGTAATCTCATAATTAGTCAATAGAAATAATTGATCATGTTTTAAATTGTGAAATTTAAAATGTAAAGTGAATTACTAATTTTGCATCAGGGTTTCTGGGTGTAAAAAGCAACAATTTTCGCACTCTTAAGTTCTCCTTGATAAATTTAAATCATAAGGCTTATTACAACTTACATATCGCATTCGTAAACATAATAACAAACATGATTATGAATTTCAAATCATTACCGTGTTTTTTGGTTTGAATTTCAATGGTATAAAATAGAACTTACTCCGGGATAGTGATTACTTCATTAAAATTACATGATAATATTTAATCTTCAAGTTAGACGAATGTAACACAACCAAGTAAGCAGATCACATCAAAATTTACTAAAAACAAATACTTGAGTAGCCTTTGAATAATCTTAAATAGACCTCGAGGCTGTTCTAGGGCTTCATCTAACCTCCCATGAAAGACCATTTGACTTCACTTGCAGCAGGGTCTGTAGTATGAAATAAAGTAGTCGTTGTCACTCCATAGAGATATTAAATTATTCAAATTTCACCATGACGCAAACCTTGTCCACAAGCTGAACCACTTTCCTCTCTGGCAACGGTGGACCCGTGCCTGTGGTCCGCCAGGCGGTGTTGATTGATGCTTGGTCCTGTGGAGTCCGCGGCGTGACGTGCGCGTGCGCGGCAGACGCCGACCTGACTGGTCATTAATTGACACCCACTTTCCCGCCGTATTTGAACAGCTGATTATCAGTCACATTACATATGACCACTTGATCATTGTAGGAGTTTCACCACCTTGTATGTGATTGTATGTTTTTTTCCGTGCTCTTATCTTTTACAACCAATCATATTATATTGTATCCTGTTATTTCTAAGGGTTTAATTTTATAATGTAACATGTTACTAACTTTGATTCGTCAGCGATTCTTGGTAATCCTTATTGGTTACTCAGAGTTTCGGCTACCTGTAGCCACTTTCAAACCATACATCAAATTTGACTTCATTGGAAGATAGTCAGATTTAAAACCATATGAAATACACGGACAATTAAAACAGTACACATTTAGAATCCACTTTTTCCGGCCGGTCGCCCATTATCGCCGACTATAGGTGTTGAAATTTTAGCAAATTTTACCTTTGAACCCTTTGAAATAACAATTAACTATATTGCAGCTCAATACTGTCTTTATAAATCGAACCAATAGTTTTGGCGATTAATTAGGTTTTCTAATTAGTAATATTTGCTTTGATACTAGGCACTCGTATTAACTTTGATACAGTGATTACAACTCTTAGAGTTGTTTTCATTAGATTCGTAGTAGTTGTTATTTTTATCACTGGTTTTCAATATCCTCTAGTCAATCATTTTATCGCATTGAAAAAAACCACAATTACTACCACTGGTATGAAATACCGGTCATGGGTATTTAATTAGTTATCAGTCATTTCAACAACAATTTTGACTGTGAAACACAACCTGATCAGACTATAAAAGGTTGAAGATTCTTAAAAAATAGGCCTTTTAAAAGTATAATCCGAGTTTTATTTACTATCTAAAATTGTCAATTCAATTTATCATCTAAAAAGGAATTTAAATAGATCAAGAGAGTGCATAACTGTGACTTGACATGTTAGTGGTGCCTATCTAACTGTGCTACCTTTAAACCCAAGAACAAGTACAGTAACGATTTTTGTTTATGACAAATTATTCTCAATAAGGGGGCGGTCTACCTCAAGTTCCGAGCGCTAAAACACGGTTTTGTATCTTATACATTGATCGCTGGACTTTCATATGATTTCCAATATTTTGGTGTCATTTTAAAAAGGATATGTTTTTGTAGGTCGCTAAATTTTTAGAATTTTTGATTTTATCCCCGTTTATTTACAGGAATTGTGTAAGACTTTGAAAAAAGGTAGTTTTTGTTAGATTTTAAAGCCTCATAACTAACGACAGAAACGCTTTATATAAAAATAAAAATTGTAGAGACCTATAAAATATTGTGAAGAACGTGAACCCACTCTCATTTTTATTAAATCTTAAAAAATAAAGCTATTGTCGTCCAGATACAAAACGTCTGCAAGCGTACTTCAGCGCGCTTTAGCCCTATCTTTACAATGTTATTTCGCTCTGTGACTCAGATTTTTCCGTCAAGTTCCGCCCCCGTTAGATGAAGCAGTAACTGACAGAGTGACAGATCCGCCTTGCAGCGCAGTCACAGTAATGACAAGCGCATGCGCAGCAGCTAACGCTTCAGTAGGCGCCTGCGCCTGCGCCGCGCAGATTACACACCTCGGGCCATTGTTGTACGCGGCGATGCTAATGGCGCACTAATGGCGGAAGTGTCTTATTGGGGTAACACCTCACTCGGTAATGGGCAACGGACTCGGTATAATCCGGGTCACCAACGGACCATGGGATAATATAGTGAGAAGAATAACAAGGCGGGAGGTGTGGAGGAAGGATGTTCGATTGATAAGGTGAAAAGGTTTAAAGGTTAATGTATGAAAGTGGGTCAATTAATTTCAATTATACCGCAGTGCTGGAAACTGGCACTGATTCTTGTACCCACTACAACCTTCGTAGGCCTACACCTGCTTCCCCGCAAATACGTTAACCCTTTAGTAAATTTCCAAACTAAATAGTCAAACCAGTTTTGCTCTTTATTTTTCTTAAAAAGTAAAAAACGGAGAAGTTACAAAGAGGTCCTGTTGCAATTGACTAATAATATATATATATATTAGCTCTAGAGTATTAATACAACGCTTATAACTTTCTGAATAATAGATAAAATCTTAAATCTGTCCTTAAAAAACCTTTAAGTCGCATGGCTGCGATTTACAAATTGTTGAGGATACTCTACGGCATCGATGAGTATATGTGTTGTTTTCTTCTCCTCATTTTTATAGCCATTGCTGAAGAATCTCATTACAAATAAGTAATATCTTCATTGTAAACTTTTAAAATCCAAAGAGAAGCTCCGAAAGTTGCGTCTATTTGCAGTTCCACAGGTACGAACGTGTGACGACGTGGACTCTGTGATATTAGTTTTCATTACTTTACGAGTCCCGCTGTCAAATAAACTACCGTCTATCCCCGCGCCCAGTGAAGCGAGAAGGCCGGCAGTTATTACCAGTAAATCGCAGAGTGATTAGTTTTTCCACTGCTTTAATTGATTTCCAAATTTATATTACTAAAATTATAATCGTAAAATATTTCTTTAAAACTAATCGTAGTTTATTGTCTAATAAATTACTAATAGGATAGATTTCTCCTTGAGCTCTCCCTCTCGCAGTTTCGTAATTCATGTTCCAAGAGCAATGCTTGGACCAATAGTAATACAATTGTTTAAATCGTGAAAACAATAATGCACATTTTTCATTGGTATGTATATTTATATTAAAGGTTTAACACAGTTTCTATTTCCTAATCATTATTACATAACATTTTTAGTAATATTTTGTGATACTCTCTGAGAATAATGTTTTTATAGCTAGGCCTAATGTCTTGAGCATAATGGTTTTCAATTTTGTCGGTTGATATAACCTAATTAAAGGTAGTTCTGTTTTTAACATCAACTTTTAACGTTATGACTATCGTCTTTCGATACGACATGCATGATGACTTCACACTAACTCAAATCGAAACTAGCTACGACTTCAACGTTACAAACAGACATAATATCTTGAAACCTCTACTTCCAGTAATAACAGTTATGTTACTGTGGAGTACCGATATTAAACCAATTGGAACTGAATATAATATTTTGGATTAGTGAAAAATTTGGATTTCAAAAAAACCACTAAATACAATGTTAAATTACATAACATTCCTTCCTTTTTTCCTCGATCGGTAAATACTCGCGATCGATCATTACATTACGGCCATTTTTTTATTTTGCAAATGTATTCGTAAAATTACTTCCATTAGTTAAAATTTGAAATTCCAAAGCTTCACGTTCCCATTAAAATACCTAGGCATTGTAAATTTTGAATCGGTTTTTTTTCTAGAAAAATTATTAATTTGCCGCATTTAAAACTCTATCAGTGTGGCACTAACCCTGTTATAGCGGTTACAGAGGGAAATATAAAATAATGTATCATATACGATTTACAAAATACATCGCGAACAGTCAATTGACCCTGCATTCTTTTAAAACATAAAAAAACCTAGTAAAGAAGATTACTACAACCTACCTAATTTAAGAATGTGTTACGTATCACTGAATTAAGTTAGCATCGGAACAACTAAGACAGGTAATTATAAGTTATACAGAAACAGATATACTGGGAGAATAAGAAGATAATTGAAAATAAAAATTCCCTGAGTATAATTATTGTATTCAATTCTCCTTCTTACTCTGTCTGGTTCGTTAAACTCTATTTCAATATCCACGTTTATTTGACCGTTGCGTTAATTGCTATCAGATATTACTTATTGCGCTTGCAACCACATCCGATTGCATCGGTCATACATACTGGCGCTGAGAAATCTAATGCAATCACACACAAGCCAAGTGTCGGCTACGGTTTCTATTACTCAAGAAACATGATTGTTTTTGATAAGAATTGCCTTGGGTAGCCTTTTTTGTGCAGTAATCAGTCGCCTTTGAATAATATTGGGCCAGCCTCCAGATCAACAAAGTAATAGTTATTTATGTATTAAGAGCGTAAAGTAGGTCTTCCTCGCTTGAGCTAAACTAAACAAATACCGCGCGACGCGTAGGGGGAGCGCGGTATTTTTAGCGAAAGCGAGAAATACGCTTTACACGCAAAATACATCCTAAATGTTTCCTACAACTGCAGTTTTAATTCCTCAAACGATAAATACAACCACAGTTACTCACGTCCATTGTAGCTGAATGCTTCATTATGATTGCATAAATAATTCTTCATACTTATTTTCGTAAGGGTTTTAAGATTTACGAGGTAATAATAATAAATTTCATGAAACTTCTTTCACTAATTCACTACTATCAGGTGAAGTAAGTCCGAATTCACCATCACGGATTACATCCATTGTAGTTGAATGCGCCAGTTTGAGCAAGTCGAGCCCAGTCGGCAGCGGAAAGGAGCGCTGTTGCGCGCTGAGTAACAATGCAAAATCAGCTGGCGAGCGTGAAAGTGATCACGTGGCGAGCGCAAAAGACTTTTGCGCTCGCTCCAAAGACTTTCAAAGACTTAATTGCTCGCTCCTCAGTAAACAGCTGTTTTACGATTGGTTTTCGGTGCCTAAACTGATGCTTTACGCACGGTTGTAGGAAAAATTATTTTGTACTACTTTGTTTCATGTGTAATGTTCTGGGACTATAATGATCAATGGATACAACTTTAACGTTTTTTTTAACGTCATCAGGTCTCAATAATGATTCATTAGCACGTTATGTTGGTACTATCTTTCGATACGAGTATCTATGCATGATGACTTCACACTAACTCGGAACTAGCTGCAACTTCAACTTACAAACCAGATATTTATTAAATATTATCTTGAATTATTATTGTCTTTGAGATAAAAAAATATTAACAGAAGTAAGGGTTTTTGGATCGAAAATAAAGTAAACAAACTTTCCAAACCTTAGATGTGAAAAATAAACGAAACTATCGTGGCACTGATGCAGTAAATAGTTTGGCAGCCAAGCAGTGACCGCTCGGTATCGGGACTGGTATCACATCTTGGTTTCTCAACTGCAGCACGATTCCCAAATTATGAACGCCTTTGTTTGTGTTTCGCCCGACTCGCCGTCTATCACAGATCTATCCTTAACCTGGCTCTAGCTGGGAACGGGTGAAATCGATTTCGTAAGGAGGAAAAATGTTCGATTGGCTGTTTGGAAATGAAACATTTTGAATAGATTTGTGTATCGCATTTCTTGCTGATTCTGTAGTACCAATTGGAAATGGGGTCAGTCATATAATATGAAGTAATCAATGTATCCCCATATAATATACAGCAATGTTTGAGCTTCGCCCCTTTGCGTTCAACAGCACTGATAATTTAAAATACAGAATGAGAACTGAGACCTCAAAAAACGCCTTTCCAATTATCTAGCTGTAACCACAAAACATGGAGACCTTAAAAACGTTTTTAAGCAGCGAAAGTTTTGAAATTAAATTCAAACACATCAGCGGGTAAGAGCATAACAAGATTGTGTGATAAGGTTGTGCGAGTGGGGTTAAGTGTCCTTCCCTGCAAACCACCACCCACCTACAGTACTTTTACCAAAGGCTGTGTTATTCACTTTACTTTTCTTTGTCTCTCAGTAATGGACAAACTCATTAAATAACTAAAATCAGGTTTTTACAGAAGCACCAAAGGAGGATGTCTAGGTATATCTAGAAACAGTCCTTTTTGATATAGTATGCTGTATCATGCACATAAGTTAAATTCACTGGTTAAAAAACTCTGTGTATTTAACACTGGGGATTGACATTGACAGAGTTTTTTTTAATATTTTAATGTTATCAATGCCTTGCCTATCTCCTCTTGACATTAACCTCAACTTATATTTTGATTCTTTTCTTTCTTAGTAAATTGTTGATGATGCTATGCATTAATATTGATGTTTTAATCTTTCAAACTAACCATCATGTTTTTATTCATGTCTCCATCTCTTAAAATACTCTATGTGTTGTAATTTTTTGAAATATCAGGATGTTTCGTATTTTTTATCAGTCTTTGTGTAAATTACCCTCTTTCAGTTTCTTAGTTATTGTTCTTGCCTGTAAAATCATTCTACTCTGGCTCTGTGGGTTCTTGCTATTATAATCTACTCATAATCCAAGCCTCATTTGTGACTAATATTGAAGCTGTATTTTTTAAAAATAATGGACCATTACAAAATTACTGTAAGCAAACCAAACTGAACTTAAAGTTTTGCGTAATGTGGTTTTATGACTCGTACCTTCATCCTAATAATAGTTTGGTTACTTTACAGTGAGAATATTTTAGATTACTTTATAACCAACAATATTTTAATTAGGTAAGATTAAACTAAACTGTGTTGGATGCACGTTTGACAATCATCGTTTTAACTAAATTTCTAACCGTTTTGAATCTATGCGATTTAATTCTACTTGAAAGTCAATGAAATGCACATCAGTAAGATATAAATTGCAAGCAGACTTTATCGTCCGATTTTGATAAAATTCCGTAGTAATGTTTATGATTGGACCCTTATCTTTATTGCTGCATATTTATATTTTTATACAGAAAATTTCATGGTAACCATAAACTTCTACTTGGAACTTTTCAATAATTTTAAATCCCCTATTTCTTGTCATTTCAATTTTAAAAACATCAAATTAGGGTAAACAATTTTTTTTAGTTCAAGGGATTTTGCTATAAAACTATTCTGAAAACAATTGGAATGTTGTTGTAATGGATTAATTTTATGATATTTAATTTTTTTTCGATTCGGCCTACGGTATTTTCGAATTTTATAGTTTTGGCTAGATAATTAATTGTGCTCATGTTCAGTACGGTATAGATGAGTAACCGTACGTGTGTATGTGTGAGACTGTGCCGTGTGTGTGTGTGTGTGTGTGGGTGTGTGTGTGTGTGAGTGCACCATTCCCCGTGACCAATGCGTGATCGATGCCCGCCCTAATGGCACTGCGAGGTGGAGCTAATGCTGTATTCCTGTCTGCCCCTAGCCTAACCTCAGGATATGGAGGACGTTACAAGTACGTATCGCACGCTTTCTGTCGTACCGCTATTGCATATTGCATGCAACTAACTTCCAGCTTTGCACTTGCTTACGTATGTTTCCTCACTGTTACGAAAGCCAATACAATTCCTAATAAACAGTTCGCAAAATGTTTTTTCCACATTTTGTCCTTTGAACACAAGCGCGTGAAAAAGTATACCTAGCCGCACGCTTGAGTCCATTTGAATTTGTCAGCGATCACATAGTACAAATTTATCATGTGGTCGCTGGAATTTGTTTATTTTATCCGCCAAAAACAACTGTCCATAATTAAGGTAACGGTCCAAATAGGTATGGACTACCTACTTTCTGACACAAGCAGTTATAAGTTATCCTGAAACCAGTTCTACCAGTAGCCCTAGATTATTTAAATTATACAAAGAAAATAGTAACTGTACAAATACATTTGTGTGGTCAGTTACCTGAGGGAGACGATTGTTTGGCGGATGGGAGACGAAACAAGGCCCCCCAAAACAAAGCTATGATTTGAAGTTTCAGTTGAAAACAATTTGATTGCAACGATCAATTTATTATAGAACTAGGCATATATACAGGGTGTTGATAAAAAACCCTTCAGGACTTCAGGATATGGTTACTTATATCAAAACTAAGAAAAAAGCTTTTGTAAACATGGGTCCTAAAATGCTCGGTTATCCGTCTGTATGTGTTTTTAACATGATTTTGCATAACTTTGGAACTACTAAAGATATTAACTTCAAACTTGGTACATATATGCTGACTAATAGGAACTATTTTGGTGCGGAGTATCAAGTTTCTACTTTGTACCATTTCAAAATGGCGGCCATTTTTATATTTTAAAACTTAATATCTTAAAAACCGTAAATTTTACAAAAATCTTACAAGACACAAAAAAGTTGCGCAATTTTATTTCCTACTAAGTAATATAAAGATTATTAAGATTGAACGAAAATTAACGGAGTTATTACAATTTTCCCATCAGAATTGAAGCAAATTTGCTATAACTGCCATAAACAAGCATGTATTCTGTTGAATAAATTGCAATAGCTCCGTTAATTGTTGTTTTATCTTAATAATCTTTAAAGGATTTTTTAGGAAATAATATTAACTTTTTCGTGTCTGGTAAGATTTTTGTAAAATTTACGGTTTTTAAGATATTAAGTTTTAAAATATAAAAATAGCCGCCATTTTGAAATGGTACAAAGTAGAAACGTGATACTCCGCACCATAATAGGTCCTAATAATCAGCAGGTACGTACCAAGTTTGAAGTTCATACCTTTAGTAGTTCCAAAGTTATGCAAAATCATGTTAAAAACACGTACAGACCGACAGACGGATAACCGAGCATTTTAGGACCCATGATTATAGGAACTTTTTTCTTAGTTTTGATGTAAGTAGCCATATCCCGAAGGTTTTTTTTCAACACCCTGTATATTTAGTATTGGGTAGGGCAATAAAAAAATCCTCACCAGACTTCACGAAATTTAAATTTTACATTTCCGAACCAACTTCAAGTCGTCGTATTGATTAGCAGCTTCAACTTATTTTGCTCTCGGCGAATAACAGGATGTGACGATCGCTACCTGCGTTGGCCTTCCTGGCAGACCGACCGAACCTTGGGTCGCTGTCAAGGATATGGTGCGACTTCCCACATCATTTTGTGGATCCAGTTTGCTGCTGTACCGTTTCGAAACTGCTAAATTTACTTTTTATATAATAGGTTTGGCCTTACATAATATGTTTCCAAAAAATAGCATTGAATTAGGATTCCGTGAATTGAAGTAAATTAAATTAATATTTGTATGGACCTATGAAACATTTTGTGTTGCCTTTTTTAATTACATCTAGCATGGATCTTTTTTCTTACGCTATGTAAACATAAGGTAAAAAGGTTACGTTTGGTAGTATGTTAAATTTATATTTTTTTTACCAAGGTTTAATTTACAGAACCAGGAGACCGAGTGTTGCTCGGATTAAATAAACCAACCTCAATATATGAATCCGGTTTTTTGGTTAAAATTGTCCTTAACGATAACATGGGCATTTCGAAGAGCTGTAAGACGGAGACCAGATTTTCCCAGTCTTGTGACCAGCTCCAATCGATCCTTGTGGCCAAAACCTCGTATTAAATCAAAAATATCAACAACTCCAAAATAAAGAATGTGACGAGCATATTTTTTCCTGTACACGTACTTATTTTACAGTATAGGATTTGGTTTTACGCCCTGCCCTGATGTTTCTCCCCCCCCCCCCAGTATACAATTGGCTAAAATAATACTGACATGCCATATTACATTTCTGAAAGTGTCAAAATCGTTGAAAGAACCTCTGGAACGCGAAGACATCTTACTACACGATTATTTCCCCGGTATTCACGTGCCTCGATCAGGGCTTCCTCCCGAGCTTAGCGTAAGTCAAACGTGTTCAGCGGTCCTTTACACCGCGCGGCTTCCTCTTCTACGGCTTTGTTGATCTTTAACTGATCAATCGAACCGTTTATTATTCAATCATTCGGTTTTTCACGATCCATTCGGTTACAGTTGTGTTATGTCTCGGATGATTATTCTTTATAGATTTTTAACGGGGTTTGTCCATTGATAGTGGGGTGTACTGCTGATTAGGCCTACATTCTCAGTTATGACTCTGTCTTTACATACTACCGTAGCCGGTTATGTGTATAATTTGTGTATCAGAATCTCCTCTTATTTTCAACTGAAAAAATATTCAGGTCATGAACAATAATTGACCATTATTTCAGGATAGGTTTTGTATTAATTTTATAAAATTTGTATACTGCCATGTGAATTCAATACCAAATTTCTATATTTCATATTCTCGTATTTCATAGAATGTCCATCGTTAAATTGTTGTATTTGATATCCTGACGGCACGGATAATTTAAAAGTCCTCTCTTAATCCATGGTCTTACCTCTTTTCTTAAAGAAGCAGGCATTTGAACGTGAACTATTTCACATCTAGAGTCCCTTTTAAGGCTTTCAAAAATTGTTCATTCTTTAGATCAATCTTGCCCCCACCTGGACCCTTTACATTCTTGACCGGCCGCCAACAGACAGTGAGAGTCGGGCAAGTGTGACCCCGATGTGTCGGCTCAGCTTGTGTTATTCTCCCTTGTTGTGTCATTTTTTGCGAATATTTGTTGTTTACGTAAATGCCCTGTTGTTCTAATTAAGAGCTCATACCAGGGCTTGCATTGTAAAGGTGTCCCGCGCGGAAAGTACTGAAACCACCACCAACCACCACCTATTTGATTATTGAAACTTTGTTTTATAGACAGGTAGGCAACTTGAAAGTGAGTCATCGATTAGCTAATGATTTTCCTATTGGAATGACTTCAGCCTAAGAACTTTGCAAAGCCGCTTAAGTGAAAAGGAAAATTTATGTCAATCAAATTGATAGCTTTTTGGAGTGACGTATACATTAGAATATTATGTCTTTTATAAATAAATAAATAAATAAATATATATATATATATATTATACTGATTGCAGACAGTACTAGCTGATCAAAGGGCATAGCCGGATAAGATAGTCAAAATGGCCCCAGTGGAATTTCATAGTGAAAAAATTTCAGGATGTTTCTCATCCCAAAAAATAAAGATCCCCCAGTTTTTAGGTCAAAATGTGCAAAAGTACCCTCAAAATTAAATAAAACGTAAATATACGTGTTTTCTTCATAACTTCCTTATTAGTTGACGAAAAATTGTTTTCTTTTTTTTTAAAGAAAGGTAATTTTAAGCCCTACAACATTATGTGAGCAAAAGGATTTTTAGGAAAAAACTGTAATTTTGAGAAACGTTTCTTATTTTAAAAAATTCATAAAAACATAACAAAAAATATGGATTCCTTGAAAAAAATAAATATGGTGCTGAAACTGTTTTTCTATGACAATGAAAATTTCCAGATTTTTAAAATTGGTAGAACACATTACAAAAAAATAAAATCTGATATTTTGCTTGTTTTTGGCCGCTTTTTCTCATTTTTTCTTACATCTATATTTCTTACGCAGTAGTTTACTTCTTTAGTGACCTAAATATACAAAAAAATTTTTAAAATAATAAGTTCAGAGAGTCGCGTCTGTAATACAACATAGGATGTAAATTAATTAAATGTGTATTGCCAATAGTCTTACAGGTCGCCTTGTAACTTACCACTTTCTAATCACAATCTGTGCAGCAGACCTGCTCACTTAGCAAACGAATTCTTAAATTATTAATTAAGACAAAGCCTCGCCTCAAATTAATGTATTTAAAATAGATAGATAGAGCAACTAAAATATTTAACAAACATGTTACAAAATACATTTATGTATTTTTTTACTTTAAATTGTAAGAGGCTTGAATTTTCAAGCCTCTTACAATTTGGAGTGGTCTTGTAACTATTAAAAAGTCAGTGCTCATTGAGAGAATAGGCAATGTTACCGAACTACGTCTTAGTGTCATAATCTAAAGGCAAGCCCTTTATTCATATTGAACAAAAGTGAAATAGATCTTTAGAAAAGTATGTGTATTTTATTTGTAATTTATTGATTATTTGTTGAAGTCTATTCAATTGTCCCCAAGACAGTTTTGCAATTTTGAAGTAAGTACCTTGAAAGTTTATTTTCTATTTGTTAATACATCCATAGACAAATTAAATTTTTTATATTACTTTTTTGTAATTGTCAAATCTAAATGATAAGCCATAAAACTAATTTATTGCTGGTATTTAATTCTATAGAATCCAAAACATTTAAAATGTAGTTAGCACAATAAGTATTAGTTTTTAAAACTTTAATACCCAATACCAATATCTGACACAGACTTAAAGAAAATTCTCATATATTTCCTCCACTTGACGATTGTTAAAATTGATGACACTTGTCATAATGAAAATGTGTCAAGGCTGTTCTGAGTAAATAAACGTAAAAAATGAAACCTTTATTCCCATAACAAATCCATTCTTATAAGCAAGTAACTACAGCCAGCAAGCGAACTGTTTTGTCACTTGGCGATGAATAATATTTTATTTGAAATCCCATAACTACTAGAATAATTTTTTAACATATTTCAGTTGGGTACGGAACTAAAAATGAAACCCTTTATATATATACTGTTAGGGTCAATTTTATTAACTTTATAAGCTGATTTTTCTTTCAGCTTTTTCACCGATGTTTTGTTGGTCATTATTTTGAATTGTAAATTATACCTTGTCTGACAAAAGAATTTAGGACAAAGCCTTTTGTATTGACCTGCTGATTGTAGTAGATTTAATAAAAATAATTTTGATTAGATAAACTTCATAATTATTACACTGAGTAATGAAAAATCATCACCTTTGTCAAAGTAATAAAGGTAACAGCTGATTTAAGTTCTCTAAATCGACGGTAAAATCGGCCTTTTCGAGTACCTTGAAATGTAGAACTGAAAAAGCAGGTGGTGGTTTTTTTTTGGTTATCTAACCTCAAGGATTAAATAATTAATACTTCATCGTCGTGGAGGTACAATTGTTTTTCCAAGCTCGGCTGCACCTTACTTGTTAAACACAATTGCGTACGGTACCCAAAACCCATACTTTTGTTTCTAGTAATGAAAACTACTGTTTTATTCCCGTGTAAATACGAATTACTTTGAAAAAATTTTATGAAACCACGTCCACATTTAGGTTTAGTGCCCTTGCCGCTGTACTCGATCAAGCGACTCGAGTCTTAGTTAACTATTAACGGTTATATAAGCGACTCGGACGACCAATTCTTATAACAATATGTGAATATTCCTTAACTAATGAATAATAACCATCGCTTACATGTAAGCCCGCCCTGACAAAACAAGAGACAAATGACTTGTATCGCAATAGCGGAGATACCCTTATTCATCGACAATCTGGTGGAGGCTCCTCATATTAGTATCTAGAGGCTGCATTTTAATCAGTTTGAATGCAGCAATTTAAACAGGCATGAACTAAATCCTTGCTAAGAAAACAGTTAAGCCTACAATTAATGGCATGCAATTGTATTTCTTTTTTAACTTGTAACATCATTTTAGGTGTTTTTACCACCGTCATTAATTAAAACTCAATTAATCAAAGCCATAGGAAAATTGAGAAAACTTCAATGACTAAAACATGAATTTCTTCGTTGTCTGAGAATTTAACGATTTTCATTATTTTAAAAGAAATGAATTTTTGTTCATATTTCCCGTGCATTTTACGTTGCTGATTTTTACTTGCGTAACATTTAAAAAAAGAGAAAAAGTACAAACAAAGTCCCTGTTACATTAATTCTGAATAAGGTAAAGATGATGTTTGTAATTATTTACTACAAATTACTTACTAAATAATTTTACAACGGTGATTGCTGAAGACAGCGATGAAGATTAAGAAGTAATTAAATAAAGAAAGTCATGTTTTTAGAGAACTGAATGTAATAACCTGTAAGTAAAAGTGTTGTCGTTTGATTTTTATCTATTTTATTTTTACCCTAAAATAATATTTTGTATCGTTATCAAGCACCAGATAAGACGCCAATCAGCAGTATGAGGTATTTTTAGGAAGCAGCATAGTTGCATTTATTAACCAACTGACAAAAAGGATACATACAATTTAACAATTAAGATCTGTTAAAATACAAAGGGACAAATATTTAGGTATTTTGTAACATATTAATTCAACAGCTTTAAGTAGCATTGCCTGCATTTCAAACAGATTCATGTAAAAGGGTAGGCCTACAATACCTGCAACATTTTTATACACAAAATCAAATGAATATAATTATTAAAGGAAATCAAATTAAGACTTAAGTTTAAAAAAATAAACTTATTATTTTTATATGTTACTACATAGATAACTCTATAGGTCGTAATATATAAAAAAAAGCTAATAGAAAATTGGCAAAATGTGCCTAAGATTTTTTTTTACTTGTTTCACTTAAAAAATTAAAAATCATGGTAGTAAATAAATTATTTTTATTTTTATTTTAGCAGCTTACCAAAAATTTTAGCAACATTAGGTATTTTCCCAGGAATGTATATTTTTTCCCGTGCTGTGAGAGTTAAAAGTTAGGGCGTGATGTAAGACTATTGGCAATACATATTTAATTAATTTACATCCTATGTTGTATTACAGACGCGACTCTCTGAACTTATTATTTTAAACATTTTTTGTATATTTAGGTCACTAAAGAAGTAAACTACTGCATAAGAAATATAGATGTAAGAAAAAATGAGAAAAAGCGGCCAAAAACAAGCAAAATATCAGATTTTATTTTTTTGTAATGTGTTCTACCAATTTTAAAAATCTGGAAATTGTCATATTCATAGAAAAACAGTTTCAGCACCATATTAATTTTTTTCAAGGATTCCATATTTTTTGTTATGTTTTTATGAATTTTTTAAAATAAGAAACGTTTCTCAAAATTACTGTTTTTTCCTAAAAATTCTTTTGCTCACATAATGTTGTAGGGCTTAAAATTACCTTTCTTTAAAAAAAAGAAAACAATTTTTCGTCAACTAATAAGGAAGTTATGAAGAAAACACGTATATTTACGTTTTATTTAATTTTGAGGGTACTTTTGCATATTTTGACCTAAAAACTGGGGGATCTTTATTTTTTGGGATGAGAAACATCCTGAAATTTTTTCACTATGAAATTCCACTGGGGCCATTTTGACTATCTTATCCGGCTATGCCCTTAGTTCCACCCGTGGAAAAAGGTTTTTGTCGACTTGTGGTATAATTTTTAATCCTTTATTTATGGCTAAAGAAATAGAGAACCTTATGACTGTTTAGACCTTATTAGGTTGCCACGATTTAAGTAATCATGGCTTCCCATATTTTAAAGGTGGATCCTTGGAGTACTTTAGGTCGTTGTCGTATAGGAATTATTCAAAATTGTTTCTTAATACGCATCTGTGACGCAAGGGCTGCATATGTATAACTGGCGCCAATTCTTGGGGCCCACGCTGTCCATAAGACGTTATTTTTAGCACTGGGCTTATTGACGGCGTGGGCCCCAAAAATTTGCGCCAGTTATAAAACGTCAGCTCTGAAGATCCCATGATTTAGTAGATTCGTTGTTCGTCAGAAACTCCATTTCCTTTGCATATAGTAGCATATAGATTAAAAAGGTAGAACATTACAGAATTTACAGCATAAATAAACATATTGACGAATAAAAATTCTTTAAACATAACTTCAAGCGAAGAAAATCGGCACTCTTTTAATGTGACAGCACGCCATAAATAATGGTATATGCCATTATTTTCACTGGTATGGGCCATTACGACTTTCACTGCTTAATGATGGCCTTTAACGTAAGTAAATATCGTGAACGTTATGGACAAAATAACATCATAAAAAACCCATTAAAATATAATACATTCGGCGGAGAAAGGATATGTCAAAGGTTTATATCGCTGTTGTGCACGATCTGCGACATGAACATGTCGTCTATCACGCAGTTTTATAACTCGACTACTTTTATATCGGCTTTTAAGACCTCCCATACCGTTGGTTATTGTTGATGGCAACGCAATTATTGTTGATAAAAAATAATTATATGATCAGAGCTCTACATAAAAATCACCGAATGATATTTGACAATTAACATTAATTAATGTTTACACGCATCACTCGAGTAAGCTAATTTACATGCGGCCCCTTGCAGGAACTCGTAAGGTGTAATGAAGCCTGGGCGAGTGTGTTAGTACGTATAAGTGCCTGGTGTGTGTATAAAGTGCGTACAAGGTCATGTGTGTGCGTAGATTGCTCATCAACATTACCCACTATCAACTTCATGCCCCGGGATTTTCGTGCTTGATTCACACGCTCGCTAGCCTTTTTTCGGATAATCGGATGGATAATTTTCGGTTTTCAATATTGCTCGGGGTTTCCGTATTCCTCGTATTATTCATGAAAGTGCAGCACACTAAATTTCCTTGCTGTAATCGAGTTACTGAGTTAATTTCAACTGCACACAAAAACTACTGCAGTAAAGTCAATTGCAGACAAAAAATGGAAATATGATAAAGCAACGTTGTTGAAAAAAGACAGTTATGTACGAGTCAATAAAATATAGTAAGCAATCTTTTCCTTTAAAGATCCTTCCTTTAAAGATCTTTTCCTTTAAAGGGGATAAATTAATATTATTTCTTTTCTATTTTCTATTTTAACAATAATTTGATTGCCGAATTTCTTCAGACATAAAAATAACGATGTCACAGTAAAAGAATGTTAATGAAATGTTATGGGAGGAAATTATTATTTATAAATTTATTCAGACATGGACTATTATTTATTAATTTATTCAGATATCTACGGCTATCTATTTATTCAGATGGAACTACGGCTATCTGGCGGATGATATACCGTAGTTTACCAGGGTAGAAGGGAGGTAAAATAGTTTTATGAAAATATTTTCAGGCAATGGTGGATTTAAACAAATAAATAATATTATGGTTATTATTATTATACTATCGTTATTATGGAGGTATTTGATGGTTTCATGCCCAGATTGTGTCATACATGGAATACATTATATGTATTAAATTTTTTTCTAGTTAGCAGGTCCTTGTCGATAAGTCAGTTTTTGACTTTCAGGGCTACCATTGTAACTTTTTTTTGAGAATAAATTAATTAAATTGAATGGTGGTAATTTAATAAAAAAAAACATTTGTTTTCTATCGATCTGGAGCAGGGGGATGATTTCTGTATATGAATGTAGCCTTTTGAGAACAAGTTATTGCGGATTGTACTGCTTGGGAAGTTAAATCATGTGTTGTTAGAATCGGCTGTCGTTATTTATCTACTTGTAGGTTTTTACTACTTTTTTTATTGAGGGGAGGTGGCGGGTGACTTCCCACCCTCTGGCGTATGGTCTACCGTAGTTAGTTGACCGGCGCAGAGGAGAGGTGGCGGGTGACTTCCCACCCTCTGGCGGATGATCTACCGTAGTTGACCGGTGTAGAGGGGAGGTGGCGGGTGACTTCCCACCCTCTGGCGGATGATCTACCGTAGTTGACCGGTGTAGAGGGGAGGTGGCGGGTGACTTCCCACCCTCTGGCGGATGATCTACCGTAGTTGACCGGCGCAGAGGAGAGGTGGCGGGTGACTTCCCACCCTCTGGCGGATGATCTACCGTAGTTGACCGGTGTAGAGGGGAGGTGGCGGGTGACTTCCCACCCTCTGGCGGATGATCTACCGTGGTTGACCGGCGCAGAGGAGAGGTGGCGGGTGACTTCCCACCCTCTGGCGGATGATCTACCGTAGTTGACCGGTGTAGAGGGGAGGTGGCGGGTGACTTCCCACCCTCTGGCGGATGATCTACCGTAGTTGACCGGCGCAGAGGAGAGGTGGCGGGTGACTTCCCACCCTCTGGCGGATGATCTACCGTGGTTGACTGGCGTAGAGGGGAGGTAACGGTGACTTCCCACCCTCTGGCGGATGATCTACGTGGTTGACCGGCGTAGAGGGGAGGTGGCGATGACTTCCCACCCTCTGGCGGATGATCTACCGTGGTTGACTGGCGTAGAGGGGAGGTGGCGGTGACTTCCCACCCTCTGGCGGATGATCTACCGTGGTTGACCGGCGTAGAGGGGAGGTGGCGGGTGACTTCCCACCGTCTGGCGGATGGTCTACCGTGGTTGACCGGCGTAGATTGGAGGTGGCGGTGACCTCCCACCCCCTGGCGGATGATCTACCGTGGTTGACCGGCGTAGATTGGAGGTGGCGGTGACTTCCCACCCTCTGGCGGATGATCTACCGTGGTTGACCGGCGTAGATTGGAGGAGGCGGTGGCCTCCCACCCTCTGGTGGATGATCTACCACGGTTGACCGGCGTAGATTGGAGGTGGCGGTGACCTCCCACCCTCTGGCGGATGATCTACCACGGTTGACCGGCGTAGAGGGGAGGTGGCGGGTGACTTCCCACCCAATGGCGGATGATCTACCGTGGTTGACCGGCGTAGATTGGAGGTGGCGGTGACCTCCCACCCTCTGGCGGATGATCTACCACGGTTGACCGGCGTAGATTGGAGGTGGCGGTGACCTCCCACCCTCTGGCGGATGATCTACCACGGTTGACCGGCGTAGAGGGGAGGTGGCGGTGACTTCCCACCCTCTGGCGTATGATCTACCGTGGTTGACCGGCGTAGATTGGAGGTGGCGGTGACCTCCCACCCTCTGGCGGATGATCTACCGTGGTTGACCGACGTAGAGGGGAGGTGGCGGTGACCTCCCACCCTCTGGCGGATGATCTACCACGGTTGACCGGCGTAGATTGGAGGTGGCGGTGACTTCCCACCCTCTGGCGTATGATCTACCGTGGTTGACCGGCGTAGAGGGGAGGTGGCGGGTGTCTTCCCACCCTCTGGCGGATGGTCTACCGTAGTTGACCGGTGTAGAGGGGAGGTGGCGGGTGACTTCCCACCCTCTGGCGGATGATCTACCGTAGTTGACCGGTGTAGAGGGGAGGTGGCGGTGACTTCCCACCCTCTGGCGGATGATCTACCGTAGTTGACCGACGTAGAGGGAAGGTAGCGGTGACTTCCCACCCTCTGGCGGATGATCTACCGTAGTTGACCGACGTAGAGGGGAGGTGGCGGTGACTTCCCACCCTCTGGCGGATGATCTACCGTAGTTGACCGACGTAGAGGGGAGGTGGCGGTGACTTCCCACCCTCTGGCGTATGATCTACCGTGGTTGACCGGCGTAGAGGGGTTGTGGCGGGTGACTTACCACTCCCTGGCGGATGGTCTACCGTAGTTAGTTGAGAGGGGAGGTGGCGGGTGAACGACCCACATGTAAATGGTGCGGTCGTGAGAGCCTTATCTGCGATCTGGCCTGTCCCAGTTCCCCGCTCGTGCCTTCTGCCACCGCGCCGCTCGCAAAACCGGCAAACAGACACTTCTGCGGGGGTGAACCACTGTTGCCAACAGGGCTGCTGAGGTGTAATCAGTTTTCTTAGGCTGTGATCAGCCTTAAACTCACTTGGAAACTAGCCCCTCTTTGGAAAAGTAGTTAGTATTGTCCCTCATTGATCGCAGTAATCATGAAGAACCAGTGAGTTTGCAAGCCCAAGAGATATTTCAGTGCGAGTAGGCACTTCAGCCAGGTCGTGGTTGAAATCGTCCTATCAACGTTTAAATTGGAATATTGCTAATTGCCGTGTTGAAAATATTCGCAATGTAAAATTCCCAGAAAATTTGGCGATGTTGATTATATTTCACCTATGCTGGCATCAAGTAATTAACCCATACTCTGAACAGCAAACGAATTGAATTCAATTAGCAATGCAATATGAATAAATAACCATTAATGGCTTTCTCAACTTATTTGAGACTGAAAACCAAATAAGCTAAACGTTGAATTTGCTCCCTTATATATTTTGAGAAATAGATTATCCCAAAAAAATATTTGTTACGATCACGACAATTGATGATGCTCCAATTTGTAAACTTACAGCATTATTTTGAGAAATAGACCATCCTAAATAAATATTTGTTACGATCACGACAATTGATGATGCTCCAATTTGTAAACTTACAGCATTATTTTGAGAAATAGACCATCCTAAATAAATATTTGTTACGATCACGGCAATTGATGATACTCCAAATTGTAAACTTACAGCTTTACATATTTTTTTGTAACAGATATCTGCTCCAAGTTTGCGTCGCTGTACAGCCTATCCTATACGTGCGTGAGGACAGTTTTTTCGAACTCATCTTTCTAACAGTTGTAGGACTGGTTAAGGTGGCAATGACACCTTTCAAACCGCAGCGCCGAAATCTTCAGCGGTTTGTTGTCACAAAAATACAAACTAACTCGAACCATATCGAATTGCTTGATTTACAATCAGGAAGTATTATATTCGGTTTTGAATGATGTTATTGCATTTTATATCAGTGTTGATTGTATTTTTAACTTGTAGACGTAAAGAGTGAAACAGTAGATCGCAGGGCAGATTGTTCGCTGGCTATGTCTAGGTGCAATTGAGAATATGTTATCCTTATAACGAAGACTTATTGGCGCGTATATACCGAGTGTCTCACCTAAAGTGAACCAATAGCTAACTTTTTTATTTTAAATCTGGCAAAGAACTTCTTATGGGGCACTTCTCTTAATTTTTAACGCTGCTTTTTGGAGTCACTTGAAAATTTAAAAATATGGCCGCCATTTTCCAATATAGCGGACAACTTTAATTTTTCTTATGGAACACCCTGTATTTTAGGGCGTTTTTTGGATTTTACGCTTAATTTTAGGAACTTTTTATCCTTTATAATTTTTTTCTAAACCCAATGGTTAAGGAGGTATGAACAGTTAAAGTTCGATTTTTTCCCATTTAAAATGCATTGGGACATTTTTGGTAGTCTGTATATCGAAAACGGTTGTGTATAATAAAAGATACCAAAGAATAAAATTGCCTAAAATGTTAGTTTAGTTGAGGTTTAATCATAAAATAATTTTTTTTGAGATTTTATCGTGGAAATGTGTTAGTTTAAATATGATTTTACTCCATAAGGAATACATGGAATGGCACAGTTAAAGACACAATGCATTTTTAATGGGGAAAAATAAAACTTTAACTTCTCATATCTCCTGAACCGTCGAGTTTAGGAAAAAAATTAGAAAGAATGCAAAGTTCCTAAAATGAAGCGTAAAATCAAAAAACGCCCTAAATATAGGGTGTTCCATAAGAAAAATCAAAGTTGTCCGCCATATTGGAAAATGGCGGCCATATTTTTAAATTTCATAATAATTACAAAAAGCAGCTTTTAAAATTAAGGGAAGTGCCCCATAAGTAGTTCTTTGTCAGATTTAAAATTGAAATGTTAGCTATTGGTTCACTTTAGGTGAGACACCCGGTATATGATAATATTATTATTTGAAATCATGAACAGCGTTTTATGTCGCTTTTCGTTGAGGACCAGATCTGTCCATTGCATTGCTATTTAATTGTGCATTATACATAAATTATTAGCAAAACCCACTTCTAATTTTTAAGTTTTTCTGCTCACTGCTCATGATAGTTTTGTTTTCCTGAGTAGAGTTGTTTTTCCATTTCACTTGTTTAGATCCTAGTAGGATTGCAATTCAATTTGAAAGCATTTATTAGTCTAGTAGGTTTCGACGGCACGACTTCTTTATAATGAGCTTAGTTAAGTTAGTGAATGTTTTAGATTCTGAGACGTTTTTCCACTACACTTTTTTAACGACGAATGAGTTTACTAAGTTAAATGCATCCTTTACAAATTTTTACCTAGCTAGTTAAAAAAATATGTCAGATAAATTTTGAATATCCTATGTATTTTAAGTGGCTTTACCGAATACTTTGTTTATTCTTCATACGGCCATCATAGTTGGCTCTCTGACTGGCCTATAACAATACAGAGGTTGACAATGGCAACAGTAGTTAGAAGCTGTCATTGTTCTGGTAAGTCTATTAGCTGTCCGGATTGACCAGCTTCCTGTTCACCTTGGTTCCTCCTTGCCTCTCTGGGAACTTTGATTTCCAGCTGAACTCGGATACCCTCTGAGCCCTGTAGGGAGTTGCGGATCGTCCTGGCCTGTTCATCTTGGAGGGTATGAAGGACCCTTATCCGATAAACTTCTAAGCGTCTGGTAGTGTGGAGGGCGAACCGACCTGGGTGAGATCTTCACAACAAGGAGAGCCCCCAGGTGGAGGTCCTTGTCTGGGGATACTTGGGAGGTCTCGGGTTAGAGGTTGAGTCGTCCTCAGAAGAGCCTGGTGGATGGGTTGGAGATCTGTCTCTCTTCCTTCAGGGCCAGGCTGACTGACCATATCATACCTTTCCCATCCTGACAATCCCTTCCTTCCGTAAGCTGCACATATATAGCACATATATACGTAGCTGCAATATCCCTAGGGAGACGTGCCTAGCTGGGCTATGCTGGGGCTTTCATTCCTCCAAAGCCTAACAGTCTATTTTTCATACGAGACATCGACTGCAGGAAGGCTGATTTATGTCACCGGAATTTTTTAAATTCTCTAATTAATGTTAAAATGTTTTCCGCAGGCGCGGCTGTGGGTCCAGGTGATACGGGAGCTGAGGCACGGCGTGCAGCTGAAGAAGGTCTGCTACAGCCGGACGCCCATCGAGTACGAGCTGACGCCGTACGAGATCCTGATGGACGACATCCGCAGCCGCCGGTACAAGCTGAACAAGGTGATGGTGGACGGCAACATTCCCCACCGGGTCAAGAAGGACGCCCACGCCGTCATCCTCGAGTTCATCCGGTCCCGCCCGCCGCTGAGGAAGGTGAGGATTTCATTTTTTTGGTGGTGGGGTGTGGGGTTAAAGTGCTAAGGTGATAAGGGAAATGAAAATGAACAGGGGGGGAAATGAAATGATAAAGTACCTGGTTCCCAGGAACACTGCGGAAAATTGAAAGATACAAAAAAGATAAGGGTGATTTGATTAGTTTTTTGGGAATCAGTGGAGGGTCAAGTGTCTACAAGAGTGAGAAGGAAAATTAAGAGAGAGGAACATGAGGATTATGTGACGTATTTGGTTCCCAGCACAACTGCAAACAGCTGCTTGATCTTACGTAAAAAGTAAGGGTGATTTTATTCGATTTTTGGGGAAGGTGGTGAAGGATAATACAGCTGCTGACTTGTAAGCTGGCACTTGGGCCTCACGCGGGCAGTATAGGCGCGGTGGCGAGTGGAGAGTGGTGGAGGTATAAGAAAAAGAGCGGTCTGCAAACATTTCCGCTGCCGAACGCCTTCACGCGGGTCGCGAGGACGTTGCCGCAACCCGCTTGATGGAACATAATGTTTTTGAACTAGGCTAGTATCGACTGAGTATCGATCGGTCAAGTACCAGCTTAGAAGTCACCAGCTGTACAGCCATAGGACTGAGAGGGACAGTTAGGGCGAAGGAGGGATCTGTGACAAACGTGGTTCCCAAGAGTACTGCCGATATTCTCCAAACTTACGTGAAGATAAGGGAGAGTTGGTTCGTTTTTTTTCTTAGATGGGGTTGTTGTAGGGTAAAGCGGCAATAAGACTGAGAAGAAAAATCAAGGGTGAGGGTCTCGTGACGTATCTGGTTCCAAAGTCTACTGCAGAAAATTTCTCTTTCGAGGAAGACTCGGCGGGCTGTGGGCTAGCGAGAACGGCCGCGGGCAAAAACGCTTCAACCTACTGTATTTTGTGCGGAGAGTCGTCACAATTTCACAGTTACAGGCTAAAATCTTTGTAATTGCTTAGACAGTGATTTGCTCCAATAAAAACAAAACTAATTAAACATATTTTTCATTGGGGAGGTTTGAGCCCCCAGGACCACTTTGGTTGCGTATGAGATTTGAGATGGAAGAAACTTTTCTAAAGATAAAAGTCTAGAAGGAACAAAACACAAAAGAGTTCGCTATTAAGTTTGCAAGGTTCGTGCGGCACGTTGCTTCACTTTAGCCTCTCATGGGATCGATGCAGGATAATATTCTTTTCCTTGTATACATTTTTATTCCTATAAGAACTAGCCACTGAATCACAATCTTAAATTTACAACCATACTGGGTTTTATTTTGGATTGTGCATACAGTTAGTTATATGTTATAAAAAAGTCCTCCTCCGACGTTCGTCCGTTTTATATTCGACATGCTTTCCTTTCAGTTAAATTATCTATGCAAGATATATTGCACTTTAAAATACAATTATCTCTGCTTTCCTTACATAACGGATCCCCTGATATTTCGAGCATTCCATCAAAATATCGATCAAGTCACAGTATAAGTGAGCGGTAAATTTTTAATCTCTCCCATTATTCAAAACACCCATGTTTTTCGGCCGTTACAATCTCCCTTCATAAAAATGAAAGTTAAACGTAACAATAAACGGGCTAGTTATCATCTAGGATGGTCCTCCTAACCCAGATACAGGGGGGCGGGCCCCGAAACTGAAGGTCGGACAAGGTTATAATCACATGCGGGAGAGTGAAAACTATCGCTATCTACATCTGATCTAGCGGGCCTGCAGGTGATTCGATCACACTTGGCTCCTCTACCGAATGTTTTAAACCGAGTGACCAACCCTAAATGTTTGGGAAATAAAGTGTGATGCCGCTAATAAACGGACTCAACTAAAAAGAACCGCAAATAAAGTACTTAGGTAATCCGACGCGTTTAAGGTGTCATTATTGAAAATTACAAAATACAGGGCTTTTAACGGGTTATTTTTATTTTTTTGTTATGTTTTTTGCTCTTGGTTATTTTTTGTTATTTTTTTGAAATTCGGTTATTTTTGTTATTTTTTTGGAATTTTGGTTATTTTCTAATTTTTTCAACCTTAAGAACTGCTACAAGCCCTGTTCACACTATTCGTCTGTTAGACGATCTCGTAGCAGCATCGCGGCAGACGAATCTCGTCATCCTATATTGCGTGAAAACCAAGTCTCGCCGTCAAATCTAGGCAGATTTGTGATTAGTCTGTTGAGACTTTCTTTTTTACCAAGGTTAAGAAAGTGTATCCCCAATATAACGCCGGTTTTCTAATTTTTAAAAACTTTTTTTGTTTACAAAAGGTTAGTTTTTTGTTATTTTTTTCTTAATTTAGTTACTTTTTTATTTTTTTCAACCTCAAGAACTGTTACAAGCCCTGAAAATGTATTATCATTTGGGAATTCGGAATATAGTTTGGAAATTGTTTGTGCTCGTGTGTAATCAAGATTTCCTCCATTCTTCACTAGAGATTGCCTAAAATTTTAACAAAGTAAGCTTATTGCTGAGCAATTACTATCGGAGCACCAGCCTAGAGTTATTAGTTTTGCTTGTTTAATTGCGTTTTTTTCACTGCGGAGTCAGAAGTGACGAATCAGTGAACGTTAAGTTTGAAAAATTGTGATACAGAACGCATTTGTTTTATTACTGCTCAGTCAGAAACGATGACCGGTGAACGCGTTAAGTTTGAAGAATTCTGGTACAGAACTTACGTCAAACAAACACTACGGATTCAAACAAACACGGTATCTTTTACCGATTTAAATAACTTGTGAAGTTGTTTTCCAACCAATTTTGTAAATATCCCCACAGGCTACATATTTATTTCAGTGAATCGGAAGGTATGATGGTTTCTTTGAATTAAATTGTATATTGTAAAACAAGGAATCATCGGTTTTAAATTAGCTTAATTTAACATTTTATTTTTTAGGAACATTTAATTTTTTGCGGTTATTCAATTATGTACTACATCTCTATGTACTATGTATGAAGCAGATGCAAATATCTTTATCCCCCGTGTCCTTTAAATGAAGGTTTAAACAGTTTAAAATTCATTAAAAAACCCAATTAAATAAATAAATAAATTCTTTATTCACCAAAATGCATACATAAATACAATTTCATTGTTGATACAGAAAACCTCTAATGTTTCTTACATAACATATCACAAAAAAACATATAATCATGCATAAAATACTATTTGAATTCAGATTTATTTATATCCGATTTGGAGTTTTTAATTCTTTCGAAGAGTATAATTTCACGTCACTAAAAAAACTTTCTTTTTCTAACAAACCCGTCATAACTGGGCTTCCCAGCGTTTACGCGAATATGACCGTCCGAACATCCTCCCGCATACCTTCGCATCTCCCTCGCACATCGGCGTTTAAGAGCTAGAAAGTAGTCACCGGCTAGTTTTATAGCTTAACTGCGGGTCTATTCGACTAATTTTGGGAAAGCTATTAAAAACCGTTGTAAATTCGAGGGTGGACACTGGACTTGTCCGCTTTCTAAGCTGTTCGGGCTAAATTATCGTCAGCCGTCGGGGCGTCGGTGGCGTTGGCTTTGTCGCCGGATCGTAGGAGGACGCACTTCGCGACGCTCCTCCCGACGTTAAAAATGTAATAGTCCCGTGTGAAAGGACTTTCGAAAACGGAAGGTTACACAAGTCCCGGGACCCGGTACGTGCGTTATAACGTGTCTTCTCAATTCGCCCGAAACTTGGTTTTAGTCTCTCTTTTTCGCTGGTCCTCGTTTATTTAGATTAGGTGCACCTACATTGGGGATAGTCTAACTACGGTTTATGGTTTTAAGTGTGAGACACTCTTAAAAGTAGACTCTCACTAATCCGGCAGGCTACTGACCGCGGTTGGGCCGGGTTACTGGAACCACAAACGTAATGTTACTCCCGCCGTTCCCCGGTGTTGGTAATTAGTTCTATGGCGTATAGAACGGAATGGTCGTTTGTGTTTCTTACCTAGGCTATTTTATTTCCGTCGCGTCACTTATCCGTCATTTGTCGGTGTTGGTAAATACTCGTCGTGAAATCTTTCGGCCGCGTTTTTTATCAAGTTGTTCCTGTTTTTGCCCGCGGTCATTATTCGCACGATCAGAAATCTGTAATCGGCTTCCAGAAATCGCCGAAACACTGGCGGGCCAGATTAATACCGGTCTTTCTTTTATATCAATATACAGTTGAAAGGTTCTCAATGACTACTGCACCGATTTCAAGATGCTTTGAGATTCATGTGTGTCAGATTAAAGGGGATAATTAGTGGGATTGCCGAATTTCCACAGAATTTACCTTTTTTTAAGGGCTACACCCTAGAGCCTTCGAAGGTAGAGTCAATGCAATTATCATGGAAGAATAAAATCTAGTTATTATCACCTATTAAATAGTAATTAATTGTAAGCAGCGATTGTCATTACAAGCGCAGCGGCAGCAGCAATCCAGTGGTCTTAATGCCTTGTTACGGCTGGTATTTTTCTACTTGACATTATTTGACCTCAGTAAAACTATTCATTTAAATAAAATACATAAACGGTATCAGGAAACTGACACATACTTTCTCCCTTCAAGTCATTTAAAACCAGAAAACATATATAGTGATATAAAACAAATTAACAATTAATTATCACACAAATTTATACCAAATTTTATCAAAATCGGTTAGTAAATAACGGAGCTATCGGTTTTTAAATATTTGCCATAAGAATAACATTGGACAACGTACTGCGTTTACCGCCGAACTAAAATATCAATTATCTCTGCAACCAGTTGACGTAAACTAATGATTCAAAATACTGGATTATTTAGTTTTTCAAGTCGAATTTAATGGTTGCAAGTATATTTTCTTTATAGGTTACAGATTTTGTGAAATTTGAAAAATATGAATTTTTTAACACTTAACCCCCATAACTTCTGAACCTGAATTTTTACAGAGATGCTGGTGGTGTCATTTTGTTTGCCATCTTAAGCACTAAAAACCATGAAATTTTTATCAAAATCGTTAGAGCCGTTTTTGAGAAATTTGGATTTTTGTCATTTTTTATGGGGTAAATACCCTTAAAAATCAAAAATTCAAAAAAATGAAAAATACACCTGGAGATACCATGGCTTTATCACATCCGTCACAAAGCCAATCCCAATTAGTTGCAGGCTACTAGCTTCGCGACGCTATCAACGGTAAGGTTAGAGGAACCACAAACGTAATGTTACTCCCGCCGTTTCCCCGGTGTTGGTAATTAGTTCTATGGCGTATAGAACTAATACGCCATACGTTTATGCGTATATTAACGTATTTTATTGGCCCTTTGGCCAATTAGGTATTTGGCGCATGTAGGTACATGCCAAACATGAAAATCGGACCACTGGTGTCGTCTCTAGCTTTGTTTACATCCACACACATACATCCACACACACAGACAGACAGACAGACACCACGCCGAAAACCACTTTTTTGGATTCAGGGAGCACTAAAACGAATATATCCACAAACAACTCAAATTCGAAAATTTTGACGAAAACAATACTTTCTCCATATACTATGTATAGGGGGGAGAAAGTAAAAATTCTTGATGTGAATTTATAATAATGTACTAAGATATATTATTATGTATCTTTGTATTACGTAAATAATTGAAAATAATTTATTAAACTAGTTTGTAATAAGTGTTTTTTAATCCTATTACTTAACTCTCTTTAATAATAATCACAAATTTGTATTTAAGTAATTTTTTTTTATTTTTTATTTACATTTCTTGGTTACTTGACACGAATTTCTAGACCATCGCTCGTCCATTATTCATTGTGACGTATTTCTCATAAAAGGAATAAAATGAATTTTCCTACAACCCGAGAAATCGTCTCAGACTTATGCCAGCGGAATCGCTCAAGTCTGGCAGCTGGGTTTATTCCAGGGTTCTCAATATGAATTTTGGACAGGTGCAGATTCCTACACAAAGAAATTAATTAAAATAAGTCAGGTGTGAACTCAGGCCCGCAAATAGAACTCAACAACTCGTTCACTGCACCCTCATCATTGCTCACACCTGCAGGTAAAGCCAATTGGAAATGATAAGTTTATTTTGCACAAAATGGTTTAGCAAACAACTTAGGTATCTATACCAAACAACGTACTCACGTTACTGGACACCACGGATCTCCCCTACACCACAGTTTTACCAACCACGGTTACTCGGGAACCAACGCCACAGGTCACCTGCACACATAGGTCCTGTTCTGACACGCAGGTTCCCCACCCGCGTCTAAGTGGCAAAAGGAGTCGAATCACCCCGTGACAAACGCGACGGGGTTGATTAAATTCGACGTGCGAAACGGCACCGATGATTCGTAGGAAACGCTACGAATCGAAATAAAACTCAAACGAGTAAAACGCCGATCACAGAGTTCTGAGCTGCCGGCTAACACTGACTAGGTTCGTCGCGATGGATTCGCACCGGACGAGGTCTAGTAGAAACGACCGTACAGTTCAAGAACTAGGAACCGAATAAACCACCCACTAATCCTCCGGGTTCATCCCTCCAAAACTTCCCCTCCAAGGAAGGGGCAGGGAGGGGATAAACAGCTGATCACCAGTGGCTGTGATTGTGTGACGTAGGACCACTGTCACTGGCTGATCGTCAGCTGTCAATCCATCTGACATCGTCTGTCGTCTGTCACCTCAACAAAGCCAATTGAGGTTATGTTGCTCAACACCAACGATGTTTATTATGGCCGTCAAGGGGTTTTAATATTTAATCATACAAGTGTGGGGGCAATTATTCACAACAACAAGTGTCACAAGTGTTTTAACTATGAAGTTTTATGAAATCAACTTCATGTCAACACTATGGGCTGTGACACCGGCGAGAGAGGTTAGCCCTGTGTTTGGTTTATGGGCTTTCAGCAAAAGTTAGCAGTGCACCTAGTGTGATTTAGGTTATATTTCACTGCAATAACCATTATTCATGAGCTGCCCAACTATGTCAACCAACCAAAGGATGGGCTAGGCTTATGACAAACAAAGGCCTAGGCTAGGGTTCAACCTAGTTAAACCTACACCAGGTAACTTTACCCTTTTTATAGCTAGGCCTAAGCAACTAGCCATAGCAAATCACCTCCTCTAGCTATTAATCAGTAAATTTATACCCCCCTACAAATTTGACCCGTTACATCATCTCCAAAACCAAGTCAAGTCCAATCAAGACCAAGAGGTCCAACACACGTGACAGTAATGCCACCCATCTCTCCTCCGATAGTGCATAAGCATAATGCCATTGTATCGCCGATGTCTCAACTTCCAGCCCACACGCGGTGGGCAATCACATTAGCACCCCGGATTACTGCCTCTCCTCATTTACATGGCGCCTTGGCACTTCACGAACTGTTGTGCAACCTCGTAGACACAATGGCTCCGTTGTATTCTTTGCCATTTTATCGGATACAGTTATTATATTTCAAATTCAAATCTAAAATTCAAATTAAAAAATATATTAATGTTCAAAATATAAATTAATTTTTTGTGATATTAAGAAACAATTGTATTTGTTAGGCATTTTATCGGGGGTATCTTTGAAGTACGGAATATCTAATTATTTAGTATTTTAGTTAAATTATAGTTTTGGCCTTTTATAAACTTGTTAACTACCTGGGTTGTTAACTTCAGTTGAAAAATATTAAAGGTAAATTGGGAGTACATATTGGAAACGAAAAAATCGCACTTCACAAGTTAGCAGAAAAATATATTGTATATATGGTTCAAGAGTTTTTCTCATATACTAAAAGCAAATTATTTACATACAGCCTAGCTTTTTTCTTTAACAAAATAGTCATGAATGACCGAGGGGATAATCTAAATTTTACTTTTAAAACCAATCCTCGCGGTAGGTACATGTCTTACTTGAATTTGTTCAAAAGTTCAAATGAAGAATGGTTTCAAATCAACCCCAACGCACGACGACACATTTCGATAAACCCGTGAAAATAGCAAAAATATGTTGAATGTAGTTGTTTCTGGTCCCAAATACCATTTACGACTAACGCCCTTGGTCTTAAACGTAGTCTAGTTTACGAATGAAGGACACTAACAAGAATTCCAAACCAGATAGTTCCGAGACAAAATTTGAGTGGAACCTCAAAAAAATAACGATTGTTATCGTCGTGCAAACAAAGGAAACAAGACTTGTGACAGTAGATGAAGCCTGTTTTGGCTAATACTTTGTACATTGTCTTTCACTGTCCGTGTTTGCCAGGCCTCGGAGAGGAAGCTGGCGCCCAAGGCCTACCAGACGGCGACGCCCCGGGAGAAGCTGCTGGAGTCTATCAAGCAGGGACAAGCCAAGCTGAGGCCCTCCTCCAGCCCCTTCAAGAAGAAAGGTAAGGGAATATTTGTCTGAACAGAAATTGGATATCATAGTTGCTTTACAGGGTATATCGTTGTGTTTTAAACTTGATTTTGGGGCATTCTGTGTAAGAATACGTCCATAGAATGGATTCCCCAATTCCCATTAGGAAACATCTGGAACTTACTTGAAGGGTTGATTATATAGGTGTGTAACTGTTCGATAACTTTCTTAACTGACGGTCAAGAATGTTATTTCAGAATCACTAACGATGAAGAACAAGGCAATTCGTATTTATTTCTTCGTTTTTGGTATTGTAAATAAACTATCTGTCCTCTGCCAGAGTATAATCAACTGTTCAGACAATCAGAGTATCTGTTTCAGGTTCAGAGTATAATCAGAGTTCTTCAACTGTTGAAGTAATCGTACCAGTTTTGGCCTACTTGAAGTATGTCCGTCATCAAATTTCGAAGTTTCTCCCTAAATTTAAATAAAGTCCTAAAAAGCAAATTTTCCGCTGTAAAATTAGATGTTTGAATCTATTAATAAATTACTAACTATAAAGAATAAACGTATCAATTGGATAGTTTCAGGGAACTGTTGTTGATAGCAACTTAATAACAACTTTCCTCAGTTTCCTCCTTCTCCAAGAATCTTGAACCATAATTCAGTTTCAGCGGCTATCCAAGAGATGACCTTTAGTCGAATTCCCAGCTGGGCGGTTATATCACCAGGAGCCGCTGACGGCCGGCCTATCGCCTCATCTGGCAACGGGAGGTCAAACGGGGATCGCAGGTTATGAGGAAGTTCCGCGGAGATTTCCTGTCAGCAACAATGTGGATGTTGACGGTTATCAGCTGATTGTTGTCTGATGAATGACCATAAACTGCAGCGCGGCCTGGCGGGGAAAGTACGAAGTGCAGTGCATTCATTGTTGTGTCGAGAGAATAGATCGTTGGGTTGTGAGGGTCGATAGTGTTCAAGGTATCGATGTGGTACGTGTCCCGTCGGCTTAATGTTCATTTTAATTTGAGGGTTTATAATTCTTTGAAGTTCTCAATCAATATTTTTTACAATGAGTTTTTTATAAATTATTTGTAGGCTAAAGGACGAATTTCAAAAAGTGACAACATTTGTGATCAATTAAATATAGAGGGACTTTTCTCCGGCATCTCTCCAACAATCAAAATAAATTAAACAATTTCAAAATAAATGTAACTTTTAAATTTTGCAATATCATCTCTAGAGATGACTCATGTTCTTGTAAATGAACAAAAAAATCATCGATTTTGTACCGCCGCAGCCAACCCCACCGGACGGAATATGAAATTTAACATTGAACATTGAACTTGGGAGGAGAAGAAGGTAGAAACGGAAATATCAACTTGTTTGCCTGAAGATGAATATATTCGGTAGAGCGCCCACCCATGAACAATTAGATGTATAGAGAAAACGCATGACAGGTCCTAAGTCCGCCGATTTAAAATTTATGAGCTGTAATAATACTGAACAATGGAAAATGACAGGAATCAAGCTGTCGTAGTTTATAATTATCTCGGCAGACAATAATCGAATAATTAGTTAAATATCTTCCCAATAATGGGAGTCACCAGTTCAATCGACAGTGCGCGACCCAGCTTGGAGGTCGTGTATAATCAGTGTGTTCATGTGTTTGTCGGATCGTCCCTTCACCGCCTTATTATGCGGACATCATCATTTTCTACGCCCGTTGTTTTAGCTTTCTCCCAAAAAAAGGTTCCGGCAGCCCTCGTTTTGAATATGTTCCTTTCTTTAACCCAATTATTAAATGTTTTTTTTTTCCTTTTTCGTGTTTATAATTATTTGAGGGGAGATAAGGTTCTATTAGCCTCTAGAATTCTCAGTAAACAGATACCAAACCTTATCTGTATTGACCCTTATCTGATAAAACTGAAACAGTGGAAAATGACAGGAATCATCAAGCTGTAGAAGTTTTTTTCTGATTAAACTGAAATTAATTTCAACTTGCTAGCGATTTTTTAGTTGAATCGGAAACTGAAACTTGAGAGCTTAGGCTTACGAACTATATGTAGGACTACTAATTAAAAAAATCATTCCTATAACATATTTTTAGATTTTAGGAGCCAGTACTCTCTTATGATCTGTTTACTCATTGTGAACGGTAAAAAAATAATGCTGCAAAGACTTAATTTAACTTTTTTGAACGTTTTTTAGACATATTTGTTTCTAGTTTCATAACCAGGAAATATTTCCGCACTGCATAGTCAACAGTATACGTTATTCAGTCAGAGAACTCTTCATGAGACATTGCCGTATTGCCGGTGCCTTCAGACCCAAAGCTGCATGGCAACGTGTTGAGTACGTCAGACGGTTAGCCTTATCGATTTTGCAGGCGTCTGTAAATTCTCTGATCTATCGATCTATCTAAATAAAATATGTACTAATAATAAAATTCTTAATTTGAATTTTATCACGCATTTAAGTTTTATGCTCACAATGTAGCATAAGTGTTATTTTTGGTTTTTAATTAAAACAATAAATATGACTAGTGGTCCCCAGTTATTTGACAAAGACTAGGCCTAAATATTATGAAATACTAAAATGTTCACTTTAAATGTAAGCTATAGCAAACCAATTTTTTTTAAATGAAAGTTTTCACTATCACAATCAACATCGAAGAGAGTATACTAAAAACTAATAAGTGATGTCACAACCGAATTTTTACTTTTATGCTATGGATCAAAAATATGTATTATGTTACATTATACCTTTGACTGTAAATAATTGATTTCAGATTCAAAGGCAATAATTATACTTATATATACTTATAATAAACCCTTCTGGTAGGGAGCATCGAAGTAAATAATACTACTTGTACTACAAGTTGTATTATTTACTTCGATGGTTGGGAGTTGTGTGATGAAGACTCCTACAGTTCTTAATTTACTAAGTTATCGCCGGTAGTACTGAATAGAAATAAATACAGAAAACAAATTTAGTGAAGGTTGGACTTAAGGGAAGAGACCTAGACGCTCTTCAAGTTTTGGCTTATATTTTTTAATAAGTCTCTTACTTCTCTTTTAAACTATTTGTCTAAACAGCAATGTCGTTACAACTAGGATGGGAAGTGCCTTCCGCTTCACGGCAGGCAAAAAGACGTCCTCGCTGCACTGCAAAGAGCAGCGCTGAAATGAAGGCACTTCAACAACGCCTTTAGTTTCATATACTTACTGTATCTTGTTTTATTATTATTTTATTTTGAGACTCTGGACACCATTAGTACTATTAAAAGTGTTGTTGCGATATTTTTTCACTTATACTTTGTCTATGAATTTATTTGTTTAACTTTGAAGTTTATATTTTTATTCTGTAAAGTTTACCAATAGTAAAATGATTATAACCGGGTGTTCCATGTTTTAGTTTACAGGCTTCTCAGACCGCAGGTTACATGTGATGGGATCAAAACTTAATGGTTACAAAATCTTGCGCTCATTTCTAAATTGCATGTGCTGAAAAATTCGCCACGCCTGATTTTGAAGATGTAGGCGGTGTTTTAGTCTGTTGTAAAAAAATATTTTGTCGAATCAGTGTTTGATGATAAATTAAATACTTGATGAACTAAAAAAATATGACCGTTCATTTATTTTAGTTGATAATACTGTTTAATAAAAGTTGAATTTACTCGTAGCCTATGTTTGTTTTAATATAAGTAGTTGATTGAAAATAACTATTTTTTTCAAGTCTTGGGTGAAATGTTCTATTTGGTTTTCTTACAGCCGTAATTAATCATGGAACTAGAATACAGTACTGTTATAACTTTGGTAATACTCTGATATTTACTAAAAAATTGGAAAACGATTTTTTTTAATGAAAAATCGTTTCTTTTCTGCTAAATCAAGAAAAAATAGTTATTGGTGTTTTGTCAATGTACTTTGATCATGAAACACACGTTTCGCCTACATTTACAGATGTAAAAATACACAATAGAAAATTATTTATTGTACTGTCACAAAAAACAGATTGTGAGCACAAGTTGATTGTCAAGCTATATAGCAGAATTTCACTTATTTGTAGTCGTGATATGTCTTCGTGTCGACTTCATAGTTTTATAGTAGTGTGCATTATTCATCTGTGTAAAACTGATTTTCTGTTGTGGTGTTAGTGGTATAGCCATTCTACCACAGGTTTATCAAGATAATAAGTCACTTTCCTACTAATAATAGGCAAGGGTAGGATAACGCCAATGTCAGTCGGATGTTATGGATGTATGTTTGACCTTGGATGGTAAATCCTGCGTGATTTCTACCACATTTCTTACTCAGTTTCCCAGCACCACTCGTAGGACGATCATGATGCAGTTGCCGCACCCATAACTTGCAGTAACTGCAGGAAGTCGAAGTTACCGCCCCATAACTTGCAGATACTGCAGGAAGTCATTCTTTAAACTGCAGTTCAACATGACTTAAGCTCGTGGTTAGACCACAGTTTACATTGAGGAAAGTTCTTGATTTCTAATTGATTTGACACGAAGATTGTTTCCCCCTTTCTTTTACCTAACGGGAAAAATTAAATGAAACATAAAATACTATATAACAACTTGCTTTTAAGTGTTCATACTTTCAACTGTAGTTGGAATTTAGGGCGACGTTTTAATGTTCTTGTCCTATAAAGGTGGACAGTAATAATTCTGGAAACAACAGACGAAATTATTATATTTTATGCGGATTTCATTTTATATTTAACTTTGTTTTACAAACCTATTCTGCGAGGTAATCTTTAAAGTATGCCGGCTATTTTTAAATACAGTATTCCCCTTTTTTCATATCTAAAACAGTAAGAATATTTCATTATTACATTATTAATTATATTATTGATTAAGAAACAGCGTGGGTTTACTGCTATAAAAAATGCACACCGAAACTATCGACTATTCAAAGTTGTAGTGGAATATGCAGAGGATTAGTTGAGCAAATACACTGCAGCATGCTGATTAACTATCGTGGCTCGGCTCAACTGCAATAGTGAACTTGTAGCGTGCAGTACACCTTGTATGCCTTGGGAACATAATTATATCGATTAGTTTAAAACTTTATTAAATTGCTTGACTTGTAATCACATAAAATTCTCTCTTTCCTTACAATGCAAAAAATAATATACATTAACTAAAATTTACTTGAGCAAAATAATATAATGAACATAGTTGTATGTAAAACTGTACTAAAACAAAATTTAATTTAAATTACGATTTTATTTTGATGTTTGAAATCTTAAATAATGAGGAATATCTTAATTTAACTTATTATAAAGAAATTAAATTCTTGTTTAAAAATTAGTGTGACTATTTTGAACACTTGGACTGAGGTGTGAGTTGCAACTATATCAATTTATCTTTCCACAAATAAGAGTCATTTTTACCAAATTTTATTTAGATAATGATAAACGTATGAAATATTTTATATTCTAGCTTACTGTAATATTAGTATACATCAGTCAAGAGATAAGATATTATTCGTGAAGAGAGTGTACGAAGTTGCCTGCAAACCGTGTGATACGCCCGGCATTTCTTCGCTGCAGCATGCTCACCGTTCTCCGTTGGAAGGCGTTATCACAAACTTGTATCTTGCATCCTTCCACAGGCTTTTGAATAAATTATTTATTCATTGTTCATTACTTTTTTATTAATGAGCTTGCCAAACATTTATTTCCACTCATGATTTCAAACGTTAAAATGTGTAAAAATACATTTTTACCATGTTGTTTTTTTACATTTTAACAAATGTAATTGTTTACATTTAACTTAGTAGTCCGTAGTGTATGATTTAGCACGATTACTCAGAAACAGAACAGGATTTAATTAAAGAATTTCCAAGAAAATTCATTTGGGACATGTTGACAATTCGGTTTTTTGCTACATGTAAATTAGTTTATGACTCTGTATGATTTCTAAAAAAAAAATAGCAGGGCATAATTTCAGACAAACAACTAAGTAATGTAATTGAACTTTTTTATGTGATTTTTTTTATTAATGTTCGTTTTTTATTGAGTAACGTTCACAATGTTAAAAATGTCGAAAAAGAAATGTAAATTTGGATCAAATATTCGTGGGAGGAAAAATGAAATTTCTAGCTCTTTAGAAGAATTGGTTCTTAGCCTAGTTGTTATTGTTCGTTCAGCTTTATTTTATAAAGGCTCATGCTCGTTTTGAATCCTTTCCAAAACTTTCCCTCTCATAAGCGTTAGGTACCTTTCTGTTTCGAAGAGGTTAAACGCAATCGATGTCAGATTAAGAGAATGATCTAGCAATAAAATGAATATACCTAGGTGCTACAAAAGCAATCCATTTTTATGTTTGCCTAACCAAGTAACAATTCACTGCTTAAATTAACTTAGCTATAGACTCCTTATGGCCTAGAGAATAATGGTGGATGTTTTTGGAAATGCAAAGTAGTGAGTGACAGAGGGAAGCTGCTCTGCGGGTTGCATCGCCTTCATTCCAGCTCTCAGTACGCTCGAGTCGTGAGCTCACAATAATGTGAATGTGCCAGCGCCAGGGTCGCGTCAGTCGCGTCCTCTCAGTCTCTATTCCAAACTAACACCCAGTCATCACCGCTACTTCCTCTACGGTATCTACTTGATGTCTGAGAGAGATATCAAACCAAATAGTGTCGTTTCGAGGATCATTTCCCTCGCGAGAGTAGGAAGAGCGAAGTATCAGTTCCGCCAAGCGACAGGTGAAATGTCGTCGCCTGATCGCCTCGACGCCGACGGCTCGAGCGACCTGGATCATTCCGTTAAAAAGTGTTGAATACTTTTGAAACGCAATTTATTTTATCGGGCTTTCTGTTTTTTCCCGCTGGACCCTACAAGTAACTTGTTTCTATTAAGAACCAACGGGCCGTTTTGGCCCGTGTGCACTTTATGATACTTTACAACAATCTGGTTGATTGAACCTAAACTTTACAGAATGTCGTAACGTGTAAACGGGAGGTCGTTGCGGTTTTTAAAGTTGGAACATTGTTGAACTTTTTCATCAACTTGGAAAAATCGCAACGATCTCCGTAAGTTGGAGCAAAAGATTGGAACGTGACGTGAAATCTCGGTTTGTTTACTTAGTTGAAGAATAATTAATAATTTTGATGATTTAATTTGTAATTTGGACACGTTGAGCCCTAGTTATTTTTAACTGTGGTACAATATATGGGTAAATTTTCTCATAAATAAATATGGGCATACCTATCATAAGCATCCTTTGCTCATAAGCTTTTGTAATATCTTTATCTTTAAAATTGCTGATAATTTTTTCATTTATTATTCCTATAATTTGACTAGTTGTTCGTTTTATTTTTAATTGTTTTTTTTACCAAAATTGTAGCCTGAAAAATTAATTTCAATGGTGATGGGTGGTATTATCCAAAGCGTAGCAAGGCTATGTTCTGAAACTCTTGAATTTCAATTTAAAGACCATTTCCTGTTTTTTTTATTCTAAAAATTGGTAACTAAAACAAATTGACACCAACATTTTTCTTAAGTTTATGCTCATCATGAAAAAATCGTTCTAACAATTTTAATTTTGAGAAAAATTTCATACCCTAAATCAATTAAATTTTCCTGATAATATTGCCAGCTAAAGGGCTTGCGGGAGGAAATGTAAATTTAGATATCTCGGTAGAAGGAACTAACACACGATCACGACAGTAGGAGACAGGCAGGCACGTGACGGCCTCAGTACAGTTCGTGCTTGAACAAGGCCACCTCACCCGCATGGGCCTTCACCCACACCTTCCCGCCCCACACCACTACACCGCTACAGTACTGCAGCACCAGCTGTAGGTAGAGATGGCATTTGTTTTTAACGGGGGATATATCATAGAGTAATAATATTGAACTTCGTAAAGAGTTGTCACTTCCATGTTAACTCGGTGGTAAGGGAACAGTAGCGCTGTCTGATAAAAGTGCTGCGAACTACAAAGATCGATGCGATATATCGATCGTCGTCGTCTGCTTTGTTTATATTTTCGTTTTCTTGTTTTGTTTGCTAGACTTTCAATTTTAATGGCTTTACCGATTTGTTTAGAATGATTAAGTACGTTTGCCACTAGTGCAAGTTGTTTCGCGAAATACTGTACTGAGTTATTAATATTGTGCTTAAACCGATTGATAGAAAATAAATACGTAGATGTTTACATAAAAGAACTTGATAAAAATTAATTTAGTTAATTTTTATCGTTAATTTAATCGTTTTAAGCACAAATGAATCATATTTCGCGAAACAACTATCACTAGTGGCAAACGTACTTTAGGTATATTCCCACACTCAAATTAATTCCAACTCGTTTTGATTGTGTACACGTTGTAACAAAAAATTAGGGAAAACGGAATAGGAAGTTAGCAGATCGTTATCGTGGTTTTGATTGGCTGATACAGTGAAGAAGAAGAAAACCATGTTTTTACAACGACATCTAACTAAAGTGCTTCGAACTAACCCGCTCCAATAAAGCTTACCACTTGGCTCCATTTAAGTGTCAGACAGGTGGATATTTCGCGTTTTCAATGTATCGGAATCTATCATTTCAATATATACATTTCGATATATCGGGAGACAAATATCTATATTTTAAATTAGGGAGGTTTACCTAACATCGAGCGAAGTTTCAACTGGTCAGGATTTGAGTAGTTTTTTCTAAAACCTTTAGACTAGTACCTGTAATGCAATTTTACAATAAAGTTCGTCTGCAAATTTTAGAGCATGTTATTATGCTAATGATAATTTTACTAAAAAGTAGCCTATTCTCAGGTGTGCAAAACAATATTTTTAACTCAGTTAACTACTTTAGAAAAGTATTATTCACTACATGAATCACGCTGACATAAATGTATTGTGCTGTCAACATCAGCAAATGTTGACACCGAATGGAAAAACAAAAGACAATATTGAACATTCAGATAGACTGTCACTCATGTTATTGTTTTCAACGCTGCCATAGAATAGTTCTTCGCCCTTCTACCAGACTTGTGTAAATAGGTTTTGAAACTTTGAGTTAGGCTACATATAAATTGTGTTTTGGGCGTTCTTACCTTATTGGTTGTATTTTTTCTTTCTCTTCCTTTTATGGCCTTGGCGAGTGAAAATGGCAGCCTAATATTAAGCATTCTGATAACTTCATATCAGAGTGCTGAAAATTAGTCCACATAGATAATTGGTAACATTACACTTAATCCGAACTTAACTTCATCAATTTTGTTTGAAAATTAATTTTTAGAAAAGCCACTTATTTTAATATTGCTTAGTAACGCAAGTAATTGTTAAGTTCGTTCATTCCTTTTTTGATTGGATTCAGTTAAAAAAATAGGTTTATTGAGGGTTGCTGTTAATCAATAGTGTGAATACTTCCCCTTCCGTTCCACCGTTTATTCGTTACCTTTAGAAAGGCCTGTTTAATGAACATAATTACCTAAATAGCGTCTTTTTTCACATTGTACAATTTCCGAACCACAGCGAGCGGAGTTATTACCCGCCCAAAGTACTTTCCTTCCGTTACGTAACGGTCGGATGGACCCCCCTGTCACGCCGTTACGTCACCGTCAAACGTCACGCTGTTCAATGTCACGGGTAAAAACGTCACGTACGTCATACATGAATTCATGTCCTTGGTTTCTTCAAACTAATAAAAGTAAATGACATCAGTTACTTTACCTTGTTTGGTTTATTAGATAACGAGAACAAAGGTTATCAAGGACTCGTCCAGAAGACTTGTGTTGTCTGAGGAGTTTAGAGGCTGTCCGATTTACTTAATATAACATTTAGCTAAAAGAGTGAAAAAAATGTAGTGAACAGACATTTGAAATCGTTATTATGATTATGAGAATTTAAAGAAGATTTCCTTTCAGCTCTGAAATATACAGAACATAACATATGAAAGGGGAATTTTTAGAATCTATGCGATTCTAGTTCTGTCCCCTCACGCACAATCCAGCGTATCTAAAAACTCATTTTTATATTACTTCAAGCTCACAGAATGAAAATATAATTTGGATGATTGACGCACTATTACCAATTTTATTGTATTAAAGAGAAGGGGTGTGCGAGTACTCGAATATCGAGCTTTTTCGAGCCAAGCTTACACTATTTGACTCGACTCGAAGTTTTAAAAATACTCGGAAGTTCGATTTGAGTAGTTACTCCCGCCGTTAGCCCGGAATTGGTACGCGCGATCGCGATTTACGGCCGTTTCTTACACTTTCAACACCAGTCATTAACAGCCACCATAAAAATTGTCTTACTTTCCTTGAATAAAGTGGTTTCTGAGTTAATAATATCAATAAATTAAGTTTTGTCTTTTTTCCTTTATAATTTGAGATATTTCCATTACTTAGGCTAAATGAGACTGATTTAACTTTAATTTCTAAACCTTTAAAAATATGTCTCAAAAACTCTTTTTTTTAAACAAACAAGTGACCATGTAGCTCACTACTAAAGACTTCCAGTCTTTTACCTTCTAAGACTGAAAGTCCTAATACAATATTGAGTAATGATATAAAGTTATGTTAAAGATGGACTATCGCTTCATTTAATTTGAATACAGGTTTGCTTTAAACTCATGGGAAAACTTCCAAGTTTAGTTACTAAAAATAGTAAATTTTATGAGATCCATAAAATGTATGATAACTATTAACTCCTACTATTCAAAATACTCGACTCGAAACTCACGAGTATTTTTTTTAACTAGACGACTTCAAAAATCACTACTCACACACCCCTACTAAAAAAATTTAAGTTGTTTTAAATCGCTCACGGGCGGAGCCAACGGACATGACCGCAGTGGAATGTTGAATTATGAATTTAAGGCGTTAACCAGCGGGGAGACTGGAACTGGAGGCCAAGGGTCCGGCACTGACCCTCCGCAAAACCGGAGTCGCCGTAACAGGACCTCGCTGGCCGCGACCGTGGCGTTCGACTGCCGCGATCTGCACTGAAATGTTGGTTCTTAGCCGTTCGTTTCATCACAGAGAAAGGAGCAGACGATATCTAAATATATATATTCAGATATATTTATAAAATATCATATCTAAATATTTTCTCTGTGGTTTCATTTATGGGTGTGCGAATACTCGTTTTGAGTTTTATTTCGAGTCGATTTTTAAGTACTCGACTCGACTCGAAGTTTCGCAAAATACTTTGATTCAGTTGGGTTAGCTACTCCCGCCATTCACTGAAAATATGGCTTATGATCCGCCTCTTTAGAGTAAGATTCTTCACTCAACTAAGAAATAAAAGTATTTGACTTGGAGTGCTAAAAAATACCATTTCGTGTTTTGATTTAATTTTGTTTTAATAATTTTCCTGAAGAACAACGTTAATACTTCCATAGAAAACTCTTGGTTTATAAACCTAATATAAAGTGAAAATAACGATTCCATTTGGTGAATATTGGTCATAAATTTGATTTTATGATTTTTAACCATAAACGCAAACCAACAAATTGTATAAAATTGGAATCCTTCTTGAAGCGTCTAGCGTAATTAATTGCACAATAATTCATTTTATTAAATGTTGTATACATTTTCCACTCTTCGCTCTTTCAATTTTCGTTATTTACTTAATTAAAGAGGTTTTAAGATTTTAATGCATTTTAATTCGCTGATCGAAGAAGAATATCGTTCGGTGTGATCGAAGAAAAGTAAAACTTTGGTGCAATATTCAAATAAATGGCTTGTAACCAGTACGGTAAAGTAATGACAGTGTCCACGACAGTCTCATACTAGTTTTTATAGTATGAATAGTAGAGTTATTATTAATTATGCAACTCCCATAAGTGTCTGAAAGCGATGAAAACATTAAATATTCCCTTATTAACTCGAAATTTACAGTTTGCAATCCATTGTATAAAATGCGATTTTTATTTGGTAGGGAAAAACACTTTGAAATAGTTGAGGGGGAGGGAACGCGATTTTTATTTGGTAGGGAAAACACTTTGAAGAGTTAATGAAGGGAGGGGGGAGGTCGACACTCCTTGAATGACCGCTGGGATTAGGTTAAGCTCTTCTTCCTGTCTTAAATGTAGGCCAACCGTAAGGTAGGATCTACTTTCTGTAGGAGTAAATCGCAACCGATCAGTCAATCAGTCGGATCATCCAAACCAGACCGGTGGTGGTTTAGCCTCTGATCCGGACAGCCTCTTGAGGTCTACCGGACAATGGACTTTCCACTCTCACTGACCTATAACAGCTTCCGGACCTCGCAGGGTCATGGTAAGCCATCCGGAAATCCGAGGAAACGGAAGGATCCGTTTATAGAGGGAAAGCTCTCACTTATATTTGATCACAGTTATTTGTTTTTCAATAAGTTTTTCCCTAACGTGTATTTTTTATAGCTAAAACTTTTAACATAACAAAGAAGCTGGAAGCTGAGGAACAGAATTTTTGAAGAGAAAATAACTCCTGTATTCCTTAGAGAAATATTTTTTCTTTTTTTATCTAATTCAAAGCAACAACTACCACTGATTTACAAAAACTTCTTGACAGAAGTTGATTCTTATTTTTTCAAATATTCGGCTTTCCAAAATTACGTTTGCTGCTGCTCAGAAGGAATTGTACTGCCTATGTCGGGCTTGCGACCATCGGTCATGCCTCTTACCATATTTTACACACATTTTACGCATTTAAAACTGGTATTAGTGCGGCCATGCCGGCCATCGGTCGTTTAACATATTTTACGACTAACGGACCGAGGAACTGTTCCGGGTACACGACGCCGACGCTTAGATTAGTTGGACACTATCCATTTCTACTTGCGGTACTTAAACTATTGTGATCTGAAACTCAAAGTCAGGCAGAAATTTAGGTAATACAAAGGCAAAGGTGATGTTCAAGAAGAAACTTATCAAATGCAATAATTAAGTGTATTGATTGGATTTAAAAAATAAATTTTTCATTATGTAGGTCTTAGTTACGTCTTCAGAGATGCCATTGAGCATTTAGTGAAACCTGAGTAAACATAAGTTTCTAACTTGAAGTTAGAGTTGCCTTCAACGTGATTTAGAATGCTCATACAAGTTACTGCCACCAACGAGATGACACATCTCATCCTCTTGTGTGACTAGTGTTTTATTTCCATCCGAATAAATTTTGCTGCATCACCACGTCAAGTGTTCTGGGAGGGGGGCTGGGAAATAAGGACACGTGCCTGGAGGATAAGGAGGGGAATCAGTAACGTTTTGGCATTCCGAAAAAAACGAGGGTGTAATTATTGTGTCAGATAGCGCATGCCCTCACGTAGCGCTTTGAGAGTAGGCAACAATATTTTACGTGCCGATGTCTGACGTGGCCTTGGTATTGAAACCTTATTTTAAGTTTTTATTTTTGAAAGTATTAGTTTTTTCGTCAAAACGCTGTGTCATGGGTTCATCTGCATCACTTTGATGTGACTATGGGGACAACAATTTGATGACAATAGTATTGTGACAGAAACAGTATTTGACTCTTATCAGATGACAACTAACCTATGACGATGACAACATTATGATGACACAATATGATGATAATAGTATGATTAAAACAGTATACTGGTACAGTACGTTGGCATTACTATGAAAGTATCAAGGAACCGTATGATGACAACAGTATAAGAGTTTGACGAAATCGTAGACACAGTATGATGGCAGAAGTATGATGACTGTTGGAAACAGTTCTTTCTTGGAATCTCATGGCTCTGAAATAACATCCGTAAACATGCACAGAGAGCCTGGGAAATCCGTTACCAGAAGAAAAACGCCTCAAATCGCCTCGAATTACCTGGACCAGCCAGGCGGTTGCTCGCCGCGTCCCTGGTGAAAAGTATCTTGTGGCTGGACTAATTCCGGGATCCCGCGTGGTTTTATGGCTTATTCAATCCCGGGATTTTTCGGCTCAATCCCGGGATTTTCGGGATTACAAAATTACGAGTAAAATCTATATTTTCTAGGATCTTATCAGTTAAATCAATGTTATAACTAAGAAAAACCAGTTACATGTTGTTTTTGATCAAAAACTCATGGTTTGATGAGTTATTTGTCGCCTTATAGTATGTATAAAAGTAGTTTCCAGTTAATATTTTCAAGCCTCTGAAAAAATACATAGAGATTTTAACTTTTTTCTGATACAATGTAATGCAATTGCAATTAAGTTTCATTACGGTGCTCTAATAATCATTTTTATAGTACTTCTAGTTTTTCTAAGTACATCTTTCCAAGTCCTGATATTGTTTGGTCAAGTAACTATATTCATGTTTTGTATAAGACTTTCTTTAAATTATCTCAGAATAAATATTTTATGGTTAGTTCAAGGTTATACAGGACCATCCTGATAACGTGTTCCGTTTTCACTCTGATGTCTAATATTATATTCAGTGTTTCATGATAAGGCTGACTATGTCGTCAATATTTTTACACTCTAAGTTTTTATATATAAAATCACGTTAACAAGTAAAAACTAAACGGGAAACTGCTTTCTATATCGCAATATATTACGATACCATGTGTACATGCGAATCAATACTAAATATTTCTTTTTGTATCGGCAAATGTTGAGTCGATCTCGGGATCAGTCCCGGGATCCCGGGATTAAAGTTTTTCAGTCCCGAAATCCCGGGATTGAAAATATCGTCCGGGATTGGATTCCCTAGGCTGGACATTGGTGCCATCTCGAAATCGTACTAATTTACCTAATCTTCGCATAACGTTTTGTGATTCCTCTATACTGCGATAAAAATTGAATCTTAATAAACTGTTCTTTTTATTACTAAACTACTTTTATTAGAAACTTTTTTAAGGAAAATGTATTTGTCTTTAATAAAAACACCCACTTAGATTTTGTCACATGAATAAAAGTAATGAGTAATTAATTAAAATTTATGTTTTATTAAAGGCAGTAAAAAACTCCATACAGCTTGGTCCCCATACAGGCCCACAGGCTTCCATGATTAATTTATGAATAAATAAATTACGCGTAAACCTCTTCATAGTTGGTATTTCTGCTGGTATTTGTATGGTTCTCATACAGACTATTGGGGTTTCAGAGTTATAAAATGGATAGATAAATAGATATCTCCCTCGAAATAATAAATAAATAAACAAAGTGCAAACTAAGGTTTTAAGTAACATATTTAGGAATAAATGTTTATGGACATAAATTAAATTATATGCAGATATAAAATTTAACTTTACGCTAAATTTAAAACACGATACATAAATTTTGTATTAAAATAAACAACGGCCCCTTTGTTTAAACCGTTTAAACTTATTATTCGACCAAAAACTTTTCAAAACCTTGACTGCCACTCCCCGACCCAACGCGACGCAATTCCAAATGACTTACAGACAGGATTGCAACATTAATCCTTGTGCGAATTGTGGCAATGTGGGATTGGATTAGTTTTAAATTACAATACCGACATCGATATTTACTGTAACCCGAATGGTCTGTTTTCTGTGCTTGCGGTTTGAGAAAGCTGTTTTTATGTACTATCAGTTACATTACTGAGATAAAAAAAGTTTTTGTAGGAATCCCTATTAAAATACTGATTGGTTGATAAATAATGTAGACGTTGCGTGTATCAGTGAGTTCACATTGGGGATACTGAGATAGATTCTTGTGATCAAACCAACTCCATGGGCCTAATAATTGATTCTCAAAGCAAATTGATATAAAATTGCAAGCAAAAAGAACAGCGGGCTTTTCACTATTCGCAGGCTGGCTTTGTTTTTTGATAGGAAGGTTCTTCTCACTGATGCCTATTTCGCTTTTGTGTATTCTCATGTGTGTTACGTATACCAATTTGGGGAGCCGAAACTGTTAGAACGAAGAGATAGATATTTATATTACAAAATAAAGCTTTGAGACTTAATGAGGAGCTTTGGGTTTAGGGAGGATTGAAACTTGCAAAGGTGTATTTCTGGCAATAATCTGTTGACATTTCCTTTCATTTATATTTTCTAATGCCTCTCGTTTTCTTGTTAAAAATAAACATTTGTTCTAGTTCAATCTCTCAACTATATATGACTTGAGAAGGCGAGATCTACTAACTATTCCCCAACACAACACAATTTTGTTTCAAAACCAAACGTTTTATTCTGGAATTAAGTTATTCAACTCCCTTCCATCCCACCTGAGATCTGGTTCTGATCCAGTCACCTTTAAAAGGCTTCTGAGGACCTTTTTGATTAGGAAAGAGTTTAACAGAGTATCTGAGTATTTAAATGGTACAAGTTAGTTTTAAATTAACTATATACTTTTCAACTTTTATTTGCATTATATACTTCTGTGCTGATTTTGTATTCATTGTTCTGTGAACATTAAATGTTAAATAAATTATTAACATTTAATTAACATTAATATAAATTAATTTATGTTAATTAACGTAAATTAATATTAAATTAATTTTATTTTGTGACGTTTGTCAATGCTGTTCACAGTCGGATGACAACAAATGAATGATTGATTGATTGATTCATTGTTTGGGAACGAGTTTGAAAGCCTTCTTTCTCCGGTTGGCGCGACGGAACTCCTTGATTGACTATCACGGGTCAGTCGTATTGTGTTACTTGGAAAACAAAAGTTCTGAGGAGGTTTCGGGGTCAGAGGAAAGCGGGTGTCGGTCGGAGAGGGGGCGACACCCGCAGCGTCGTGGGCTGCGGGCCAAAATTCCAAACACGTAAAACCCAGTGAACTCACATTAAACATTCTGCAATGTAGTGGCTTTACACCATCCACCTTGAATACTGATCATTCTACCTATCAATGGATTCTATTAATCTTACACACTCGCCGTGGTCGCATCGACAGTTTTTCTAATTTGACTAAATAAAACATCAAATTAAATCAGTTGTCATAAACATGTAGTAGGCTAAACAGCAGTAAATAGTCCAACGAGATTAGAGGATTCCGCGCACGTAACACTGCTTGTAATGGAGTTTGAGCCGTAAAAGAAGGCGTCCTTTACACACATTTATTTTTACTGGTAGTCAAGTAAGTGGGTGGGATTCCACGGTGAATTGCTGATAGAAAACTGATCCGCGCAGATAGTGTAATGTTTCTTTAAGTGGGGAATCTGTTTTTTTAATAAACAGTTATCTCAATCACGACGTTTTGGAAATCCACGGAGTCAAAACGGATATCTTTCAAGATTCAAATAATACCTAACTAAAAATTAGGGAACTACAATCCTAGAACACCGAATTATTAATAACGGGGTTGTTTAAACAAAAATAATCGAATGAATAACCGCCATTAAGGGAATGTCAAACTTATTTATAAACTTAGTTTTTCCAATGAAATACCCTTTAATTTATACGGAAAAAGTAAAACAGCACACCACCGTTTGGGTATGAAATAATCTTCTTTCAGACCTTATTGCCATAATTGGCCATTGTAATGCTTATTCGATCGATTGCTCTTCCCTAAGTAGCGAGCACACAGGTTTTCCGGCATCAATAGAAATTACTTTACCGTCAATACTCGATACCGGTGCCGTTGCGGTGGAGAAAAAATTGGCGGTACCGTTTTCCACTAGAACAATGCCGCCGTTGTCGCGGGAAGCGTTTTCCGCCGAGTGGGATCGTGACGCGCCAAAAGCTCGATTATCCGCGAAGCCCCGTACCCTGGGACCGCGGTCGGACAACGTGCTGTGCGGATTACAAGGATTAGAAGGCGGACCTCGGTGGCCGCCAGAGTGCGTTGCCGCCGACAGTCTGAGCGCGGCGTTCTAGCTGAGCGGGTCCCCGCGTCCGCGTCCGTACGGCTGAGTGTCGTTCGCTACCGTTCGTCGTGTATCGTTGACGATCGTTTGTATCGTTGTCTTGATCGCATATAGTTTCAACCAGTTCGGTCGGTTTCTATGACGATAGATGTGTGTATTTTGCCGCTCTATCAGTTATCGCGAATTGTTCGCAGTTGTTCGTGAATTTAGTAAATAATCGTTGATGAAGTGGTAATCTGTGTGGTGTGTGAGCTCATTAAATTTTTTACTTTACGTGACAAAAAATTATATAGTGAAATAAGTTGTCAATTTGTTGCCTTTGAGGGTGTGACCTGTAGATTTGGGGGTACGGTGGCGCATTTATTTGTACTTAATTTTAGTATCAAAACAAAGTACGCGGAAATTGTTTTATTATTTGTGATTTTGTAACATCATTACAGTATTGTAAAGATAGAAGTAGTATTCAAAAATTTATTCATTGTATCGACATTAAAAACTGTACTTTTTAGGTTAGAATGACGTATTTGTTTGATTATTTTATTTTTTGGGGTAAAGTTTTTGTAACCGAGGGAATAAATCGTTTATTCATTCAATATGAGGGCGTTTTAATAAGTCGTGACAAGTTTTTTAAGGTGTTAAAAATCCCCTCGGCACTTTAGTTGGGTAACTCACAGCACAATGAGAGGAACAATCCACGATATTATTTTCTCGTGGTCTTACATTGAATGGTTTTCACTTAAAAAAATCCTTTTTGGGTATATTAGCGTTGTTAGCGTTCTATAATAAAGGTAAATAGTGACGTAAATGACAATCACTCGTTATCTTCTAGTTGTTGTCTATTGTTGCTTCCCGGCCTTGAGATAAACGACTCAAAACAGTTGCGGATTTCTAAATGCTTTGTACTTGAAGGTGAACGATCATTGCAAAAATACCGTCATTACTTCGACAAATGGCAAAGCTACTCCATTGTTTGATCTCCCTGTAACATTTAGCAGACGACAATAACTAGCTACCGAGTGAATAGGGCAACTTCCTGATTCCTAATATAATACATAACATTTGAGGATAGTTTAAAAGCCGCGTTTTCTTATCACATCTGTTATCATTCATTACCTTCATCCAACTTTAGTTGAGCTCACTGCCGCCAGGTCTACCTGTTATCAGTCGCTCGAACGGTACCGTCGTGTTGTGGTGGTAAGTGCTTTAGACTGAACGCGGCAAGTTTTGTCACGTGTGCCGACTTATTTTGTGAGTGTTGTGTTGAACAACAATGAAAATCTTGACTGAATCAGGTATTTATCTACAACATTCTAATTAGCAGTCATTAGAACTCCAATTTTTGTGCATGCTATGTCAAACTGAAGGTTTTTGCTGACAATATCTGCATTGTGAAATGTGAAAGAAATTAAAAAAAATAATAGCAGTAATTAATTGTGCTACATATTAAAATGTAGTATCTAGTCTTGAAAATGTAAACTTACATCAGCGTAATGACTATTTAAATTAATTTGTTAGGAGAAATCCGACCCATGGGGTGGGGGTTGTGGAATACCCCCCAAACGAACGGGTTTTGGGGTACTCCCTCGGGTAACTTTTGAAAATTAAAACTACAAACTGGTATTTTTTGGCAATTTAGGTTAATCTACGTAAGTTATACATAGCGAACTCATAAAATCCAAATCAGTGGAAACTAAATTTTAGTATGTAAGGTATTTATTTTACTCAATATTTAATATCACTATTTTTCTATACGCCAACGCTATATACTTAAAAGTGAACTTGCATATTGCTCAAAATATTATTTAGTTTAACTGTTAGTATTCAAGAAAGAAAATGAGCTCTAGAGAAATAATTTTTGGATAGGGAGTGCAGGACACTCTTTCAATGAAAAAAATGCCAAGAAAATTAACCGTGGATAAAAGGGATACACGCAAAACGGCTACCTGTAGTCGAAAGATGAAATATTCGGATTATCTAGAAATTTAAGTAAAATTCGCTTTGTACATCAAACAAGCGGAATATAAATATTTTGCAGTATCAGTATACTCACGGCTTGTTCTTGAAAATGGGTAAATTCGCGGTCTTGATATCTGCGGGCTTTCTCGTTTTTCACATTAGCACACTCCCTTCATTTAATTAGTTGGTACTGTAGCATTAAGTATACAGTACAGTTAGATTTTACAGTTAGAGAACTAGAAGCGGTTAAGACGAGGTGGAATGTGCAATGCACTTCTTTTGTTTAAAGTAAAATCATGTGTTTCATCCTGTTTTCTTGTAATGTCTTTGTTTACAATAAAAAAAATAAACAAAAGTATGAAATGGCTTAAAATATTGTATGTTTTGATTAAACCTAACCTCAATATTTGACAGATAGAAACATGTGATTATATTACAAACAAAAAAGTTCATCACCAAAGATATTCCTCCTCGTCTTGACCGCTTCTACTTTAAAAACTCTAACTGTAACTAGAGAGGCGACTATCATTATATTATAAGCATTCAGTGTCGGTAGGTATAATTGTTTTTTTAACGACGACGTTTGGAGTTATCAGCTGATATCATCGCTATTTCCCCGTGATCGGTGAACGTGCGATCGTTTTTTCGCTGAGCGCATCATTCGCAATGTAAAACTCCAAAATTTACACGCAATAGGTAAATAAACGTGGTTGGTTTTACGACCGCTTATAAACAAGTTAAAATTGTAACTAATGTTCGCAATTATTTTTTTGTTGCCCGAAACACACTTCATTTCAAGAGATTTTATGGTCAGGGGATATTGTTTCATTAAATACCCCTCCCATCCCCATCCCTCATATGAAGCGTAGAATTTCTAAACGATCTAAGCGCCATTTTTTGGGATTTTCAGTGTTTGCCACCAAAGTGAACCATAAAGCGATGCCAATGCACACCAAAGCCATCAATATGTGCCATCTGCCTTCTAATTAGTAAAAAAATCCTAGAGAATGCTCTCATTGTATGTCCATGACCACGGGAAATTCTAAGTGACCTATGTGCCAGCAATGAAGTGATCTATATGTCAATGAATCAAACTGTAACACCGTAATGGACGGATCCTTTGCGAGATACAACCCTTGGACTAAGATCATGTCTGCTTTAAAGACACTTTTATGTTCATTGAAAATTACATTGTTCGTTGTAAGCTTTTGGCACTTTAAGACATACATTATTTCCTTAACTTTCATCCTTTTATCTATATATGACTTAAATTGTAACAACAAAAACACAAAATTGAACAAATTTAAGTGTTTTTTTTCTCCTGAAAAATTTTACTCTTGGCACTTGGATTCCTTAGAATTTCTACGCTTCATATATCTACGCCATTGTCACAAAGCACTGAGTTTAGGTCTAAATTAGCATTTTAGTAAAACAAGTTTTTTTCGATTTATTTTTGCTGTGCTTTTTGATAATTTAAATATAGTACTCTACGCGGCAATAGTTGGCAAACACATTTATGACAGACTCACATCATTATTTCAGATTATTGTAAGTTTTGAGTAAAAGGTCTTGTTGTGTTTGAATGAGTTGGAAATTGCTTGCTATGGAATCGGAAAGCATTCAATTAGACTGCAATCATGTTTGTCGAGTCTAATCTAGTTTACTCTGGCAAGTGCGAAGTCTATTTCTGAATCACGACTGTAATTGATAATAAACAGCAGTTTGTTTCCTAATTTATGGAAATTTAGTCCGTCTTCTATTTATTTAAAGTGTTTATTTTATCATTTATTTACATTTTTATTCTTAATAAATTAAAAACTTGTGTCTAGCACGAAACAGATTTATTTTTCATAAGATAACTAGAGAAGGTTAACTTAGTTTTATATTAATAGTTATTAGTTATTTTAGTTAGGCTAAACTAGTTAATATCCACGTAGTACAGTAACACATTTAAACATAAATTCTCTGCATGTTAGTATTTTTTATGTTTTCCCCACAGTTATTCTTGTTATGTAAATAATTCATAAAATTTGGGACACAAATCTTTTACCTTCCACCATTTTTGTGAGGTTATCCTTTCACTACTATCTGAAATTTATTATTTTTTTATGTGAATTTCTTTTATTTGTACCTTCAAAACTTCCAGTGTTCGTCTCTATTGGGTTGGCAAATAAAATGACGCTTACACACAAACTTCACAAACAGACGAATACAATGAACTTTGATGAACTCCGTTACACCTGTTTAATCAAATAATCACGAAACTCATTGTTAACTCCTGCATTTTGACTGTCGGTAATTTTCTTTTGTAGCATTTTTGTAGATCTACCAACGACTTCACCTAACTGTATGCTCGCCCTAGGTAACTGAATATTTAGCCTTGGTTTCTTTTCTGCTACACTTATAACATATTTATTTTTTAGGGGGTTCTTTGCAGGGAAAAGTTGGATATTAAATTTATATTTGTCAATTTTTCATGCGGCCTACCAACCAAAGTTCACATTGTACATGATAATTCCTGTCAATGAGAATTCAATAAAATAGTTTAAAATATATGCTTGAGTGTTATTATAATTCAGGGTGATATACATACTGACGCACACATCCATTCTACCTGTGTATCGGACACCGGAAAGGCTGATTCCACACACGATCAGCTGACCAAAGGTCACGTGACCGGATGTCATCGACCTCGGAAGAAGCTGAGTAAGAGGGGTCATCACAAAATACAGGTTGATCAACTGGTTCTTGTCTAGCGCCTTTTTGGTCGGAGGTTCGTTGACTACAGTATATAATTTGAGAATATTTCCGTTTAGACTAGAAATCTGTTTAGCTGCTACCGTATTTTTATATTTTGAGAGACTGAGAAGTCTTCTATTTTTCTTTAATGCGCAATGACTTTTTAAATTAGGCGAAACTGTAATAATGATGCCTACAGATGTCAAAGAATTTTCAACCATTTTAAGACTACAATGTAGCAGATTTGTATGCGTTTCAAAGGAGGAAAACTTAACACCTAAATCTTTATTACGGTTTCACTCGTGATAAATGTAGGGCAGATGTTCCTGTTTTTATCCCTTTAGTCAATGAGGTGATACACTTGTAAATGCAAATCTCCGACTTATACCATGAGCAGCCTTACAAGTTTTTACACTCAAATACTTTCAAGGAGTAAATCTACCATCTTACCCTAACACCATCGTGGCCTCCTACCTTCTAATTATCATCAGGAGCACTTCAGCGCAGGATTTATTCAGGACAATGTAATGGAAAATTGCGAGGTTACGAAATAATTCTTCCTTCCTTGCCAGTTTTTCATCCATTTTGCGAGGTAATTTTGTTCGACACCACTTTTTCAGTGAACGTTCAGGTAAATGGGCCAGTCAATTTAAGCAAAAAATAGGAGAAACATCGCAAACGCGCATCATACTCTGATATTGCTTATATTTTGTTAGTATCCCTTTAAGTAATTTAATTTCAAGTTTGCAACACTGATAAACCCGCAGTACTCGATAAACTACGAAATTTAGGTATTTTTTTCGTTTTTACAAAAAAATCACCCAAAGGTAACAATTTTACCTGTCCTTAATCACTTATGGAATGAAAGTCGACAACTATTTCTCAATTCAACAACAACAAATTGAGTTTTCTAAGTTGGTTAGTTGCGGAGATATAGCTAGTCATAGGTAGGTAATTTCATGCAAGCTGTGAAAATTGATTGGTGAGTCCATTATGTCAAGGTTTTTGTGGCTCAACTAATCGTTACGAAGGAAATCCTCAAATTAAAGATTTATTTTAGTTTAAATCATCTTTAATTTGAGACCAATTTGAAGCAACTAGGTGAATACTTTTTCTAAAAGTAATAGGTATTGGAAAATTATTCAAATTCTTACATTATTACGTAAATAGAAAATTTAAATCGCCGCCATTTCTTTCGCAATCAACCTTTCGAGGTACGGTTGCGACGTTGTATTCTACTAATCAAGGCCGTACATTTTATGTGTATCTCAACCTATACTCACATTACCTTTCCTTTATAAATGGTTTATATTAAGTAAAATTCCTTCTTTAAGGACGATTTTTGATAAAACTAAAAAAGTACCTACCTTTGGTAAAATTTTGAGTACTACGGTAGTACCCACAGGTTTTTCAGTGTTATACAAACTGGGATTTAAATTACTCTAAAGGATGCTAAACAAATAAAAAAAATCAGAATATGATGTGTGTTTGTGAGGTTTGATTGACTAGCCTAACACAATAGATCGTGGTCAGAAACTCCAAGACAAAAACCTTATCAGGTGTAGGCTGAGCAAGGTGCAACCTATTCATTCAGGTATATTTCGTCATTGTGTCACCACTTCAAAACAGACTTTTTAGGGTCTACATTTTATACGGATGTTTTGTCGCGTGGCAACTGCTCAGCTTCATCTTCAGATTGCCTAAAAAGAATAATGACGTATTCCTTGTATCCCGTAAAAAGACGAAGCTGAGCAGTTACTGCGCGACAAAACCGACCAAATATCGAGACTTGCTGAGACGCCATGCACCGGTTTATACCGTGCGTTATGCGTAGTGGTGAGTACCGATTTGCGTACACACCGGGGAGAATCGGCCAGACGACGTAGCGGTCGCTCAGATGTCATAATTGGCAGACGTGACGGACGGTTCGCTTTGTCCCTGCTCGCCGGCGGTCAACGATCTGCCGCGCACAATCCTCCCGCTGGGGCGAAGCGATGGGAGAAGGAGGTGTTGACTGGAGAAATGGAAGCCCCAGCATTGCCAGCTAGGCACGTCTCCGTAGGGATATTGTGCAACTTACGGAGGAAGGGATTGTCAGGATGATAAAGTTATGATAGGGTCAGCAAGTGTATATAACTAATTTTTGGACCTGCTTGCTCCAGTTTATTCCGTAAGATAATTTTAATCCCATGAACACAGTTCTCACCAACGGGAGAATTATTTGAGGTACAGTACCTCACTGAAAGTTTGACATCCCCTCAGTAGGTTTAATTCGTCGAAATATCGCTATAATCAACACCGCAAGTCCTCGTTTTCTAGTTAAGCTCAGTCAATCCCACGCTTCGCTTGTTTGATCCGTATAACGCTCAAGTCCTTCCATTTAAACCCCTAATGGTTAGTTGAATATTGGAAATACTTCGTGGTTACTGTATCGCATGTGAAAATTATCCATCAATAAGTTTCCCTTCCAACATAAAATTCCCTTCGAATATTATATATTTAATTTTTTGACGTTTTTCTCGTAAGTGAACTGTTCGTTGAACCGAATCGAACCGAAGTACAAATACTTTACTTTTAGCTTGCTGAAACTTTCATTCAATGTGTTATAACTTTTGATTTCTGGTAAAAATGAAAATCATGTTATATTTAGATGTGAGCAAGACGGTGAAATCTTGTTTTCTAAAATTTATTATTAGTTTCATTTTCCGTCTACCGCTTAATACATATTATTGAGTTTTTTTCTTAATCATTCTTATAAGACAGGTACCTCATGGAGGACGTTACCCTGAATATCAGTGAAGGATGAGTGTGATAATCGTGATGGTAGTGGCTATATATGTTTTATGTCATGAATATGTTTTACAAAGTATATTCATGTTCGTATAGATTAACAAAGTACAATCACCAATCGGTTGGTTGATGTACTATTCCAAAATATAACTTTTCCAGCAATGAATTTGGATGGTTCTTTAAAAAAAGATTGAATTGACTTACTTTTAATTTGCTCTCAAAAATGTCAGCGTTTACTTTACCCTCTGTTTTCCTCGATAATTTACCCATTTACCCTAACCGTTTTCTTCTTATACGAATATTTTACCCATTTCACTCCCGTATATTTTACCCTTTCTGCGTTGTAGTATTACCGGGATGCAACAAGCAATCAGCCAGCCATCATCGTTGATGTAACAATCGCGGTCATGATCTATGCGGCAGGGTGAGGTTGTGATTGTGGGAGAGAGAAGGGATAGCGACAGAGAGAGGCTCTGTGATGTAAGACTTCAGTCGACCGTGGATTGTGATGAGATATCACGTGCTCTACAATCACCATCTGCCATTCAGCTCCTCGAGTTGCTTAACGTTTAAATTTGACAATTAGCACCAGCTACAGTTGTGGTTGAATTAGCTAGCAGCAAATTGCGCAGCGGAGTTTGGTAATGTGATGAGGTGTTTTGCTCCAATTACTTTTACCTACCTACATATAATTTTCGAGATTAATATATTTTATATTTAAACCCAAAATCATTTCGCCCTCGGTGATACAGAGGGTATACTGCAGTTATCTGACTAAATCTTACCGATTCGCTCTCTATGAAGAAACGTTTGGAACATTTCTCAGAACTTCGTCATCCCTATGTCAGAGACCTCACCTTTGCAAACAGAATTCCGTTTTTAACTACAGTACACCTCGGATTATCCGGATTAATGTGGCGGAACACCGATCCGGATAACAAAAAATCCGGATAATCCGAGGTCATTACAATATCGCCTAAATAGTGATCGCGTATTACCTTAGCCCCTGCTAAATTGATGCTGCAAACGGCGTGTCAAGACTGTACAACATGTTAGTCTTTCAAATTTTACGAGGGTTCAATTTTGAAACAAATATAAGAATTAAACTTTATTATTAATCCTACGAATATAATGTTAAATTTTACCGTACTTACAGTTTAGGTTTGGAATAAAATGCCAGATTAAAATATTCAATTCATTAAGTTTAAATAATCATAACTAAAAATAAGTCAAACTTGAAATAATCATGACGAAACTTAAGGTAACTTAAAACTTATTACAGTAACTAACTCTTCTTAAGAAATGTATTTATTATATTTATATTTTACTTTTAGAAGGTGCATTTCACCCGTAAACTCGCTAAAATCATGTTTTTGCCGCGATTTTATTTTTTTATTCCTCGTAAGGACTGGTCCGGATAATCCGGGATCCGGATAGTGTGGGGTCCGGATAATCCGAGGTGTACTGTATAGTCCTCTTGGTTTGTTTAATTATCGGGATATAAAACTGATGCTACATAAACATCAATAATTGTTTAGCTGGGAAACATTCTTAGCAGAACTTCTCCAATCTCCTGTTCTCACTCACTCGGACCAGGCGTCGCTTCAGCTGGAATTCCATGGTTTACTCAGCCTATGGTCGCGTCGGTGGCCGGGATGACTCGGGAAAGTGTGGTGTATTGTGTTGACAATATAGTTAGCTCTCGAGCCGGAACAACCGGGTTGAGCTGCTGCTTTCCCTTGGTTTTAATATCCATAAAATCCTTATTATTTGCTCGACAAATTTTCCTAGAATTTCCTCACGTGGAGAACTAAACATTTGTTGCGCTCTGTTAAATTTTAGTACGTCTTAACGCAATTGAAACAAAATTGGTGGGACGGGACGTCTGAGTAAGATGAATGAAGTAGGAATAGTAGACATACTTCTTGTGGACGTATAATTTTGCACTATACTTTAAAAACGTGAATAAAATCAATTGACACTTTATATTCTCACGCTTATATGACTACGTTAAATGGATTAAATTTAATTTAATGATTTATTAATAGCACGCATTGTGACATGTGATAAAGATGCTGTACAACAGTAAAATAATTCCAATAGAAACGGGTATCTCAGTTCTGAAAATCCATTACACGTTCTGGACAATGAACATCACGTCTCATGTGTTCCATACCGTACAAGCTACGTGCTCAAGGCAACACCACGTCCATACAGGGACGTGCGCCATTCCACGGACGTGCTCGCAATGTCAACGCGTGTCGTCCAGTCCTTCGAGCGACATTGCCGCGGACTCGGCGGAATGGCGGCCTTTCTTGTCGATTTACCGTTAACGCTCTTGCTTTCTCGAAGAAGAAAGAGACTGTGAGAGCCTGAGAATGAAAAGCAAATGTGCTTTTTTTATTGGGGATGAATTGCTGGATTAGGTGTTTCATCAGCCTTTTGGAAATTTTGTTATGTAATAAAAACTTTAATTAGTTTTTTCTTACATTGTTATCACCTACATGAACTTCTAAATCAACATCTACCTCAAGTTATCTTTCGAGACTACGTCCGCGATTACAAATTTTATCATAGTTCACAATACATCGTTCAATTTTAAAAATTAATATCTTAGCCATCTTAAAGATTGGATAGCCGAGCGGATGAAGCGCTCACCTCATAACCTGAGGGTCGCCGGTTCATTTCCTGACAGGATTGAAACCGGGTCCAGTTGCCATTTGTCAATGGGCTATGAATTAATGATGCTATATTGGAAAGGTCGCCGTTAGATTGTAACAAGATCCGGGTTTGGACCGTTCTTGATCAAAACGTTAAAAATGCCACTGGCGTTGAAATATAAAAAAAAAATTGATGTGTTGTTCTTGAACTGGTTTAGACGAATATTAGTGTTCATTAGAGGTCATGGCCTCTGGATAGTTATTTGATATTATTCAGTTAATTAAGGCTTACCTTACGATCCAATAAAATGGTTTTATATTTTGATTTGGATTTACGCGGAAATTTGCCATTACTGATTTGTAAAAAAACATGCAAGTTTCACGACGTTAGTTTTTTTTTTGGAGACCTAGGTTTCAGCGTCGAAACGCTATCATCAGTACTTATTCTCCTAAGCTAAGCTACTGTTTCTTTATATAATCTCTTGTTTGATTTATTGGATCATAAGGTAAGCCTTAATTAATTGAAGAATATTAGTGGTTTAATACCTTACGTCATCCAGTTCAGTAAAAGTCGTACGTAACGACCTAGGTTTCGATGCATGACGTCCATTTGGCTGATCACGTTTTACTCCTATGGCCGGAGGATGATGCAACATCGTATGCAGCATTGTAACCTAGTTTGTTACATACGACTTTAGTGAACTGGATTACGCCAGGTATTTAAACCAGCAATAATGGTTTTTAAATAACTTCTGAATCCAATATTTAAATACATCGTTCCCTTATTTTCAACATTTAATTTTACTTGACTCAAACCAGCGATTAAGAGGAAGTTTACAGTACTGAGCGAATTTTGGGGAGAAGAGGTTTCAGGAGTGAAAATTGCATGCAAATATTTAACTAAAGTTTAATGGTTCACAATCGATACAATAATAATCAAATTAAAAAACTAGTTAATTAATCGGTGTTTACAGGATAGATCCAGGAGCGACGAAATTTAGGACTTTTTTTTACATAGAATCATTTTAAATCGTGTGGATTTTTATTATAGAATAGTGATAGGTAAATGTTGGAGCTCTACATAAAGTGGGATTATGCGTCATCCCAGTTTAGTGCCGTTGGCATCGTTACGTTCGCCCGTGAAAAGCTTATTGAATGGGTTGCAGAATACATCAGCATTACCTGTATACGACTTAGATGATGTGGTGGCGGGTTTTGTTGAGGTTGTTGTACTTAATTGACCATTTGAAATTATATTGTCTTAACTTCTCTTCCGCTAACTTTAAATACTTCTGTACCAAACCTCGTAAAAATATATTTATACATTAAGTCATTTACTGATAGTGGACAAGAGGTCTCAAATCTTTGGAATTTATAAGCGGGATTATTTTTCATGATGCTGTCGTAAGAAAATTCGTTTTCAAACTGCTAAATTATTGCCAAGAACAAAGCAATTTTACAAACTCAATTTAAAAACTAAAATAAATGTTTTACTATATTCTGTCATGTTGCGTCATCCTCATACGATGATGCGGAAGTAATTTTACGTTTCGGCGGTGAAAAACCACTTGTTCACAAACCATGGAGACATGTCATGCTGCGGCAAACGTTAACAGTGTGGCCCGTGTAATGGCGGCAACATTGTCCACGTTCCATTCTGTGGAGCTGATCGTTTTGATGACATCTCTTTTTATCTGAAGACCTACGGTACTGTCGCTTCTCCTTGCTATAATGATGATTGGATTTTTATTGCATCACTTGATGGATTCACTTCTACCCTGGTCCTCAAGGAAGTTAAGTCTTGAATGTAGTTTTAAGTCAATTTTATTTTTATCAACGCATTAAAACTGGATCGACGTAATTGAACATATACAAACATTTCACGGACGTTTACAGTTTTCCTCATCACCTTCTTAATTAGGCGGTTCCCCTTTACTGTTTTGGCTGAATCTATTTAGGTTTATAAATCTATTTAAGTTTATCTATTTAGGTTTATTCACTGAGAAGATATTTCATCCTCTAGCCTCTGGAAGCAAGTATGATGTTTAAAGTGATGGAAATAATAAACCGAACTTTAAAAAGGGTAATAATAATAATATAGACCGCTAAATTACCGTCATTTTGGTTTGAACATCACCATAAATCTGCAACCTTGTAAGTCATACAAAAACCAGTGTAACATATCCCCGCCGTGAAGAACCACTTGTTAAATTTTCGACTGGACCTCCGCAAATCCTTCAAAACCCCTCTCGTGTCTGCCTCTCATTCTGTTTGTAGATTACCTCTTCAATATTAAGGTGAAAGCAAATCACGGTTGTTATCCCGATCGACTTTCACAGACCGCGGCGTGGCGGCGCGGCGGCTATGGGACTGACGATGATTCGCGACTCCTTCCAATACGTCGCCCCTGTTTTGCATCCGTCCAAAGCTTCCGATTGTAAAATGGAGTGTGAAGAATCGATGAGGACCAGGTCGGATCTTTCGGTGATCTCTCCGCGACTTTCACTGCGCGCGACCGGTCCCCGGTCCCCGGCGAATGGCACTTGCGGTTCCCCCGTCCGTCTCAGAACTAAAAAAACCTCCTGAATATTTACCAATTAAGGAGACAACTTAATTTATTCAAACATTTTATTCCACCCTTTTTTACGGCATTTAACTGTTTGGACAATCAAATTTATTACAGATCTAATGATCAACATTTTTTTTATACATAACTTTCCTTAGATCTGAGATTTTGCCTAAAAAGCTCAATATCTTCCCCTTGAACGTAAAAGTGACACAGGAGACATTGTTATGACTCTACATAGTCTGAAACATTCATGTTGTGAGAGATAGTGGTCTCAAGCCACATCAATATTTCAATCTGCTCTGCGAGGAGCCGGAGCTGCAGGCTTGTTTCAGGAGCTGCGTGCAACAGGCTTGCTGAAAAGTACTACTGTATTTTATAAAAAAATTAATAACAACTTAAGCCTTGCGATTTTTTTCTGGAATAGAAATGTGCTTAGACTTATCAAGAGTACATAAATACTAACGATAAAGATGCAAACATACACGATTAAAGCCATTTTGATTCTTAAGATTCCCGTAAAGTAAAAAATTCCAGTCTGACATGAAATACTGGAATTTTGTTTAAAACTTTGGTGGGAACTCGAGGCTCATGTAATTTTAAAATGTTAAGGACAAAGGAGGAATGTCTCACTTTCCTTGTGACATGATCGTTTCCTGATGCAGAAAAGGAGCTTGCACATATCGACCAGTTGACATCATCCATACGAACTACAAAGGTCCAGCTGACCAGACTTGTTATCCAGCCAGGGCAGGATTGCGAGGAAGCCGCGGGCATTGGCGAGAAAGTAGTCGTAATTGGCGGCAGAGAGATTCCGAGTGAAGTAACTTTCATCCGGGCGATCGGTCGGACCGAGTGAGCCAACTGGTCACTTGTCAACAATGGTCATGAGCTCAGCCAATCGCGATTGTTGTAACAAGTGGTTTTGTAGTCTGCTGCATTGTAATGGAGGTTGCTAAATGCATTTGAATTTAAAACTGTTGGGAAACAGTAAGTGATTGTGAAGTGTAGCCCATAATAAGTTACGTTTTTCACAGAAAATAACCCTTTGACATTTTTTGAATTTTAAAAACATGCATATAAAAGTTTAGTTACAGTCAAACTGTATCAATACGAATGATCGGCCACATCATTGGCATTATTATTCCAATAATATAAACTTATATTATTGGCATTATTGGCAATAATATAAACTCTTCAATACAGTGCTGGAAAGATAAAAATGGGGGAAATGAAAAGGAATACATCATTTTTCAAAAAGGAATAACTATTCAAGACTATGTAAAACCAAATTGAAGTATGATAATAGCGACATAAAGACGACCTTTCCCTGAAATAGCGACTGTAAAGACGGTATTGACAATGGAGCTTCTCGGTTATCCACTCTCAATATTTCTTTGTCGAAGTTGAGAACCGGGATATTAATGTTATTCAATTCTCCCTTCCTCCGCGTTCACAGAGCCCATCTAGGAAAAACGATCTAGTTTTCTTTATCATTTCCTTCAATTGTTGAATAAATAATCTCCATAAATTGCTATCTACCTTCTCTAAATAGGTACGTATTTAATTCATCCTCATGTAACCCTATGAAATCAATGGTGTCTCTTTTCTCTATTCAATCTTTGCTTGTTTTCTTTGTTCTTTCTTTCTTTCCCTCGTTTGTCTCTCTCTGCCTCTTTCCTTACATTTATTGTATTTGTACACGACTCACTTCTTTCATCGTAATGAATCTCGAATTCCAATTCAAGTATCTAACTACTCTAACTCCCATATATATACGAATTAGCTGACCGAATAAGCCCGGCGTAAAAAAATCGTTTCTCTAGAGTGAAATACAAAATCGCGACACTAGACTGGGACGGTGTCCTGTAATCCGGCTACTTGGAGGTTACGAATTGTGGATAGTTATGAGCGATGGCTTGTGGACGCGGTGTTCCATAGTAAGGATTAACGTCCGCACTATTTAATACTACGTTCATAAGACCGTCCTCATAATTAGACCAGTTCGTAAATTATAAACCAGGCAAAATTGTGGTTCGGATCCGACGTTAAAATGTAGGTCCCTTAGTTGCCATTGGCTGTTGGGCTATTAATTATATTATCAGTTATGTCTAAGGAACATGCGGCCTTAGTAACAAGACTATACAAGATCGCGCCAAAATCATCCATCACTCATCCTTGGCTTAAAATACTGGGTGGTCGCCTTTTCAAGTAATGTATCTATCCATCTATCAATGTATTGTTGTTGTGGTGTTGCTCTTATGAAAACAAGCTGTTTCAACTCTTTAAACATTTACTGTCGTTTTTAAATTTTACTGCTTCTTCATGAATTCACATTTTTTGTATTTTTGGTCACCATGAGCCCGGATAAACCGAACATTACCATCATCACTCCCCTTCAACAGCCCAACCCCGCTCGGCTTGTGTCGGTCACTACCCCCGCCCACCCGCTCCCGGGTCGCGCTCAGCTGGTGTGACGTCACGCGCGACTCTGCGCTTGTCACGTCAATGCGGCCGCGCCTGCGCAACGGCGGTAACTCCATGTTGTGTTGTCAGTCACATCACATCACACCCTCGCGCGTGATCCGGACTGCGATGCTTGACCCTTGGCGCGTGTTTCAAGTTTCGTGGGTTTAGCGGAGTGTCGGCAGATTAAAGTGGGATTGAGCTTTGTAGCGGGGAAGACTGAGAGAAATCTGTAGGTTTTTGGAGGTTTACAACGTGATGTAAAGGTTGTCAGTGTTAATGTGGGTCAGGTTTACAAGGAGTAATTAACATCGCAAAACGTTAAACAACTTATTGACAAATATTTAGTTTATTTTTTATCTGTCGTGTTTCCTCAAAAGTATTTGTTCTTTTAGCACTTTTATTAAATGTTTTTCTCTTTCCATGCTTATTAATTTCTGCAAGGTATTCTCTAGCTGACCCTATTCGTTTAGAAATTCGCTGTTTTTCTCAATAAATAATCATAAAAGCTGTTACTGTTACATTATAATGTTGTTTTAAGTAACCTGTTTGCTTAACAAACATAAAATAAATAAAACCGTTATTATTAACTAGTACTGACCACTTTCACACAGATTTTAATTACAATATTTAAATATTAATGAGGATTTTCTTATTAGGTTTAAGTAAAGCTCATACGTGTAGCCTCTTTAACATTTTGTGATGTTAACACTTTTCATTCATTAGAATCAATAAAATTATTAGAAAGACTAAAACAATGGCAAAAGACCTGTTGATCGTTTCGTGCTCGGAGTCGTCTCCGTCGACCGCCCGCCGCGAGGGCCTTAGGTAAACTTCCTCCTGGAGACTTCCCGCGCCCCCGGGATGCTGGTGAGCAGCGGGTCCATCGTGGCGGGGGTCGTCCCCCCCGAGGAGTCGCCCGTGGACCAGGAGGAAGCGCAGGATGCCGAGTCCTGGCACAGCAAGTTCAGAGGTACAAGTCGCAATTTTATCCTTTCCTCCTGTACTTGGAGTATCATGTTGATCATCGGACAGTTGTACGTTCATCATTATGTATATGATCAAAATTCCTTGAGTTTTGTTTGCACTAATGAAAATACAAACGTTTAGAAAGTTTAAAAATGTACATTTGACCGCATTGCCTCAATTTACAGCACACGGGGTGGATATTGCCCGGTACTTCATAATTGATGGCGTGTAAAAATAAATTATATTTATCAGACTAACCAAATGTGCGCTACGTTTGAGGCTTTGTTGGACTGGTACAGTAATTGTTATTGTTAAACTGCCTGCTTATTGTTTTATGAAAGAAAGTAACTACACCGCTTACCATAATGCGATGTACAGTACCTTAAAGTGTTGGATTCTCTTTACTATACTCTAAAAGGCACTTTTCATTAAATTAAGTAGTCTTTATTTAATTATGACGTCAATCCTATACGGATGTAATATATTTAGGCGTATTTGAATAAATTACGATTGTACTATTGGTTGTGATGTGTTTTACAATCAACGTTCAAAGAGCACCGCAACAAATATTTATTTGCCCCTCCTTTTCTTTTTCAAGCAACTTAACTAGACAGGCTCATTAAATCCTTAAGAGTTTTTTTACAAACCAGGAAGCAATGAATGTTCCCCCCGAGTGGATGTCCATGTCGCAAGGTGGCCCACAATACGATGGGAACGCCCCAGTTCGCTATGCTGGTAGCTGGTAGCTGGTACATTGCCCGCATACAGAAGTAGGCCGGTCCAGATAACTTTGCTACTGTACACAGTGAAAGTTGTGTCTGTCTGTCTATCTGTCTGTCTGTCACGTATGGTGCAACAGGAAGATGTCACCCTCGAATGGCGTCGATATCCTACACGTAATATTGTTTTGTTCTCTGCCGCATTGTGGTTTGTGAAAGTGTTGTGTGAAATGGTGTGAATGAATGGAGGTCGGGTTTTGTGTTTTAACTTCAGTTACGTGGAGGGAAATGAATGTATTGGGGCTGAATGGATCGTTCTTTGTTACTCTATCCTGAATGTCTTTCATAGTTTTGTCCGCGATGTTTTACTGTATTTTACCTGATTACCTGATTACCTAACTCTTCATCGTTGCCTGGAATATTCCAGTTAGATTGTGTCACTTTACTTAAAAAAAATTTAATACAGGCCTACTAACTACTATATACAAAATGGCGGCGACTTACGCAACCAGGATTTTGTCCTTTCTTTCCTCTAGGACCTCTGCCAGGGTTTACGGTTCCAGAGACACCAACCAGTTCTTTATTTTCTTCTTAAATGCCCCAAACTCAAGGTGACGAACATCCTTGGGAAGTGTGTTATACATTTTGAGTCCAATCATCGGGAAACTGTTCTTCCTCAGAGCAAGTCTTGAGTAATCAATGTCAATGTTGTCCTTGTGGCGGGTGTTGTAAGGATGGACCTCCTTCCTCAAGGTGAACAGATGGGCGTTGCTATGCACGTATAGAATGCTGCTTAATGCATACTGTCCATAAAAGGTCAATACACCCAAACTTTGGAAGATCGGTCTGCAGTGATCTCTCCATCCCGAAGCAGAGACAATCCGCACGGCCCTTTTTTGAAGCTTAAAGATGGCCTCACAGCCCGCAGCATGGCCCCAAAGATGAATGCCATATGCCAGGTGGCAATGGAAGAGTGCGAAATATACAGACAGTAGGTAATCTTCCGTGAGCATAGGCTTAAGTCTACTGAGAAGGAAGGCGACTCTTGCAAGTTTTTGACAAACGTTCGCTGTATGGCTTTTCCAGGACAACTTCGGGTCAATGGCGAAACCTAGGAGCGTCACCGCAGCTTGGTCGGGGTTGTTCTGTCTACTCAGACTGCATGAGATCAGTTGGGTTTTGTTTTCATTTAACGAGAATTTGTTTTTAACGAACCACTGCTTTGCCTCCTCAAACATAACAGAGGCCCTCAAGGATGCTGCCTCAGGTGTCTTCCCCCTAGCCACAATCGTTGTATCGTCCGCAAAGAGCAGCATATTGCCACATCGGTCGATGTCGTTCGCCATGATTATGAATAAAACAGGCCCCACTATCGAGCCCTGCGGGACGCCATGCGGTACGCTCAGTGGTTTTGAGTTGGCACCTTTGATGGATAGTATCTGGCTCCGGTCTGCAAGGTAAGACGAGAACAGCTTCAGTACATTCCCTGATAGGCCGTAGGCCCCTAACGTTCTGATTAAAATTTCGTGGGATACGCATTCAAACGCCTTTGATAAGTCTGCGAGTGTAAGAGCGATTGCGTCCCCCGCCTCAAATGCCTCATGAGCTTGCTCTACTAGTTCGGTGATGGCTGTAACAGTAGACAGTTTTTGACGAAAGCCATGCTGAGAACTTGAAAATAGGGTATTTCTCTCAAAATGGTTGACAAGTTGGTTCTTCATCACAGCTTCAAAAACCTTAGCTATCGCAGTTATCAAGGATATTGGACGATAACTTTTCATAGACTCCGGATCACCCTTTTTAAACACAGGTACAGTGCGTGCGATTTTCAGTGCATGTGGAAAAACACCAAAGGCCAAGCAGTGGTTAATGACGGCTGTTAGAGGGGGAGCAATGACCTCGGCCACATATTTTAACTTTTAACACCGTGACAGTGATTCCATATATATCTGGACTATCAGAGTTCTTGAAAGATTTGATTATTTTGACTACTTCAGAGGCAGTTGCATACTTCCAGGATGAAAAAGTATCATCTACGTTAAGCGTAGCTATCAAACTTTAATTGGGCTCATCGTTGTTACTGTCAGCCGTGGTGAGCGAACCCACAATTTTGTCAACTTCACCCAGTATGAAAGAGTTAAACTCATCCGGGCTGGCACTACATTGTAGGCCCTGCTTCTTTGAATATATTTGATTAACCATGCTCCAGGCAGCTTTACAGGGATTACGGGCATTTTATATTTTGTTATCATTGAAACGTTTCTTAGCAAGGTTCACTTCATACATATAAATTTTCTTAGCTTTCAAGTAAAGCGAGAAAAATATATTTTTGTCCTGCACATCACTGGATGATCTATATCTATCATGGAGGGCCACAGTAAAAAGTTTGAGCCGAGTCAGCAAGGGATTAGAGGTGAACCATGATTTATCCGAAAGAGGTCTGGTCATTTGACCAGAGTTGCTTTTCTTGAGCCTAACAGGGAAGACAACATCAAACTTGTCCATGAAAACATCAAAAAAGCTGTTGAACCTAATTTCAGGATGGGTGTGAGAGATTACATTATCCCAATCAATATTTGACAACAATATTTGGAACAATAGCATCATGTACCATATTAAATAGATTACTGAAATTAAAGGGTGGAAACTTAACAGCAAAAACAGTAATAATAAAACTCCAGAAATAAATTATTATTCTTAGTTTGTGAAGTAATATTTAAACTAAAACTGAAGCAAATATTAAACTGAGATGAGAATGATAAATTAAAGAATCTGTGATCATAGGTGTATAATATCTTCATAAATTATGATTTGTGAACAAGCAATAATGCAGTTACAAAATTCCCCCTGTGATGCGATTTTTATCACATGTTTAGGTTTAAATGTCCTTGGTGCAAAATATGAATAGAGGGACATGTCATACATTTAAAAAATGTCTTTTGCAACATTTTGCACCAAAGATCCACTGTACCACTGACTGAAAACTCTATTTTCTTATTCTGTTGACCTAATAATAAGCATCTCTTTTAAAACCACCCCTATCAAAGGGCGTAGAACGTTTTTAAGACAAGTTATTTTAAAGTACATTTCCCCATCTTTCTACAAGAAAAAAACTTCAACACTATATTTAGTCTAGTACTGATGGAATTGCAATATTTATAATTGAAGTTAGTATTTTTTATATTTATGCTCTACGTTTTGTTGGTAAAACCTTTAAGCCAAGTTGCGATACCGAGAAAGGACATAAATAAGATGCAGGTTGTGTAATGCATATGTATGCGGCCCCTTGAGGCTAGAAAATATACTTTAAGACGGCGAGGCGCACCCTGGCAAATATTTTGTTGCATTTCGGTGTTTAACTTCAACCTCTAGACACTTTATAGGTTGGCTATATTTATATCCAATTTTATATGGGCAGAAAATTAAAAGCTGTTACAAACGTTAACTTTTTAAACTAATTTATTTTGATAGGTAACTTTTAACACAATATCTCAGAGATTTACTACCGTTTTAAAAATCCGGGGGTTCTTTATTATTGTATACAATTTAAAACGTCATAATATATATACGGTACTTCTTCGATATAGTCTCAAAATTCTGTTTGAACTAATCTATAAATACCATAACATGCTGGACTAACAGAGGCTCTCTATTTGACTGGTATTTCTGATGCCTCGTATGTCTACGTTTTTAATATCGCTTCGGTATCAGCACAAATGTACATCTATAATGTGGAACCGAATATACATCAAAATGCAATTTTACCTTCTTTTTAAGGTAATATAAGGTTTCATGGTGTAATATGATAATATATGTCTAATTTGTGCCCAGGAATATTTTCAAGAAGTTAAGTTGGCATGATCCGAGAAATGTAGGCCAGGGGTTCGGTCGTATGTTGCCAGAATCAATATTGGCGTTCTTCACCACTTGTCCAAACATGATAAAGCCAACATCCAACCTCTTCGTGGAAAAAGTTTGATCAAAACAGGCCGTACACTGAGCTTGAAATCTAAACGCCTAAAACATAAATCCCGGTTTGAGCTTTTCTACTTATAGCAAAAGTTGTATCATTCGCTAAATATTAGGTGTAGCATGTTTTACTATACCCAGTGTTAAAGCCATGTTTACACTGTGTAGCTATGAAGGCTACTCAAAGCCGTAGCCAGGAAAATTTGTTGGGGGGGGGGGCTCCGCGTTTACAGGCAGTGAAAAAAAAACTTTCTATAACCTTCCATTTAAACGCAATTTCAACATTTTCGGGGGGGGGGGGGTTGACCCCATTTTGGGGAAAAGTTTGCAAAGTGATTTTTTGAATATTATCATTGTAATAAAGGTTTTCTGATGTAGCAAAAGGTATATAACTTTTTCTAAATGTTACAAGTAGCATGTTTAGCTTCACATTGTATGCCCAGCTAACAGTTAGTTATTGCTATATGCGTATATATTCCAGTTTCACCTCCATTGGTTTGTTGCCTCTTTACCTATTGTCAATCATATTTCCTCAGACCGACAGTTTATCACCACCCGAGCTCCCAATTGTAACCCTATATTCGGCAGGCTTTCATTTATCACGCGGACAAATCTCTCCATCGATTCCAGATTTATCACACCGAAAATTGAAAATAGAACCGCCAGTGTTATTGAGGACCTAAAATAAAGTGGTTTGAACCAGTTTTCAGTGATTCATCTGCTTACCTCGAATAACTAGTGTAGTTAAGATTATACGAGTTGTTTTTATATCGATTAAATTTTAGTTAGCCTTTAGGGACATAAATCTTAGTTTATGAATCTTACGAAGGACATATCTAATCTGTGATAATAATTAAACGGTTGAGTAATGTTTTATAGTTTTTTGCATCTATCTATCTATACTATTATAAAGAAGAGGTGGTTTCTGTATGTATGTATGTATGGGACAAGTGAACTCGAACAATACTGAACCGACTGAACAATACTGTGTGTGGGGTTGAAATTTCACACGCAGAGGTAGATCTTGAACATGGCAAACACATCACTTCCTTAAAATCCCCTCGGGCTACGCCCTGTGAACGTCCTCAGTTTCAGTGTTTACATTTTAAAGGAATTTAAGCATTCAAATACTGATATACAAACAGCTGTGGATACTAAAATTTGACAGTTCAAAGAGCAGAGGTAAGATCAGCTGTAATTTTTATCGTGAGCGAAGCCACGGGCAACTGCTAGTTATCTCTAAAAAAAACTCGGAAGATTCCTTTACATTTAAAACAATCTAACTGTATTATTTTACAAACTGTGATAAAAATTATATTTGACAGCTTTTTAACTTACTAAAGGCAGCTTTTTGAGTTACTTCTCACATCAGTTGTGTTGCGCTATATGTAAGCGGTAGGGTCCAACAGCTTAATGTTATAACCATTGCGACAAGTGTAATCATATTGTAATCATGCGAAGTATTTTTGTTTGAATTTTCTACCACATGTTGGCAGCAATTTTTTGAATTTTTTTATTACCAGCTGTTGCCATTGAAGCGCCAGTGATCGGTCCGCAGCCGCACTCATCGGTGAGTCATCAGCCACCGTAGTCCGTAAAGGCAAATCCACCGTATCTTGAAAATCAACAATTTCTTCTTCCGATTCGGTTATGGTCGGTTTACTATTATACTCAGACATTTGGCGAACTATTTACCGCCTGAGGCTTTATGAGAGAAACGAAGGAACGAGTTATGCCGAACACACCAGTGCGAGTACACGCTCGTATTGTTACGAGTTACTCGTATTGTTACACCAGTTCGCCCTTGTTCGACGATAGTGAACTCCCACCGTTACTACCTTACCAAACCCACCGTAATAACTTGCCGGTGGATGCCCGTCATCGATCAGCTGGTGGTAAATCCAGCACTAACACTGGTTGGTAAATTACTCACCGACGACGCGCCCAATGTTTTACACCTCGTCGTGAAAACGCGCTAAGTCCCGCTTTCAGAAACCCGTTTCGTGGAACGCAGTGCATAATACCAGCCGAAAGCAAGATGAATAAAACAACAAAACAGAAAAAGATTTTTATAACCTCAACTAACCTATAAAGTCAAATAATCTGCCTGAGATGTCAAAAATCGTTCTCATTATTGCGACAATAATGTTTTCATTATATGGGTTTTCGCAATGCGCAAAATAATGGTGTAAAAAATTGGTGTAATAATGAGAACAGATTTTTGACACCTCAGTTAGGTTAGTTACCTTCAAAAATATATTTACCAGATGTGAAGGCTATCAAACCAATTAAAAAGATTTTGTTCAATTCATTCTGAGCCTGAAGTTACCGTGTTAAAACCAATAATCAGAAGGTATCCTGTTGACAACAAGTCGATGTGCCATATTCCCGCCAGAATTCAGCATCTCACCAGTACCCATCAGCTGTTGCCGGCGTCGCCGCCAGGTGGCACGTGGTGACGTCACAGCCAGCACCCGCGCTCGTGACCGGAGCCGCCGCCGCCGCCTCCCCCCGGCTCCGTCCCGATACCGCGGCTCTCGCTGGCCCCCGGCCCCCGGGGACTTTCGCAACGGAATGTTTATCGTTACTTTTCACTCGGTAATCGTATGTTTTCGTTCGTGTAATTTCTTCTGTTGTAAGCAATTAAAGGGACGGTTAATTTTCTTTTTCTTGTGTATATTTGTTTCGTTAAATTGGAACGGGGAGAAATGTTTAGGTTTTGTAACTTGTTTACATTGAGAATATATATGCAGGGGCTTCTTTAGTTTTGGAAGTTTTCTAATTGTGATCACAGAAACCGTAACCAACTTATATAGCAAACTTTTTTTTGTGCAGCGTCCAACAAAATGTCATATACATTAGCCTATTCTAATCTCCAATCGATTTGAAATACCGTGTAAAATGATCATATGACTATTAAACCACCCTCAGTTCTGAAGGCAGAATTTAAAAAAAGGAAATCTACGAAACACTTTAATTGCAGACTGACAACAGACATTTTGAGAAGTTGGCTCAAAAGAGATATTCATAATCCCAATCCAATGCAGGGAAACGTTTATTGCTCTTGAGGCTCAGGACTGCTGAATTCCCTTTGAAACTTTTATCCTCCCCACCACACCCCCCCCCCACCCCCCACTTGACCCTCCCTTTGATCCAGTTCTGAAATTGCACAATCCAAATTCGCTTTGACCGCAGGAAACAATCCTTGCACCGCGCAATGTCCTTGTGTTGACGTTGGAATATAAAACCACGCGGTTTGGTGGAAGCGGTATTCACTTTCACTTAATACGTCTTATAAATCGGAGTACTTAAAATAATTCTTCTTTTAAGTTATACTATTACTTCCGACATTTAATTACGTTAATGTGAACGGATATTAAGCTTAAATGTGCATTAGCCTAAGTGGTACAGTGCAAAAACAATATCCCAAAGTATGGCAATGGGTTCCTCGAATAAACTGCATCATGTCGACACATGACAGTGACAGTTTGAAATTCGCTAACTAACTTCGTGGATGTGTCATTCGTGACAGTTTGAAATTTACTGCAATCGACATTAAGCTTTGAAAAAATCGGCCTTTATCATATATCGTTATATTTTTAATTCAAAATGTACATGAAATTAAATGATTGCGTTAGTATATTTATCATACTAAAATCGCCAGGCTAGAAAAAGTAATGTATATTTTATTAGGTGAAACTGAAATGCTTCGTTGTCAGCTTTGTTGTTACAATGGGTAGGGATATGGAAACAATATTCTATTTCTAAAAGATTGACACTGGAATTTAATGTGGCTTGTGGGCGAGTCTCATCCAGACACATGAGACTGGACAAATCCTATTTTGTTCAGACCTCTCCGTGAAAATAAATTATAAATGTAAACACGTATATTACGTTTCATATTTTAGGACATTAGGTTAATGTTCAATATATAAGTGAATGATTGTATACCTATCAATTGAAACGTTTGACATAAATGTATGATGATATACAGCGTCAGTACTGAGTATGTATGTATATCGTAACTGAATACATTTATTGATACTTAATCAAGTTCATTTTTAGCATAATATCATATGAATTTTTCTTTGGCCTACGGCTATAATTGATCTAGTATTTAGCATAGCTTAACATTTATTTGGTAAATTCCTATTGAATGTACGCATTATACGTATGAAAAAATACACGCACTTATCGTACGCACCTATTTTCAAATGTCTCCATTGAAGCCCACCAGATCCGATTAAATCAATCGATCTGTTTTGTTCTCACAGCGTTTTATCCTTGAACTTTACACTCTACCGAAGTAAACCAGTAGTTCCCGGACATGTTACCCAACCAAGGGCGGGTCCTCTCCCCCCTCTTTTAACTCAAGAGTGAAAGTAATTATAGCGTTGAACGCAAGATCGCGCCAGCGCCAGCGGCGCAATGTCACAATGCCTTTGTGTGGCGCTCGATTGCGGACGCAATCTGACAATCCCACTCCTCACCAGGCTTCTTTGTAAACAAGCCGAGGGAAAATCTCGCAATAACTGTTATTGTTACTGTTGGATGCTGCGAATTGCGTGTTGACATGACAGGATTGTTTGATAATCTTAGCAATCCGTGAATTGCTGGGTGGTTTCTTCATTGAAGAGTATAATATTTACCAGGAAATCCGTCTGAGGTCAGGAATGTCTTCAGGATTGTTTATCGTTTGGACCGTTGAGTTGACGAGCTGATTAAAGGTACCAGGAAATAGTCGGACACTAATGACTTTGATGAGTAAGGAAAAGAAATCAAAATGTAATTTGAATTTTGGGGCCTTTTTCATCACTTTAACACTGTATTGTATTGTATTTTATGATAACACCAAGTGATAATTTAATTTGAAAAGTTTTCTAATGACGATGAAAGAAGTCATTTCCAACTTGCTAAACTTTTTTGTGTACAAAAATCTTTTTTCTTCTCCCACGACTAATTTTATACACAGCGGAGACCTTAACCCTCGTAAATGTTTTCAAATTGAAGATATATGATGGCTAATAATGTTTTTCAAACGGTAAAAAATAGTAATTGATTTTTCCTTAAACATCTCACTTGGTTCTTTGATTTTTTTTTATTTTTCCCAAGAAACCCAAAGACAAGATCGCTGAAAAAGCAATTTATGTTTAATGCGAAGGAAGGTAATTGTGCTGTAACTTTATCCACGCACTTTTCTCCGTAACTCCGGCCTTTCATAAAGCAATATTACTTAATAGCTAACCTATTTATTGACGTAATTCCGATTATCAGAACTTCCAAGTCGGAGTTTTATGAAGATTGCAGGAATTGTTTAAGTATATCCTAAATTAATCCAAATTTACTGAAAATCTCTTGCTTGATCGTCTATTAAAAATGCTCTAAATTGCAATTACAAAGATAACAGCCTTCACTTTTCAGGACTGGCGTGATATTTAAGACCCGATTCTGTCGAGTGCGGCAGCTTGCTTGATAAATCTCGTTATTGGATTGCAAAAACACTCTGCAGGCTTCCTGCGTGTTCCATCACGCTGTCACTTCTATCGATTAAATATTTTAGCTGTTGTTTTAGTCACTGCGAGCTTTAAGCTTTCTACTTACAGTATTATAAATGTTTTAATTAATTAAAAAGTATACCAACATAAATCCTAATAAAAATATAACAAGTATACTTTCAAAAAACCAATAAAAACGAATAATGCCTGCGTTGTCCATGGTCAAAATGGTTCATTTATAGACATAGAAAAATATAAATTCTAGCTCATTTTCAAAGCTAGCAATTTGAAGAATTTGCTCTCATTTTTCTTGGGACTGCGCCCCAAGACCTTCAAATGTTCAACAACAATCACAAACTACATTGCAGCACTTAGATATTGATAATCTATTATTCAATCGTAATATTTTATTTGGCCTAACCATCGTTCAGATTGCATAACCATTTACCATTTACCATTGATGTCTTCACCGCCGTCCTCGTAGACAGGGGAATCGTCCAATTTGCCTTTTAGAGTGTAGTGTAAATGTGTGTAGTATGTAGTAAATAGCTTGAGCATTGCCTAACTATTGAGATATTGATATTTATGTTCATCAATAAACTCAGATAGTTTATAGTAAGGTCGTTCTATCAGATATTGCTTAAGTTGTTTTTTAAAAGCTTTGAGTTCTTTCATGTCTTTGAGTGTATTAGGAAGAAGGTTAAACATTTTTATTCCCATATTGTTCCCATATTGTTTTACTGGTTTTATTTATTTAAAAAAAAAAAACATTACTAACCTACGTTATTAACCTTATTAGCAGTACTGTTTTTTTTATATGAAAGTACCGTTGTTATTTGAAAACAGCCCCGGTTTGGTTAAAGTATTTAGTTTCAGCGGGTAAACCTGTTAGGTGTAGTATTTCTTGTGGAAGTAGCTGTACCAACCGCGTCGTCGAGAACAATCACCTGACCTAATTTACTCCTCTTGTAAAAGTGTGTTTGTGGATTTAATGTAGGAATATCATAGTAACAATGAGTTTGAATTCAAAACTTTCGGCTGACATGTAATTTATTTCCTGAAATCTAGTACTTGTTTTAGAGAATTTTTATGCCTGGTGAAAGTGTGATGATTTGATGAAGGAATAACACTAGTGTTTTTTACCAAACTCTTCGATATTTAATTAAACTATATTTATTTAGTGAATCCATAATCCATACCTTTTTGATTCGTTTAAAATAATTCATATATATACTGATATATTTATTGAAGATAAATGGGGAGGTACCCCAATTATGGAACCATCGACCTTTACGCGTGAACAATGGGAAAACCAGGAAGATAAACTATTTAAAGGTCACACCACTCGTACGTCATATTGCAGACTTATGAAGCTATAGTAGTGGAAACTCTCACGAATGGAATCGTGGTCCAAAAATCAAAACTAGGACGTTTCGCGGTTTTGAACAACACTATTATGAAGCAGCGCTACATTAAGAGTCAGTTAACACATCATGTTTCTCGGTTTGTAACGCCTGACATTTACAGAGCAATTAACTGCTGCATCCACACGCTTACACAGCGCACCCGCCGACTGATGTTACAACACCAGTTTGCGCCAGGAACTTTCTGATCCAGAACTGGTCGTCCGTTAGTCTACCTCTTTTTTTGCCAAATCTGACCTGATTTTATTTTTGCCTCTTTTTTCCTGTTCAATTTACGACTTAATTGAGTTTAGTTTAGACGGTTTCTGTGTAGGACTGTACGCAGTGTGTAGGATTGTATGAGCAATGGGCTGCATACAAACTCGCCAACATTTTTGGGACTGTTTCTAATATACAAACTCGCCAACTTTTAATTAGGTGCAAAAACGAGGGTCAGGAATCCGGCCGGCCACATTCAAACTCGCCAACTTTTGACCGCCGGCAGGTACCTATTCCCCTCCCTCGGCTCGGTGTCAGTTGTTTGCCGGGAACCCTGCGTACACACCTCCGCTACTGCACCTGCATTCAAGCCTATATTCCTTAAGAATTAAACTTAACATTGCTATCTAAGAACGTCTGTATTTTATAGTATTGAAATTACCTGTAGTTCAAGCAACTCAAATAAAAATTTTAGTCAAATTAATAATAATTAAATTAATACTAAGCATTTGGAACCATTTGGTTATTAAGGTTTTAAAGCTTCATGGTTATAAACGGTTAACACCATGTAAGAGAATTATAAAGTACAGCATATTTACTATGAATTACCTCAACTCATTAAAAATTATAGATAGTATTAATTATTATAGGGCATACCTTTAGTAATACAAAATGCCTTGCATCCGTAATATCTTCGTTCGCAGGTCCATTTCATCGCATACTATAATGATTCAAAATATAGTATACATTTTGAATGCAAAATGTACGTAAGACGTGCCATGGGGGGCGTATCCATGGGGAAAATGTGAAAATGAAATCCGCTAATTACATTGCTAGATTTGATTTGTATATTTATCAGATCATTTTAGCAACGTATGAGTGGATATGGAGTCTTGGCGCAAAACGAAAGTGAAGGTTACTGCTGCAAAATCAACAAAAATCGACGACTAGTCAACAAAAACTGTCGACCTGTTACAGTTTCATCGGCATCTTAACATGTGGTAATTCATAGTAAATATGCTGTACTTTATAATGCTATAAAATACAGTCGTTCATAGATAGGAATATAGACTAGAATGCAGGTGCAGTAGTGGAGGTGTGTACGCAGGGTTCCCGGCAAACAATTGACACCGAGCCGGGGGAGGGGTGAGGTACCTGCCTACGGTCAAATGTTGGCGAGTTTGAATATGGCCGGCCGGATTCCTGACCCTAGTTTTTGCATCTAATTATAAGTTGGCGAGTTTGTATATTAGAAACAGTCCCAAAAATGTTGGCGAGATTGAACGTACCCGAGCAATGTTATCTTGCGTGCTTGCTTGCACAATTTCTCAAAAACGGCTCTGAGGATTTCCTCGAAAGTCTGGAAATAAGTAATTTACGACCCAAAAAAGAGTTCAATGCAGATTACTTGGCCAGAGAAAATCTAATGAAGTAATAAAATTAATGTTAAAGTTGTAAAATTTAACATCGGCCTTATGAGTTGCCATGACAACAAACAAATAAACAATAAAAGTGTAAACAATTGAAGTAATCATAACAGCTGTTTGCAAACTACAGCCATCTAGGAAAAATACCACGGCGTTAAACATGAAATAATAAAAAAGTGTTTTTATTTATTCATTTTTATGACACTGAAATGTTTTATATAGCAATTAGATGAACTGGTAAACATGAAATAAAACCGAGCGAGGCTCTGTCTGTCCGCATCAGGCTGTGAAATGTAACTAAGTACAGAAGTAGCTGTATGGCTCACTAGGCTAATAATTGTGTATCGTAGATTGTGGTGTGCTATGAATACCAACTGAGAAAATAACAACACTGTATTGATGTAAATAGTATGAAATTTGAAACGACTATTTGGTGTCGGGAAATATTTTCAGAACGGTACTACATATTTTAGTGTAGACTATAAATAAAATTGATTAATCGTTAAATCCATAATTTAGGGATAGAATATTTCAATAATTTATTACCGTATATTTTGTTGAATTTATTACTATAGATTATCTTGATAATTTTACAGGCCTTTTTTAACCTTAAGTTGTAGTTTGATAAAGATCCTCTATGAGACATACAAACCAAGTGCTTCACCCGCCAACTGTATTCCAACGAAGAGTAGAGGAAATTAGCTTAACACTTGGCTGCCTTCTCATTGAGATTAACTGCTTTCATCTTACAGAATCTGGGGTAAACGATGTTTTTGCTGAGTTAATTGCAAAAAGGCTCAAGGGAGTGTCTAAATGTTCATTGTCTTTCAAAATTCGCAACACAAGCTTCACCCGTAATGCAGAGTGAAATGGTCCAACCATGTTTTTCGTAAATGTTAATTAGCAGTATTGTATTTCTGCGTTAGGAAGAAATATTCAGGGAAGAAGTCGTTAAGATTAAAGTTAATTCCTAAAGGAAAAAGTTAATAAATAAATTAGCCTTACTGAGTTTTAATTTTCCTCTCTTCAATTTTCGGACAACAATAGAAACAATGATCGTTTAAAATAATTCACCAGCTTTCATTAATACAATGCCTTTTTCTCCGAGCCAGATCACTTCGTTAATTAACTTAATCATCTACGTTTTGAAATCAAAAGCCACGATTAACAAATTAAAGCTATATTTAGCTATGGTTGTTGTAGTTTAGAACCAATCTAAGTGCCCATTTCTGAAAAACCAAACAATTCTATAAATAGCTTTACTGTCATGGACTTTATAAAATATTGGATCAATGTTGAATGCTAATACAGCATTGTTGTTTGAGTTCTAGCCGTAGATTTTCATTATGGTTTTACTAAACCCGTTGTGTTGTATGGGTATTTTAAAGTAAATTACATTATTCGAAAATGTTAATTCAATTTAGATTGACTTTCATTTTTCTATTTCAAACGCATTTAACACTTAGAGATAGGCATATACCTATCGGTCGAATTATACCACAAGCCAGTGAATATATCTTGTCTCTGTACCATTGCATGTGAGCACGTAATATCTATAATTGTTTCCTCATCACATTCTTCCAAGTTAACGTTTTCATTCAGTTACCCAGTACCTGATCTTCCTGACATCTTTTTCTTCTATCCGCCATTTAACGAAATTTTCTCTTTTACTTTATCTTTTTTTTATACTTCGACTTAAAAAAAACTCTTGTAACTCACCTGATAGGCTAACTGTTGTAAATATTTTAGTAATTGATGTAACAAACAAAATATTCTTGTTTAGTAAAAAATTATTGAGTGTGTTAAGCTTATAAACTATACCAGAATTGAGTCTCAAAAAATGGTCAAAAGTGAGTTTTTATTTATGCATTTTTATTAATTTGAACTTTGGTCGAAGGTAGTTGCTTTTTTATCAGGACCGGTAACGAACAGCCAAACAGTTGCGGCAGACTTCAGATCAACCTTTGACAATTTGTCCTGGTCTTAGCCGCGAATCGTCCTGCAGACGTAGACCTACCTACTTCACGATACTACCACCACCATCCAGTCCCGCCTATCAACTTGCGAATACAAGCTGAAGTTGCGTGATTTTACAGTGTGTGTTTCATTGTGTTATGATATTTACTTGTTGTTTACCGCGTTTACAAGTTTATGTTTGGTTTATTTGTCGTTATCAGTGTCGTTTGATGTTTCAGTCGTGCCGTTCGACGAGGCGGACCAGCCGGACTCGACGACGCCGCTCAAGACGACGAGGCGGCTCATCAAAGTCGACTTCTCCGCGATAGAGGTTAGTGATAACACCGAAAAAAACAGCTTTATCGCGACCAAAGATTATTCGGTTGCACAGAATAGTTATTTCCGTATTGAGCGCGCAAAGTGGATCTTTCTCACTTACCGCGCAACAGCGCTGTAATGGTTTTAGCGAAATCGAGAAAGACGCTTTATTTGTAAAATACATTTTGTAAAATATTGTTCCTCTAGGCCTAACTACAGTTTTGAATTCCCATGCAGTAAATACGATCACAGTTACTCACGTCTGCTATAGTGAAATGTGACATACATGTTTTTTAGATTGCAGACCGTTCAATCTCAGATGAATCAAAACGGAAGCGGAAGGTAATTAGCTAGAGCGTGTAAAGATTAATTTGATCAGCTGGCGAGCGTAGTCTTAATAGATTAACTGGTGAGCGCTAAGTATACCAACGCTCGCTCCTTGTAAACAGATGTTTTACAATTAGTTTTTATTGTTACGCGCGGTTGTAGGAAAAGTTATCTGTGAAAGCTAGGAACTAAAAACCTAAATTACTGGACTTCTTTAACTGACACGGAAATACTAATTATAGCATTAAAGATTTCACTTTTTCTTATATTACATGGTACCATGTTGTGGAAGTCAATAGTAACCGGTTGGGTTGTAAGGATTCTTATGGGTGTACTTCTCGTAATATTAGATTGAGCAAAAAGGAAACCCATAAACATAGGTAATTTCTTGAGTTCCGTGTAATAAAAAATTAACTTTTAATGGTATTAGTGAAGCGAGTAATACATGTCCTGGACCATTTACAACAATTACGTCGAACATCGTCCAGATTGATACTGTTTATCGTTGTTTACATTTTATTTTTTACCTTGAGTTATCAATCATATTTTATGTATTATAAAACATCGTCCAAATTGTAAATTTTTATAATAATTTGCTGTTTATTTTCATATCTATTTTTCAGTCACATTTAATCTGTTATCAGATGAGTTAAAAATATTTATTTGGGTTATATTTAGTTTTGCGATTCTAGAATTCGAAATGATTGAAAACTTCCTAAATATATGAATTGATTTCTTACGTAATTTTGATGGAACTATTGTTTATTATCTTCATCATCATCAGCTTGAAGATAATCTACTTTAAAGTAGCGCCAATGGGCAGTACTTAAATGTTTTTGGTTTTAGTAACCATTTTATGAACTGAAAATTAAAATGTTTATTAAATACCGCTGAAGTATCTGTTCATTCTTCATTTTTGCCCTCTTGTGATCTAGAATCACAGCATATACCCATACTGGACCGTTCTCGAGAGATTAATAGGACATAATAAACTATGAGAATAGTAATAAAGCTGTGTTTTGAGTTGCATAACATAACCTCCCAACATGGCCTCCTCTCGAACATGGCCAAATACATCACGAGGGCGGGGCCGAGAGGTTAATGTCAAAGAGTGACCGAACAAAGAAGTCGAGTGTGCAACAATGCTTGGGCGTGTATCCTGCTTCGCCGTCGACTTAATTTCATCTACCGTTCCCAGTTTCCTTGCTTGTAACTACACTGATTTACTTTTCTCTAATCTTCACATAACGAAATAGATACATAAGTTTTAAGATTCACTCAATAGGCAGAGCTGAGCTACTGTTATCGTTTGCTTGTTTAGTTTTGGATACTTATAAAGTGTCAAAGTCCTTTTATTAAATTTCTTACATAAAATAATTTATCATACATAAACTATACAATTTTTTTCAAGCAGCTTGATTAAAATAGCAAACCATTATCAAAGATTGTGAACGATTTTGAATGTAATCGTTGTTGTTGGAGGGGAGGAAACATTGCTGAGGGACTGATAATGAATTATTGTTAAACATTTTCTGGGCATTGGAAGCGTGGGGACTTGGCAAATCCTTGGATCGGGTTCAAGCAAACTACCCATCACAATATCCTCACATCTATCCATTTTAATCATCTCTATGACAACTGATGGTTAAACTGAAACGGTTAAAGAAAAACAGACCATTCCAACGAGGCTGTTAAAAGAAAATATTGCTTTTTGAATGAAAAATACCTAACGAGTCAACGAGATGATCCTGCCACTGAGGTGAAATCCTCTTCCGACTATTGCTATAAGGGCTCCAATGATAGGGTACTCATGTGATCTCGCTCCATCTTTGGAAAAAAAAATACTGTTTATTCTCTCATAAACTTATTTAACATTACGTTATTTTGTTTTTACTTTACCTTAAATACTATTCAAAATATTCAAGTATTTTCTCATAATATAATCGTCGCGAAATTATTAAAAAATACTTGTTTATTGCCTAGTAAATTAAGGATTAGTAATAGAAAGAATTTTGATAACCGTTTTACTGTTCATGTTTTTGCCATTATAGATGTTTTTATACTATTTTGTGTTAACACTAATGTTTCGCCAGGATGAGGAGTGGATTTTCTTTTTGTACTGTAGAAACTGATAGATCAGACAGGGCTTGTAACGGGTTATTTTTTTTATTTTTTGTTATTTTTTCGCTCTTTGTTATTTTTTGTTATTTTTTTGGAATTTTGGTTATTTTTTGGAATTTTGGTTATTTTTCATATTTTTTCAACCTCAAGAACTGCTACAAGCCCTGTTCACACTATTCGTCTGTTTCGTCATCCTACATTGCGTGAAAACCAAGTCTCGCCGTCAAATCTAGGCAGATTTGTGATTAGTCTGTCGAGATTTTCTTTTTTACCAAGGTTAAGAATGTATTATCCCCAATATAACACCGGTTTTCTAATTTTTAGCAACATTTTTTGTTTACAAAAGGTTATTTTTTGGTTATTTTTTTCTTATTTCAGTTATTTTTTATTTTTTTCAACCTCAAGAACTGCTACAACCCCTGATCAGATTATCATAAAAGAAAATCAGGTTAATTAATATTGACAAAACTGTTATTTGCTGGGTTTTAGATAAATGACATTTTAAAAAGCTATTAATGTTAAAGGAAAGCCCCTTACAATAATTGATGTTATTAGACATCAGCTCGTGTCATGTTGTGTGGGGCTCGTGCTTTTAGACCATGATGAGACTAATCATTATTATCTCTTTAAAGAAACTGGTAAATGATTCAGTGCAGTTTCGGTATATCTATGTACGATGGAGTTTATGTACTGAAGTTTATCTTAATTTTTCATATAGGTTTCTCTCGAGAATTTCCGATTTTTTCCTCAGTCGTGTTTTAAAGTCATGGTCAAAGGGAGCCCGGGAAGGTAAAGTTTGTAAATCTATAAAAAGCTTAAGGTGTGATCATTAATTATTATTCAAGGTTTTTCTTTCAGAAAATTTTGAGTACTTAAATTTGAAGGCTTTTTGTCCTAAATATTACCATTTAGATAATGCTTATCCATATATTTTATAAAATAATTTTACTATAGTTAATAGCTGTGCAAGGGTAGCGAACCCTCTGCAGTTATCAAACTATTTTGAGTAAATACAGAAATTCAATACACCCAGATTTTTAACCATTTTTATCTTTAATTATTCGAACGTTCTTAATTCAAAATATTGTAGTATGTTTGTGAACGTATAAAACGTGTTTTCACACAGCGTGTCATTTTTATTCCTCAGTACTCGACCGAAATAGTCAAGGAAATTGTATTCTCCCCTTGTGTGGCACTAAACATGCAACCCTTGCCTGGAATAGCCACAGTTATTCCATGTCTGTCATTATTGGGAGTTTCTTTTATTATCTTTTTCAACACAAAAATATTTTCTGCGTGAAGGAGTGGCTCATTGCTAAAAAGCGAATTTTAAAAATTATTGATGATCGAATTAAATTAATGTTAAACATTTTTGTTGACAATTTACTGAACTTAAAGTGTTTTCGTTATTTTTTTTTAATTTTCATAAATTATATTTTGCTTTAATCAGAGCAAAATATTAAAATAGTATATTACGTTACTAGGCCGGGAAGTACTGTTTTGGCGGACGAGCATGATAGTTCCCGCGCGAGCGAAAGCGAGTGCGGGATTTTCATGCGAATACGGCTAAACTTCTCGGCCGTGTAACGTACGATATTTTTCATCATACTACGCAGAAAAAAACATACCTTCAATCATAACGTAGTCCTTGCATAATCATACGTTTCTCAATCCTTCAAACCTAACCTATAACAAACAGAACAAACATTTGCTACGGATGCAGTGCTGCCACTACATAGACTACATTCCTCTAAAAAATAACCAATAAACAAGCATTAAACGTCGGTTTGCTGCAAATCAGCTGATTGTTTACTTCCGTTCTTTCCGGCCTAGGTCGGATAAGAGTTTATCCGGCCTAGGCCGGCATTGGGTACCTTTCGAGCCAACAAAATAAAAAAAAACTGAAAATAGATGTTTCTGTGTTAGTATGATGAAAAAATAAAAACTGCTCACTTTTGCTGATGTTGGTAACTACTTTGGTCGTTTAACCTATCAATTAATTATTCATCTTATTTATAAATACCTAAATGGTCACTAACATGTTGAAGCTAGATCATGTTTTTATTTTATCATACATTTTAAAATCAGTTTATAGTGACTTCCTTAATATCCACGCTAATCATCTCAACTTCGTTAATGAGACACAATCCGTAATATATAAAATCGAAATTTCAACTAACGCCTAGGTCAAACCATGGCACACAGAAGCACAAACTTTTGCTTGAGTCGTCCTCCTAGCGTATGAGGCACTATCCTTAAAAGGGATTTTTCAAATTTTCACAGGGCCCCGACCTACAGAGGGTCAAAATTTATGTGTTAATGGGGGATATTCTGATTTGATTTTTTTATATTTTGACGGTTAGTTGTCTTCCATTTACTTAAATCAACAGCCATCCTTTTCTTATAATCACCCAACGACTAGGGTTGCCTTCATAATTTATTTTCCTTTTTAAATTTTTATAGTTCAGATCTTTGTAACACAAGAAATTTTCAAGTCGACATTTTCACGTTGTTAATTACTTTTGGGTGCAAGCTAAGTGGACGGGGCAAAATGTAAATGCGACCTAACTGATGGGTGGGGGCAGGGTTGCGCATGAACCCCTCTTCCCCTCTTTTACCCCTCCCCCCCACTCACCCACCCCTCAAGGTGTTGCGAGTGAAGGTCAAAGGTGTCTCAATGGAGCGCGGCAAAGGTCAGTGGAGGCTGCGCTCATGCGCCGATTCATGGATTTCGACCCCCCAAAACACCTATTGCACCCCCTCAAACCCCTCTTCATGTAAGCAATTGCGGGACTCGTAAATATCCCCCCCTTCCAGTGACTTAGTCATCGCACCTGAGCCAGCAATGGGGGGATTGTATATGTAGATATCGTGTTGCTCTGCCTGCCACGTGTAAAAGTTAAGACTGTACTGTAACTGCAGCGTACTACTACAGCGAATACCAAAAGAATCTCGGTCATGATTTATTTTGAAAATTTATTAAACTTTCTCAAATGAAGAGATTAAAACTCCTTAAAGTCCTTATTTTATTTATTTTTCTTGCATCATAATATTTTTGAAGTTCAATAAAAGTGTATTTAAAAATAACTCCAGAACGTTTAAATGCTTGAATTATTAGGTTTTTTTTACTTTTAGCTTTTTATTTTTAGCATTGACTAAAAACATAAGTCACTTGTGTACATTGCAAGCTTTTTTATATACGGAACAGCACCACAAATACATTGGTTAATAAACGGTATCAGGAAACTGACACATACTTTCTCCCTTCAAGTAATTTAAAACCAGAAAACATATTTAGTGAAATAAAACAAATTAACAATTAATTATCACACAAATATATGCCAAATGTTATCAAAAACGGTTAGTAAATAACGGAGATATCGATTTTTAAATATTTGCCATGAGAATAACATTGGACAACGTACTGCGTTTACCGCCGAACTAAAATATCAATTATCTCCGCAACCAGTTGACATAAACTCATGATTCAAAATACTAGATTATTTAGTTTTTCAAGTCAAATTTAATGGTTGCAAGTATATTTTCTTTAGAGGTCACAAATTTTGTGAAATTTCAAAAATATAAATTTTTTAACACTTAAACCCCCATAGCTTCTGAACCTGAATTTTTACAGACATGCGGGTGGTGTCATTTTGTTTGTCATCTTAAGCACTAAAAACCATGAAATTTTTATCAAAATCGTTAGAGCCGTTTTTGAGAAATTTGGATTTTTGTAATTTTTTATGGGTTTTTATGGTGTAAATACCCTTAAAAATCAAAAATTTAAAAAAATGAAAAATACGCCTGGAGATACCACCGCTTTATACCTACATGCCAAATTTCATGAAAATCGGTCCACTGGTGTCGTCTCTAGCTTTGTTTACATCCACACACACACACACACATACATCCACACACACAGACAGACAGACACCACGCCAAAAACCATTTTTTTGGATTCAGGGAGCACTAAAACGAATATATCCACTACCAACTCAAATTCGAAAATTTTGACGAAAACAATACTTTCTCCATATACATTGTATAGGGGGGGAGAAAGTAAAAATAGCATCTCATCATTGGGCAAAATTGAATAAGCGGAAACTTGTAAACACTGTGATATGCAGATTAACTGTCCATCGCAATAGATGTAAACAACTTCGACGCCTGCAATCTGCGGCCAGTGACCCGCAGTACTCGCTGACGTTGCTATTGCGTAGCAAAGTTGCAGGGGCTTGCCCTTATTTATTGTTGGTCTTTTATGATTTTGAATAAATGAATAGTTGAATACTATTCGTAAATTAGGCACTTGTTATTCAAAATAAGTTTTTTATGTGTTTTTTTCATGAGTAGTTTTTTTAAGGATTGATTATTGTAATTATTTCAAAATTAAAAAACCTTTTCCCGTCAAACCAATTGCAAAATACTGTTTGAAATAAACGTACAGTAATCCAAATTTTAACTAAGACAGTCTTTGACTCTAAGAATTTTAACTTTGTCTGCATTTGTTTATTTACTAGCTGTTTCCCCTGGCTTCGCTCACGATAAAAATTACAGCGATTACTTCTGCTCTTCGAACTGTCAAATTTTAGTATTCACAGCTGTATACAATTCAGTATTTGAATGTTTACATCCTTATAAAATGTAAACATTGAAGCTGAGCGTAGCCCGAGAGGATTTTAAGGAAGTTAATAGGCCTATGTCTTTTTCTGATATAGTGGCTCTATTCCTTCAAAATTTCAGCTCAGTTAGTCCAGTATTTGTCACGTGGTTGAAAGACAAATATTCACACAAACATCTATACTTTTTACATTTATAATATTAGTAGGATTTTCTCATGAAACCTTTCGTTAAGTTTACAAGGGAATTAAATCTTTGAGTTTCCTAAGCTATAAAAAAGTTAATTTTGAAGAAAAACGTGTAAGTTATAATTTTAGTCTTACGTGGTCTGAAAACCTCACTTTGGAATTCAGAAGCTTTCGGCGAGGCGATGGTTCCGGTTTTGACAGGACAACTTTATTTTCAGTCAATATACCAAATAAAATGTAAAAGTTACAGTTAATTTTCCAAAAATCATTTTGGTATGGGTACTAACATTTTAATATTCACCCTAGCACAAAACCCAACACCTTCTTACTTCTGAGGAGTCAGCCACGCAGCGTGAGACCAATCGAAAGCCCTCCAGGGAAGGAAATAGGTTAGGGCTTTCCTACAAAAACTCCTAATTACATTCATCTAATGCGTGTAGACACTGTCCAACTAAATAATCCATTTTAAGTTTGAATCTGTTATTATTGTATTTTTTCCTGCCCACAGGACGACGACGACGAGGAGGAGTTGAGCGAGGGGGACCGCGAGCCCGACCGGGGCCCCAGGCCGAACCCCTGGCACCGCACAGGTACCTCGGCGACGCTTACCCACGACCAGTACCACCACTACTGCGACTCGGCGCTAGAATGTACGCTCCCTCCTCAGAACGCCTGCCGCGTCACCACAGGCTGCCACATACTCTAGCATGACCGTTTTTAAAATCTTTGTTACTTTTTTCAACCTCTGTACTAGATACTATTCACTCTGGAGAAAGGAACGGGCTTTATTCTGGAAAGATTTTTTTTGTTTGATAAAGGTGAGGCCAAAGTTATCGTAACAACGCCTCTTCGTCACGGACACAACCATTGGCCATTGGTCATTTGGCCATTGCTTTGGTAATAGTCAAAGCAAGCTGATGAATGTCTCACTAAATTAATGATTTGCTTCATGTTTCTTCTTTTAAAATTCTCTATTATTACTGATGATTATTTTCTTGTATTAAGCTATAAGTTGCAAAAGGATCTGTTCAAGAAGAAATTAACTTAAATTGGTCTCAATAGAAACATTGAAACATAAAAATCTTCAATGTTTAGAGCTTTACTTTCGATTCCCTTCAAGAGTGAATTGTTTCTTGAATAGAGCATGGAATGTTAGCGTTTTTTATTCAGCTTGTTTGATTTTTTTATCTAGTCTTTTCTTTAAATTTAAATATTAGTTTCAAATTGCAAAAAAAGTATTTCATGCCAAAAATAAAAGTTTTTATAACATTTCAATTGGATCGCTTTCTATTCTTTGTATTTTTTAAAGATAGCATGAATTTGTTTTTGGAGAATTGAGATTTAATGCGGAAATAAACTTTTGCAAATTTTATAAAATTATTAATCATGCGATACTTTGTTCTAAAAACGACAGTTCATAAACAATATGAAGCAGTGTGAACAATATGTGAAGTTTTAATTTAAAGTGACTTTATTATAAAATTATTAATTCCTTTTTTCCCAGGGAAATTCTCTCAATTCTAATGAAAAAACAAATACCATGAGTTAAGCACAGTAAAATTTAAGATAATTTTATGAAGTTATATTTATGGTGTCTGAATTAATTGGCCTACATTTTAATCTAAATAGCTCCTTTGAAATTTAAACTATTTAAAACACTCTTTGAAAAGATTCCTTTTATTTTGAGAAACCTGAAGAAACAAAAATTTTGTCAAGATAATGAATACTTTTTGCAAGTATAGGAATAAACTGAAATTTAAACTTTTGGTCATGACAGGCTTAAAACAAAGTCACCAGAATGCATGAGTTATTTTTTTGTTTATTTTTTATAGTTTATTTCAAGAATACCCTAGTTAGTAATGTGAGTTCCTTGAGAATGCTGTCTTTTGCATGTACATGGCAAAATTCTGCTATTTTTAATTTGTTTTATTAGATTTAGTATTTTTAGCTATGCCTAAAAGACCTTTTCGATCTAAACATGCTGTCATTATGAAATGTATCTGCGGTAAGTTTTTAGTGCAGTAAATACATCTTGTGACTGTTATAAATTACTCGGGATTCATATCTAATTTCAGTTTTAAAATACTATTTAGACAATACAACTGTGAGGTGTCTCACTACATAACTTAATACTGCTATCTATTAAATCTAATGATATACCAACCAAAGTGTAGGTAGTATAATTTTAATTATTGATCTGTTAACTCTTAAGACGAGCCTTGATAATATAGAAATAATTGTAATAATGTGCTTTAAAAATAAGCTTTTTTCAACTGTTCTTCACTTTAAAAATAAGAATTTCTCTCAAATCCAGATAAAGAAACTTTTCTTAAATTTAACTACCTTTGAAAATCAAGGAATTAAGTTTTTTTTAAATTGAAAATAACTGTGTGCATTCTGGTAGCTTTTATTCTGAGGAGGAAAATACATACTAAGTGCCTAATTAATTTTAAGTATTTTTTAAAATATAGTTAATATAGAATTAGTAATTATTATTATATTTCTCATGCTTTACTGAGTAATATATTAATAACACCTTGGACACATATTCTTCATGGCAAATTTATTGATTAAAATTATTGATAAGAGACTGATGAATTATTTCAAATATTAGTGTTTTTAGTGTTATGAAGGGCTCCGTTTTTCTAGTTTTAAGATTGTCTCGTTTATAAGTTTTTCACACTAAACTAAATACTTAGCCTTTAGCCTGTTTTAGTCATATCACTGTAGATTTTCAACTATGTAAGAGTTGTTCTCTTGCATTTTACATCTTCAGTTGTTTTAGGAAATGCAATAACAATTTTTATATGTTAATTTTTTTATTGTAAATATTAACTCGTTATAACATTTTAAAAATGTAATTGTGTACATAGAAATTTTAGAAGCACTTGCACATGATGAAATGTATAAATTTTAATAAACATATTTACTGTTTTTCATAGTTTTTATTAGGTTATTTCCCCGAACAATTCTTTACAAAAGTTAAATGTATCATTATAAAATATTAAAATTTCGTATCAAAAGCTTTTTAATTTGCCCATGAATTGAAATCCATGTATAAAATTGCAAAAAGTTTCATTTTATTATTCTTTGAAGAAATGTTAAGTTTACAATTAGAGTCATAAATAGTAAGAATTCAAAACTAAGCAGTCAAGAAATAAGATTGATAGAAAATGTCGTGATCATTTTAATTCAGTGCAGTGCATAGAAGACTTTTCAACGTACAAATCTTCAACTTCTTCGTTTCCTCGGATCGGAAAGGTGAGCGCCAGAGCTTGGAGGGTGGTGGAACTCGATCATTTAACAGAAAGACATCTGGACCTATAACCAATCAATAGATCAGTTTACTCATGCACTGAATTATTAGAAATTTTCAGCCTCACTTTCCAGTACATTTTTTTTATTTCTTCTGGACATTTTTTCTGCTGTTTTGTTTTAGCACTTTTGAGTGTGATTCATTTTCGATTAGCTGACAATTTTTCTTGCATGAACATTTATTTATTAGCTTATAAATTAGTGTTTGAATCGCTAAATTTGTGTTTGTACTAGTGCGTTTTTCTATTTATACTTTGAGAGTGATGTATCTTATGATAAAATTATGTTCTTGAAAATGTAATCTTGAGAATTTTACTCATATTGTCATAAGTCATTTGATTTATGCATGATTTACAGAAAGTAGTTGTCTATTTATAACTCTTAACATAGAATTTACATTCATTTTAACTGAAGAAACTAACACATTGTTCATTTAATATCTATTAATCAACTGTATTGTTAGAAATAATGTAATAATTTCCTTGTTACAATTCTAGTACAGTAAAAACTAACTTTGTCTGAAAAAAAATTAGCCCCACCTTGAAACTTGGTATGTAGGTCATCTATACCCTCTAGTTGAAGAATCCGATGAGTCCATAAAAATTCAGGGGGTGGAAGGCCCCTTTTTCGAGGGGGGAAGGGGGGGGAAGGTTGTATTTTTTTATAAATGCAATAACTCCGGTGAAAAAGGTCCGATCCATATAAAATTTGGTGTGGGCTTTTAAAACTGTATATTTTAACACTACATAAAAAATAAATTCGATTGAGCCATCCTAAGGGGTCCAAAGGGGGGATTTAACACCTCGAAAATGGGCTTTTTTAATTTTTGGCACCCAAAAATTAAATTTATGAAAATTTTGTTTTTATTTTTGAATCCAGCTAAAAAAATTAAACAATTTAGTATTTTAAATTATTACTCTATGACCACTGGTTACCGAGATATGGTAATTGGTAAACACAGTACGTTGTACCAACATAACCTCAAAATATACAGAAACCTATAAATCTAGCTTATTTTTTATAATTTATTAACGATATTCCGTATTTGGCTTCCTATAGTTGAGTTTTACTGGATTAGGGCTCATAAAGTCCCACTTTTCTTCATTCCCTTGTCAGCAAACCTACATACTCATTTCCTATATTATTTAAATGGGGGAAAAAATTATGATAAGTCAATTTCTCTTATATTTTCTGTTCTAATGACAATAATGAAACTGTTTTTGACTTATTTTATTGGGAAAATCTCTGGCTTTCAGATTAACCATTAACAGCTCAATTTGGTTGGGTTTAAGGCTAGTTGAAATGCTATTATCAATGTTGTATATTTTTTAATTATTTTTGTTTTTAATTGTTAATAGTGAATATCTCAGCTCTTAAGAGAGAGAATGCGTTTGTTATGGTCTCGAATTGCTCTGTAAATAATTTTCTTTCATTCGACCTATAAATCTTTTGTATTGGTTGATATTGAGGGGAATTGTATTGTTTTATCGACATAAAAAACAAAATTTTTCAAAACTTGTATTTTTAATTAAAGGTTCATAGCTCCTCTTAAAATTAACGGTTTCAAATTATCTATAGCTCCAATGGAAGCCACTGGTTCACTGAATGATTTAAGACCATAACAAACGTTTTATCTCCTTTAGAACCGGAGACATCATCCTTTCACTGTAAGTAAAACTTTAAAAAAATATCTATTTTTATTGAACTAAGCATTATAACTGAGCCAAACCAAAACCAGTTTTATCGAATAATAGCTCATATTAAAGCTGATACATTCCTGTTTAATTTGAGTCCAAAACTAACTTTTTATCTCCTTTAGAACCGGAGGTATCACCCTTTCACTGTGAGTAAAACTTTAAAAAAATATCAATTTTTATTGAATTAAGCATTATAACTGAGCCAAACCAAAACCAATTTTATCGAATAATAGCTCATATTAAAGCTGATACATTTCTGTTTAATTTGAGTCCAAAACTAACTTTTTATCTCCTTTAGAACCGGAGGTATCACCCTTTCACTGTGAGTAAAACTTTAAAAAAATATCAATTTTTATTGAATTAAGCATTATAACTGAGCCAAACAAAAAGCAATTTTATCGAATAATAGCTCACATTAAAGCTGATACATTCTTGTTTAATTTGAGTCCAAAACTAGCTTTTTATCTCCTTTAGAACCGGAGATATCACCCTTTCACTGTAAGTAAAACTTTAAAACAAATATATGTTTTCATTGGATTACGCATTATAACTGAGCCAAACAAAAACCTATTTTAGCGAATAATAGCTTATATTAAAGCTGATACATTACTGTTTGATTTGAGACTAAAACTAACTTTTTATCTCCTTTAGAACCGGAGATATTACTATATAAGTAAAAAACTAATTTTTTTTTGGAAATTGATTTTATGCTGATGATAGCTAGTTAACTCGTCTCAATAACATCGACCGATTTAAACTATCAATTGATCAAATGAAAGCTAATTACCTATTAGCGATTTAAGACTAAAATAATCAATTTATCTTATTTAGAGCCTGGGATATAAATCTGCATTTAAAAATGTTATTTTTGAGAAATTTCTTGTTATTGATTGGAGCCTTTTAACTCGTCTCAAACTGAGCCTTATTCAGATATCAATAGCTCAATTGCAAGCTTTTTTCATTTTTGTAGTCATTAAGACCATAACGAAGTTTATATATTATTGCAAACCCAAAATATCAACCTTTAATTAAAAAAATTAAACCTTTAATCAAAAAAACCTTTAATTTGAGAAAAATTACATTTTTATTTAAATTAAATTAACATTAACACCATTAATTATGTTTGCTATTAACATTAACGCGCCACTATCATCACGAACATCACACTCATCTTCCGAATATATAAGAATATATAAGAACCAAAAATATAAGAGAAATTGACTTATCATAATTTTTTCCCCATTTAAATAACATAGGAAATGAGTATGTAGGTTTGCTGACAAGGGAATGAAGAAAAGTGGGACTTATGAGCCCTAATCCAGTAAAACTCAACTGTAGGAAGCCAAATACGGAATATCGTTAATAAATTATAAAAAATAAGCTAGATTTATAAGTTTCTGTATATTTTGAGGTTATGTTGGTACAACGTACTGTGTTTACCAATTACCATATCTCGGTAACCAGAGGTCATAGAGTAATAATTTAAAATACTAAATTGTTTGACTTTTTTTTGAGCTGAATTCAAAAATAAAAACAAAATTTTCATAAATTTAATTTTTGGGTGCCAAAAATTAAAAAAACCCATTTTCGAGGTGTTAAATCCCCCCTTTGGACCCCTTAGGATGGCTCGATCGAATTTATTTTTTATGTAGTGTTAAAATATACAGTTTTAAAAGCCCACACCAAATTTTATATGGATCGGACCTTTTTCACCGGAGTTATTGCATTTATAAAAAAATACAACCTTCCCCCCTCGAAAAAGGGGCCTTCCACCCCCTGAATTTTTATGGACTCATCGGATTCTTCAACTAGAGCCTAAAGATGACCTCTACACCAAATTTCAAGGTGGGGCTAATTTTTTTTCAGTTTGGTCTTTTTTTGGACAAATTTTACTGTACTAATTCTTAGACTTGCACCTTCTGAGCAAAGTATAAAGAAGCAAGAATGATATCGATTTTAGATGCAAATCACCTATTCCTATATTTATTTTTTGATGTATGTGCATAGTCATTAATTGACACACCAAGAATTTGAGAGGTTTAGGTGTAACCCACTTACATTAGCACACTTTGTATATTTATATTCAATGTGAAATTTATACCACCAACAAATTGTCAGAGAATCAATTCAAACTATAGGGAGTATATGGAATTTTATATTGATAGAAGCATTAAAAATAGAGCTTGTAAACAATAATACCAAAACCTTAAATCATTCCACAACTATTCCACAACTAATTTTGCTAACTTTTTTCATCTCGATATAGGTCCCAATATATACCATTAGACCAAATATTTTTTTTATTTTTGGTTGTTTATTGAGTGTGAGTCCGTGTTGAATAATACTCAGTGTCGAACCACCGAGTTTTTACTGTATTGTGGAATTTTGCAAAGCCTTGTGTTCAGTGTCAATTTGATTAGTCTTTAAGAATTTGTTTTTTTATAATGTTTTAGAATACTTATAATGGTATTGCCTTCTTTTAGAAAATACTGTACATCTCAACCATTCTTGTACTCTAAATACTTAATCAACATTGTCAACAAATAGTAGTTTATGAAATGATTGTATTATGAATGTCTTCAAGCCTTGAGTGAGATGTGCTCGTGTTCTAACACATCACAAGTAGCTTAAAGCTGAATACATTAGTTGCATCACTACTTTATTTAAGACCAACAATAAACACCAAATCAACATTTTTATATGTGTTGTAAAAATCTGCCTTAAAAATCTCTTAAATTCTAATTAGTTGACTCTCAAACATAATATTTCATAAATTAAACTTATTGATATTTGGTGTTCCATGATCTAATCAATAACCTCTTAAATTCAAATCAGGGTGCTAACTCCTTGACAGAACTCCTGGGCAAAACTTATTTCATTAGTTTAATATACAGACACAATTTTGTTACATGAGGCCACTAACAATACTACACTTGAATGAGCCATTTTCACAAAATTATTAAAAAATATAGAAGTTTAATTTTTTTCTCATACTTTTAACCCATAAACAATACTTATGATAAATAAAATGTACTTACTTATTCTAGTACTTGGATACTCTATCCATTTAAGATTGACAACTTTCGAAAGGTCCCTCTGCAACCCGGTCTCTAGGTTTTATCATTAAAACTAAATTCCCCAGAGAACCAAAATTTGGCAAGTTCATTCCTCTTTAGCCATGGATGTTCACTAAGAAAATGTTTTACAAAATTCCATTTGGTCACAGGTCACAAAAAATTTGATTGGAGAACCCAGTTTGGAAGGCTCTTTACTAAGTTGACAACTTGTAATATGGCCACCTGTAATCAGAATAAATTAATCATGGTATAAGTCAAACTAGGAGGTTACAATCTATCCAGGTGGTACTGCGATAATGCTTTAGTTGATGAAAAATTGGTCCTTTGATTTTGCCAGGTTAGCAATATGAGGAGAGGTAATGTAGTAATTTAGTAATGTCCTACCATTCTGTAAACGGTAATTTAAAACCATTAGAAACTTGAAAGAATGACCCACGATTCGAATCAATTCTTAAAAATATGTCATAAATGCTAATTGGTGCTTAATCTCAATCGTATTTTGCGTACTTTCTTAAAATGAAGTAAAAGAACGCAATTTAACCAGTTTAATACCTTAGAAATCAAATGGTTTGACTCCCATTACCGACTTCATTGGTTTTGGGTATGAAATTTAAAGAACAAAATCACTCCCCCTCATATTGCCGACCTGACAAAATCAGAGCACCGCCAGAAGACAATTGCTTGTTACCTTCAGAAACATAATGTTCTAACCTCCCCGGTTCCAACAGTGGCCCGCTGTACTGCACCTAACCTAACATAACTACAGCCTATCATGTCACCTCCTCACCTCACACCTAACCGCCGCAGCCCGAGCTAACGGCCATTGTCTGTCGCAGCGTACGACCTGGCGACGCAGTGCCCCAGCCGCCGCGCGTCCATGCGCCGCCACACCATCGTGGTGTGCGAGCCGAGCAACAGCGGCTCGGTGTCGGTGCCGCAGTCTCGGCCCGCTTCGCGCCAGACGGCCTCCACACCCAGCGACGAGTCCATCGCCGGCACCCTCCCCGAGATGTCCTGGTCCAGGAGCTCGCTGCAGGACGACCTACTGCATTCGGTAAGTTCTTGGTTTAATTTCAATATATACCTTCTTGATTAGTATGATGCATGTTGTTTTATACTTACTTATTCTTACTCTCAGTGCCTTTCATACATTTTAAGACCGGGACGCAGCACTGGCTGCGTATTCTAACCGGAAGTGGAATATAAGTGAAGGATGAGTGTAGGATGATTGTAGCGCAATCTTGTAGTCTTGTTACTGTATAAGGCCGACATGTTCCTTAGACAGGACTGTTAATTAATAGCCCAACAGCCAATGGCAACTAAAGGACTTACATTTTAACGTGGGATCCAAACTATTTTTGCCTCAGATTACAATTTACGAACTCGTCTAATTATGAGGATGGTCTCATTAATGAGTACACAATAGTGCGGACATTAATCCCCACTATGGAACACTGCGTCCACAGCCATCGCTCATAACTATCCACAATTCGTGACTTCCAAGAAGCTAAATTATAGGATTCAGTCCCAAAGACATGCCATTTTTATCAAAGAGATATTTAGCCGCACCAACAAAACTTCACCATGTTGACCAGCCCTCTGTGTCTTCGTCAGTTGTTCCAATCCTTCCCAGATCCAGACACTTGTTTTCACTAGCTTAGCTTTCGTCTTCCTCGGGGTTTCCTTCCTTCCAGGTTGCCTTTAAGGACTTTTTCAGCTGGCACTCCTGCCCCCTTCTCAGAACATGTCCAGCCCACCTAATTTTTCGAGTGTTGTTCAATTTACCAGGTATAAGACGTCTTACAACACTTGTAATATATTTACCCTTATAATGCACTGAAATACAAGATGGTAAACTTATATAAAAGATTAAAAATGGCAATAAATTTTGATTGGTCAGAGAAATTATCATCAGGCCAAATCAGAGACTGGCAGGATAACTGGTAGAACTTCCGGCGACCAATAGGATAAAAGGAGGGCTGCCATATTGATCCTGCCAGACTCTCATTGGGCCTGATGATGGTTGGTATGACCAGTCTAAATCAATCTCCAATTTATATCTTTTATGTACGTTTATCATCTTGTTTATGAGTGCACTATATATTGTAAGCAGACGTCTCCCCAACATTTCTTGTAAAAAAAAATTTTCTGGTTTATTATTTTTAAAGTTTTGTTGTCTTGACTGCAGAGACATCATAAAATCAACAACACTCCCACCAACAGGTATTAAATATTCGTTATGTAATTGAAAAGCTCACTTTAAACACAAAGAAAAATATTTTTGTCTTTGATTAACTATAAAATGAACATGTAATCACATCTTGAACATGTGCTGCCAATCAAGTGAGAGAACAAACAGAGGCATAAAGTCAACCCTTTGCGATCGTAAGGCCAGCATGTGTGGCCACAATGCAGTCAGCAGCCAGTCGGAATCAATTTCCATATGGTTTGGTTCCGACTGTCGGACGGCCAGCTCAACTGTCCAAGTCCCACTCCGCGTCAGCACGGCATTCATCATGGCGGCTCACTCCCGTCAGCTCGGAATAGTTTTATGCCCGGTAGCTCGGGATTGTTTTTATTGTAAACCTGCAATATTATCGTAGGGTATTTTCACCATTCAATGTTGCAAGCCTGCCGATCATAAGTAAAATAACTCCTCACTAGGTTGCAGCACTCTTCAGGCATCAGGCAAAATTTAGAAAAACGAACAAAAACATATGTTATTGGCACTTATTGGCCATTCCTGCTGGACACCCGAGCGTTCGTTGGATTTTTTTGGCCAGCCATACTGGACGTCCGATCGCAAATGACAACTGCTGTGGAAAAAAAATCTGACTTCTGTGAGCTAATGGTGGTGGCCAGTAGAGCAATCGCTACGGAATAGCGGCAAATATCTAATCCGATTGCAAACGGTTAACATTGATCATTACAGTACAAAGCCATAATATAATTATAGTTTAGTATTTATTGTGATGAGAGACATACAGAAGACTTATCCGTCCACCTCGAAACTAAGACTCAGCCGGTATGATATGGTCGGTTAAACTGTTATTCCAAAACCCGTTGAATTAAGGTGTACAAATCAGTATGAATGAAAATTTACACATATGAGATGTTCGTAAATTTCAATGTACAATTATAATGCACAAAAGTTAAAATTATCCATTTTTATAATAATTTGTAATATTTCGATGGGAACTGTCTCAATAATCGCAGGGGGGCATGTGTTCCTTGCCGATCATGGCTGGTTCAGGGTTGCCACAGACATTAAAAGTCAGGAAAAGTCAGGAATAGTCAGGATTTTTGGGTTTTGGTCAGGAAAAGTCAGGAATAGTCAGGATTTTTGGGTTTTGTTCAGGAAAAGTCAGGAAAATGTTTGAAAAAATGCCGAAAGTCAGGAAAAATAGGATAAACATGCTGAAAGTCAGGAAAATTTGCAGTGGCACAATCTGACCGTCTCGAATTTCGATTTCCCCCCACAAATTGGAAGTTAAAATAAATTTTTGCACCATGTAAGATTTTGTGTGCTTTTTATTATTGGAAATGAGTTGGTCGGATGCAGAATCAGAAACCGATGATTTTTAAGATGAATCTACAAGAGTACAAGGCTAGTAAATTTTCTAATATATCTTTTAATAATAATCCAAACTTATTTTGATCAATCCCTCGTCAGCGATTGAAAGCCATACTTAATAACATGGGCCGAACCCCAGGGACCATATTCGTAAAGCAATGATGGCTTCTTCTTTTTCCTCGTCAGCGATTGAAAGTCATACTTAATATCATGGCCCGAACCACAGTGACCATATTCGTAAAGCAGTGATGCCTCCTTCTTTTCTCTCGTCAGTGTTTGAAAGTCATACTTAATATCATGGCCCGAACCCCAGTGACCATATTCGTAATGTCTCCTTGTGTTCCTTCGTCATCGATCGAAGATTGTGTATTCATTTCTTAAACTGTTTTTGTATTTACAATTTTTCAACGTATGTCTACTATACACCTAAATGTATAGTATGTCCTATATACGTTTTTCATACAAACGCTCCTAAATTTGTACTATAAAAAAAGAAATTTTGTTATCATTCCTCTAACTGTTTATGTATGTACAATATTTCAACGTATGTACAGTATACATCTGAAAAGTTCGTATCTCATACGAACGCTCTTTAAATCGTATGGTTTTTTTAAAATTTGGCTAATCGGCATATTTTCTCTAAAAAATTTACGAAACCACATATATCTTAAGTTGTTATATTTTAGAGTGTATATGAATTGTGTGTAGTTTAAGTCATCAAAATAATGAATTAATTTTCTAAATAGCCCAAAAACAACACTAACCATGTTTTGCTTGAGCCTTACTATCAATGAGGGTGTTGCATTAAAAACAACAAAAATAATGTGTCTTTATTTGTAAAACCCCGCGGTTCCAAAAAGTCAGGAAAAATCTCTCAGATTGGTCAGTAAAAGTCAGGAAAAAAGGCATCAAAAATTCTGTGGCAACCCTGTGGTTGTAACGATAGTCGGTTTAAAAGAAGTGACTTCCTTAGGAGTATAGGCCGTTTAAAGTAGCTGATGGTTAAAAGTTGGCCATTTAAAAAGTGGCCGATTAACGGTGGATGGTTACATGGGAGTCTGCTTGAAAATATCCCTAAAGCCCCCCCCGCTCCTTTGAGGGCATAGTTCCCTTTTCTTTTTTGGTAGGGGAGAGCATCCTAAAATTTTCAATCATCATGGTTATTGATGTATTTTCTTATATAATGACAGTTTTAACTTGTGAGACTAGGGTTCTGGTATGAAGAGTAAATTAACAGTGTTTTAAGTAATAAAAAACTAACCATCAATTTAGATATAGATAGTTGGTTTTTTATGTAGTTAGTTTTTAAGTTTCATTATAACTGTTGTTGTTTTAACTGTATAACTGTTGTTTTATTATTAAGTTTTATTATTTTTAGTTGATCTAGTTGATCCAATCTGTAACGGTTCCCCCGCCTCCTAACAGGTTGTTTCATTTCCAATAAATTGGCTAGGTTGAGAGAGGAACGAAAGGAAATTGTCAATCAAACGTTACGTTGATTTCCTCATAGAAAGATCTTTGGAGCACTCCCATATGGATTTGTGGATTGCTTTTGCTGATTTTGTTAATATTTTTAACTGTGATATATTTTTTAAATTAGTTAAAAACATTGTAATCACTGCTTTTTTGCAATTATATAAACTTTTTATGTTTAATTATTTATGGTGCTTAACTTTCTAAATGTTCATCCTCATTTTATTACTTAAGCAAATATTAATAAGATTTTGCTACATGTATAAATATATAGAGCATTTAGAATGCTTAATTTTTCAAAAAGATATAGGAATGACAAAGCATTGAAATACCTAATACAAAACAACTTTTGTTGTTCATTCACTTTTGTTGAATTCATTTGAACATTTTAACAGTACTGTAGGATTATAATTATGATGGGGGCAACTTTTTGCACTCACAATAAAAGAGAGTAAAAAAATAATAATTTGAATATTTTAAAAAAGGTTTTTACTGATCTCTGAGAAGTTATAGGTAAAAACTTTCTAATCTTGAAGTATTTCTGAAGTAAGTTTTTTTGTTTGTACAATACAGATTCACTCCTGTTACTTTGGTCAAGTGCATAAAGAGATTGTGAAGGGTCAAACACAAAATGTTATCTTGCATAAACCAAGTAGAAGACATCGTATTTTGGATAATGCAATACCATTTGAAACAATTTCTGTATTATAGCGCCTTGCGGTCAATCTAGCGGTCAAATTTGAATGTTTCAACAAAGTCACAAATTAATAATTGGTTTGCGAATTCACAACAAACTGTTAAGTACATTTATTGCTTCTGCTATAAAGAAACAATTTTTAGACATAATAAATTTAAAAAAGACAGTTTTAGTTGCCTTTTGATTTAAATTGACAAGTTGATTGTAAGGGGTTCTATAGGGCTTTGAACTCTCTTTTTAAAATTAAGGCATTTAAATATGTGGAAAAATTTAAATAATTTATTAATATTTTTTGCTGAGTACTTAACAAACCAATGATTAACTAAAAAATAAAAGAGGATGTGGCTTGCTTTTTACTTAAATTAAAATATTTTAATACAAACTTCACTGGAATGCTAAATTATTGAATGAATTATGAAGGTAAAAGGTTCAGTATAGGTGAGGTAGCAGAATTGATACGAAGAAGCCCTTGGTTTGTGGTTAGGCTGAAAGTTTCTTGACCAGGCTGTACTTTCATCCCCCATCCCCTGTCTGACTCTTCCCCCTGTGACTCACTCCTCCCACCACCCCCAGAACCTCCCCATACTACATAGTCCTCTATTGGTTCATTTGTGCTTTGGCCTCAGCAGATTCTGTTTCATGAATCTATACTTGTTCATTTTTGTTTTCAATGCCTATTACTATAGCTAAGGTGAGTCATTAGTCTTTGTGCTCCCTTATTTTTCAATAGATTCTTGGTTTGCATGGTGTGTTATGATTTAAAGAAAAAATTTCCAACCTAACCTTAATTTATGTTGAGGTTAAGTTGCGATTGGCTGAATAAATTATGTAAATTATGTATGAATGAATATGTTAAGAACCGGTTAAAGTGTTTGTAACCTAATATTTTGAACTGTATATTGTTATGAAACTCTTAAAATATTTACCCTACATTTATTTATGAGGATGTGATCCCAAAATCAATACTACTGTAAATCAACAGTCGTTGTAGTCTTCAAATAAAAATGTATTCTATCGAGATTTTAAAATAAAAGTGGATATTTTTCTCAACTTTATATAATTACATTTGTTTTAGATAACTTAAAAAATAAAAATTGTTTAGTGTTGTTATTAATATCTTGTCTCTTTGCTTACTGCATCACTCCCCCCCCCCCCCCAAAGTTACCTAAGAAGGGTTCTTCAAGTAATTTTAAATAGTACCTGTCAAACTTCAACATCTTGTGGTCAAAAATGCGTCACAGGAATTTTCATTATGTTATATGTTTTTGGATCGCTGAATTTGAATCTGCAGTTGTTGAACAAATATTCCTGGAGCATTCTGAGATATTCGTAAAAAATAGAGACATATTCACATTTTATTTAGTTTATTATAGATATTTTGAAAACCATACACTCCACAGATATTATTAAAGTTCTTAAGGGAGGCAAAACTCCCTTCACTTTATATACTTTTTTCTTTTTCTGTAGCAGTTATGGAACTGGAGAAATGGTCTTTCAAAGTAGGCAAGATATATATCACCTTCTCTTAGTTCTATTAGATTGATATTGGACATTTTGAAGGCCAGAAGGTCATTTTGAGCCCTAAAGAGTTTGGGCAAAATAGACAGCTTATTTGTTAGCGGTTTTCCAAGCAAATTTGCATTTATATGCCAAGTTTAATGGGAAAAACAGTCAAACTGTTGTTTACGATAGTAATGTGTCGAGTTGAGTTATTTGATGACTCGAGTCAACTCGAATCTTTCACCATGCCAACTCGAGTTAGGAGAATTTGAAGTAACTACGAGTAACTGCCATCTACGAGAAATTCAGCAGAAAAAGTTAGCAGGGTGGAAGATTCGAGTTGACCCTAATATGATTTGATATGATCAAGGCATCAATGCTAAATCATATAGGGGACCGGTCCGGTCCAGTCGGCAATCATCGGACAAGTTCAGGTCCTGACTCGAGTTGATAAATGAGTCAGCTAGAGTCAGCAACCATCGCACAAGTTTGGTTCTGATTCGAAATGACCCATTAGGGTTATAGTTTTCCAAGTCAGCTCAGTTTGTATTGTGACAATAGCATTTATGTTTTGTGAGTCGGCCGAGTCAACTCGAGTTCAAGTAGGTTCCAAGTTTGAGTTAAGTTCTGAGTTCTGAGTTTGAACTCTCTTTTTAAAATTAAGGCATTTAAATATGTGGAAAAATTTAAATAATTTATTAATATTTAAATTAATATACTAATATTGGTTTACTAATATTGGTTCGGCAATCTCCATACAAGTTCATGTCTAACTCGAGCTATGAACATATTGACTCGAGTCAGCTCTGGAATTGAGTAAACTTGAATTATCTCATGGTCAAAGTAAACCCATAAGAAAAACATTAAAATCAATCATTCAAAAATTAGACCGCCTTCAAATTTTCACCCACACATGCAAATATGTTGCTGCTCAACGATTGCAGGCGCTAAAAGCTGATTTAGTGTCAGGAATAATCAAGTAAGAATAAAATCAACAACAACCATAATAAGCTGTAAGAATGTCTAAGAATTAAGCATGTGAGAACGTTCCAACAATCAGCTGCTCTCTGTTGCATGAATAGTTGCAGTTATTCAGATGAACTAATATTGGAACTGAGTTATTCAGCACTAATATTGGATTGAAACATAAAGGTTATTGTTCATTAAGTTAGTGAGATATATGTTTATGGATTGAGTAATTATAATAACAGGTGAGGAAACAGTTTTGGTAAAAAAACCTCGGCAAGCTAGGGCGCCAACATATTCGCTCATGAGACAGTGTTGTTCTTTAATCACTAAACACACAAATAACTATTTTCTGACCCATGGGTGTTTGTCCTGCAGAAGACGTGGCAGGAGGAGTGTCTGTCGCTGACGCTGGAGGAGATCGTCCACATCCGCAGCGTCCTGACCAAGGCCGAGCTGGAGAGTCTGCCGGTCGAGGGACACGTCAAGGAGGACGCGGAGAAACGGAAGGTGTGTGTGTTTTTTTTTTTAATATTGACATTATAACTTAAAGGAGAATGCTTTTCTCATGCTCATGCTTATGGATGTTTTTAAGCCAGACATTGGGCACTCGCGACTACAGATTGCACCACAGTTGTGATTTCACGCTAAAGATTTGTATCCCTAAAATTGGTTATTTTTGCTTCTACCGGGCTAATATATGGTTTAGGGTTGAAAAAGGATCTCCTTGTATTTGACTGTCTGTTATGCAGCTTACAGCGTCTGAGATACACTGTACAACAGACATGTCGTGTGCATTGGAGTTAGAATTAACTCATGTTTTAGGCAACAAGTTAACTCCAGTTTCTGTGTATTCTATGTAATCTAGGAAACCAGTGAGTTGTACAATTCTTTTCAATGTATTCAAGTCTGAATACAGCCTCAGAGAAGAATCTAACAGAGTTCGCTTTTAAATGGGTCTTCTGTTGTGCCCAAGTGCTTGCTAGTTACAGTTAAATCCAGCTACAGTTAAGTTACTAGTTACTAGTTACATCCAGTTACTAGCTACAGTTAAGTTAAATTAGGAGAGGATAGTGATGGTGCTGCTCTCTCGTAACGTTAATGGTGAACTATTTTATTATAAGTCCTCGACACTAGCGCTTGACACCAGCTGAGCGCAACATTAGAAGGTACCTCTGTTTGATTCTCCTCTGTGATACAGCTCAGCACCTACAATCTGACCATATTCCAGTTATAATACTAAAATACACAACTGTGAAGCTTTGTTTTGATTTTGATTTTTGCATACAGCTGCTATCACCAATTAGCAAAAAGAAAGAAAACTCAAACAAAGAAGTGTGTAGTTTTGCTAGCAAAAAGAACTAGTTGATTATTTGCCTGGATTATTTTTATTAAAAACTAAATGAATGGATATTGGGTCCAGAATTTAACTTACGAAATATTCTTAGATATTTGTCTTAGATTTTTCTGACAATCCAGTTTGCAAAGCCACTCAGTTGCCCAACCAGTAAAGTGCTAAATCATACATCCCACTTCCTTGGCATATATCTGTTTAAGCTATAATTTAGTGGGAACATTGTTACCCTAACCATTTCACTATTCAACAAAGAACACTATTCACTACTAGAACAAAGTACAGTTCTGGTATTTTAATAGATCATCTGAGAAAGGGATTATATTATGGTGCTTTTGCTTCTGGCATAAGCAAGAAGCACACTAAAATAAAACAAAAAATTCCCTTTTTTACAAGTCTGTGTACATGGTAAAGTTATAAACACATGAAATACAAACATAATCCTACATAGGTTCTAAGACTTGTGCGTCAGACGCTCTTAAAAAAACTGTGATGCTCTATTTCAAGGAACTTATTAATTACTAATTAGCAAATAAATAATTCAATCATAACATTTTGAGCGCTTCAATTGAACATAAATATCCAAGACATTTTCAATCTGGTTCCTTACACTTAATATACAAAGTCAAAAAAAGTTTTCTTAAATCATCCATTCGGTTGTTTAAAATTATGAAAAGGCAAATTACAGATTTAGATATTGTCAATCAGCAAGTTTCCCATGCCAGGACATGCAACTAATGTCAGAGCTGCTATTCCCATCCCTTCCGTGCCTGCCACACACCTGATTGATTACTTATGTGACTCATTGGGAGCCATTTTACCAAACCTTCCCCACCAACCATTGTGTCAGTAATGACTCTTGCACTCCTGTCTGATATTAATTTTACTATGCTTTGTTTTGTTTCTTTACAATTTCTGTGAATTATCAATTTACAAATAAATTTCACTAAAAATTTAGCTTACCTAATCAATATTGTGAAAAAAAAGTCAATATAACTATTTATTTGTTTTGATAATATTGACTAAAAAACTAAAGCTTGAACTTTTTAAGTCAATATCAAAGTACATTTCAATGAGTATTTCATACCATAAAAATTTGTCTGTTTCGTAGGTTAAACCATTCAAATTTCACTGAAAATACAAACTGATTATTTGTCATGTACACAAATATAAATGTTTAAATTACCAGTAAATCTACTATATATTTGTCAAATACACATCATCGCACAGCCCAAACTATATGGCCTAGAACCTTGAAATTTTGGGTGGATGTTCCTCTTAGGGCGTAGGCATCAGCTAAGAAAGGATTTTACAAAATTCGAGGTTTCAAGGGGTTTTTGGCGAGGTCGATTTTTCCAAATTTTTCCATTTAAAAGTGTTATGGACGATCTTTTGTTTAAATTTTCAATGTTCATTGAATCAGCCAGCTGAGTTAGCTTCACAAATGTACATACGCTGTTACAACTGATTATAAATTGATTTCTTTCATCTCGGTTCTATTATTCTTTTGTTGATTTATTTTATGGACATAATTATGTACTATATAAAAGTTACATTTAGTTCAGTTTTAATACCTAATCTATTAAATCATGAATTCAGTACATGGCACCATATTTATTTCGGCAGCGGGAGTTGTAAAGTAATGTTTGTTACGATGACTTGGCGTTTAATCTAATTGAACCTCTATCTATATATTAATACGCAAGTGGTTATCTTTTCACAGTCCAACCGCAACAACGGCTGGACCGATTTTAACGTTTGAGGTATCAAATTAAAGGGAATTTTATGTAGATTTGTCAACAAGTCTCAGAATTTTAAAAAAGGGCGTCACTAAAGTACAGTAAAGGGTTGAAGTTTTGGAACAGTGGCGCTATTCATCGACATTTGAGCAAGCTCAGTTTACTTTGTTTACAAACTGATCATATGGTCAAGCTCTGAAATAGTTCTAGAGGTAAACCACAGATAGCAGCAATGAATTATAATTATTTTTTAACCCATTCGCCTACTTTGACGAAATGGTCTCGTCGCTGGTCGCGCGGGTGCTGTTACCGACGGCTTGGCCTAGTAGTTCACTGGTTTGCCACCAGGCCGGTTGCTCAAGTGGTTCAGTGAATCGCCGCCAGAGCCGTAGGCTTTAAGACTCAAACGAGGCACTGGTCTGACGGTACTGCGCGGCCGTGTGGTCTAAATCATTGACTGACGAGCCAATGTTTAGGACATACGCCGCGGCGCGGGTTCAATTCCCGCACCATGAGCAATCCCTATTAGGCTTGTGTGGCTAGTTGGTGGGAGGGCCCACCTAAAATAAACGGTGACCGGCTTGGGTGGAAGTTGACAGCAATTGTAGGTTTAATAGGGATTGCAGTGGACACCTGTTTTGCTTATTTTTACCCTTGTATACAGGAGGAGGACACGTTTTTTTAATTTTTATTGATTTGTCAATACATATGGACAGGTCATAACTAAAATATTAGACAAAATACAGACAAAATAAATATATTACAAATAAAAATTGAGAAATATAAAAAAAAATGGTAGGTCAATGGGTTAATTCAAATAAAACACTTACATTATGTCTAAACAACACTTTAATTATTTTTTCGAAATAATTAAATTAACCAATCAAATTAAATTAACCAATTAAATTATTTTTTCAAAAGAGCAGTTTTTATTTTTACAGCTGGTTTGGCTTTGGCTTTGTTTTCAACAGTTTTCTTTTTTTTTAAGATTTATTATGTAATTTAGGTTATGTTATGAAGTTTTTAAAGCTCTTAAACATTGCTGTTACCAGAATTTCAATGTAGTTTACGATTTATCATAGTGTTTTTTTGAAGTTATATTAACCTGAGCAAATCTATTTTTGGATTCGGTGCATTCATAATGCCACCGATAAGAAGAAGACGAACATGGACCGGTCGGAGGAGTCAAAAAGAGCACAATCGCAACATGTAACATTTTATGCTCCTTCCAACCTCAGACCAAGGAACTAAAAATGATTTTATTGTGGTGGGTTGCATTTCAAGAATGAAAAGATTGGTAGAGTAATGGGTCATTTACGCGTTTTTACCACAAAGGAAATTTTGCCTATAAAGGCAGCTGTTCCCTACAATATCTGTTTTGGTGATAATTATCAGTAATATGCAGGGACAGTCTCTAAACAAATGAGGTCATTTGTCACGGCCGTAGCTACATGTTGCTGTGAGCAGAGCTCGATCTTTTGCCGGTGTTAAAATATACATTTCAGAAACAAGAGCTTATGTGAAAATGAAGGTGTTTCCCAAAAAATCGTTAACCAGAAACTCCTGCGGTAGATCAAATTAACTTTAATAGTTTCAGTAGTTAAGCCATAATTTTGTTAATGATGTTAGCCCTTTCATTAAACTTTAAAAGTATGTAAACAGGCTGATTATCCTTCATTATTTTACCATATGATTTTTGCTCGATTTCGAGCTACGTGTTATCCAGTAATAGATAAAAGCCTGAAGAGCGTGCTGCCTTTTGTGGTTGAGTCTTGAATGTAAATCCCGGCAAGACTGAAGGAGGGAGGTACAGTAGTTTTTTAGCCACTGACAGACAGTAATTTAATAATCAAATTCTTTGATATATTTAGGTAGAAACCATTAAATCATAAAATCTCTGGGTTTTAAGGTTTTTTCGCGGAGTCAAAGGTTTGAAATATGCCCGTATAAATGTAATGGATGATCTTTTGTTTACATTTCCACCTTCATCAGTCAAGCAGAGGGTAATTAGCTTCACAAACATATACGTTGTTTCAGATAATCTATAATTTGATTCCTTTCATCGTGGTTTTATGGTTGGTTTAATCCATCATCGATCTGTATCTTACCTGTTTAATCATAAAATGTGGCTCAAGCTTTATTTAGGCAACGGGAGTTATAGTTTTTCCCTTAGGGCGTCCTTAATGTATTCATCCCCCCCTCAACAGTTTGGCGAATTCCTTTTTTCATCTAATCTGAGGGTGTTGTTTTTTGCACTTAAAAAAATAAGTGCTACAGTCTGTAGTTGACCTTTCAAAATATATTGAAAATCGCCCATATGTTTATATGTTTATGAAGATATAAACACAAGTTTGTAACACTGTCGACGGATAGCGCCACTGTTACAAACATTCAGCTCTTTATTGTACTAATATTATTTGATACGTTATTTGACAATTATTAGCCGTATTGGAAAATATGCATAGAAATACCTTAAAATTGACACATTTAACGTTATAATTGGTCTTGCCGGTTTTGAGTCATGACTGAGAAAAGAAAACCAACCTACACTATATCTACTGTAATACGAGTAAAACTTTTTTCAACCCTACACAACGCCATAGCACATAAACAGACCTCTACATAAAATTTTCCTTGATATAATCTTTTTTTCATTCAGCCCCTTCACATTCGTCAATTCAAGGCTAGACTATAATTTTTTTCGTGAGCGAAGCCACGGGAACTGCTAGTACAGGAATAAAGTAAGTTCCAAAAATAATGTTAAGATACAGGAAATTTATTGTTTTTGAGGCTAGCACTAATGTTTTCAGTACTTTCTAAAGAACATCCCATGATACAGATCAAGAGATCATTCAGCATTGTTTTGTAAGACTTATTAGATTATGATGTTTTATTTGGTCTGCACTTGAGTTTCAAGTGTTGAAGTGTTCTAGCAATTAGCCCTTGGATCATTTGAACATGTTATTCTTGGAATTTAAGCGATTTTTACTTCAAACTAACATTGAGAGTCGGCCGTACTAAGAAAAATATTAGTTAAAAATTGTTCCTTTCCAGAACTGAGGAAACTGCAAAAATTAAATATATTAGGCTAAATAACTCTTTTTAGTTATTATCTTCTTATAATTTCTAAATAAATAAAAACTTTAGAATTTATTAATTTGAAGTAATTTTTTTGGTTATGACTAAAAAAACAAAAAAAAGCATTCCGAATGCCTTCTCAGAATGCTTTGGATCTTGTTTCAGAATTTCAGTACTGAAGTAATTTTTTACGCATGTTACGGGGAAAATAAAATTGGAGATGAGAGATGACTGATATATCTGTATTTAGTTCACAAAAACCTTAAGGTGAACAGATATACAAAGATAATCAAGAAATATGTACACTTTCAATAATCTTGGGTATTTTATGGACAAATGATGAGCATTTCTGTTCATCTTAATCTTTTCCTGGTTTAATTGTAATCTGCAAAAATGTAGACCATTTTCTATTAAAAACAGCAGTAAAATGGAATGGCAGTAAAGTTGAAATATATACAACTTTAACTAAGCAATTACGTGTGTTATTAAACATAAGAAAACATTATCAAATCAAGTTCAATAGCTTACTTTTCAATTAAAAAAGAAATTCTGATTTACAGATTTTATATTGATTGGATGAGTCGTTTTTACACCAATCATGTAACAAGTCCTCAACAAACACCCACTGAAATTACAGTGCAAACTGACAGTCTGACACCATTCATACACTCTTTGGACACGAAACAGCAACTGAAAGCAGAGTGTCCAGACGGAAACTTTCAAGGAAAACAGTTGGGTTAAAAAAGAGGACATTTATAGAAAGAGGAGGACAGCATTAAATATAATTCTAATATACTTTATTAATTATAAAGTATAAAATATAAATTAATGTACGGTAAATAAAAGGATGTAATTAGTTGTAGATCAACATTTGTATTCTTAGTAAGATAACAACTCTAAAAAAAACAAAAAGTAAACACACCAATGTAAACATTAAAAATAAACAGAATAAATGAAAACAAGGACAGGCTAGTGGCAAAGCCATACGATATAGCCACATACTCCTCCCCTAGTTTCAACGAGGAGCAAAATGACCTGGTGGACGAACACATCGCCCTGACCTCGTGAACACCAAAGTTTTCTGAGTGTCTTTGTTATTTACACTTATTTTTTTGTCAGGATCGGATCTTTCGACTCTTGTGGTCGCTCGGTTTGTTTCACCATTCGAGTCGTTAAGGAGGAACCCTGGTTTCAGCCGGTCAATAGAGATCGATGTAGGTCCCCTAGGAGTCAGCACCCTAAACCATTTCTCAGACCGTGAAACAACTTGGAATGGTCCATCATAGACAGGTTGCAAAGGTTTTCTTGATGCATCATGGCGTACAAAAACATGGCTGGATGTTCGCAAGTCAGGATGGATGAAAATCTTCTTTGAAGAATGGTATTTTCCCTCAATCGGTTTGAGTTCATTCATTTTTCTATTCAAATTATAAACGAAATCAGGAATGCCAAATGTGTCCTCCGAGGTTTGAAACAGATCACACGGCAACCTAATGGATTGACCAAGTGTCATTTCAGCAGCAGTGACGTTGTATTCTGGAATGACATAAGATCTGAGTCCAAGTAATACAACTGGTAACTTTCGTGTCCAGTCAGACGCAAGGTGAGCTGTCAGTGCAGACTTCAAGTGTCTGTGCCACCTTTCAATTTTTCCATTAGCTGCAGGATGATATGCAGTAGTCCTAATGTGATGGATACCAAGATGTTTGGTTAACTCATGGAACAAGTTGCAATCAAATTGCCTTCCTCTATCTGTAGTGATCATTTGAGGAACTCCAAATCTTGAAATCCAGGTAGAGAGTAGCGCTTCAGCTACTGTCTCAGCAGTAATGTCTTTAATCGGTGTTGCCTCGACCCAACGGGAGAAGCGGTCTATAATTGTCAACAAGTACGTAAATCCTTGAGAAGGTGGTAAAGGTCCAACTAAGTCAACATTGATATGAGAAAAACGCCCATCACTTTGATTATAAGTGCCAATCTCACTATTAGTATGCCTCCAAACTTTGGACTTCTGGCAAGCAACACATGATTTGGCCCAAAGTCTGACATCCTTATTAATGGAGGGCCAAACAAAACGTTTTTTTACAAGATCCAGAGATCCTTTAATGCCAGGATGTGCCAAGTTGTGAAGAGAATCAAATAACTGTCTCCTAAACTGTTGTGGTATAAATGGTCTCAGTCTTCCAGTACTAATGTCACAATGTAGTTCTGAGCCATTAGGTAGCAAAATACTTTGAAATTTTAATGAAGTTGTATTTGACTGTTTGAGCTTCTTCAGTTCAATGTCTTGTGATTGCATCTGAGATATCATTTCGAATGAAACCGTTGGAGGTAGATCAATAGCACCAATTCTCGACATGAAATCAGCAGGGATGTTTTGTTTTCCTGGTAGGTACCGTATGTCAGTAGTGAACTGTCCAATAAAGTCCAGGTGTCGCAATTGCCTCGGGCTAGATGCACCAGAGAATTTTGTAAAGGCAAAAGACAGAGGTTTATGATCGGTATATATAACAAAACTACGTCCTTCAACCAGATAACGGAAATGTCTTACAGAAAGATATGCAGCCAGGAGCTCTCTGTCGTATGTACTGTATTTTTTTTCAGTAGGTGTAAGAGACTTTGAGAAAAACCCAAGAGGTTCATAGTTTCCATTGCAAATCTGATGAAGAGAGGCACCGACAGCAAAATCAGATGCATCGACCATGAGCGCTAGAGGGGCATCAGGAGATGGGTGTGCTAGAAGCGTAGCATTGGCTAACTGATTTTTGGCATCCTCAAAAGCTTTTTTAGATTCCGGAGTCCAACTTACTTTCCGCCTGTCATGTTTATAGGTACCCTTACACAAATCAAAGAGTTTTTGCTGAATAGCAGCTGCGTTAGGGAGAGAACGTCTGTAGAAATTTATAAGTCCAAGAAATCTTCGAAGTTGAAGAACGGTTTCAGGAAGCTTATAACTTACAATAGCATTAACTTTATCGGGAAGAGGGGATATGCCGTGTTTGGAAACTGAATAGCCGAGGAAAGCAATCTCACACACTCCAAACACACTCTTGGTTGTATTAATATTAATATGATGTTCATTGAGTCCGAAAACTATTTTCAAGTGATTAACATGTTCATCTTCAGAGGAGGATGCAACAAGGATGTCGTCTAAGTAGCAAAATGTAAAATTTAAGTCTTGTAGAAGAGAGTTAATATATCGCTGAAATGTTTGGGCTGCATTCCTTAATCCGAAGGGCATTTTGAGAAATTCAAATAACCCGAAAGGCGTTATGACAGCAGTTTTTGAGATATCTTCAGGAGCTATCGGAATGTGATGAAAAGCCCGAACAAGATCAATTTTGGAAAATATATTTTTTCCATTTAATTGGCTGTTAAAATCATGTAAATATGGGATTGGATATCTGTCAGGAACTGTTTTGGCATTGAGGGCACGATAATCCCCGCAAGGTCTCCATGAACCATCACTTTTTGGTACTAAATGAAGTGGACTGGACCAACAGCTTTTTGAAGGTCTACAAATACCTAATTCAATCATTTTGTGAAACTCAGCCTTTGCTACCGCAAGCTTTTCAGGGGGTAAACGCCTAGCTCTAGAAGTCACCGGTTGACCTGTTGTCTGTATTGAATGAAATACAGTGTTCTGTGACACATGGAAGTTAGGGTTTTCCTTAAGTAAGTTAGGATATTGTGAGATTAGTTTGGAATATTTTCCATTTGGATCAAGTACTAAAACAGATTGTTGTGTTGAAATTGCTTGAAACCCTAAAACTGACAATTGAGTCCTATTATCGATTAGTCTTTGGTTTTTAATATCAACCAGTAAACCATAGTGTGATAAAAAGTCTGCTCCAATTATGGGTTGCGTTACATTTGCAATCATGAAAGACCAGGTAAATTTCCTTCTCAAACCTAAATCAAGATTAATGTTACGTTTACCATACGTCTTAATTATGGAACCATTTGCAGCAAATAATTGTCTATTACTCTCGGTAAGTTCGTCCATGTTAGTGGGAGGCAGAACAGAGATGTCTGCTCCGGAATCAACAAGAAACTTTCGACCACAAATTAAGTTAGTGACGAATAGGCGGCGAGATTTAAAGCCCCTGTCATCTTCAGCCGCATTTAGTGAAGGGGCAGGAAGTTTCCCTGTTGTCGATTACTGTTTGACGTAAACAAACACGGTTGAATACATTTTTTAGCATTTTTACCAAATTTGTAATGATACCAACAGATCTCATTTTGATCAACACTGCCTTTAGGATTATACCTGTGCTTCTGCTTTATTTGCATGTTTCGCTTACCTGTCTTAATAAGTTCATCAATTGACTGTGTTAGATCACTGACTTGCTTTTCCAAGGCAGCTATACGATCAGTAGGTTGTGCAATAGTTCCTTGAGCGCAAATGTGATTATCAACAGCTGAGAGGTCAGCTATTTGGTCTCCTAACCTAGCTAATTCATCTAGTGAATCAATTTGAGAAGCAGCTAGGGCAGTACACATATGGTTAGGTAAACGTTGCATAAAAATAACTTTGAGGAAGTTATCAGTTACCTGAGTGCCGGCTAAAGTCCTCATTTCACGTAGGAGAGTTGAAGGTTTCCTGTCCCCGAGGTAAACTTCAGTGGTTAGTTGCTTCAGCTTGACGTGTTCCGAGACCTCATATTCCTTGCAGAGCCTTTCCTTCAAGTCGGAATAGGGGGTTGAAGACAAAGGTTTGGCAATGAAATCGGTGAGGTGACTAGCTACTTCGGTGTCTAGTGAGCTCATGATATGGTTGTACTTTGTTGTTTCCTTGGAGATTCCATGAAGAGAAAATTGGCACTCTACTTGGTGAAACCATAATGAGACATTTTTGGTCCAAAATGGTGGTATTTTTACTTGAACTGGCGAAATACTTACACTGGCATCTGGGGTACCAGGGATTGGAATAGATTCCTGATCATTCATATTTGCAATTGAACTAACTGACAGTGATAGATATTTAATGGGTCACCAATATACTTTATTAATTATAAAGTATAAAATATAAATTAATGTACGGTAAATAAAAGGATGTAATTAGTTGTAGATCAACATTTGTATTCTTAGTAAGATAACAACTCTAAAAAAAACAAAAAGTAAACACACCAATGTAAACATTAAAAATAAACAGAATAAATGAAAACAAGGACAGGCTAGTGGCAAAGCCATACGATATAGCCACACTAATAATTAATTTTTGTAAAGGCCCTAAGTATAATCATGGACATTTAATACATTTTTTGAAAGCTGGGAGGACAGGAGGACATTCGTTAAAAAGGAGGACGTCTTCTTAAAAGCGGACGTCAGGTCACCCTGCGTGGGAATAAACATTGCCGACTGCAAAAACTAAACTACCCTATGTTTAGGCAGAGTGATATTTATTTTTGCAATAAATTTAATTTTGAGTGTTCTTTAATCATTTGTGACTTTCATAGCTGTTTTTCTTATTGCAGGTGTGCTTCTTGTGTATGAAGACGAGATTCAGCATATTCGGTCCTTGGGGTCAGATTTGCAAACTATGCAAGCGAACTGTTTGTAACAAATGCTATTCTAAAGTAAGTAATATTATAATTATTAAATTAATACTTTACTACATTACACTAAAAATAAGAATTTATTTATTTTTTTAGAATTAAAAAATACATGAGGGCTTTGAAAAATTGTTTCTAATCTGGATTTAGAATCTTAAAGTAACCTAAACTTAAATACTGTTCATTGACTATCCTGTTATAAGCTAACAGTATTGTCTTTTCAACTCAATGGTAACAACCCTGCACCTCTAAAATAAAAAGAAATAAACTAAGACTGAATGTATCCCAATCTTTAATGCTGGTCCACTATGCTATTAGTGGTACACTACTTAACATAACAATTTTCACACAATGTTAAACAATGTCACGGTTGTTTTCAGGGTGTTAAATTTTTAGGATGTTTTTCAACTTCTAACGCCAAAATTAAATTTTATCAATTTTATTTTACAGAAATAGATTTCAGAAAGCTAATGAAACATGAGATGAAATCTACAGTTGGGCTTACTGGCTGCTTTTGACCACTTGTACCTTCTAAAAAGTGGTGTTGAGTATATGTATTACCTTCAAGAACGAAGCTAACGTATTACTATTATTCAGGGCATGATTTGTAAAAATTGAGGAACCGGAACTGTAATTTACCAGTTTGGACATAACCCCCCCCCCCCCACACTCACTCCATCATCTTCCCTTCAACAAAGTTATTATGTGTCTATGTCAATAATTGTATTTAACGAAGCATTATTTTACTGAAAAATAAATTGTTAAAGAAATTTTAGAATTTGTTATTATGGCTTGTGCGAGTATTCGGATAATTTTTGGGTTTTCAACAGTCGGCGTAGATCATACGACTAGAGAAAAGAGCGCTAATTTAAGGCCAAAAGTCCACGCTTAATTTCTGTACATTTTAAACGATCGTTATTTTCGGTAAAATTGATCTGGTCCATTACAAGCGATAGTCCCATCTGACAAATACTCCAGCCAGTCCTCTCTTATGATGAATTCTTATGCCGATCATACGCAATCATCTTGTGCAGCAAAGTCTCCGTTAGATTACACACGATCGTCTTCTTTCGACGAAAACCTCAGCCGATTACACGTGATAGTCTTGTGTGACAAAGTCTCCGTCTGATTAAACTCGATCGTCTTTTACAAAGAATACTCCGGCCGATTACACACGATCCTCCCTTGTGGCTAATTCTCTGGCCAGTTATATGCGATTGTATTTTGCGGCAAATTATCTGTCCAATTGAACGTGATTGTCTCTTACAAAAATACTCGGCAGAAAGAGGTCTCGGAACGCCGTTCCGCCACAAATCATTCACTGCTATTATTATATTACCCAATTCCCTTCCCTTTTCTCCCCTGTGGGATTATAACTGGCTCATGCTAGTTTAGGCACCAATATTTGGTGGTAAGTAACAGAAGCTTTCAATTCGAGGAAGTGTTTTATTTTGTGTATTTCAACGTCAGTGGCATTTTTTTAACATTTTGATCGGGAATGGTACAAACCGAGATCTTGTTACGATGTATTGGTGACTTTTGTTTGATAGTATCATTAATTCATAGCCCAATAATAAATGGCAACTGGACACAGTTTCGATCCTGTCAGGTACAAACTTGCCCACTCCACACAGCTAAGCTTTGCTGAACCTATTCCATCTACCTTATTCCTCTTTCCTTTTGCTTCCCCTTATTAATCTCCTAGAGGCTTAGGGGCCTAAGGGAAATTGTGGCGAAAGCTTCCTTTCCTTTCCGATAGCCGTACAAAAAGTAAAAAAATGGCTGAAGTACCCTCACAGGATTTTCTTGCGGGGTGGGGTAATCCAGGCTTCCTAGTCCGTCCCCCCTACAACAACAATAACCCCATTTCCCTGCCTGCAGATGCGGATACCGACGGAGCACTTCTCGCACGTCCCCGTGGTCGCGCTCAGTCCCGGTCTGCTCTCGCCGGACTCAGACGACTCCTTCCCCCGGGCGCTGTACAACCGGCTGGTGGTCCCGGACCGGAAGGCGGTGGGCAGTGCACCGAGCAGTCCCAAGCTGAACCGGTCCGCGCCGCCCTCGCAGATGTCTACGAGCATGATCTCCGACTCGGGCCACATGAGTCTGCCTCCCGCCAGCACCATGAGCACACCCACCGGCACCCTCAGGTGAGCACTGGGAGCGTCAAGTTGTCCAGTCAGTTTTTAATCTTTATGTGTATAATTACGTAAGGGAAATCCCTACTGTACAATGCGGTCCACCGAATTAATGTACCTAATATTGTTTGTTTTACTGTTTGTGTGTTGAAGTCCAGACCTGATAAATAAATTTATGCGAGAGGGATGGAAAACTAATTTTGAGAGCGATTTAGACAATTCACTTTTATTTTTTGTCATTGGCTGCTGCAATCATAATTGTTTTTTTAATCACTTCTTCATTGAAATCACATAAAATAAAAATCTGAAAAAATCAACTGAAATTGCTTTTATATTTTTAGGTTAGTTTAAAACAAAACTTCAACACATTAAATCCAGGTGTAGGCAGTGCTTGATCTGTAGAAATTGAGATAACAGAACTATAATATACCAGAAGGGTTACGACCCCTCCTCGCACTCTCCATTAACCCCTCCGTCTTCAAAATAATTTGTCAAGGTGAATACAGGGTGACTTACGGTAACCGGACGTTTTTTAAACAAGGAGTGCAAAGTAATTTAACGAGGAGTAATTTATTTTTCCAAAAATAATTACTTTATTGGTATCCAAAATAAGTTAACCCTCCAGAGGTCGCTTAAAATTATAAACGTTGTATCTCGCTCAAGAAGGTTTCGTCCAGGTTTTAAATAATGCACAAAATGTATTCTAAATACTTAAATTGTTTGGAATAAAAATAGAATATGAGAAAAAATAGTTTTCCTGCTATATCTCTGCAAAAAAGGAGTGAAAAATGCAAAGTTAGTATAACAATGAAACTATTACACTATTGCACTGTAAGAGCAAACTGAGAAATTTACTCGCTACATCAGCACGATAGAAGAGCTTAAGACGGAAAATAAAACTCTTAAAGAAAAATTGAAAGTGCTCAAAGATCGATTGGATGATGCGGAACAATATTCAAGGCGCAACTGTGTGGAGATTCAGGGTGTAACGGTGAAAGACGATGTCGTCCAAACAGTAAAAAGTGTTGGGAAGGCGTTGAACATGGAGATCGAAGACACAATGATTGATGCCTGCCACGTCCTTGGTAGCAGACCCAATGTCACCGGCCCTCCAGGTATAGTTGTCAAATTCGTCAGGAGAATTGATGCAGAAAATCTATTAATGAAACGACGTCAAAAGAAGGACTTTTCAACTCGACATCTCGGTCTCCCTGACGACAAGCCGATATATGTGAACGAGTCACTGTCACCAAACAGAAGGAGGCTGCTCGGGATGGCGAGAGATGCCAAGCGGAACGGGCGCCTCAAGTGGCTGTGGGTGCGAGGAGGAAAGATTTTCTGTCGCAAAGAAGATAACGGACCTGTGATCATTGTAAAAACCCAGGCTGACCTTCCAAAATGAGCTTTATTAGAGTAAGTCTTTACATACTGCTATTAATATTTTTATTTTTTCTTATGTTCATGTATTTTAAAGAGTTATTTTATCTATATCTATCTAGTGTTAATAATTTAGTGTTTATCATTAACTGTTGTAATGAGTTATAATACTGTAGATACATTGGATGGCTTTACTGGGTTTGTTATAGTTCATCAAAACATAAGAAGTATGCGGGAGAACTTTGACTTATTGCTATCCGAGTTTGCTATTTTAAATAGATTACCAGATGTCATTATTTTAACAGAAATATGGATCAAGAGTTCAGAAATTCAAATGTATAATATTCCTAACTATGTTTTACATGTCAGATCAAATGAAGAATATAGAGCGGGTGGTGTGGCTGTTTTTATACATAAAAATATAAGGCATAATGATTCCATAAACGTGAAAATTACTTCAGCAGATGTTTTACAGTTATTTTTTGAAATACAAGGTTATAAATTTATGTTGGTGGCAATTTATAGATTGCATCAATTTACAAAAGAATTATTTTTAAATGAGATAAGAACCTATCTGAACAGTCAGGATACACGATGCTGCAAAAATGTCATTATTATGGGGGATATAAACTTAAACTTGTTAGAAGACAGCAAAATCCTTGATGAATATAAGATGATCTTAGCAAATAACGGTCTAGAATCCTTAGTCAATGTCCCAACTAGAATAACCGAATATTCCAGAACTTGTATTGACCATATACTAGTAAGGGTTAAAAATCAAAACTTACTGAAGGTGGACGCAGAGGTTATAAACAGTTGCGTAACTGATCATTGTATGACAGCGCTGTCGCTGTGTGTGTGTGGCGCGATGGGTACTGCGGCCGCCGGCGCCGCCAGTGCGCCAGCTGTGCGCGGTGTCGCGCGCACTGACTATGACAGACTCACTGGTCTGCTCGCAGAAACTAACTGGGGCGATGTTTATAGGGAACATAATGCATCTGATGCGTTTGATATATTTTTGGGAAAATTGGTTTCTGCTTTAGATTTAAGTAAGTATTACTACAAAAGCAATAAAAATGTAAAATTGAAGCCTTGGATCGATTTTGAAACATGTAAAAGAATAAAAACCAAGAATATGCTATTGAAAAAATTAAAAATTAATCCAAACAACGAAAATTTAAAAGTTTATTTCAAGAATTTTAGAAACAAACTAAACTCTGACATTCGTGCAATGAAAAGCAATTACTATAGAGGTCTCTTTAATAAGTTTCAAGGCAATTCAAAGAAAACTTGGTCTGTTATAAAGGATGTGACTGGGCAGACAAAACCTGAGTGTTCGAACATATCACTTGAAATAGGAACAAATATTATTGACGATCCAGCTGAAATAGCAAGTGAATTCAATACATATTTCTTATCTATTGCTGAGCAACTCAGTAGTAACAATCGAAAACCAATTAATTTTTATTCTTTGCCTTATGCAGACTATTTTAAGCAATCAAATACATTGAATTCAATATTTTTAAGACCAGTTTCTTTTGAAGAATTGTTGACCGAAATTAAAAATTTAAGAAACGGCAAATCTCCTGGCATTGATCAGATAAGTTCAACAACAATAAAAGAAATATCTATTTATATTTGTGAAGCTCTGCTATACATAATCAATTTAAGTTTCCAAACGGGTGTTTTTCCAGAAAAATTGAAGGAAGCCGTAGTAATCCCTATTTATAAGAAGGGATCAAAACTGCAGTGTAATAATTACAGACCAATTTCATTGTTGACAACTTTTGCAAAATTATTTGAGAAACTCATGAAGAGCAGGATAGTAAATTTTCTTGAAACAACATCTTTCTTTAGCGAAAACCAATATGGCTTTAGGCAAAATTTAAGTACTGAAAATGCCCTTTCCAATTTCATGAATGAAGTATCTAGTGGTATAAACAGTGGGAAAAAGGTGAGTGGGTTATTTTTAGATATTACTAAAGCTTTCGATACAGTGAATCATAACATATTATTGGCAAAATTGTATAACTGTGGAATTAGAGGGGTTGTGTTAAATTGGTTTCAAAATTACTTAACTGGTAGGAAGCAGTGTGTCAGGGTTAGGGATATCAAAAGTAATCATGGTGTGATAAAATATGGGGTACCTCAGGGTTCGGTGTTAGGATCAATACTCTTTTTGGTTTATATAAATGATCTGTGTAGTGGTAACTTTAAGGGAAAGGTAATATCTTTTGCTGATGACACAGCACTTGTATATTCTGGGATGACTTGGGAGGAAAATGCAGAGAATATGAACTCAGACTTACAAGCTTTAAGATGGTGGTTTGCAGAAAATAACATGACCTTAAGCCCTAGTAAGACTAAGTGTATAAATTTCACACTAAAGGGACAGATTCGGTTTGCTAATAAAATTAAATATAAATGCATGCAGTGTTTTTCAGTGAATAGTAATTGCTCGATAAATTGTGATGTAGTAGATTACGAAGAAAATATTAAGTATTTAGGCGTAATTTTAGATACAAACTTAAATTGGAAAGCACATATATTAGGAATTAAAAAGAAAAGTTTTAATCTGTTGCGTTTTTTCTACTTTCTGCGCAATTTTTGTGATGCTGATCTGTTGAGGACATTGTATTTTTCTTTGGTTCACAGTAGACTGGATTATGGAATTTTATGTTGGGCGAGTACATACTTGACCAACCTTAAACCTATAATAACTATGCAAAAACAATTTATTCGATTGATTTTAAAGAAAAATGTTGATGAACCTTCCTGGCCTTTATTTAAACAGTTAAATATCTTACCACTAAGATACATGTATGTTTATAAGGTTTTAAAATTATTTTACTTAAGGTCTAATAGTTGTAGGCAGGATAATGTGTATAAGGGAAAACTGAGAAAGTTTGAGGTTTGTTATGTTCCAAAACCAAATAGTACATTTTTTACACTGACCGAAAATTTCATAGCTCCAAAAATATTTAATAAGCTTCCCCATAGCATAAAAGAAGAAAGCAATTTCAGAGTATTTTTGAAAAGGTTAAGGGAATGGCTCTTTAGTATTAATGATATTGAGGGTACATTTTTCAATATACCAATTTAGATAAACTAATTTAATTTGAATGTCCTTTACTACTTCTGTCATCTTGGGTATTTTTTTTTTTTTTTTTAGATCAGTATTAACTAGAATCATGTTGCATTAGTGTTGTTAACTTTGTAGGTAGGGTATTTGTTATTAAGATATCTATTTTTCTAGTTAAGTGCTGTATTTTTTTAGTGAATTGTAATTTTACTGGCAATTGGATTAGGCTCTTTTGAATTTTTCACATGTGTTTTATCATTATTCTTGTTTTTCAAAAGATACTATAAAGCTCATGAGTTTGGATTTTGTTAAAAGACAAATTTTGAATAAAGCTGTCTTTACTGCTGAAAATAACTTAAGAAAGTGTATAAACCTCCGATCAGGCTTTGCCTTGGAGGTAATTTTCTCAGTATATTAGTAAAATAGACACATAGTATTCAAATAGGTAAATGTGACATCATTGAGGTTTTTTTCAAATTAATTATTCAGAGGAAGGTCAACCTGGGATAAGAGATAAGGTTAATTTATTTTGTATTTTTGTTAATGTTTACTGTATTTTAATGTGTCTTTATATTTTTTATGATCATTGATGTATTATGTATTGAGAAAATAAAGATATTATTATTATTATTATTATTATTATTTATTATTATAAAACACATTGTAACGCTCACGTAGGTTTCCTCAAGGTATCGATCGAAAACGCTCACGGAGGAATCCTCTGGAAACCAGGACATCGCTCACCAAACAGACCTGAGTCGGTAAAATTGGAGGGCAGGGCGGTCAAATGCTTTAGGAGGGAGGGACAACAGCTACACAAAAGGACAGCGCGCCAACCCCAAGATAAATATTTCCCACTACAACAAAAATTAACCCGGAGGATTCCTCCGCTTAGCGTCCCCTCGAGGGTTAATAACATACCATTTGATAAAAAATATTAATAATGTTGTAAGTTTTTGTTGGTGACGTGTTGTTGCACTTCACGTTTTGAAGATTATGTCATGCATATGCCGGCTGTTCACTTGAATAGAGGTGTCCAGTCTGTTCTGGAATTCATTTGAAACTCTTGTTTAGATTGCAAGTTTTAAGTCATTTAACGTTAGGGGTGTGCGAGCGTAGTCACGTTTCTTCAAAAATCCCCATAGGAAGAAGTCACAGCTGGACAAATCCAGTGACCTTGCTGGCCACGGTATGTCATCAAAGCGCAAAATTACCTTCCTTCGAAACATGTTTCTCAAAGTTGCCATCGAAGGGTCAGCTGTATGGGCTGTTGCGCCATCTTGTTGAAAATAAACCCGTTTTATGTTTATTCGTCGTCTCTGAAGTTCTGGTTGGAGAAATATATTCAACATGCGAACCTAACGTTGTGAAGTTACTGTCACCGTAACACCGTTTTCCCGAAAAAGTAAGGTCCGATTATCTCAAAACGAGAAACACACCAAACCAAGGAGAGTGGAGAGGGTTTTCATGCACGTTAAGCGGAGTTTCACTCGCCAATTAATGGAAGTTTTGCTTATTTCCTGAGCCGTTGAGATGAAAATGAGCTTCATCACTCATCGATATTTGCATTTGGCTCTCTATCAAACAATACTTGCATATAGGCTGCAAAATTTACCCTTTTTCTGTAATCCGCCACTTTCAGTTCTTGGACAACCTGCATTTGATATGGATGAAACTGGAGATCTTTCATCAAAATCCTCCTCACAGAATCCCGACTTTTGTTTAGCTCTTGGGCGTATATTCGTGCAGATCTGCCTGGACTCCTGTATCCTGCCACTCTCACTCTGCCGATGTTTTCGGGTGTCCTCACAGCTCTAGCAGGGCCTGGGGGCTTCTTTTTGGTTATTTTTCCAGTTCTTCTAAGTGCTTCAACCTACCTTAATAACGTATTTCAGCTTGTATCTGAATCATTTCTATCGATATTGAAGTGACGACAAAAAATCTGCTGTGTTGAAATAACACTTTCATTTTTAATAAAAGTGTCGTATGCAAAAATACGGAGATTAATTGTCCACTGATCCATTGTAACTCAAATGGTAGGAAATACTGAAAAAGGAAACCTAACCTCAATCTCCCAAGCACTTGTAGCAACAATGTAACAGCTGTTGCAAATTCGTCCGGTTCCCGTAAGTCACCCTGTAGTTAGTTAGGTTTAAAATGTCACATTTTATTAAACTCTAACTTTCAAATAAAAAAAGGACCCATCACTTTAAAATACAACAGTAAATTTTTAAAGAGATTTTAGGTTTTTTTTATTGACTAGCCTTTTGTGAGTATTTGGGTCTTTTGAGCATTTTCAACATTCGGCTTAGTCCTAGACTTTACAAATGTGCAGGACTTCTAGACTATTTAAAAATTTGCGCGTTATTCCCACACAAGCACAGTTGTAATTTTTGGCAAGTTTACGTCTGTTGGTTATGTTTGGAGGTCTGTATTCTGTAATTGGCAATAAAAAGGAGAATATCACAGTGATTGCTGAAAATTTACTTTCACTCTTTATGCGCGCTCTTCTCTCACAGCAAATTTTATGGCCGATTACACACGATCGTCTTTACCGGCAGATAAATGTTGTGGAACGCCATTTCGTTGCAAATCCAAAGGATCCAAAGGTTAACATATTGTTTTGATAAATATTTCACTTTTCTTTAATTTCAAAAGCTGCAGCAAAGGAGGTGAAGCTTAGACACATGTTGAAGCTCAGACTAGGTAGACTTTGCCTCCTCCCTCAACCACTGATGTACAGACTCCTCCTGTGGGACTATGCCTCACCGTTTGAAATGTTCCAATAAAATCATACAAACACAAACAGATCATTTGACCATTTGTTAGCTGCTGTAATATTTTAGACAAGATATGTTTGAACTAGAGGTGTACGGATATCCGAAAACTCGGATCGGATTCGGATCGGATCAGATATCCGAATCCGATCCGAGGGTTTTATAACTATCCGATAAGACTGACTAGATATCCGACTATCGGATAGACTGCATTTTTTGGGGTAAATTGTAAAGTAAGATCAAATTTTCAAGTAAGGAAAGTCTTCCAAACAAAAGAAGTCACTGCCGACGAAAGTACATTAGTGACAGAAAACATCGCGGAGCAAAAACGACGCTTTGAAATGCGACGGTTGCGATAGCGGCCAGAACAACGCCTCAACACAATGCGATTATGTAGTGGTATGCATCAATCGATGTATTTCGGTTGCCGATATTGCGACTCGTGATAAGATCGAGAATCGAGATCGTTGTATACGATCAGATTACTGCGCAATACCCGACACGATAACAAACATTTTCTTAAGATAAATTCTTGTATCGTAGCATTAAATCAGTTAACAAATCCTGTAATAGTTCTGTCTCGATTAGTATCCGTTACCGACGAAACATCGATTGGTATGAGGGAGAATCGCAATCAAGACAAATCAGTGTTCGCCATTGACCGACATTGTCGACAGTGTCCAACAGTCAGTCGTCTTGAATTTCCAAAACGAAATATCCCGTGAATACCCCATAAATAAATAGTCGTGTTGATGTTTCGTACGACTATTATTTCAGGCCGTAAATATCTTACGTGGCCTGTCGATACGATAAAATAAAAAGCGTACAATAATTTTGGGCTGTGAAAGATTTGGCAAACCTGTTCATTCATTGTTTTGTCTTTCCAAATCACTTCATTTTGAATGTCGTCGTCTGCTTAAAAGCTGAATTAACTCAAGAAACTCTTTCTTCTTACTTTATTTATCAATTAAACAATTACCTACCTAGAAATAGAAAGTTGAACGATCACAAATAAGTTTTTATTTTGCTGAAATATTTATCTTTGACGATTTAAGCCTAGTCAAAGCCGGCCGGCCGTATTTTCAATACGTGATTAAAATTTTAAAATGGACTTTCTTAGATAACAATGCGACTTGACAGCCTACGTCTATGAAAATAATTAGTGAGTTTGCTTGTTGTTTGTGATATAAAACAATTAGACCTTTGTTCTAATTAAATGACCAAGCTTTGATACCGAAACTTAAACATTTGAAACTTATCTTGAAATTTAGGTTAAGTTTACTGCGGACTTATTTTGTTTTTTTAGTGTTATTGTAGTGAATCAAAATCTAGGTTTTCAGGCATTAATGCATAGGTAAATATAAATGGTGATTGGTGAATCAAGTTTTATATTTAATTCTTTTGTCTATTCACTTAGGCCTAGTTTCTGATCAAATAGGCTAAGGAAAAGAACAAAAAAGACAGAGGCCTAATAGTGAACAAATTTAGGTTGCATTGGAAAAGGATTTTTTAAGTTGCAAATCCTGAAATTGATTTAGGCCTAATAAGCTTATTCAATTAATTACATACTACCTATGCTTAAGGGGAATCAACGAATTTCTAAATTCTATTGTGATATTTAGTTGAACCTTTGCATACTTTAATAATTGACATTTGGCCTATATTGGAAACAATATATCACAACAATCAACAACTCAACCCTATCAAGGCAAATCTTACCTTACACATTAGGATGATATGGTAGTTCCTTGCAATTACCTTAGGCTTTTGAGAAAACTTAAATCTGCTCATTACGCCGCGCCGTAAATATCCGAATCCGGTATTATCCGATCCGAACCTGTTGTTATCCGATCCGAAACCGATCCGAACATAAGCTATCCGATCCGAATCCGATCCGATCCAAAAAATCACTATCCGCACACCTCTAGTTTGAACCAATCCAGTCATAGGCAAACACTATGAAAAACATAGCAATAAACCAGTAAGAAAGTTACAAAAATCTTGAAGATTGTAATAGTGATTATTTTTCCCCCTTTCAGACGATTCACTCGCTCAAAGACATTAGGCAGACCTGAAGAGAAAGTAGAGAAGTTGAAGGGGTTGGAGATGATAGTCTGTCATGACTGCAAGACGATGGTCATTCAGATCATCAAGTCTTCGCGCACAAGCCGGAACAACGCGATCCGGAACCTAACGCTGGACCTCTCCCCGGTCTATTGATCATTTTATCATTCCAACTCAGCCTACCGTTGCGTCTAGTTCTTACGGATGCAACAATAGTTATAATATTTTGTGTGATATTAATTTAAATATTGTTTACAAATTTCGTAGAATTTGATCTGTATATATGTGTAATAAGGTTACTGTAGATAATATGATATTTTAGTAATTAATTGTAAATTATGTTGTTCAAATAGTATGTAAATTTAGTTTTGATATGTTCCCATGTTATTATCGCTTTGTTAAGTTGAATCGTGAGCACAATGTATATGTAAATTCCTGGAAGGAAACTATATTTTATATGTGAGTGATATCATGGATATTCCTGTATATATATTTAAACAGGTTCTTCCATCTGCAATCAAATTAAATTTAGGATCGACTCCTGTTAGCTTTAATTAGAGAGATGTTAAATATTGAATGTAATTATTGAAAGTATCGATTCGAGCTATATATTGTTCGTAGTATGAAAATGTAGACAATGTATCATGTCTGAGAGATACAAATATTTTTAATAATACCTTGGTGCAAATTTCAATGTTCGATAATCTCATATTATACTAGTGTTGTAACTACAAAAAAATACAAATAAATAAAATTTTTATCAAAGTGTTGTTATAGAGTATTCATTAATTATTTTTTACAAATTATCGATATTTTTTAGTCTTCATGTTCAAACTGTTCCTCTCTAATAAACTATGGATTACCTAAATTTTGTTTTTCTACCTTGCTTTTCAAGGATTCCCTGCATTATAATTGTTCTCAACGTTTTACTCTATTTATTGTTCAAATTTGTATTACAGATTTTTGTCACGCTATTTATTGTTCAAATTGGTATTACATTTTTTGTCTTAAATTACAAATGTATGGTATGGTATGATTATTTGTAAAATTATCAAATGTACAGAGGCAAAGAATAAGCAATTTACCTCAGTTTTATTTATTAACAAAACGTTTGTATATCACTGTTAATGATTTTGAAGTGATTATTCTAGTTATGCATTTGAGCTGATAAAAATGTGTTTTATTCATCATGAAAACAAAACAAAAGTTGAGTAATGTACAAGTAATGAGGAAAGTGAAAAGGAACCTCATGTCGAAATTTCATGGTTTTGAGTTTTATAGCAATCTGAAATTAAGCAATAAATTAAGTGGTAAACAATTTGACATGTAATTTATAATTCTATAGTTTTTTTTTTAGTTACTGGCATTTAAATATTATCAAATCAAATGGGAATTTCAAGAAACCAACAATGAAAATATAAAACTTTAACCAAATTTTTATTGTAAAAACCTTAGAAATGTATAAAGCTGAAAACTAGATTTTCAAATCCAAACTAAAAAATATATGATTATGTCCACTTTAGTAGTTAAATTAGAGATTTCTAGGGAGAAACTTAGGAGTTGAAAATAGGACCTGAAGTCCGAAGGTAGAATAGTACAAGGGGGTGTAGTGTAATGCGCTGTCGGCACATCAATTTTTAGGTCTAGACAGCATTTTTCTAACCTTGTGGTAGTTCACTTATCCGCTGACAGATGGTGAGAGACTTGTTTTGTGATGCCACTGACTACTCAATCATTAGGGCTTGCACATTTCAGAAATGGACTTGAAAGTCAACAGCCACGTTATTTCCCATATAAAAGACCTGAGGTTCCTTTTCGTATACGTATGACATAATTTAGTAAAATGATTATTTTTTAATAGGTTTTTTCGTAGTCTTATCATTAAAATAACAAAATAAATCTATAGAGGAAAGATTGAAGAATTATAATCAATATAAAATACCTTCTTAATATTTCCTCTTTTACCAATTTTATTTACTGGTCTCCAATTTATGGACTTCCATACTTTTTTTATAATCATTTTATAAATAAAAACTATTACCTAAATGAAATACTGTAGATTTATATTCATTCAGTGAAAAAAATCTGCTAGGTTTTATTTCATTACCATTTGTTATTATAATGAATCATTTTATAAAAGTTTGGATGCAAGTGTTAACTGAATTAAAGGCCTATCCACATTTTACTAAAGATGAACCTTGATGCAAGCTGCAATATTAATTGTAATTTTATTTTAGTTGAACCGTTTAATTCATAAAATATCTAAAAAATAATCATGGAAAGCAAAGCACATTTGAAAGACCTACCCTTATCTTAAGATTGAATCATGATTTGCACTTAATTTTTTCATATTAATCTGTTTTAAATCTGTCTCAAATGTATGTTAGATGTTTATAATGATTGTAAATATGGTAAATATACTAAATTATAACATAGTGTTTTTCATTACTTCCTTTTTAGCGAATTTACCCTATAGGGAAGTAGCTATTACCGTAGGTCTCATGGTAATACCTAAGCCGGAGACCATGATAACTTTTTGTTTTGGGGCCACCAGAAGTAAAAAACACCATTAGTTTGAATTTTAGCGAATTTCCCCTATAGGGAAGAAGCTATTACCATAGGTCTCATGGTAAGACCTAAGCCCGAGACCATGATAACTTTTTGTTTTGGGGCCCCCAGAAGCAAAAAACACCATTCGTTCAAATTTATATATATCTATATATCTATACTGTATGTTTATTTTTTTGTGCACACCATTGGGATCTCGTAAACTACAAGAGATACACGAAAGGTTAAATCAACAAAGTAATGTGTAATAAAAAGACAAATAAAAAGGTGGTGAGCAATTAATAATATTCTACCAAACTAGTTCGCTACTCTCAAAAAACCATTTTGGCCCCAAAAATGAAAATTGCCCACAACTCCCTTATTTTTTAAGGTACGAGACTGTAAGTGGGGTCAAATTTACACAAAATGTTACGTGAAATCTAAATATTCAGTCAAAAATGTGATACCATTTATGGTTTTCTGAGAATAATGCTCAAGTTCAGAATTTCAAATGCCAACATGTAAAATTTCATTTTTCATTGGAAAGATATTTTTCTCCTGATTACAAAAATACCATACATGTGATATTTTCCTCTTCAAATATGTTTTTAATCAGAGAAAATATTTTTTTGTAAATGAAAATGGGCTATAATGCGCTGGATTTATCATAAAAGTTATATCTATGAAATCGGCTGATATGTACTAAACAGCTGATTGACTCGGAACTGCTAATTGGCAGCAAAATGCTATTTTATGGACAAATAAGCATCTTCGTTTAAAACAACTGATTTATTTGTAAATTATCTTTTAATTACTGTTTAATCAGCTGTTTCTAGTCAATCAGCTGTTAAATATTAATCAGCTGTTCCCCTTTTCCTTATTTTTTTTATGAATCCAGTTCATCATAGCCTCTCATCATGTACAATTATAATAGTAGTTTATGCAACGATTGTATAATGAATGCCTTTAAGCCACGAGTGAGATGTGTTCTAAATATCTCACGAGTGGCTTAAAGGCATAATACAATCGTTGCATACACTATTTTATCTACGACCAACAATATTCGACAAAATTTCCCCCCCGAAGTTAAACAAAACTCATGACTTTTACTAATGATGGAATAGGTCAACTAAAATTTGAGGTTAGGCAAATAGCAGACTGAACCATGAATCGTTGTGGAACAATCAGCTGGTGGGATAAGTAAACTCAAACATGAATCGTAATGCAACCATCAGCTGATGTGTGAATTGCGTAATTGTTATTATGACACTACTTCCGTCAAATGCCAAGCTCTCATTGGTCTAGAACCAGTACTCTAAAGTGACTCCAGTACTCAAAAGTCGTCATTAGAGTACTGCTTGGTTTTTGGTGTTTTAATGTATATCATAATGTTTATTGTAGTACCATAATTGGTGCTTATTGCAATGGTCGTAGATAAATTAACTTTAACATACAGTAGACGCCCTCTAGTTCGGCCACCTCGGGGCCGGACTACCGGCTGAACTACAAAATGGCCGGACTATCCGGATGTTCTATCGAAATGTAAAATAACCCTAATAAACTCATTACCTAAGCTTAAAAATCAACAAAACACGTTATTTAAACATTTTCACAGTGTTTAATTGTCAAAGAAAATATTTTGACGTCTCTATGTTGAACTGTCACATCGCGTCACTCGTAGGAGGTGAGTAATTTTTTTACCGATACGATACTGAGTATATAAAGTGAACACAATAACTCATTACACAGTCTCATAATTTAAACACACATTAGAAATTAATTGATGAAATTAATGTACACGTATTACTTGAATCATAACCTATACAAATTAAAAGTAATCTGTTATTTTCTTCTACTTTTTCAAAATTTATTAACTAAGTTCTTGTTTCATTGTCACAAATGTGTCTGTGTTTACGTTTTTCACCCATTTTAGAAAACATTTTTCTCAAAGTAAATTTGTGCATGTACAACTTAAAATTACTCGCATCGTTCACTCCCGAAAGCAGTCCTAATAAACAGCAAAAAAAATGCACACACGAAATCTCAGACCAAATCTTACTGTACAGTTCTTTGATCTAAAGGATATCAACATCGTTTGTTAGTTGAGGTCAAGCGTGTCCATCAATTATAAGCTTGCCCGTAAACTAAACTGACATTAATAGTTTACTTCTACGGCTGGAAACAAAACATTCAAGATAAATCCTGTCGAAAGTCATTCCCTCGTGGTGCGGTTTGGTGATATGACGGATATAGTCATCCTCTAGGACCGGCCGGACCATCCGGCGGCCGATCCAACCGAAGCCGAACTAGAGGGCGTCTACTGTACCATTAATTTAAAATATTTAATGGATTTTAACGTATTAAACGAAATGAAATGAAATCTTTATTGCTCCTTGACGTATTCAATTACAAATTCATAATAACAATAAGAAAAAGGGAACAGCTGATGAATAGTTAATAGCTGGTTGACTAGAAACAGCTGATTAACAGTAAAAGGATAGCTAACAGATAAATCAGTTGTTTTAAATGAAGGTGCTTTTTTGTGCGTGAAGCAGCTTTTTGATGCCAATCAGCTCTTTCGAGTCAATCAGCTGTTTGGTACAAATCAGCTGATTTCATAGTTATCATTTTTATGATAAATCCAGTGCATTATAACCCATTTTCATTTACAAAAAAATATTTTCTCTGATTAAAAACACATTTGAAGAGGAAAATATCACATGTGTGGTATTTTTGTAAGCAGGAGAAACATATCTTTCCAATGAAAAATTAAATTTTACATGTTGGCATTTGAAATTCTGAACTTGAGCATTATTCTCAGAAAACCATAAATGGTATAAAATTTTTGGTTTAGTGAGGCATTGCTATCCTTCATTTTTAAATGAGGTTGTCCTTTATTTAAAATATCTCTGCGTAAGTCTGCTATTGCTGTATTAAAAAATTCTTTTAATTTATTACAAAATTGATTTTTGCCAATCTCCTTTTTAAACACTTCAGTTTCAATTGCTGTATAATGTGAGGCACGAGTAGTGACTTGAAAAACTGGTTGATTGTAAGATAACTATTTTCTAAAAACAAACATAATATTTTTTCTGTTTTATTGATCAAATGTATTGTACGAATGCCACAAGCCCAAATCAAATACGGCACCTTAGTAACCGCAGCACTGCGCGGTGTTTCCGTGGGTGCTGTATTTTGAATCATCACTATAGGTTTTAAAATTTTAAGAAAAGTGTCTCCATAATTAATTATTCCGTAATGGACCGTGTTTCATGGTGTTAAACATCAATAATTAAAAGACACGTCCCTGAAGCAAAATATTTTCTTTTACTTCCTTGAAGGAAAACCAACTTTATCTCTTTTCTAGTAGAGCATATTAAGTGTGTAAATGATACACTTATACTTAAGTGATGTTGGTTTTTATCACATCAGTAACACACTCCCACCCAATACAGTTAGTGGTGATAATTGTTACTTTGGTTTTCTGTTCTCCTTTTTTATGTACTTAAGTGTATAAGTGTACAAAATGGACAGAGAAATAACCAACTCTGTTATTTTAGGAGTTGTATTCATGGTCTTGTATTCTGCATTCTATTCTTTGTCCAATTTAGAGGTAAGTCCAGAGTTTGTCTTTGTTTTATTGATATTTTAATATTTTATGTGAATGGAGACTTAAAATAATTTTAAGTTAAAACTTTTTGATACTAATCTCATATTTTTTGGGTGACTTTCATCTTGTTTATGACACAACCATTATTTATAATAATTGTACACATTACTATACAATTATTTTCACAAATAATAAATTGTGTATAATTACAATTACTTATTCACATATTAAATACAACCATTGTGATTAGTTAGTAAATTATATCTGGTGAACAGGAATTGTAATCTATCAGCTAGAGTAGCGGTTCCCAAAGTGTGGGTTGCGACCCACTGGTGGGTCGCGGAGTCGCGACGAGGTTACAGCAACCGTAATTCCAGAAAAAAAAGAAGAACCTTGTATTTTCAGGGAAAAAACCTAGAACCAAAACGGCGATCAGCAGTTAATTAATTAAAACTCCAGCTACTTGAGGAAAGTTGTCGGAAATATATATTGTTTTACTAAAAGGACACTATCCCTAGAGTCGAACTTATGAATAAGACTAGGCAGAGTAAGGAAGTTAGTATGAGGGAGGAATCTTACCGCCAATCGGATAGCACACTTTCACCAGAGTCATTCAAGCCCTGAAGTATGATTCACAGCTGACCCATTGCGTTTCTTAGGGTTTTTGAAAGTCGGTTTGTCTTTAAGACTATTTTTCTATATACTTCAATGTATTTTTTGGGGTTTTGTCCATTTTTGATGAGGGCTGAACGCCCAACCTGAACTTTCGAGGGAAACAAGTCGTTTAAAAATCCTGAGGAAACGTGACGTTTTAATGCTCTCGTTTATTCTTATTCGTTGTGGTTGTGTCTGAACCCTCCAGATCTTGAAAGATATATTTTTACTGAAAACACCGTAAATATTAAATTAACTGGAGTGATTACTTCTTATTCTTAGCTTTATTTTTAAAAAGTGCTTTTAGAACAATCTTGCGGAGAAGTTATGAAAGTCCGAAGTACGGTATGTGAAAGGGAAAAACCATAATGTCCTTTTGGATGCATTATGGCGCAGATCCGTCAAAGATTCTTCTGTCTTTTCATTAATTACAAAATTGAATCTGCAGTAGAATCTGCAGTACAAAATCTGCAGTAGAAAAGAATGAGAATAGAAATTTTCTCATTCAAGATTAATATTGTTTCTTTAATAACACGTAACGTAATAACAAAATCTCATTACATTATTATTCTTTCTAGCAGGTCATTTGCAGGTTTTTGAATTGAATTCCATATTGTTCAATAAAAACACATATGGAAAAAACTGTAATAGTTTGCACTTTGTATTTTATATTCCAAACTCAGTTTATATTAAAACATAATTTCTCCTTGTACACTGCAGAGTATATTGTTTTATCCAAAATTAGAGTTGTTGTTTCTAGCAATACAAATCCGAAAGCCTTAAACTAACTTGACATTCATATTTGACTATGACGTTATAGCTTAAACATTATAAATTTTATTGTTTTACTATAGCCTAGTTTTCGTTGGATTTAATGTAACATAAATTTATACCAATGGTGGGTCGCAAAATATTTTTAGCTTCATTGGTGGGACGCCAGCCAAAAAAGTTTGGGAACCACTAGGCTAGAGCGTGTAGAGTAATCATCAAATCAGCTAGCGAGCGTAGTAAAATATTTCGTTACCAGCCCGGTAAGTACCGTTTTATCGTGTGTGTGTTTTGTATAGTTCCCGTGGGAGCCATTAGGCGAGTGCAGCATTGTCATGTGAATAGCCTACTTCTCAGAAAAAAACATATTTTTAAATCATCCTTGCATAAATTATCATGTTTCTCAATTCTTCAAACCAAGCCTAAAAAATTCTTCAAACCAAGCCTAAAATAAACAAAACATTTCCCACTGCCACCAGTGCTGCCACTACATTCCTCTAAAGTAACCAATGAACATGCATTAAACGTTGGTTTACTGCAATTGGCTGATTGTTTTGATTGTTTACTTCCGTCATTTCCGTTTCCTAGTGCACGATCAGCAAAGAGTAACTTTCCAGCCAAGAGTAAGGCACAGAAAATGGATGTTTCTGAATAGTATTATGTAAAATACTTAACCTCTCACTCTTCAATAATTTGATCCGCTGGCGAGCATAATAGTTATTTATGTATTACACACGTAAAGTGGGTCTTTATCGCTTGAGCTAAACAGTTACCACATGACACACAGCGAAGCGAACAAACTTTACACAGTTTTAATAAGTAATTTAATAAAGTAATAATCTATTTATTTATTTATTTTAGGAACTCATGCTTGATAGTATACACAAAGAAAACCCAGAATTTGAAGGGGATGGATTCAGCAATTTATCAGCTTTGTATGCATCATATGCCCTGTGTATCTGGTTTGTTCCACCTATAATGAGTGTGATTGGACCAAAATGGACTCTTACTCTTGGAACTGTGGGATTTTGGTGAATATATTGAAAAATTGCAAAGCTCGTAGAAAATTAAAGTAACTATTCAAAAGATTGTATTCTAATGTAACATTTTATTTTAAATGGTTAGTCGTTTTCGACAACATGACAATCATCTCACCTATCCCACGCTCATCCTTCATTATAATTTCTGTTAAAATGACCAGTTGGTTTCTGTATCAAGGCAGGAGGTGATTTTTAGGTATTACAAATTTCATCATAAATTTTAACTTTCAAAAGCACTGGTGAGGTCTGTGGCTATTAATTTTGATAACTTAATGATATAGTTTTAATGAGTTTACACATCATGATACAAATTTTGCAAAGATATTTTCATTAGTTTTGATCTAAAACTGAGATTTTTCGATGACTTGGGGCAAACATTTTTCAGTAACCTGCTTCAATTTCCTGAGTTCTCCTGATCTCATTTGAACCAGAAAAAACAAGAGATTTTGTCTCGCAAATCTCAACACCTCTTACAATGCTCTCTTATCCTTTTCAATGAAGCCCCCACTTCCATAAATGTAACACATGAATCCAGGGTAACACAACTAAAAAACTTTTTGGACCAGAAGTTGCTTTGCACCTTCTATTCTGTGTGAAGGTTGTTCCCAAGTACAGGGTGTTTTTTTTAAACGCAACCCATTTTTAAGAATGAATAATGCACATATAAATATGAAATTAGTATTGTTTTATTGATCTTTATATTTTATACAACCTATTATTTAAGTTTTGTTGTAAGAGTACTCTCTGTATGATCATATGTTCAATTTTAACGAATGAATGAATGAAAATGCTTCTTTATTGTGGCGAACATTAGGACCACATGGTCCTTTCTTACAGTTAACCACTAATAATAATTACATGATTATAAATAATTTACAATAACAAATACTTATAAAAAAAAACTGGTATATATCATAGTAAAAATTAAAAATAATGAAGAAAAAAATAAATCCCTAGAGACCACATTCACTCACACATACAAATCTTGTTGCAGCCAGGCCTAACGCACGCCATCCCGCCACGCCACGGTCATCTGGTTGAGATATTACTCTTTCAACGCCACCATCAGCCGCGAACGATTTTCGATAGATTTGATTTTGTTTGGCAAAGAGTTCCAGAGACGGCAGGCTGTTACAATAAAAGATTTATTAAAAACTGTTGTTTTGTGATGGGGAATGCGTAATGTTAACGAGCCAGAGCGGGTGTTTCTTACGCCTCTTTCACTTAAGAATACGAATTTTTCTGCAAGATAATTTGGAACCCCAAGGTTAATTATAGAGTGAGTGATCTGAACTATACGAATTTGTTTTGAATCAGAAAGCTTTAAAAGAGATGCATGAATATAAAATCGTGTGACGTGATCATCTCGTCGAAGATAATATAAAAACCGGATGCAATAATTTTAAGCACGCTGCAATTTAGTTGCCCGGATGCAATAATTTTAAGCACGCTGCAATTTAGTTGCCAAAGCCACAGTCATATCGTTAATTACGGTGTTGCAGTAGTTGAAGTGAGGGAAGACAAGTGCTTTGATCAGTATGAGTTTTATGTGAAAGAGTAAAAATCGCTGCATTGTTTTCAGTGTGTGTATAGCAGCGAACACTTTTATACATGTGTTTACAACTGCGTCAGCCCAGTCTAGAGTATTAGTCAAAGTCAAACCAAGACTTTTGACTTTGTCATGGTGAGGCAGGAGCGTGTTGTTTACGACTATTTGTTGTACATTGTCAAGATTAAGTCTATTGAGTAACCGTGAATGTGCAATTACTATTGGTTTTGTTTTGTCAGGATTGAGTCTTAGTCCGTTCTTGGCGGACCATTGCACAATTCTGTCTATGTCAGCGTTCATTAGTCTAACAGTTTCATCCATTTCGCTGACTTTAATATGAGCATATATCTGTAAGTCGTCTGCGTAAGAATGAAACTTAGTATTGTGTAAAACTGTGTTTATGTCATTTGTGTAGATCGTGAAAAGTAGAGGGCCAAGTTGAACCCTGTGGAACACCACAGGAAACATTTTTCCAGTCAGAAGTCAGTTTGTCATGACACACTCACTGCTTACAAACTTGAAGATATGATCTCATCCAAGAAAGCGATGCAGTTGAAAAACCTAACATTTTAAGTTTGGCAAGAAGTATTTCATGATTTACTGTATCAAAAGCTTTACTGAAATCAAATAAGGTAAGAACTGTACACTGACTACGATCCATGGCAAATCGTATGTCATCAGTGATCTTTAATAAAGCAGTTTCAGTGCTCTGACACCGCCTGAAACCTGATTGGAATGGATTGAGAATATTATTTAGTGATAAAAAATCTGATATTTGAGAATGCACTACTCTTTCAAGGACTTTAGAAAGAGCAGGGAGAATGCTGATCGGTCGGTAGTCTTGCGGCAGAGATGGGGATGAGATCTTATTCAGGGGGCGGACCAAAGCAAACTTCCATTTATCTGGGAAAATGCCTGTTCTTAAAGATGTATTAAAGATATGGGTAAGTGTAAGGAGGAGAGCAAACAAAATTATCTTTATAAGAGAAATTGAAATGTTATCGGAACCTGTAGCGTCAGACGTAATACGCCTTACTGCCCTTAAAACATCAATTTGTAAGATTGGTCTAAAATTAAACTGAGGTAAAGTACGATTTATGTTACCTTGAAAATTTAGTTCTGTTAAATGGTTTTGCATGGCTACACTGTTTGATGCTGAAGAAAATGATAAGAAGTGATCATTTAAATAATTTAATGGGAAAGAAATAGGTACCGGTTTTTCTTGCTTACCAAGGCCGATTTATTTAACATTACGCCACAGAACAGTTGAAGACTGTTTTCTGTCAGAGAACATTCCATGAAAGTCTGGGGTTGCGGAGTTGTTGCTTAACTTGGTTTCTTAGTTGACGATATTGGGCCATAAGCCCAGGATCTCCAGATCTCTTGGCTCTACGATGGACTGCATCCCGCCGAGCCACCAACCCAAGAATCTCACTAGAAATCCAGGGGACAGGGTGTTTTTTACTGATTCGGCGAGTAACAATTGGGCATGCTTGTCATATAATTTTAAAATGAAATTATTTAGAGAGACCACCATATCGTTGACTGACTCCAGAGTGTGTATGGAGTGCCATGGTGTTGACATTACATCGGACAAAAAGTTTTCCTCATTGAAATTTCGAAAATTTCTGTAGGTGATAATTTTGGGTTCGGCTTTGGGGGCTCTCACTCTTAGGGCACAATACACAAGGTCGTGTCGGGAGATTGCAGGGACTGGAAGTTGCCCGTGGTGGACTGAAAGCTGAGGGTCACTGACAACCATGAGGTCTAATGTAGTTGCGGCTTCAGCAGTGTGGTGTGTCGGGTCCAGTGGAAGTATCGTCATGTTGCATGACGCAAACATGTTAATCAGAAATTATGTTAACATGTTAATTACCCATTACCAGGTGCTAAATGTTTGTAAACAATGTTAATAAGAAAATGAACAGTTCTTGGTTTTGTGTTATGTATAAAATTTGTCTTTTTTATCATCTCTCATATTAAATATAGTATAACAACACAGTTTGATCACATTTAGTTTACATTACGTGGTCAAACAGAGCGCCATTGGCATTTGTACAAAGTTATGCTCTTTCCATCAAATTCCCAAACACGTGTTGCAACGCACCTCTTTGAATTTCTTGCATTAAATTTGATGTTTGTTTTGAGGTGCTGAATATCCTATGAATTGTTTTTGTAGGCCTTAATTTTTATGTATCCCCAAATAAAATAATATAGTGGGATCCAATCTGGGGATCATGGGGGAAATAATCCTTCACCGATAAAATAAAGTTTTGGGTTGCATTTTTAATGTGTGTGTCTTTAAGCACGATAACTCACGTAAAAGTGGTCCGATCTGAATGATATTTGGTCACAGACATGTAAAGTAGTATTATTCTACGAAAACAATTCACAAGATATTCAGCACCTCAAAACAAGCACAACAAATTTAATACAAAAAATTCAAAGAGGTACCTTGCAATACATGTTCAGGAATTTGATGGAGAGAGCACAACTTTATACAAAAGCCAATGACGGGCTGTTTGAGCACATAATGTAAACTAAATGTGATCAAACTTAAATAATAGGTTGTATAAAATGTAAGGATCAATAAAACAATAATCATTACATATTTATATACGTATTATTCAATCTTAAAAATGGGTTGTGTTAAAAAAAAACACCATGTATTTCAAATAATAGGATAGGAGCTACATGATGTGATAGGTACTAAGAATGGGAATGGGACATGGGTGCACGGGTCTTCATTCGAACTCGTTGGTCTGAAAGGCTTTAAACATCGAGTGGGCGCAAGAAGAGTTTTCCTCCGCAAGTGTTTTTTTTTTAAACAGGGGCATAATTTTTTATTAAAATAAACAGGCATAATGGGTGTCGTTGTTGTGTCCAGCTGCGTACCTCACTTGCCCCTCATCCCAGGCATCCCTTAAAGCTATTTATAACCTCCACCATCCCCTTGGTACTTTGTTATTTTTTTGGGATGCCGTGTCAGTCTGTGGAACGTCCTCTGCAAAAAAAAAACAAAAAAACAGTGATACCTTACTTATTTTATGCCAGAAACTTACTTACTATGTTAAATTTAAATATTACACCTATTAATTAGAGCAGTTAATGGTATAAATGATGAAATATGATTCCTAATGAAGTTTGTCAACATTTAAATACTATATTTTCCTCCAAAACAAGTGAAATGGGTGAAATTTGTGTAATTTAGTGTTGCGGAGTAAAACTCCACATGCGCCCTCTGCCGTTTTACCAGTGAAGCGCCTGCTCGAGGGTTAAGTAAAAGTAAAAGCATACCTAAAAAAGTCTGATTTTTAAAGCTTAGTTAAGTGATGTCCGCAGTGTTCCTCTTGTAGCGCTTCTGCTGGAGCAAGGATGGCTGGTGTACATGAGTTCTGTAGTCAATGGGACAGGAGCTGCCCTGCTGTGGACCTCGCAGGTGGTCTACATAATGTTCAACTCCACTGGTTCAACGATTGCCCGCAACTTTGCGATATTCGCCGGAATCTGCCATTCCTCGTTAGTATCACTAGCTCACTATATCTCCACTTATGCTGTATACATACTACCATTCGATTATAAAGTTAATGCGCCTTCATATATATATATATACAACTTTTGAGAACCGTATCGTAATTGACCATGTCAGCCACATAGGTTTATCAACATGTTTGTTTTCTGTTTGACAATTTTAGCTAGATCTGCTACAATTCTCTCTTCCTTATTTCAGAAGCTGGCACAATTTTTTTGTGTATGTTTAGCTATAATGACCATTACTGATGGCAAGTTTTTGTTCAAAAGAGCAAGTATTAAAGTTTGTGAGGATCATTCTCTGAAAAATTAAAATATATTACTTACTAGATTGAGGGGAAAAAAAACTTGTCTCTCATTCAACTATTTTACTTTGTCTGGTTTGTAAACAATAGTAAAGTTCGCGCATTATATCTCCTGCTATGACCACTGCGCTACTAACCATGTCATGTGATATTTTTAACATATGATATTGGTAAACACAACATTTGACAAGCAGCGGTGTTTTACAAAATGTTTTCAGAAAAGTACACCCTCTTCCCCCGCACCTTACAATCAGCTGACTCAGTCATAGCCGGAGATATAATGCGCGAACTGTATGTTTCACTACTAGTCATGAAAGTAGCCCATTTTGGGGCAAGGTAGTGTTTAACTTGCGAGGCGTAAGCCGAGCATTTAAAACACTATCGAGCCCCGAAAGTGGTCTTTTGTGACGAGTTGTGAACAATTAAACTCAAAATGCAAGTAAGTAACCAGACTTATAAAGAATCATTCAACATTTCATAATTTAGTCATTTTTCTATAAGCAAATACAATACAGCTGAACTGTCTATTTTAGTTTAAAGTCAGCTGTTGAAGCGTCAAAATAGGAACTTTGATTGTTTGGGTACGGCAAAATATTGTTTGGGTACTGAAATAGTTTGTTTGGGTACGGAAATGCAACGTTTGGGTACCGAAAAATCAGCTGATCATTATTTGTTCTGATGTAAGGAAATCGAGGGTTTTCATAGTTCTCAGCAGTAGGGTAACAGCCAATTTTCATATACAGAGTGATGAAAATATTTATGTTAAGAAACTGATGACAACTACTAGGAGAAGTCTCTTATCAGATGATTTAGTGCTGTATTGATAAATTTTATCTCAAGTTAGCATTTTTACCACATGAGCTGAAACCTCATTTAATTTTCCTCATAGCATTCAAACTTAAGCAATTAAGAAAGATGAAACTTAAGAAAGGTAGATGAAAATATTGCTGTGTAGATTGTAGCTGGCCTGTACGACTCCTCCCTCATTCTTGTAACACAACAGTGTGTCTGATCCGATAACTCTGTTTAAGAAAAACGATAGCATTGTCTATAAGGGTGACGGTTCACAAAGTGTGGGCCAGGGAAAAGTTTCATGTGGGTGGTAACAACATCAAAACAGTAATAAATAAAATGAAATGAAATAAAATGAATCATTTTTAGTGTCTTCAAAACATAAAATCAAAACAGCAATAATACATTTAAAACACTGCAAACCTTTAATCACATATTACACACCTGTCATCTGACACAAAGAGCTGGTTTTGAAAGACACCATTTTCCTTCAGTTAAGCTGAGGATCAAGTCCCAGATTCGTTGCAGACGAAGGAAGCATCTTACCGCCATCATCAGTCGGATTCCTCAATGTTCGTCAGTCAATCGGGTTTAAAAGTGAGGCTTTTCACAGCCGTCCTCAGTTTCTTAACACTTTATGTTATTAAAGAATGTAGGCCTAAACTGAGTTCTGTGAGAATTTCTTCAAGTTTAATTCCAAAAAGAGGGGTATTTTGCTGTATCTTATTCAACAAAAACTTTTTTTATTGTGAAAAAATATCTTTTAGTTTTATATATTAGCTTGTAAGGAAAGTTCAATACAAAGATGCAATTTATTTGATATAATATATTTTTATAGCAAGAACAATCTTTAAAGCATGATGCATACAACAATCCAGAATTTTCAAGAAAGCCAAGAAAATTTACTGCTAATTTTTGGAGTATCTATCTCTGGCTCTTTTGGTTAAAAAAATATTTTTGGGAAACTCACCACCTCGAGGTTACGGTGTTAGTCCTCATGGTTAAGATTTTGATGGTAAAATTCTCATGCAACATTTAAAAACACAAAAAGACACATAAAACGTCATGAAAATATAACTCGATGTTTAGAGAAACCACCAATAAATGTTTCCCCTTATCGAAGGAGACCTTGAGAGTTCAACTTACCAAGCTGTATCCGAGCTGATCGCCTGACGACTGAGTCGAGGAAAGTTTCTTGTGGTTTTTCAAAATGTAGGGTTATATTTGTGAGGCAGTCTTTGTGTGTGTGTATATGTTTAATTAGTTTTTAAATGACAACAAGGGTATTTTCCCATAAAAACCTTCACCATGAGGACCATTTATGCCAAAAACTGGAAGTGGTGAGTTGCTTAATAAATATTCATCAAAATTGAGACACCTTACTGAAAAATATACTTCAAGGAAGTATCTCTGACTCTGTTATGAAAGCTGTACACACAAAAATTTTATGTCCTTTTAGATTGAATCAAGAAAAGATTTTATATAGGATTTCTAGTGCACTGACAAATGTTTAGCCCATTTGACATATTTTTGTGAAAGATTCTGCTCGCGTTTTGCTTATATAAAAAAAATTTAGAAATAAACAAACTCTAGTAATGTAATTTTCATCCTTGAACAGCCTATACAGGGTGTCCAACTTAAGTGTGCCACCATTGGTATTTCAGAAACTATTGGATTTAGAGAAAACTTTAAATGGGGGACTTTGCCTACGTTTTTAAGACATTTAAAATTGTGAATTCCATTTTCTCCAAAATGGCCGCCATTTTCCAATATGGCGGACAACTTTGATTTTTCTTATGGAACACCCTGTATTTTATGGCGTATTTGGATTCTACGCTTAATTTTAAGAACTCTTTACTCTTTGACATTTTTCCTAAACCCAATGGTTAAGGAGATATATAAGCAGTTAAAGTTTGATTTTTCCCCATAAGAAATGCATAGCGTTATTGTCGGTTCTTGGTATATCGATACCGGTAGGGTTAATTAAAACATAACAGAGAACAAAAGTGCTTTAAAATGGGATTTTAGTTTAGATTCAATCATAGAAATAGTTTTTAGTCGATATTCACCCATGGAAATGAGCAATTTTTAATAGTTTTGTACTCCATAAGGATTGCATGGGATGGCACAGTTAAAATGGACACAAAGCATTTCAAATGGGAACAAATCAAACTTTAACGGCTTATATCTACTTAACCATTGCGTTTAGGAAAAAATGTCAAAGAGTAAAGAATTCTTAAAATTAAGCAAAGAATCCAAATACGCCATAAAATACAGGATGTTCCATAAGAAAAATCAAAGTTGTCCGCCATATTGGAAAATGGCGGCCATTTAGGAGAAAATGGAATTAATATTTTTAAATGTCTTAAAAAAGAAGGTTAAGTCCCCCATTTAAAGTTTTCTCTAAATCCAATAGTTTCTGAAATACCAATGGTGGCACACTTAAGTTGGACACCCTGTATATTCTTGTTTAAATAAAACATCAATTCTCGTCAAGAAAGGAAAAAGTAATCTTTTGTTTTTAGTTCTATTTTTTTGCTGAATCTACATTTTAAGTGAGGTTTACTGTATGATTAAGTGATGATTTTTTTCTAAGATTATTGCTCAAATCTAAAAAAGTTCACATTATGTAAAGGAATTGAAAATAGTTACTGGTGATAATATAATTTGGATTATCAATGTGCTCTTCTTCTATGTGATACGCAACAAGATTAAAATATCTTGCTTCATCATGTTTGTGTTCATCAAAAATGCTAACCCAAACCCAAATGCAAAATGCCAACCCAAACGCAAAACTACCCATTCTTCAGCACTCTCAAACATAACTACCTTTCAAATACGGTTTGTTCCTTAACTTATTTTACCAATTATTTTTCAAATTATACTGTTTAATTATCATTTCAACATTATGACTTTAAAAATGTTCCAGAATGATTTATGGAAATTTATTCGTGTACTTCTGCTTTGCTGGGAAGACTGTAATCGACAAAGATACCAGGTCGTGGGTGCTTCTGGGACTCCTTGGTTTGACCGTCCTTGCAATGTTCATTGCTACCTTCCTACCAGCCCCTGCTTACGTCAAGGAACATAAGTACGCAGAGTCAGCTTTGAAGAGTATGAAAAGATCCTGGGAGGTAGCCACAACCAAGAATATGCTCATCTTAATGCCCATGCTTTTGTATACGGGTAAGTTTGTCTGATTAATTAATTTGTCTGATTACGTGTAAATTGTCTGAGCAATATATTATAAAGTGCAGCAGACTTGCATATTCATCAAATTTCAAATGCTTAAATAAATCATTTAGACAGAGCCTCAAATCAAATTAAATCACAAAATTAGTACAGGGTGTTTTTTTAAAACGCAACCCATTTTTAAGATTGAATAATAAGTATATAAATATGTAATGAGTATTATTTTATTGATCTTTACATTTTATACAACCTATTATTTAAGTTTGATCACATTTAGTTTACATTATGTGCTCAAACAGTCCGTCATTGGCATTTGTATAAAATATCAAAATATACAAAACAACATTATGACCCCAAGCCTTATATTATGATTAAGTTGGAAGTTATGTTCTCTCCAAAGAAATTCCCGAACATGTGTTGCAAGGTACCTCTTTGAATTTCTTGCATTAAATTTGTTATGTTTGTTTTGAGGTGCTGAATATATAGTGAATTGTTTTCGTAGAATAATACTACTTTACATGTCTGTGGCAAATATCATTCAAATCGGACCACTTTTACATGAGTTATCGTGCTTAAAGACACACACACATTAAAAATGCAACCCAAAACTTTACTTTATCGGTGAAGGATTATTTCCCCCAAGATCCCCGGATTTTACCCCACTATATTATTTTATTTGGGGATACATAAAATTAAGGCCTACAAAAACAATTCACAGGATATCCAGCACCTCAAAACAAACAACAAATTTAATGCAAGAAATTCAAAGAGGTACCGTGAAATTCGTGTTTGGGAATTTGATGGAAAGAACATAACTTTATACAAATGCCAATGGCGGACTGTTTGAAGACGTAATGTTTTTATGTCATAACAGTACAGTACTGTTGTGTCATAAAGTGTTTTGTGTTCTACGTTTTGCGCAGTGTGAATCAATAATACCTTTTCAGCTTAAATTTTGTACTAGGTATAGTGTTGATCCTCCTACAGAACAGAACATTAGACGATGGCATGAACAACTACGTCAAAATGGTTGTCTGTATAAAGGTAAATTGACAAGCCGTTCCCGAATTTCCAACGTAGACGTGAAGCGCATCCACCATGTGTCACACGCAGTTTTAAGAAGTCTGTTCGCCGTGCAGCTCGACAGCTCAACATGTCCTCAATGTTCATCTGGCGTGTGTTGCATCAACGTTTACACATAAACTGCATAAAATTAAGCTACTGCAAGCTCTTTGTGAAGGTGACAAAGATCAACTTGCAGAGTTTTGTACAGTAAACTCTCTATTATCTGTGGAATTGGGTGGCGCGACTACCACGGAGAACGAAAATCGCAGATAATCCGCAAAAGTTTTGAAAATGGGAGGAAATAAAAGAGAAAAATCTTAACATTAAAAATAAATTTATTTAATACAGTATATTATATACTGTTATTGTTGTTACTATATTATTGCCATAATCTTTTTTTGTTATTTGTCATTATTATTATTATATTCTTTGGTTATGTTATTATGTTGTATTACACTATTAATTGTTGTTATTTATTGTTATATATCATGTTATTTATATACTTCTTCTATGTATTTGGCTTACCCATTGGAATAAATAAATAAATAAGTAAGACGTTAAATAATGTAAACATGTATAATAATACACCCTCTTAAAAAGTCGGTCACTTGTTTTACTTTCTTGCTTTGAAAACATGTTTTCTTTATCCGCTATTGAATTTTGCGTAGCATAAGTTTTTCAGCCAACTGCACGTCTTCATCTTGTTCCTCTAAATAATGGAGCAGGCCGTTGACATGTTGTAAAGCCACTTTGTTTGTCATCTGCACTACGTTTCAGCCGTTTTAAATCCACAACAAAAAGTACAAAGACCAGACAACGCAATCACTAAACACGATAAAAGACAAAAAATAAACTTCTACCGATCAGTGGCAGCATTCACTCAGTACTGTTGTGTCAGATGAGAGAGGATAGTTTAGTCTTGTGAGTCGGCGTGAGAGAAAGGGGAGGTGAATGGCGGGAGGGGTGTTCAGCGACCTTGGCGCAAAACCTGCATATTGTATGGTGACTTGGAGATAAAATAGATTGCGCGCCAGCCTTCTGTCCGAGTTCGGAGAAAGCCTGCGCACCTTTTTTACTCAAAAAACTTGTCAGTTCAGTCTAATTTTTTTTATAAATACGTATTTTCTCGCTTTTTGTAGGACACACGGATAATCGGGTGTTTACTGTAATTTCATTCTTTGCAACATGGAGGACGATGAAGATGACAGTTTTGTTCAATACTTGGTGTTAAGAGATGAGGCAACATTCCATTTCAGTGGAAAGAGGAACTGCCATAATATGAGAATACGGGGTACCGAAAAACCACATGAAGTTGTACAACATGAGTAGGGCCATATTTTGGGCTCCAGAGGCCCCAGGGGGAATTCTAAAAGGAGGCCCCTATGGTTTCGGCCTTTTTTTTGAAGTGTTAACCTTTTTTTGCAGCCCGAGGCCCCCGGCGGCTGCCGTGTGCGCAGTTAGGGGAATACAAGAAAAGGTGTACGGTCCACTCTTCTTTGCCGAGAACACTATTACAGGAATAACATACATCGATATGCTTGAGAACTATCTTTTCCACCAGTTTGAGGCTGATTCAAGCAACTTCAATTTCCTGCAGGATAGGGCACTGCCATACTGGCATCTTGAAGTGCAGGAATTTTTAAATCAAAGGATTTCTGAACGATGGATTGGTTGCACCGGACTAAATGATGGACCCCTACATTTCTGGCCTCCAAGGTCAAGGGACATTACTGTATGTGATTTTTTTCTTGTGGGTTTTTATAAAAGACTATATGTGCCTAAAGACTATTTGTTTTGGAGCCAGATTTAGAAAGAAATTAACATTTGATGGTATGACTTTACTGTCATGGTGTTACAATTACTTTTTATAGTGATTACTCAAGAGATTGGATACCTCGGTGATCACTGAAAAGAAGATTACCGTATCCTCGATCTGAGATAAAAAAATCACAAAATGGCCACCATTCTAAAACGAATTGGGTTAAACAGATTCGCTTTTCACCAAATAAATGTTTTTGTCAACAAGACCTTTAAAATGATAAACAATGTTCTTCAGGTTTATGAAGAAAAATTCAAAATTCAAACCATGACTTTCATTTATGGAATACTCTGTATTCCTCCTCTGATACTGATACTGATACTGAATTTGCCGGGGAAAAATTACACTGCGACCAGAAAGATCTATTGTACCCCCGCTTCTAGCTCATTTGAAGCACCTCATCAAGCTTAATCTCCTTGATAAAGCGAATAAGCTGATTGGTTTCTAGATGGGGCAAATCCCCAATGTCAATCTTGTACTTTCCAAAGCACTTGGCTCTTGGTCGTCCAACTGCATCACATTCTACCAGTAGATGTATTGGGGTTTCCTCTATCCTGGCAAAATCTGCAGCGACTTTCCCCTAGTATTCTCATTTTCTTTAGATGTCTGTTAAGCCTACAATCGCCTCAATTCAATAATTGACTTGCAACAAAAAATCCAAAATTCTGTAATAGATTTGCAGGAGTGGTTTAAAGCAAATGGTTTGAAACTAAACACTACCAAGACACAAATTATAAATTTTAAGACTGCTCGTAGTCAGGTGCAATATGAACCACAGGTCATTTTAAATAACAACGCTTTGTATGTTGTCGAAACAACAAAATTTCTTGGCCTTGAATTGGATGATGAATTAAACTAGAAAAGTCATATTAGTATTTTATCAAACAAACTGAACTCGTCATGTTTCCAAATTAACATCCTTAAAAACATTTTAGACATAAATACGAAATTGATTGTATATCACGCTTTGTTCGCTTCAGTAATGCAGCATGGGGTTGAATTGTGGGGCAGTAGTTCTGGCATGGAGGCGGTTTTTAAAATTCAAAAGAAATACCTGAGAATCATGACTAATGCAAAGCCAAGAACTTCATGTAAAGGTATATTCAAGGATCTGAATATTTTAACCCTCCCTTCTCTATATATTTTGAAATGTTTAATTTTTGTTAAACACAATTTTGATATATTGATGAAGGAACAGCACTTGCATAACTATAATACTAGAAACAAAATTGATTTTCAATATCCAATACACAGACTAAGTTCTTTTGAAAAATTGCCACACTATTTAGGAGAAAAATTGTATAATAAGCTGCCGAATAGAATAAAAAATATTGAAAGCAACCTTAAGTTTAAAAAAGAAGCAGGGCCGTCGCGACACATTTTTATTGGGGGGGCGGAAGTTACAAATTTCCCAACTTTTAAATTACTTTTTCCCAACTTAAAATATATTTGGTTTTTTCTTTTGCTCTTCATCTTTGACCAATTTTTCACCCCTACTGTTACCCACGCTTCTTCTTTTTTTTCTCTACCGAGTCCATCAGGAAACAGGCTGCAAATAAAACAGAAGGCAGCATCATTTACAGTACTATATTCTAGATATTCAAACTCTTTATACCAAGATGGGGAGAATTTTCTTTTCTTCTCGTCAAGTGGAAAGCTCGCTAAATGGGGTTGATGGGGACCCAATTGTATCAAATAATGTTTTTGATTTTGGGATAATGATTTTGCTCGCAGCCCAGGATCATGTGTCACCAACTCTGAAGTTTCATCACTGCTATCAATCGTTAAATTTTCTTTCATAGAGTTCAACTTGTTCAAAAACATATTTGCAGATTCAATAACATTTTTTGCAGTGTTTTTGATTATCAAACTAGAGTTCATAACTTCTATAGCAGCAAATTTCTCACTGATTACATCGGACTCTGCAAACTGTTTGAACATCTTTTTACAGTCTTCAAGTTGATCAATCAAATCTCCGAAACATCCCATTAACAACGGCCAATTACTGGAATCGATATCACGTTAATTTTGGATTTCCGAAACACATTCTTGTTCAGGTATTTCAAAATGCTTTGTAATCTTGATATTTTCGCAGGTATTAGTCGGTGATTGGGATATTGGTACAGTCACTTCAGAACTGGATTGTGATGTTAGTTCAGGTCCATTATCATCTTCTGTAATTTCAAATGTGGGATTGTTTGATCTTTTTTCTACTTTTGGCTCATTATCCGTTACTTCTATTTCAGAGCCAGCTTTTCTTTTTCTTAGAAGTGAAGCTGCTTGAAAAGGATTAGCTGGAGCTCCGACCGTTTTTATGCTGACTCTTTTACAGGGCTGTACCCAGCTTTGGCGGGCCTCGGTGAAGATATTAAGCCGGGCCCCTCATGTCCTGGTACTGCACGGTGACCTTTTTTTTTTACTCCCCCGTGTCGATTTTGGTCCCTTCGTTGCCATTACGGGCCCTTTTTACCTATTCCTGGGCCTTGTCGGGGGCTTTCCACAATAATTTCCAGGGCGATTCTGACCCCCCGGGCCCCCCTTCGACCCGCCCCGGGCCCTCCCTTGACCCCGGGCCCCGGTCAAACTCAGGATTGTTGTGAATGTACTTTTCGTGAGTGGCTCTATAATCATTGTTAAAAATCACATTCCACTCACTTCATTGGACTTTGTATCCTTTGGGTTTCATTTTGGCCAAAGATCTAAAAAAAACATTATTATTCGTTCCAGTGAATTGCGACTGATAGTATTTAAGCAAATTGTTTAAATTTGAAGGAAATCTTTAAGGCTGGTCGAACAGCCAAAACACCATCAAATACAAGAACGTAGAAATTAAAGAGTGCAATTGGAAAAAAACTACTTTATTCGCTCGCCACACTGCATTAAAACTATATAAGGTAAGATGGAAAGGAGCTGTCTGCATTAAGATGTAAGGTAGGCCTAAATAACCCAAATGCCGACAGTCCCAAACGCTGGCAGCTCTGTATTTAAATCAATAAAATAAGACACTAAACTTATTGCAGGTAGTAAAGCCGGCATTTGGATGTTGCTTACCTAACGGTTTGACAGTCAGTAGGCTACTAATTAATCAATATTTTTATTGCCGATACATTATTTTCATCGATACACAGTTATTCCGTTAATCCATTGATTAATTCATCTTTTTCCATTGGTTGAGTTGCCTCGTTTGATACCAAGAAGCATGTCGGCCCCATAGCCTTCCGAAAATTTAGATACTAGATGAGTAGTACTATATACTTTATAAATGTAAAAAATACTGGATCTGAGAGTTTTCAGGAAAAACCAAGACAGAATAATTTAGATTATCTGCAAATAAAAAGGTCGCATCGCCGAAAACTTCTTCCTTTTTTTAGACAATAAGAGATTTGGTTCTCTTGGATCTTGATACATAGAAATAATCAAAGACAAACTTTACTCACCTTATTTAATCATATTCTGAACGTAAACCATGGTGAAAGCATAAGTTCAATTGTAGAAACAATATTAATATACAAATCGCCAGTTTCATCCGTAGCAGGTGCAGCGTATGGCGTGTAGGTTAGTGGACATGGCGACAGGTGAGTGAGGCAGGTTGAGTTGTTGATGTTGAGGGAAGAAGGTGACTTAAGGGACAGGGGGTTGCGCAGGCGTGAGTGGCGCGTCTGGCGTCAGTCTGACAAACCAAACGATAGCCACCCCCCAGCCAGTGGACTTTCACTGTTCTCTCATCACGCTGTTTTACTTTGCCTACTCTTTCCTTCAGCAGATTTTGCCAGCTTGGGACACAATATAATTAATTATTAAATAGGTTAAATATTCTTGGCTAAACAAGTCGGGAAATTCGAGTCGAACATTCCTAATTTGGAAGTGGCATTTATTTTTTGTTTTTCCAGAAATTTTCTTTACAGGCACGAATTTCCTAACTGTTATTTTTAAGACTGAAGAATTCCCAACTTTTGACATCCCTCCCGATATTGGGGGGGCGCGGCGCCCCCCCAAACCCCCCCGTCGCGACGGCCCTGAAAAGAAGTACAATTTCTGTTAATGCATAAAACATTATAGAGCATAAAAAGCATACTATAGTATAAATGACTATCTTACTGACACTTTTAACTGATTAACCTAATTTTTTATAAACATTAAGACTTAAAACATTGTGAAACAATAATCTTAGTTCATAAGTTATGACTTGTCATCTGTTTCACCAGCTATGCGGAACAAACGAAATGTGATATGACCAATAAAGAGTTTGAGTTTGAGTTTGAGTTCACCAGTGAGGGATCCTGTCAGTATCCCCAAGTCCTTCTTGGTGAAACTAATCATACTCTCTGATCTCCTATGGTTGAAGTTGCCAAGTAGTTCCTTGGCCTGCCTGCAGCCAGGAACAGTTTCCCACCTTTGTGTTCTTTTAATCTCTTCCTCCTCATGAAGTTCTCTTTTGAAGAAGGCATCGCCCAGTCCACTGCCGATTCTGGGCCAGTGAGAGGGGTAGCTGCCCCTTCTCTCGCTAGCATGTCTGCCTTTTCATTCCCTCAATCCCGTCATGTCCAGGCACCCAGTATTCCTCCTCTAGCGAACACTCTGTCCTCGGGGACTATCAGCATGTTGTTTAGATGAGTCTAATGAACATCTATGCCAATGTTCAGCCTTCCAGCATTTTTCCCTTTATTGCCGGAATCATTTTACCCTTAAATCTAATTTGACTGGGTTAAAATAGAAAATATAAATTTAATATGTTTTAGGAGTGCAGGTCTGCTACCTGTCTGGAGTGTTTGGTGCAGTCGTAGGATTTACTAAATATTCCAATGGATTCCCATCCAACCAACTGGTAACGGTCACTGGAATGTTCTCTGGGATTGGAGAAATAATGAGTACGATTCAATGCATCTTAATATCTTGTATATTTAAAAAATTTGATTTTTCTTTTCTGAGTCTGTTTGGCTCTTCTACTTGATCTATTTTCATGATTGTGGACTTAAATTAAAGGCATGAACGCGCAAGTTAGCTATGAAGCATCTGCATTCCCAGGGCCTGATTAACCACTAGGTTGACTAGGCTACAGCCTAGGGCGCCAGACAGCCAAGGGCGCCACAGGGCACAAAATTAATTTTTTTTTTTAAGAATAAAACAGATCGGCCAAATCAACAAAAAATAAACTTGAAAGTCCCACCCCCCTTTTTGTGTAAATTTGACTTCAGTTTAAGATCTATATATCCAGTAATAATTACGTCACCAAACTTGTTTGATCTAAGAACCATCAGTGAGGAAAGGGCTTTTATTTGAGCCATAGACATCGGATAAGTTTCAAGCGAATGCAACATGAACAATGAACATCAAATTTAATTTTCCTGAGGTTTTTCATTAATCAACGCTCGATAGTTCCAGAATTATTTATGCGATTATACATGTATTGTTATGAGAACGCTCAGTGAATTATAGGCTTTCATTTGAACTATGGTTTAGATAGTACTGATGAATATAAAACTAAATGTAGACTACCAAACAACAAAACCTTTTTTTAGGATTTGCCTGCAATTATTTATTGAAATCTCAGTTTTACTTAAGTTATAGTTATATCATACGTTTTGATCTTAAAATACTCTCCAAAATTCATAGTTTTATTTCAGATATTAATAATATAAATAGGACAGGTTGTAGGTGAATTATGAACTTTAAACTATTATAAATTCTAATTATTTCAAAATTAGCCTTCAATAAACATTTATTTTTCTTCATTCCTTATCAGATTGAACGATACATTTTGGTCCAGGAACCTTAGTTGAAATACTGTCTTTCATAACATTAATAATTGAATTGAAATGCTCTCTAAGCGAACATGCTGTGGACAACTAATATAAATTCAAATTATAATTTTTCCAAGGTTTTTTCTTTTAATAAAGATCAATATATCCTATTCATTTTTTGCCTCCAGGATTGATAATCGACAATTTATCCGGCACATGTTTTATGCCATTTACATTTAAAGGTATGAGAACACTCAGTGAATTACAGGCTTTCATTTGAGGTATAGTTTATTTAGCTTCGGCGAATATGATGTGAATGTCAGACAGCCAAACAAGACAAACTTTAACTTTTCCTTTTGGCTTTCAATGAAAGATCTATCTATTTCCAGTTCTTATCACGTTCTTATTGTTGGATTGTATTGCCGCGTCAGCTGGTTGCAAGGGCGGGGGGGGGGGGGGGGGTGGGGGGAGAGGGGGTACTTTTCTGAAAATATTATTCAAGAGCCCTGCTTTTTTTCAAACGCTGTGTTTACCAATATCATATATTGAAAATACTGTACAATACTGTTAGTAGTGTAGTAGCTGGAGTTATAATGAGCAAAATGTACTGAGGTTGAGTGATTAAGGGATAAGAGTTTTTAATAGAAAATATATAGGATATCATATGTGAAGATAACTGCCAACAATGAAACAATTCAAAACTTTCTCTCTGGTGTAATGGGCCAAAACAAGGCTGCCAATCTTTTTAAAAAACATGAACATATAAATTGAAATTATGTTTGATAATCAGAATGTAATTAAGACATGTTAGTAAAAAATTCTCCCTTGTGGCGAAAGGGGTTTACCTATTAAACTATGTTAATAATTTAAAGGAATTTTGAGTTTTTCTACATAAAGCAATTCTTTATTCCAGGTGGAATGTTCCTGTTTCTTGTAAACCCATTGTTGTCAAGAAGGTCCTGGCCTCTGATTGTTACGCTTGGAATATTCTTGGATTTTTTGGCATTTTTGCTCTCGTTTCTTAATTATGCCAATGAATCTGTGTATGCTCCATCAGCTGAGACCACATTTTTCAGCAATGGGTAGGAAAATATCACAATCACATAGAATGTTCTGCACAGCTAACTTTACTTAAGAGCTGGTATATATCAGCTTAGAGCATAAAATGTGTGCATTAGTCTTTATAATATACTGAGTGACTTCTTGAGATAAAAAACAGGAATATCACTGACAGTGAAAATTCAAAAAAAAAAAAACTTCAAGTCGTCAAGTTCAAGTTCAGAAATGGAGGGTGAAATAAATATAAATAAGAGAAACAAATTAAAGTTAAACTATGTTAACTGAAGAACTTTTTTTTAATTTAAGAAAATAGGTATAGTAGACCCCTCTTAAGTTCGGTTAACACGGATATGCTGTTTATTTATATCTAATCATACATATGTTTAACATACCCATAGTAACCAAATTGTATGTTGGTATGTATATTTATTGTTGGCTCGAGACATGTGTCATTCAGAATGCACCGAATGATTGACGTTCAGCGAACTAGTTTGTCTTGCTATTTGACGATTAACGAGCAGACGTCTACACACATGTGAAGTTTCCTGAGCAATACATTGGGTCTGTTTTCCCAAACATTTGTCCACTTTGATGTATGAAAAAGACCAACACTGAACGGAAAACAACAAATTCAAATGTTTGCTTCTTACCAAATAGACAAACACCCATCCTCACTACTCGCGAATTGGCGAGTCGCTGCTTGCTTATTGCCGAATGATGCATGTCTGGAGCCAGCTTATGACAGAGCTATCGATCGATCTTTACTAAAAGGAGCTATATTTGTTTAGCATTCTGTAAACACCTGATTCAAGCTGAAGTTCTACACATACTGTTTAAATTTGCAGGCCCTGGGTAGCAGTCATAATTGCTGTGTTGCTTGGATTCAGCGATGGGCTCTTCATGCCCATGTTGTTGTCCTTAATCAAACAAATTTACCCCAATGGAAATGCTTCAACTCTGTCTGTTTATACTTTTGGGTTTGTAAGTATAGTTTATGATTCACACCATGTCGATACTTTTTATGAGTCGTTTCTTTAAGACCTAAGAAATTTCATAAATCGTGTAAGGGTTATTTACCTACCAGCCAACCTGCAAATTATCGTTATTTTCTAACTGGAAACTTTTGCCAAGTATTCACATTTTGTTGTTTATTTCGTTGCTAGCATGGCAACTCATAAGGTCCAATATTAATTTTTTTGTTTTTACTTTAAAATTGATTTTATAATATTATTAGCTTTTCTCTGGCCAAGTAAGTACATGAAACTTGTTTTTGAGTCAGAAATTACTTATTTCCAGACTTTCAAGTAAATCATCAGAGCAATTTTTGAGATAATTGTGCAAACAAACAAGCAAGATAACATTGCTCATGTAAGAGTATAGGATATTATTGACATTTGCAGAACTGAACTATGCACCACAGAATACAATGAGTTACAGGGCCGCCCATGGGGGGGATTGATGGCGCAAGTTGCGCCATAGACAAAGATTTTGGGGGGGGGGGATTACGATTTTTGGGGGGGAATAAAAACTATGGAGGAATGAAAGAAAATAATTAAACTATACAATGGTTTTTGAATGGACACAATTGTGACAAAATTAGTGACGCCGACTAAAAAGCGGCGCAAGCATACGACACGTTTAGCGCGTATTGCACGCGGTACTCCAGGAATGGCGGGCGGACGTACTTCAGTCCAGGCCTGCAAGATCCAAATTTCGTGGCTGCCAAACCTCCTTCATCGTCTATTTTATCTCAGCTATTTCGTAGCCGAAAATCTCTCGGTTGTATCGCAGCTATCAAACTCTGTATGCCTAAATCCATTGGAGGGTGTCCGCAGATTGTCAGAAATTCGGGAAAAGTCTGGATAAATTAATTGATTTACACCTTTGGTCAGAAAAGTCAATACTGGTGATAAAGCGAAACGAGATAACCGTCTTCATCATGCGGCGCAACGTCGTCGTCGCAACCGACGAATTTCTCAATCGAATTGCAAAAAACTAATATTTAGGAGATATCACGGCCAGAAAATCTCACCATTCCTTTGCGTTTGGAAAATCTCTCGCTCATTTCGCGGCCGGCAAATCTGATCGTTCGACATCGTTCGAGATCGTTGTCTCTATTGCGGCCGGAAAATCTGTCAGTTATACAGACAGTGCACGGCTTGCTAATCCCTCAGTCGCATATAGTGTCTGGAAAACCGCTTGCTTTTTTCGTGGCAATTTCATGCATTTTTTGGCCGTATCGCGGCTATCAAATCGCGGTCGTTTGAACTGCGGCCGTCAAATCTCTTGGTCATATTGCGATCGAAAATTCGTTCAGTGTTTCTGCGGCTGTTTAATCTCTTGGTCGCATTGAGGCCGTAAAATAATATTGCATTTTACGAAGATTGTGTTCAAATATTCGTTTTAGAAGGCAACATGGGATGACATTTAACTTTTTCTGATTTTTTTTAATTTGAGAGGGATTAGGAAAAAATGGAAATTCAATAGGTGACATCTGTTTCGGTTTATACAGCAGCTAACAAATTTCTCAGTCGTATTATGGCCATAAGAGCTATTAGTTGGGCTGTATTGTGGCTTGCGAACATCGTTGTATTGCGGCAAGCAAATCATGTTCGCATAGTGGCTGTGTTGGTTCTGAAGCGGCTGTCTCTCGGTTGCAATGTTGTATTGCATGTGGAAAATCTCGATCGTATTTTGAGGCAAGTACTGCGATCGATTGTTTGCACCCGAAAAATTTTGGTTTTGTTTTAAACTTCAAAGATTTTCAGCGTCTCCAAATTTCTCGTGGTAGTTGGCTAAATGTTCATGGTTGTTCTCGTGGCCGATAATCTCGGTTGTATAATAGCGGAGCACTCCGTCGTCGTCAGATTTGTTATTGGTACCGTGCGTTAATTAAATCTCTAAGCTGTATCGCTGTCGGTAAATCTGTCAGACTTTTCGCAGCCATCAACTGCCAAAGATTTTCGATCAAAAATCAGATTCTTGTACACATTTTTAAGAGGTGGGGGTGGTTTAAATTATTGAGATATAGAGCAAAGGTCTGAGAATCTTGCCACCAATCAAAATGCTGAAATCACGTTCATTTGTATAACAATTTCAAATACTACATGTATACTATAAATGTGCTAAATCATAATTTGTTTAGGAATTTAAAACTAGGGTCTTTATTAAATCCCCCAGTCAAAACAACCGAAACCATCACACCATTCTTAACTCCTATGCCTCTAGACTATCTAAAAAACGAGTTTATGGTTCTTATTTTCCAAAATTTTCCGAAACCCAGACCTCCCCGTGGGTCATCCTGGTTACGTATATGCAAGTTTTTAATAAACAGGCTCCAGTAGTAGTAAGATCCAGGACAGTGTTCAACGTTAGATTATTCTAGTGTAGGACTTCTGTGTAAATACCTACTCGATCCATTTTAGTTCAATTTTCGAGTTTGGTTTGTAGTTTTTTAGTTTAGAGGGGGGGGGGTTGCTGCTGTTTTTTTGGGGGGGGATGCGCCATAAGCCTCGGGGGGATGGGCACCCCTGATGAGTTAGACTACTAAGTAATTGTCTGAAAACCGGAATTTGCTGCAAAATGTTGCATTGCATTTGTTCATTAAATCTGTAAAGAGTAATTACTGTTTGTGTTGACTTTTTAGAGTTTCGGAGCTGCAATCAGTTTCTTCTACAGTGACTTTGTTGGCTTATATTGGCAGCTGATGGTGAATACTTTCGTTGGAATTTTGGGATTATTATGTTACTGTTACGTTAATAGCAAGAATGAACCTACTTAATGAAAATTCCAATAAACAACCTTCTTAGCTAATTAATTATTGTTGTTATTATAAACATTATTACTACCTATTGTTTTTGATGTTTTTGTTTATTTATTTTTTATATATAATATTTAATCTCAATTTGTTACTTACGTAATATCGCTTAGGTATCAAAATATCTTCTAACTATGCAGTTAGAAGATAGATAGATCGGCATAGTTAGAAGATATTTTGATACCTAAAGGATATTACGTAAGTAACAAATTGAGATTAAATAAAAAGGTATCAAGGCTGTTAGAATTATTATAATATTTAGTTTTGTGTACTAAACACTCATGTAATAATTACTTTTTTACTAAAACTATAGATCATATTAAAATAAATATTGTTTCTAACAATATAACAATAAAACATTACTCTTGTATGTCTCAACTCCATTTAATTACACTTTTATATCAAATATGAATTATTTATAATCCTATCCTACTAATATTATAAGTAATGAAAGTTTCTGAGTTTGTTTCTTTGTTATAATATGTAAGTCATTTATAACAACGTATCCATTTGCTAAGTGCAAACACATGGTCTCACAATTAAAATTAACTGATAGAATGGGATCTTGAATATACAAAATGAAAACGCGTCCAAGGGGAAGCGTACTCTTATGAGAAATATATAACAAAATCAATAACAAAGCGTTATTAAACAAAGATATTTTATTATTCAATTAAACAGAAGATCAAGTTAAACGATCAGCATAACTGTCACAAGTTCCTTTATAGTTAATGTAGAAAATATTATTATGATAAAAATGCTTTGGATTCTAATTATAAGAAGAGTATTTAAATCACTCAAAAAAATAAAGTAGAACGTTGAAAAATATCTAAATTAACTAATCAAAATATTTATTTATTTATTTTGAATATTTACATGACAGCTACAGGTTACTTAACCTAAAACAGCTATCTTAACTAATATAACATAAAACAAATAAACAGAATAACAGTACAGATCATAACGAAAACAATCATAACATATAAATTAAATTAATGGCAGTCTGTTTACTTAGAAAATAAAAAAACAACAATACTACTAAATAATAAAAAAATAAGAAAACTCAGCTCCATTGAAGTTGGTATTCAAAACCATAAAATACATAATTTTATATTTAACTAAATTAAATAGGAGTTTGTGCTCTAGTTCAATTTATAAAAATTAAAAGTCATTATCATTAAGTTGACTGAGGCATTTACTTCTAAAAACATTGTAACTGTCAAAACATAAATCAAAGTAATTTGGATTACAGTTAATAAATCTTAAAACTGTGTATAAGCTGAAATTAAAATGACCAACAGTGTTGCATCTAGTTGTCATTTTATAACATTTTATATTATGAGTTAAGTAACAACTAATCAATTAATTAATGATAAGGAAACCGTTAATTAGAACAATCAAAAGAGTTTAAATAAAAAAAATATTAAATAGGTACCTATTCCGTCCTAACTCAAAACAGCTGGTTGTTGTGTCCCCAAGGAAAACGGGGGCAAAACTGTGTTCTGAACCAGAAAATGATCCTGTCAAAACAGCTGGCAACCAGAACCAGCAGAATAACTGTTATTAAATACTGGACTCTATGTGCCAATTACACAAGACCTGGTATAGGAATTGTGAAACTTCTATAACAGATCGCAACCTCTGATAAACCAATAATTTAGATAAATCATTTTGGTAAAGGTGACTATGTTCAATTTATGGTGGTTACAACAGCTAACATCTAGTTTCATATATTCAATTACATAGGCCTCTACAATCAGTAAACACTCTCTTATCCGGATCCCTCGGGACCGAGGTCTGTCCGGATAAGGGGTTTGCCAAAATTACTCATTAAATCAAAACATTAAAAATTAGATATTTTACGATAGTTTGTCTATTATATATTTCCCATAGGAATTGTCGATATTGTTGCTCAATCACTGAAAAACTAACTAATTTTACTTAAATTGAAGAGAACATAGTATTTAACGGTCTCAAATATTTTCTCAAACAAAAATCATTGAAACAGTACCGTCCATTTCGTGTTGATCACGTTCGGTTAACTTGATGTTTTGATAAAAATCGTCCGGTTAAAAAGATGTGATGTCCGCCAAGAGTAGTCGGGTTAAGCCAATGTCTGGTTAAAAGGTGACTGGATAAGAGGGAGTTTACTGTATTTAAATTACAGCAGTGGAAAAACCTGTATATTGGAAGGGGTTATTGTTATGCAGTATGTTATTATTATTATGTAGAGGTTTTTAGGAACAGTCGATACTGGACACAAGATATAAGTCAAAGATAATATTATATGTTCAACGAATTTAGATGGCTTGAAAAGATTAAAGAATCATGTTTTCGCTTAGTAGAACAAAAGCCGAAATACAAGATTTTCTATAATGTGGCTTCTATATAACCTTCTCTATTGATCTGCAGTGGAAAAGTATTAAAAATATTATAATAATTATTCATCCAAGGTTTGACTATAAAGAAACTAGTGGACCCTCCCTGCTCAGCAGTTAGATAAACAAATAATTGTAGGTGAAAATATTTCAAAACTTAAATATAAACAATTTATTGGATAGTATTGTTGTACATTCTCATATACCATACTTTTTTTTTTTAGTTACAACCAAATACGAATCAGGTTGCTCAATCAAATCAGTTAATTTTGCTTCTGATAATAGTTAACCTGTCAGAAAAAACAGGCAAAGAAGGAGTGGTCAGTTTGGAGTAATCTACTTTTTGACAGATTTATCAAACTGTCATCTAAATAATGCTTTTAGCATCTGAAGATTTCATGTGACAGCAAATAATTTCAAGGATACTCTCCGTGATACTAAATATTCCATGGTAATTTGGCTTTTACTAGCATCGTATTGGTATTGTTCGTCTACATTTCTACCTTGACTAACAATAAAGGTTTGTAAGGTTGTCTTTCTTTGCGTTATTCTTGTTTATTTGAGAAACTCTCTTGAAAATGATAAAACTCCTCAAGGAATTTGGGAAAAAATCATCTGTTCATGGGCTTGAATTAGCAGTAAGTGATAAAACTTCTATCAAAGAAAGGTCAGTCAGACTAATTAAGCTTTGGTAAAAAGTCATTGAAAATTAAATGGTATGTAAGACAGGTTTACATTGGTATGTGGCTTGACCAAGCTGCTAAGCAGCTGATTCTCCATTTTTAGAATTAATTGGGTTTTCCAGTCAACTTGCCTGCCACTCACACAGGGCGAGAAGATGGTCAAGTATACTAACTCTCTTTTCTATTCCCACTCCCAGCATATATTATGTAAAGAAAATGGGAGAGAAATTCAGTAATTAAGTTAAATATGCTAAATATTATAAAGAAGAGGTGGTTTCTGTATGTATGTATGGGGCAAGTGAGCTCGAAAAATACTGAACCGGCTGGGTTGAAATTTCACACAGAGGTAGATCTTGTACCCGGGAGACACATAGGCTTATTCACCTTCTTAAAAGACTCTCGGGCTACGCCCCCTTGGGTTTCTTATGTTCATGTTTTATGCCAATTTATTGGTGTTTGACAGTTTTTTCTGTTTCTATAGGAACTATTGTTTCTTTTTCATTCTAAATCCGTGCGAAGAACGGGTAGAACAGCTAGTGCTAAATAAAATTCCATGGTGAATTCAGAACTTGGTGAATCATAGACAGAAACCATGGGAACACATTTTAAAGTACTCTTTCAAAAAATGGAAAAACTAGTTTTTACATTAAATTGTAAAGATATCATCCTAGTTAGTCTTTACAATCTAATGTTTTTCAGTCATGCAATATGGACTTTATACATAGAATCATGTGGTGAGTAAACATTAAAACAATATACTACTGTAATTTCTATAAATTAGGTTACATGTGTATATGTATTATTATGGCCCTCTATAGTAGTAAGGCCGCGGCCTTCGAACTGGCAATGCTGCTTTGTAAAGGTTTTTTACATAGTAAAACCCCTTACGAAGCCAGCTGATTTCAAGTAAACAAAAGATAGTGCCATAATAGAGTATAGATTAACAAATCAGCTTAACCCTTAGACACAATGTTGCCATTTACCAGTGCCGCGGCCTTGTTACTAGAGATGGTTATGGTATTACATAAAAAAGTGGACTGAAAAACAAGCCATAAATAAACACAATATAACATCATGAACAGCCTTGTAATCTGCCAGGATTACAGAAGCTTTTTGCTTCAACAATGATTAATTTAGAGAAAATATTTAGGTTGGATAACACAGATCACAGCTTGAAAAAGGTAAATTTATTTCAGACTATAGAATAGAGTTCTGTTCTGGGTAATACCCAATACAACCAGCAGTTTACCTAAGGGTTGGCAGGAGTGACCCACGGTAGCGGGGCAAGAGAAGGGGGTGCAAATTCAGAGGATGGTCGATATGGTGCGCTGTGCTGTGACACAAGCACGAGCATGGTAACTTACATAAAAATGGTCATGTGATTAAAATTTAGCACAGCCGGATGAGTTAAAAAATGAGCCTGATAGGACCATCGGAAGGGGGATGGGAGGATAAACCCCTCCAAAAATGGTTTTTTGGAATTTTTTTCATAGAAAAATAAAAAATATTGAATTCTGGTTCGAACCATTTAATTCAGCTCGAAAAACAAACAATTTAGTATCTTGAATTATTGTTTGGGATTTTTTCATAGAAAACTAAAAAATATCAAATTCTGGTTTATACCATTTAATTCAGCTCAAATACAAACAACTTAGTGTCTTGAATTATAGTTCTATATCCATTGGTTACCGAGATATCGTTAAGGGTAAATACAGTACGTTTTCTCAATGTTAACCTCATGGGAAATAAAGAAAATACTATATCTCACTTATCTCTCAACATATCTCAATAAAAATTGGTATCATCAAGCTGACATCTCGTGAATTATTGTAAAGAATCTCTTAATTTCACATTTCCTTGGCAAACCAGCATACTTGTTTCCTATGTTATTTTTATGGAGAAAATTGTTGATGCTCATTTTAGGGTTGATTTTACTTAATTTGAAATTTTGTCTAAATCATCTATTTCAGCATTTTAAATTCGCTGAGTATGCTGTATGCTGGTCTGCATATATATTTTGTTTTTATATCTACTTAGATTAAAGGATTGTTGGGATTAAGTGTGGTTGTTAGACCTCCAGACTGTCCAAAAATGCGGGTTGCCAATTGCAATTTTCAAAACATTCTTGGGGGAGGTTCAGGCACCTCTTCACTTATTGCATTACTTTTATTTTTACCTAAATTTTGGGTGAACTGCAATTTGTTTACAAATATTCATTTCTAAATCCTGGCTTCGTAATTTGAACCTCATTTATTTTAGAACGACCTCAGCCCTCCTTTATGGCAAAGCTCAATAAAGGCAATAGCTGTGTGAGGGAGGGCTGTGGGGGGGGAGGGTGTGTGGGGGGGGAAATTATAGGGGCGCCATTTTTAATTCTTGCCAGGGGCGCCATATAGCCATGGTACACCATTGAGGATTCAATGGCAACCCAAGGACCAAGAGTTGGTATGTTATGTCTGGGGTTGTATAACCCCATGATTACATCGTTAGGCTCATTTCAACTGACATGTTACATTATGGTACGCCCTGATCTCATTTGAAATGAGAGAAAACTAATAAAGTGGAATAAAGTTATTATTATTCTTTATTATATTACATTATTATATTACATTATGATTCACATTTGATTTGATTTCCTGATCACATTTGAAATGAGAGAAAAAGAATAAAGTGGATAACACGTTATTCTGAAATAGCCTTGAACCAGAGAGGACCACCTGAAATATCACAGAACACTCACCAACCTGAAGAATTGCTCTCAGAAACAAGATTAAAAAATTCAACAGAAAACTTTGTTTGATGTAACCACAATGATATTTCAAGTCATTCTCTGGTTTTAAAATATTAGTTTAATGGTGCTGTAACGGTTCCTGCCAAACCTTTCATTTTGTAAGTTCATGATATGTCGTTAACTATCTTGCATATGCATCCGCTTTAACAAGATCATTAGAGCTAGAACTTTAGTGGTGTTTGCAAGTCTCATTTTGCACTACAATTGAGAAATTAGAAGCTTTGCACTTTTTATTGGCGAAAAAGGAGCTCCAGGCACATTCTTAAAAATTCTATCAGTACTTTTCTTAACAGTTATATAATAAGTATACTTTATTGTACGATGGGGTGAAGAGGAGACTCAAGTTCCCTGATTTGAATTTCAGATGATGGAATTGCAAGTCCCGTACAGAATCCTTAATTTATTTTATTGTAAATGTATAGAGCACAAACCAAATAATACCAGAACCTAATTTCAGGTTTAACAATGAAACGTTTAGCTGGGTTTACCCTTCATCATATTGTCCTTGCTTGCAGAGTGTTTTGGGGTTGTCTGATTGGTATCACCACTACACTTCTTTGTCAAAATGTATATTTGCTTGGTACAAAGGTGACTCATAGTAACGTTGAACTCATTGTCGACAACCCTAACTACAGCTTAGAGAATGTAGACTTTCCTGCTGTGACGATATGTTCCAACAGCAAGGTGATGAAATCAAAACTGGCTCGCTATTTAAAATATTTGAGGCAAGTCTTGACTGTGAATAAATAATCATAAGGGTGATTAGTTAACAAATTTATTTATTCAAGTTCATGTAGGGAAAATGTTCCTGGACACCATCAGGTACAGTTGTTAGTGTCCAACAATGGGGATAGTCCTCAGTGCCAATGTTAGGAACCAAAGCTTTGGGGTTTTGGTTACGCCACCTCAAAATGGCCAATATTTACATTACTTTCCAATACCTTGTGCATTGATTTCTTATGCATTGATATTAAGTTCCAAAATTCTTTGAAGTTCCAACCCTATAAAACCATGTAAATTTTCTTAAATACTTTTACTTTTGGTTTCTTTCCAAAGGGTAGTTAAAAAAACTCTCCTTGGTTTGTTATCGTCAATTATTTACCGCTAAATTAACAGAAAAATTTATTTTCCCCATAAGGGAAATAAGGTGAGTGCATTAATATTATATATGGTGTCCAGCTTTGACTATCCAAAACTTTTTCAGAAGGTCAAAATAAACAAAAGATTTCACTACGGATGTGATCAATATTGTTTGATTTCCATCTTTTGGTCTGTACATATTTTAAAAATGATTCATTATAACCTTAAAACCCAGGGCCGTAGCCAATGGGGGGGGTTAGGGGGTCAGAACCCCCCCCAAAATAGTAGAAATACCATTAAAAACATAGGAAATGGGGGTGAAAACCCCCCCGAAATAGTCGAAACCCCCCCAAAAACCCCCCTACTAAATGTAAAGGGGCGCGGAAACAGTCGAAAATGACGATAAAAGCGGCGGAAAGCACACATGCGAGTAAGAAAAAAAAGGTCACCACTTTTGGCGAGCCGGAAATTCACCCGCCGGTCCTACACAAACCCCCCCCCCCCCGAAAAAATTTCCTGGTTACAGCTTTGTTAAAACCAATTGAGGTACCTAATTCAAACTCGGTAAAATTATGAAAACGAGTTGAATTATATTAGTTCTACTATAGTTAATAACTATGGAGCACAAGAGGGAGGGAATTTCACTTCTCGTTTGCCAGCGATAAGTGAAGGCATGTCCCTCAGAAAACAAACAAAAACCAACGATTAAGATCCGCTAAGTATATCATTGGCTGGAGCATTTTGGTTTTTTGTCACAACGTCGTTTCCTTATTGGTTGAATCATTTGGGTTGTTATCGTTTAGTTATAATTTTCTATAACGAATTGTGGATAGTTATGAGCGATGGCTTGTGGACACAGGTTTCTCAGTGGGGATTAACGTCTGCACTATTGAATACTACGTTCATAAGACTGTCCTCATAACTGGACCAGTTCATAAATAGTAAACCTGGCAAAATTGTGGTTCGGATCCCACGATTAAATGAAGGTCCCTTAGTTGCCATTGGCTGTTGGGCTATTAATTAACAGTCCTATCTAAGGAACACGTCGGCCTTAGTCAGTAACAGGACTACAAGATTGCGCATCAACCATCCTTCACTCAACTGTCATTTATACTTGGCTTTAAATACTTTCCTGGTTAGGTCACCATTTCAAGTAATGTATCTAATGTACCTAAAGTATCTAATTTATACTGATACTGATTTATACTGATTTGCCCTGAAGGTTTATTGATTGTCCGCTTGATAGTAACTCTTAGACTTTGGAATTTTCAGATATCTCGGAATTCCTTGTGTGTTTTCGTCTGCCTTTGAGGGGTTGGCCTGTCAATGGCAAATGATAAGTATATAAATTTCCCTCCCTTTCGCACCTCCTATTCATGTATAATAATACCTATTTTAGTGCGGACTTTGAAATTTCTACTTTGTACCATTTCAAAGTGGCACCCATTTTGTATTTTCAAAGTTGAATTTCTGAAGAAATGTCAACGTTAACAAAAATGTTAAATGATTTAAAAAGATACAAAATTTAATGTACTTTTTAAAAAGTATAATTTTACTAGGTTTATTACAGAAATAACAGAGAAACCTTAAGTTTTATAAAGATACAACAGCAAATTTGGGCCAAATTAAGCACTTTTTCATGCTTTAACTTCATAAAGTTGACATTTCTACGTTATTCTTGTTACAAACCTTTTTTATCGATATATTTTTAAAAAGTGCATTAAATGTTGCATTTGTTTGGCTTGTTTAATTGTTGTTATCTTTGATATTTTTTGGGATATTCAGTCTTGAAAACTCAAAATGGCTGTCATTTTGAAATGGTGCAAAGTAAAAGTTTGATACTCTTCACAAAAAAAGGTCGTGCTATCATACATGTACCAAGTTTGAGTTAGGTACCTCAAATGGAGTTATAACGTATTATGTGAAAAATGCGTATAGACTGACAGGTGGAAATTGAGGCGTTATAGATCATATCTGTGAGGATATTCTTTGTTTGTTTTGCCCTACTGAATAACATGAAAAAGTTTTGGACAGTCAAAGTTTGACACCCTATATTCTTTTCTATTCAGCTTTGTAATGAATAGTTTCAGGTAAAGTATCCCAATATCTATTTAATCCATGTGCCATATTGAAATGCCATGTGCCAGTTCTTATCTAGATGCCAGCGAGTACGGATGTCTGCACTCTGACCGCTCTTATCTAGTGTGTTGTGCCAGCCCAGTCGTGCCGTGAGTGTCTTAACCTGTTCTGGAACTTTGGTGATTGTTTAATCTTATTAATTTAACAACTGAAGATTAAAGTTTAATAAACATTTTTACTATTTTAAATATTTGTTCTTTTTATAAAAAATGGTTGTGTGCGGAAAGTGTTCAAATGACATTCCTCAGCTGACTCATGCCCTAACATGCACATTGTGCAAGGAACCATTTCACCCCTCATGCACGCGGATTAATTCCCTAGACAATTTTAAAAAACTCAGTTCGCAAAAAAAATCTCTGTGGAAGTGTGATTTATGCAGAACGGAAAGTAATCAAGAATTGACCGCTGTTGTAGAAAGTGTCATCAAAGGTCTGCGCATTGATCTGGTTGAACAGTTTAAAACGGTAAATAAAAATGTAGAGGAGATTAAAGTACAACTACAAAATGTCAACGATACAATTAACTCTCTGCAAACCTCCGTTAGCACCCTGGAATCGGAAAATACAAGTAGGAAAAATGAATACATATCTTTGAAGCAGGAAAATGCTGTGCTGAAGGGATCCGTCACTCAACTTGAGGAGCAAGTCAGGGACCTCGAGCAATATTCCCGTCGGGATAATATCGAGATTATTGGCGTGCCCTATTCACCGAAAGAAAATGTTTATTTTCTACTGGAGAAGATTGCAGGTGTCATCCGTTTGAAATTTAACCGCTGGGAAATCTCAACGGCTCATCGACTCCCAGCCACAAAGGAGCGACCAAATCCACCAATAATTGTAAAATTTGTAGCCAGAGACAGTAAATATACTTGGCTAAGGGCAGCAAGAGAGTGCCGTAAACGTCTGATCGCCGCTGAGCTCAACGAAAACTGGGCTAATCAACAAATCAACACCAAAATATACATCAACGACCACCTCATCCCGTCATACAAAGCCATCCTCGGGAGAGCCAGGAAGATGGTCCGCGAGAAAAAGCTGGCGTTCGCCTGGTCCAGCGACTGCCGGGTGTTTGTTCGCAAGACGAAGGATACGGACTGTAGACCTGCCCTCCTAAGAACCATGGACGACCTCGACAAGCTAATGGACACCACCGAATCACCCCCATCGACAATCTGAAGTATTCCCTCATGAAGTAAGAAGCTTGATTAAGACTGTTTTGTTAATGGATCATCATTCTGATTTGAAAATAAAATAAAACAAACTAAACTCATCACATTTTTTTTTTTACTATAAAACAAATGAAAATATAGCTAAATTTATGTATCTACCTCTTTTTTCAGTAAAGCAGTAAAATTTTTGTTTATTTTTCATAGTTGCACAAATTTTTATTTTCAGATTTATGATTAGTCTGATCACTTATAAGTGAGCAGAATTCAATAAAGAATTAATTGTTTACAATATGACTTATCGTCACGTCTCTGATTAATAGTATCTTTAAACAAACTTAAAAAAAAGTTTTGAAATTTTATTTTTTATCTATTTTATTTAAAATGGCAACAATAAATAACAGTGGTTAAGTTGAGTAATTACTGAAAACCTAGTGACCTTTGTTTAATGCTGCTAAATAATTACATTTTTAGTTTGGATTTAAAATCTTATATCAGTATTTATTTCAAACAAATGATAAATCTTTTTATTATTATTATTATTATTATTATTATTATTATTATTATTATTATTATTATTATTATTATGATTATTATTAGATTTGATTTTATCTCAACAAATATGTTGAAACTGGGTGATGAGTTTCCTGTAATAAGTAATATATAAGACGTCAATTTATTGAAGGAGTATATATATATATATATATTTTTTTTATAGTTTAATTAATCATAACTTTTTTAATGCTTCTCTCTCAGTTCCATAAGTACTTATTCTAATAATATCTATAAAAAGGAATTTTATTTTTTCCCCTGAAACATTCAATAATTTTGGTTTATCATGCATAAATAAGCAACATATATATATATATATATATATATATATATTTTAATAACACAAAATGCAATTCTGCTTGAGCATGTTAGTAATGGTTTTTACAAATTTACTATTCATTTATTTTCCATTTATCAAACTAGTGTCAATTAAATTTTGTGTACGTAATGATTATTAATAAGGAAACATTTTATTTTCTGTAATGGTTAAGATTTTTTTTTTTTTTGAGCTCATACTAAAGTAAATTTAATTTATTAGTATGTGGAAAGAAATATTTACAATATTCACTTTTTATAGGTACTTTAATGGCTTGATTGTACAATAAAATAAATCTTTTTCCCAGGCATTTAAAAAAAAAATTATGAATGTTGACAGGTTTTTCTTATAATAATAATTTTTATGTAATAATTGTTCACATAAATGTAAATATTTTGCCATGAGTTTAGTTCTAAAAGCTGTTAAAATAATATAATTTCAATCAGTACAAACAATAAGAAAATACATTGCAGTTATGTAAATATGTATACAAAATTACTTATATGTTGTGTAAAGGAGATGTTTTGCATGAATATTAAAAAGGTTCAGTGAAATAGGAACTGCTCAAATTGATTTAAATGACAAACAAGAAAATTAGCATTGATTATAAATGGCATGCAGGACAGGGTTTGACTAGCGGCACGACAACTGGACTTGACTGGACTTCGACACATGAACGATGACATATTACTGATAGACAGCTACAAACACACCCAATGCGAAGTTTTCGACGACCACCTGGAATTGCAACATTTTTTAAAAAATGGAACAACAGATTCTTTCAAGGCCATTCATTTTAACATACGTAGTTTTTATAAGAACATAGATTCATTAGTAGTTTTAATAGAAAGCATTGATATTCATTTTGATATGCTTGTTTTGACAGAAGCATGGTTGGATAAAGATAAGATAATTTCATCAATAAATGGGTATGACGCATTTAATACTATTGATAACTGGAATCGAAATGATGGTGTTGTTGTTTATGTAAGATCAAAATACAATGCAACTTGCAATCAGATAAAACTTGGTGACGCGACAGGACTGCAACTTGAATTTTTATACTACGGCAAAACCTACAATATAATAGCAACTTACAGAAGCCCGACTATGAACTGTAACTGCTTTCTTGACGGACTAAAACTTTTCTACAATAATTTAAAAAGTCACATCACATACATTTTCATAGGCGACATTAACATAGACACCTTACCTGACTCGAAGAACGATTATAAGGATGAATATCTAAATATTTTACTAGGTTCTGGATTTTTGGAATGCATAAATAAACCAACAAGGGAGACTGATCATTCACGAACCTGTTTAGATCACATTTTTATAAAAATAAAAGATTACAACTCAGTTGTATCGGGTATCCTAAAAACATCGATTACAGACCACTATGCTGTTTTTACTAAGATATCTTACAATTCTGAGGCTGCAATAGACACTGACATAGACAATGACATGTACATTGACTCAAAATTACTGGAAGATTTTGTGAGGGCTCAGTCATGGAGGCGTGTTCTGGCACAAAATAATGTAAATAATTCTTGTGATGAGTTCCTTAAAACATTAAATCAGTTAAAAGATATGTCTTTAAAACCAAAGAAACCTAATACGCGTTTCAAAAAATTAAAACCGTGGATCACATTGGACTTAATTCACAACATTAGAATTCGTGATAAAATCAGTAAAACTCTCAAAAAACAACCTTTTAATTATCAGTTAAGAGTTCACTTCCAAAACTTTCGCAACAACTTAATTAATAAAATTAAGAAAGCTAAAACTAATTACTTTAAAGATAAATTTGTTGGCTGCACTAGAGATCCAAAACAGTTTTGGTCTACAGTAAATGAACTCAGTGGTGTTAAAAAATCTAAATCTTGTTTTCCTATAAACCAGTTTTTACAGGGGTCGGATTCTGGTGGTGGTATGCTTAGGGTGGTGGCAGATTCCCTCAATGACTTTTTTGCAAAAGTAGGGGAGAAACTTGCCAAGGAGTTGCCACCGCCTGACGGGCCACCATTGGTAGACGATGCCCTGTACCCAGCCAGACATGACTTCCGCTTGGAGCCTGTCACCGACGGCCAGATTCTCAGGTGTGTGCAGGAAATGCGTGGCGGCTCATCTCCTGGCATCGACAACCTTTCACCCTCTTTAATAAAGAATAACATAACAACTCTTCTCCTGCCTATTAAACACATAATTAATTTAAGTATCAGTTCCGGAATCTTTCCATCTGCTTTTAAAACTGCTAAAGTCATACCGCTGTTTAAGTCAGGCCGAAAAAATGATAAGAACAACTACAGACCAATTTCTTTACTAAGTGTGATATCTAAAATATTAGAGAAATGTGTAAAGCTTCAACTGCAAACTTTTCTTGAAAATAATAACATGTTATCAGATAGACAATTTGGATTCAGAAAGGACAAAAATACTTCAGACTCACTTTTTCTCATTAGTAAAAGTATTATTGAAGCAGCTAATAATAATAAAAAAATTCTAACTGTTTTTGTTGACCTAGCTAAGGCATTCGATTCAATAGATAGGAATATTCTCTTTGCAAAATTGGAATGTATGGGAATTCGGGGTGTTGCTCTTGCGTGGTTTAAAAGTTATTTAACAGATAGAAAGCAAGTCGTATCAATCAATAACAAATTAAGTAATGTATCAGCAGTTGACTATGGTATCGTGCAAGGTAGCACACTTGGGCCCCTTTTATTCTTAATATACATTAATAATATCCATAAGCTAAACATTACAGGACAAATCTTCCTATTTGCAGATGATACCGCTATAATATTTAAAGCAAGTACTTGGAATGAGGTTTTTCGTGTTGCTTCATTTGAAATGCAGCTGTTGAGAAAATGGTTCAATCAAAATGTTTTGACAATGAACATCAGCAAAACCAAATGCTTGCCAATTGCACTGCGAGCCGCGAGTGAGCCGCCCGCAGACCTCAGATTGGTGCTACATACTTGTGGCACAGTACCCTCCACCTCTTGTGACTGCAGAGAAATTGAACGTGTTGACCACTACAAATATCTCGGGGTGATTATAGATTCCAGACTAAAATGGGACTCTCATATAAATTACCTTAAATCTAAACTCAGAAAATTTATATTTGTTTTTAACCAACTTAGTGAAATCTTAAATGAAACCGAAATTAAAACAATATACTTTGCATATGTTCAATCACTCTTGCAATATGGAATTATTGCTTGGGGAGGGGTCGGAATGTCTATCTTAAATTCTTTAGAGGTGGTGCAAAAGTCAATCATAAAAGCTGGGTTTAAAAAACATAAACGATTTCCTTCTAATTTATTGTTTAGAGAAACTAAGTTATTTTCTATTAGACAACTATTCATAAAAAATCTTTTGGTTTACATACATTCGCATATGGATGCGATAATTACACCTACAACGCATAATTATCGAACAAGGAATGCCGTTAACATAGGCTCGCAGGTCCCACGAGCAGTTAGGGCTATCAGTCATTCAAATCCATTTTTTATTGCAAACTTTCTCTTCAGAAACATCCCCCCTGAGTTAAGGAATGCCCAGGCATCTACTGATGTCTATAAAAAGCGCATCTCTGACTGGCTGTTGGAGGCAGGTCCTGAGAGTGCTGAGTCCCTCATACGATCTGAATACTTGATTTAACATCAACTGTACTACTACTCAAGAACATACTTGATGACCTAACCATGCCTCCGCTTGTCTGCCCTTATTTGGCTTCCCCATAGTTCTGCTTGTAGTTATTATTTATTTTTTATTTTTTTTTATTATATTTTTTGTTCCATCATTTGAAAAATGCATCCTTTTATTTATTTTTATTTGTGAATATGACTATCTCTAGATATTTTTGCAAGGCAATTCCTCTTAGTTAAAATTAAAACTGTTTGCTTGATAAAGTGTTGAGTACTTTTTTTTTAAGTAGCTGTCTATCCTATTTAATTTAATCATTTTAATTATAGTATATTCTTTATTTTTTTCATTTTTCTAGTCAAATTTATTTTCTACTTTGTGTAAGACACTATTTTCTTTGAGATAAGAACACTCTCACGCACAGGTCTTTTATATGACCTATGTGAGAATTTTTTTTCCTGTGATGTATAAGTGTATTTTTTGTTAGTATTTTCTTGGAAATAAATTTGATTTTGATTTGATTTGATTTTGATTTGAAATCGAAAATACAATTTTTTTTTGCGTTGACAGACATTAGAAATGGCAGACTGTAGAAAAGTGACTGCCTTAATACAATGTATGCACAAAGTCTTCTGCATAAGTAAAATTTAATTATTACAAGATTTTCAATTTTTCTCATGAGGGAAGGTGGTAAATAAATGAACAATTTGTCAAAACCTCTTTAATGCAGAATATGTATGAGCAAATAACTATTTACTGTAATTTTTATTTTACATGTTGAGTTAAAATAACAATAATTATATCATACTATAAATAAAGGCCTTTTCAAATGACTATTCAATATTTAATGTATATTATATTAATCTACCAAACGAGTGTACACTTTGGATTTAATATATGTTTTTACAGAACAATCCGCAAGCAACAAATTCCACATGGGGAAGAAGTCAAAATTGTGAATTTTGTGTTAGCCATGGACCTTATGAAACATCCTTTTCTTCACCACTCACATTTCTTTGTTGAGTATATCAACAACAGTGTCTACTACCTACCCAATGAAGATATTTTTGACATAATGACAGCAGTAAGAACAATTTTTATCACGTTACTTTGTTGTCATGTATTATAATCAGTAGTTTAAGAGGTTTTCATGTTCATAAGTATTTTGTCCTTCAGTGCGCAAAATTTGCAAGTTTAAAGCACATTTTAGAAATTTTAACGATTAAATCAAATCTAAATAATTTGATCTATAATACATTAACATTTTTAAGGAAGTCAAATGTTCAAAATAATTACCTTACCCACTCAAGTGGTAAAATTTCTATAGGGGGAACACTAATGAAAATTGTTTCAATTATTGTATAATTTTTGCAGTTATTGTACAAAAGGTTTTATCTACATGTAATTGTCTATAATTAATTTTTGTGTACTGTTAAGCCATTGGGGGAACACTCTTCTACACCACTGCTTGAAAATTGTTACAGTGAGATAGTTTGTTGATGAATTTATTTCAGGTCAAACCAAGGCTCTCGGATATGATACATGCTTGTAGGTGGAGAGGAAGAATGTTCAAATGCAAACAGCTGTTCCGTAAGCAAATGACAGAAGAAGGCTTTTGTTATTCCTTCAATAGCAGAACAGCTCAAAGAAGCTTAGATGAGTAAGATTTATTTGTTTGGTGATAAATATTATATTTGTTATACAAAATTTTAGGCTAGAATATGTTAGGTTAGGTAACCTAACCTAACCTAACATAACCTAACCTTACCTAACCTAACCTAACCTAACCAACTGCAACTGGGACCACTAGACGGCCAGGCGCTGGCTTATCGCGACTAAAAAAAGATAACGGTAGATGAGATAATGATTAACGAAACTGCAGGTAAAATATTCTTACAAGGAATTTCCATTTAAAAACGATTAATAACTATTATTTGACCTAGTTTATGGTGCTCGGTCAAAAATCAAGCTAGAAGGGTAAATTTGGAATGGTGGTATACGTATAACGGAAAAGATCCATTATACCTTATATAATTTGAGTACCAGTTTTAGGACTTTGTCAGAGGTAGATTTAGGTTGGGCCAGTTGCATCACCCATCAGTTATGTAGACCTGAACCCAGTGATAGAGGGACAGTTTATGAGCAGTCAATATTCCATATAATAATTTCCTGCAGTGACCTACTTCGGATTTATATACATCTGGGCATTTTTTGGTTATAGGAGTATTTTGCCTCCTCACCCAGCCTGATTGAAAATTTTGAAATTTTTCCCATTTTTGTTTCATGATTAAGATGTTAGTCAGTGGTCCACTGACTAACACATGTTTTAGTACTTTAAAATTTGAAAAGGCTTCTCAGGTGCGCACATATCACCCGGCCACTCATCACCCGGCCCTGCCGGCACCTCTCCCTATGCATTAATGCATTTGGCACTTCATGTGGCCTCATGATCCACATGGTCCTTGAGCCATCTTGGTATACGTAACATGTTCGCGCTATTCTAATTAATTCGAAAGGTGAACAAATTCCCCATTAACAACTTTTGTAATTAATTCTGCATGTTGGTGAAGGATTGTTTCCTTTGTTACATTGTTCATTTTAAATACCTGCCTGTTTCTCTACAGTTTGCCACGATTGCCTCCAGAGGAGCTAGCCGATGGAACTTTGGAATGTCTTCGGAACAATGCCGCAGGAAGAGACAGTGGCCTTTCATTTGCTTTAAAATCTCTTGACCAAGAAACTTTCAAAAAACATTTTATTACAAGAGGATATTCGGTGAGTTTGGATTCATTGAGATATCATTTTAATGTTAAATTTTTACTTAGATATATTGACTAAATAGCACAATGGCCAAAGTTTTATTCAATAATTTAAAGATCAGCAAAACACTGACAAAATGTCCAGAAATTTCAAAAATTTACTTGATTACAGCTAATATATGCATAGGCGCCCGCAGCGGCATTAAGAAAATTTAGATATAAAAAAATATTATAAGCTTTGTAAGGTTTTATGCAGCTCAATATGCCATAAAATATACTTCTTGAAAAACGATATTTTTTGGTTTATTTTATTAAGTATGCTAGTTGGAGTGTGCTTTATTTACTTTTGATAATAAACACAATGAATAAAGGAATCAATAGTCAGAGGTTTATTTTTTCTAATAGGGAAATATCGGGTGGTGTAGTAGTCAAAATTCTGCAGTGTGGCAGCACTTTTCCTTTTGCTTCTAGTGTTTAAACTACACTACGTTTCAAGAGGTATTGAAACTCCTTTAGTTTTCAAGGGACGACCCTACTTAAAGTTACCTTGACCTACTTATTTCTATTTAATTTTTTGGGGTTTTTGTTTTTTTGACTCACAATTTTCATTCATTCAACATTCAACAACACAGAAATCTCAATCATACAAAAGCAAAAATTCATACAAAACACATTGAGCATAATACAGAATATACAAATAAGAAAATTAAAACAAAAAATCATACCTTACTGACAGCAATACCTGCAAGCCGGCAGCGGCACGACACACATACACCCAACCACTTGCACCAATGTACGCTCCTCGAATGATAATTATACAAAATCAATCAAATATATAATAATTACAAATCCTTCGCTCTCATGAATTTTAAAAATACAGTGGAAGCGCTTGTGGCACAACCTGTGAGCATTTGCATGAACCACGTTAAGTCTGTTCGAACCAGGCATCCAACCCAATCCAACCAAGTTCATCCAAAGTCATTCTTTTTTCAAATTTTTATGTAAATAGAGGTTGCTAAAACCTAGTTTTGTTTCCATTCTTATGAAAAAATGTAATACTAACATTAAAAATTAAAATTTTTTTTAAACTAAAGAAAAAAACTTATTTTGAATAAAGTAAGACATACCTACATTCTTGAGGTTTAGCAGTTACGTAACGCTGCGTACAACCTCCCACTCTCCCCTGTAATGGATCATAACGCTGTCGAAACCCCCCTTCCCCCCAAGGGGCGTTACGTAATTTAACGGAGGGCCACTGTTCACTGGTGCATGGATGGGTACAGCTACTCGGGTGCAAACACTAATTGCGGGATAAAACAAAATGGATATTGTTTGTTAATTACTAATTTAATGAAATAGATGTTTATATATTGGTTATTTATGATTGCACATAGGGTAAAAGTGTTGTGTATATTTCAGGAGAAAAGTACATTGCCTCCCTCGAATGAATTGATGCTCGAGGATTGCCTTGAGTGCCAACATTTTCACTCGTGAGACAATGTTGTACTTTACTCCCTCAACACACAAATAACTAATATTGGTTACAGTGTTGAACTTTCCCTGTAAAGCAGTAAAATTACAATATTTACCAATAAAATAAACTACCAGTAACTTGTTCTGATTCCAGATTATGGTTCACAACCCCAATTCCTACCCAACACTTTCACACAAATATTTTGTCTTTTGGAAAAACTACACATTTACTCGCATCAACGTCCTGGTGACTACAGTGAAAACTGATGAAACATTTTCTCGGATCACGGAGTCTGCTCGGGGCTGCAAGATGACCAAGATGAAGACTCTTTATTCCTGTAGACTTAACTGTCGTAAAAGGGAGATTCTAAAACACTGTGGCTGCTTACCGTATTATATGTACCATTTAAACCGTAAGCATGACAAGTATTGATAAACTGTCAAATCTGAAGGAAATAATTCCCACATTACATTGCATATATTTCCGTTTGCTGTATACCTTTTATAAAAAATGTTAAGAACCAAACATTGTTTTAAATTATTTGAAAGGTAATGGGATTAAATTAAGAGGTAGTGTACATTTGCACAATATGCACAGGTTCGGCGATACACCATGGTGAGTCCTGTAGTGATTTATTTAGGAATCCCAGTCCTAATAGTGATTTATTTTTAGTACTTTATATACTTTGCAATATAACTGCTCTGCTGATCATCTCTCACTTTCTTAAATAACTTAAAGGGGGAGAGGGTTGTGTTTTTAGGTCGCTTTGTTCAAATAACCCAATTACAGATAAACACTTCCTGAGAAGGTGCAAAGTACAGGAAAAAGAGTTAGCCAACCTCGAATAGGCATTTTGAACAGTCAATGGAATGTTTCTGAGTTTTTAAGTATATTGTACATTTAAGATTTTTCTCCTCCAGATAGGAAATCCGATATGATAAGCCATATAAGCCACAGTGCTTAAGTGGTTTTCAAGCCACTACCACATGCTCACGAGTCATTTAAGTGAGCACCCTGGACAAATGACTGTTTTGCTCACATTGGTCGACATGAGGTCTTACAGTTCGCGCATTATATCTCCGGCTATGACAGAGTCAGCTGGTTGCAAGGCGCGGGGGGGAGAGGGGGTACTTTTCTGAAAACATTGTTCTACAGCCCCGCTGTGTGTCAAACGCAGAGTTTACCAAAATCATATGTTTAAAATGTCATATGATACGGTTAGTAGGGTAGTGGTCATAGCCGAAGATATAATGCGCGAACTGTAAAAAAGTATGTTTCTTCTTCAACAGATGCACGGCCTTACGAAATTAAATATATGATGGGACATTCATACACTCACTCATGGTTGCTTTAATCCATTTTAAATAAGCTACGCAAGAGAAGATGCTGCAACAAGATTTTTCCAATGTAACTAATGGCTGTGACCAGTGATCAAACTTTCCTTAAAGCGTGCATTATCATGATTTAATTATGATTTCTTCATTCTTGGTGAGACTCTCTATATATATATACATCAAGATTCAACAATCAACAGACATCAAAAGATAATGTAAATAGCTGGTTTTTTCAGTAAATTTATTTTGGGTGTACAATATGGCTGCAATTTCCTCACCCTTCTTCCCTGTTTGCCCTTGTCTTACAACCTTAACACCTCATCATTAAGATAATTTACCTAAAATATTGCTCTTGACATGAATAATTAAAAAGTTATATTATTTCAGATTCCGGGTGATTTATAACTATTAACAGCCCATGTTTTCTTTTTTTTAGGTCATGCAGAAACCTGTGGAATTCAGCACCTGAAGTGTTTGAAAGAAAATAATCGTAAGTTCACTATCAAAGCCATCTCATCTCAGGGGCAGTTCTAGGGTCAGGGTGATAAATCCCCAAACCCAAAACATAGATCAATTGAATGGGTCCAGTTGAATTTTAAAATCATGGTCAATAAATTTTAAAGCCAAGCTTAATCAAAACCACTTTCTAAATCCTTAATTTGTGCAATGAATAGTTCAAAAAATTTCAAATTATGAATTATTTTGATAATTATTTCACATGATTTATTTGCAAAGAATCCAATTTTATTATGTGAAACCACAATCCAGGAGGTTTACTGTAAGTGAGGTTTACTTAGGTTGGGCCTTGGGGATGATTCAAGTGGTGCCTTGAGTGGAGGTTGAGCAACATGGGTGGCTACAATAAGAGTAAAAGCATGCTGTTTCTATTATTTCATCCATTTACTTTCTGATTGCATTTAAGACAGTGTTAGTAAAGGTATGTAACCTGCTGTTGCTAAAAGAAAACACCTCGGTCATCCCAAAGCACTATTCCTGTTTGTACTCAAAGAAATGAGATTCCTACATACTAAAATTCTTGATTTGTGGGCAATTTTAAGTTATTTATTTGGGAAGGGGAACATCTTTTTGCAACTGCTCTTCAGAAACAAAAGTGAGTGACATTGAAAAAAAATTGCTTATCTCACCATGTGGCAGATGCAGAATGGAGTGGCGCCGCTGACCACTCGCCGCTTGGAACAATTGTAGTTACTGAACTCATAATTACAAACTGATTAAAGCAACCAGAAAACTTACTGGTGTTGCTCATGCCCCCCTGCCCTGCCACTCTTGTTTTATTTGAGGCTTTAAGTATGTTTTTGTGGTGTGAATGAGTGTGGATTAATAAGGCTCAAGGAAGTAATATGATTGCACAGAATTGAAGTCCTGTTCAGATAATGTATGTGAACATATAGTTTGATGTGTTAGCATGCTGCAAATTTACTATAGTGGCCTTGCATAAAATTAGATTTAATTTCAGTTAACCTTCGCACTTTGCCTTGAAAGCATTTAAACTAACTGTTTTCTATTATTTTTAGTACGATTTAGAAATGATCGCGACATTGGTGAAAAGTTTCAAATCCCTGCCTGGAGCCAGCCTCAGTCAATGAATTGTGAGTGTGAGCTACCTTGCTCTTCTACGTCTTACGTTACAGAATACTCGTTCGTTCCGACAGAGGAAGTCAGTGGTTCCATCAGCAACACCACAGGATACAACACGTAGGTTGCTAGAGTCAGTCATTTGTGGTTTAGAGGTAGTTTTTTAGACAAGAGAGTAAAAATCACTAGATTTCTTTAATCAACCTCCAAATCTTTACTGTCTTAACTGTTTTTGCTGTTTTCTGCCCGCCACTTATGTGTTTACAAGAGGGACCAGATTTTTGGGGTTGATAGAAAACAAATTATAGTCATTTGTTAATAAATGAAAATTGGTTTCATTGTACCATTAATTATTGTCCTTAAAAACAAAAAAATGCAGTTCAAACTACAACAACGCAGCTGTCAGCTGCCGCTGTTATCAGCTGTTGGCGCCTGTAATTCGTTGAGCTGCAAAATATTTGCATGTAGACGCCTGGGTGGAAATTTGAAGGGGCTTGATTTTGTACTAAATCTTTTGATGTTTCAATCTTTTTCTTTTTGATTTTTATCTAAATACATACAAAATCAAGAATCAACACAACCGAAACCTCACAACCAAACACAGTGCGGTGTGGACTAGCTGCGGTATTGCCGTTTGTTTTCAGCTGTTGGGTTATCTTGTTGCCATTACTCCCGGAGTCTCTCATTACAAGAAGTGTAACAAGCGAATAATTATAGCATGCAGAAGTAAAATATTATCACATGATTTCAAAATATGATATTGTTTTGAAAAAATTTTATTTTGGCACACTTTTTAGTTTTATAATTTTTTTACAGGTTTCTAGGATTTGTTGAAATTGCTTACAAAAACAACTACGCAACCAGTTATATCAGAAGGGCTCGTTTTACTTTTAGTGACTTCCTAGGTAAGATCTTCGTTCAGATTTTATTAATTTGTAAAGGATTTCTCAGTCATAAGTCCATTGATAGTTCGAGCAAAATAATTATATTTGATATCAAAACAAATCATAATTCTCACCACCGATTTTTATAATTTTGTTGTGTGCTTTAATCAATAGTAATAATTTAATCTATGCAACTGTTTAGTTACTTTTCAACTTGCTGTCCTTCAAAGTCATTTTTGTTTTTAGGTACTGCGTAGATGGTTAATGCGGTTGACACGGAACGGTTTCAGACAGATTAGTTTTCACTTGGTCAAACATATTCGGTGTTAAATCTATTTCAAACAAAAATTTTTATCCAAGACAAAATCCTAAACCCACTAACTCGGGCCAAGTTGTTTATATGAGAGCTATTCTATTATAGTGACCCTATTAGTATTCCTGGAGAATAAGTTAATAAAGAAATTTTTTCTATTGTCTATTTGGATGTATTGTTGGCACAGTCCGAGTAGCGTCCAAATGATGGTCATGCGTCTACTGAGTTCACACGGTCCGAGATTAATTGTACCATGTCAAATCCACCTTTATTATAGATACAGCCAGACCTCTTTAACTCTAACATTAAACAGGTGATTAATTACCATCCAAGGGAAAAATTAATTCTGTTACCTAATCCAAACCGTTTGGGACTGAGTGCCCCACAGAAGTCATAGAAATTCATTATTAAGAAATATAAAATCCAAGCACTTAATTTATATAGATTGTCACATTTACGCTTTGTGATTTTGGAATAATTGAATACTTTTTAGACCTTGCTAATTAGTCTTATGTGACTTAGCGATGCCAATATTTTGGATGGCTACTATAATTTCCTGAATAAAACCCCAATTACGGGTTGGTACTGTAGTAGCCAATAAAACTACGAGGATCACTTTGAGAGTACAGGGTCTGTTACAGATTTTTTTTAAATACGAGGTACAGTCAAAAAGTTCCCGGAATGAATTTTTGTAGACATATAGCGCGATCGCCAGAAGGAAATTCGACTTGCATTAGCTGGTACGACTCCTGGGGAGGGCATATCGGTAGTGGGAGTATAGCTAACTTTCCGTAGTGCAGCACTGGAAAGCCCTTTTCGTTTTCCTGCAAGTCTACATTGTCGAATTTAAAAAAATGGTATTTCATGACTAGCGCGCGAACATTAAGTTCTGTATTTAACTTAAAAATCACATATTGAGACTCTTGAGTTGTTAATTCAAGCTAATGTAGAGGAGGCGATGAAGAAAAGTCCAGTTTATGAGTGTCAGAAACGGTTCCGTGAAGGCCGTGAAAGCAAAAAAGGATGACCCTCGTAGTGGACGACCTTCAAACATCAGTTAATGACGAAAACATTGAGTGAGTACGACAAGTTGTGCATAAAACTCGGAAATTAACGATCGATGAAATTGGATTTCAGGTAAATTTATTACATGGAAGTGTTCCTTCATGATCATTTGAACATGCATCGAATTTGTTCACTTAACAAACAAATCCGACATTTTGGACATGCAGGTACACAAAAAGCGCTTTCCAATGCTGCTCTACGGCAAGTCAGCTATACCCAAATTACCGATATGCCCTCCTTAGGAGTCGTACCAACTACTGCAAGGCGAATTTCCCGCTGGCGATCGCGCTAAAAGTCTACAAAAATTCATTCCGGGAACTTTTTGACTGTACCTCGTACTTCTATTTTTGAACCACTTGTTTCGATTAACTGGAAATTATGATACAGTCTGTGCATTATATCTCTGGCTATGGCTTCAACACTACTAACCGTATCATATGACATTTTCAACATATGATATTGGTAAACAAAACATTTGACAACAAGCGGGGATATAGAACAATGTTTTCAAAAAAGTACCCCCTCTCCCCCCGTGCCTTGCAACCAGCTGACTCAGCCTTAGCCGGAGATATATTGCACAAAATGTACTTATTTAGCATCAAACACACATGTCCCCCAAAGATTGTCAATTACATTCAGCATTGATGTCATCAGAAAAGTTTATGATTTAATAGCTTCGGCTTAAAATACCTACCTGAGTAGGTCACCATTCCAAGTAAAAGTAGCTATCAGAGATATCGATATAATAGTATCGTAGTATCATAGAGAGGAAACATCAACGTAGGGAGGGGGTATTATGATATGGAGATGGAAAAACTGAATTTTAATCTCCCTAATTACTATTTCAAGCTGATAACACAGGACAAATCTGAAGAAATTCGAGTAGTTAATCTAACTGTTCTGAATTGGTTGCTGTTGCAGTGGATGTCGGCTCACTCGCGGGCTTATTTCTTGGATGCAGTATCGTCACAATGATAGAGCTGTCAGTCTTCTTGTACAAATTGTCAAGAGAACTTTACTTCAGGATGATTCTTAGGAACTCAGTCATTCATCCCTTTATCGAGTGAAAATGTCATATTTTAAACCTTAGGAATTGTGTTCTGAAAGTAAATAAAAAGTTGACGTAGTTATACATTCACAATCCTCAGTGCCCCCTGGTGTATAGATTAGTAAAATAAAGGAAGACAAAAACTAGAAATATTTGGGAATGTAAGCAGACTTTTTAATCTTATGATAAAGCAAATGAGCTAAATTAAAGCTTTAATTAACCAAAAAAAGTCAGATTTAACATTTTAAATTAAACATTTAGGTAAGAATTTTCAAATGCCATATCCTTGTTTTGAGGGATATTATTCTTTTACATATCTTTGATAAGATTTACACATTTAAAAACAGGAGAACTTCTTATTTTGGTTTACTGATACCTGTTATTTCAAAACAAGACTTGCTTTTTACCCAACAAATTCAGCAGTAGTTAAAACATAAACATACGATCTGATACAATTACGATCTGATACAAAGGTTGGTTGAAAGGTGAAATAATTTGCTAATGTTATTCTTTATAGGAAATGTATGAAATTCTTCATCTTACTCATTTCTCAATGTTGATAAAACCTGGTATATAGCCTCTTTCAGCTGAGGTCTAATGGAAATTGATAAAAAATACCTAATATTTATATAGCTAAAGCAGCAAACCTGCATCCTCAATCACTGTGTTATTGCTGTAGAGAAATTAAAAATGTCTTTTCTAGCTATATGGTTGAAATACTTGTATGCTTTGAGCGTTTTAAATTTGCTGAGTTATTTTAATGTCTGCTGCAACGGGTGTATTAATTGATTGCAATGTTGTGAAATAATAACCAAATGGGTTTGGTCATAACCATCTCTAGTACAAGGCCGCAGCGCTAGTAAATGGCAACATCGCACCTAAGGGCTCAGCTGATTTGGTTATCCATACTCTCTTATGGCACTACTTTTTGTTTACTTGAAACCACCTGGCTCTGTAAGGGAAAGTCAATGGTTTTACTATGCAAAAAACCCTTGAGAAGTGACGTTGCCAGGTCGAAGGCCGCGGCCTTATTACTAGAGATGGCTATGGTTTGGTTCCATTTAAATATTTATACAATCTTTTAGTAAAGGGAAAATCTATTTAATTTGTAAACACTTTTACGGTTGACTATATTGATTTTATCAACATTTTACTTTCAAACGGAATTACTAACATCAGCTTAGCTTAGCTACTTCCAAACTTGAAAGTTTTAAGAAGGGTTAAGCAAATAATTAAAAAACTTATCAGGTATACAGGGTGTCTGAAAAATGTGGGGCAATAATTTACGTAGTGATTCATTGGGTCAAAGAATGAAACAATTTTATATAGACATATATGTCCTACCTTGTCTAGTTTAGCGTCTGTCTGTCTATATGTTTTAACATTGTTTAAATGGGGAAAACTGTAGGTACCGGTATAGCAAGGAAGAAATTAATTTATCTGTTATACTTCGTCCAATATAAGCTTAACAAGATATCGATGAAATCTCCATAAAACTTACTACATTTTATGTATCTTGCAATTTCTGTGTAAAATTAACGGTTTTTGTGAAATTTTCCGCCAAATGTTTAAAATATCCGCCATTTTATTAATATTTTGTAAAAAGATAGTGACTAATGAGATAAACATTTGTGCAGAACCTCAACAATGTAACTCAAACCCTAAGGAGTCTTGAATTATTTTGTAAAAGCACATACAGACAGACGCTAAACTAAATGAGATAGGATATATGTTTGTAAACCTTTTTTGCTTATTTAACCCAAGGAATCACTACATGAATTATTGCCCCATGTTTTCCGAACACCCTGTTTACAAATTTATAAAATATTTAAAAATAATTGTTACTATAAGATAGTTTTTTTACACATTCAATAAGCTGTTTAAGTGTTCAACCACGTCTCTTTTATAAGGTCTGCTGCTTTCTCTCCGATCATGATGGTGGGGGCGTTGGTGTTTCCCCTGACAATATCAGGCATTATCGAAGCATCAGCCACTCTCAGGTGCTTCACTCCCTTCACCCGCAGTCGAGGGTCGACGACCGAGGAGGGGTCTTCAGGAGGTCCCATCTTGCACGTGGAGGTGGGGTGGTAACACGTTGTCACGAAATGTTTTAAGGAACATATCCTGAAGTCTCTAGAGGACATGGGATACTTGGAGCAAGCAGGGGCCACAATCTCGTGAAACTTGGTGTCCAGCATGGCCATCCCCTTTGTTGATGCCAGCTTCGATAGAAATTCTGTATCTCTCAGTAGCGTCTCAACATCTCGATCATCCGACAAGTATCCAGATATAATTTTTACCTTATCTGTAGGATCGGAAGATTTTAACAACACTTTACCTCTGCTGTAAGGCTTTAACAAAGTCGGCATTACTAGACTTATAAATCGGTTTGAGTTTATTTCTAAGAATAGCTTACCAACCTCTTCTTTTATTCCTAGAGCTGTTAAAGTACTTGAGAGTGAAAATACGTCATTAGCATCAAAATCAAAGTGATGGTTTTGAATGTCTGGAATAACAGATTTGTCGTCAAGAGTGTTAATAAAACTTGCATAAGTAAGCATCCCATTTCCTGAAAGCCTGCTTGAGTTTGACGTTAAAAAGTCGTACATATAGTCAGTAAATTGCTTGACAGGGCGAGAATGATTGTAGGAATACACGAGTCCCACCATTAGCATGTGGTCTTGTAGGTTTTCACCGACTGGCAAGTCTTCAATCACATTGATACCCAACTCCTCCAAGTGCTCTCTTGGTCCGATCCCAGACAGCATGAGCAGCTGAGGAGAGTTAATGGCTCCTGCTGAAATGATAACCTCTCTCTTGGCTTTAACACTAACCTCTTCACCTTTACTATTTATGAATTTAACACCATATGCTGCTTTAGATTTTTCGTCAATCAATATTTTAGTTGCCATAGAATATTTTGAAACTTTCAGGTTTGTCCGGGCCTTAGCTGGTATTAAAAAAGCCTTGGCTGCACTACAACGCTTTCCTTCCACTGTTGTTCCTTGCAGCTTAGCGAACCCAGTTTGAGACTCACCATTGCAGTCTTCATTTGCTTTGTACCCAAGTTCTTCCATGCCTTTAGTATAAGCTTCCACTAAATTTTTTATTCCATGATTTTCAAAAGTAGAAACACTCAAAAACCCTTCTTTTCCATGGTATTTGTTATGATCAGAATAATTTAAAACTTCCTCAGCTTGAATGTTCTCCGATTTCCTAAAGTACTTCAACACTCTTTGATAATCCCAACCTTCGTTGCCTGCACGAGCCCATCCGTTGTAATCCTCTTTGTTTCCTCTGACGTAGAGCATGGCGTTTATCGAGCTCGAACCGCCAAGTACTTTTCCTCTCGGCCAGTTACAACTGTTGTTTACCATTGCCAAACAGTTGTCCTCATCAGGATCAGTTTGATATTGCCAGTCATAAGAAGTCCTCTGCAGCGTTCCGTACAGTCCTGGGATCTCTGTTGATTTTGTCGGGTCTCCTCCGGCCTCGAGCAGTAGAACTGACCAGGAAGGCTCTTCAGACAACCGACTTGCGATGACAGAGCCGGCCGAGCCTGATCCTACGACGATGAAGTCGAACTCCTCTCCGTCTTGAGGGCTGTAGTGGGCTGGGTAGTCTGAGGGGTTTGCCAGGCCACACTCTGCCTGCTTGACTGTGGAGTAAATACCTTGGATCAAAGAGCTGGCTAAGTCCTCGGGATCTTGGAAGCTGGAGCATGTATCCTGCAGAATAAACGGGGTCTCACCTTCTGTTGCTCTAAAACAATGCAAATTGAAAATTATTAATGTCTATTAAAGTGTTAATAGATGTCTATCAAATGTGTGACTAGCAAGATTTTTACATTAAAAATATTCTTGCACTTGAAGGTGTGGAGGGGGGGGGTCATCCCCAAGTCACACAGTGGTTGTCTACCCCCCAAAGGTCATCCTAGTTATGCCTATGGGGGCCCCAGGAGGACTTTGGCTCTAGGCCTCAGTCCCCTCTTGGCAGCCCTGATTACCGAGCAAGGCTCAGTCCATCGAAACTACATTAGCAAAGATTGCAGCAAACCTGCAGATCTTTTCTGAATGTCTGAAGCTTGAATGCAGTTCTCAATACTAAAGTATGTCTCGATAAAAAAAATAAAGAATAAGGACATAGGAGAGCTATCTAGCACACCTAAAGTTAAAGTTGTATAAATTTGTTGTTTGGATTAAAAAAAGCTTAACTTAAAGCCAGATTAATTCTCATAATCATGTATTACTAGATAACACGTAGCTCGAAATCGAGTAAAAAATCATATAGTAAAAGAAAGAAGAATAAACGCCTACTTGTGTATTTTTGACATTTAATAAAAGAGCTAAATTCAATAGCAAAATTATGGTTAAACCATTGAAACTCTAAAAGTTCATTTGATTTACTGCAAGATTTTCCGGTCAACGACTTTTTGGGAAACACCTTCATTTTCCATGTTTCCATTTTTCTCTTTATTCTGAAATGTATATTTTAATACCGGCAAAAGATCGAGCTCTGCTTTACAGAAACATGTAGCTGACCGAGAGCAAACACTGGCGCCGTGAACTAAGATCTCATTTGTTTAGGGACTGCCCCTGCACCTTATTGATAGTTATCGCCAAACCGGAATCATAGGGAACGGCTGTCTTTGTAGGGATCCTTTCCTTTGTGGCAACAACGCATAAATGACGCATTATCTCTACCAGTCGTTTAATTCTTGAAATGCAACCCACCGCGATGAAAACATTGTAAGTTCATTGGTCTGAGGTTGGAAGGAGCATCAAATGTTATATCGGGAGGGTGATTGTAGGCGGTTGCGATCGTATTCCTTCCGATCGGTCAATATTCGCCTTCTTCTTATTGGCATTATTACGCACCATATCAAAAAATAAATTGGCTCAAGTTAATAAAACTTCAAAACACACTGTACTGAAATGTATTGGGATATTGTAAACTACATTGTAAAACTGGGAACTGCAATGTTTAAGCCATTTAAAAACACTTCATAACATAACCTAAATTACATAATAAATCTTTTTGTTGAAAGCCAAAACAGCTTGAAAAACAAAAACTTTTCTTAAAACAATAAAGTGCTGCAATCTGTGGTTTACCTGCAGAACTATTTCAGAGCTTGACTGGCTTGACCATATGTTCAGTTTGTAAACAAAGTGAACTGAGCTTGCTCAAATTTCGATGAATAGCGCCACTGTTCCGAAACTTCAGCCCTTTACTGTACTTTAGTGACGCCCTTTTTTAAAATTCTGAGACTTGTTGACAAATCTACATAAAATTCCCTTTAATTTGATACCTCAAACGTTAAAATCGGTCCAGCCGTTATTGCGGTTGGACTGTGAAAAGAAAACCGCTTGCGTATTAATATATAGATGCACTAAATGTATACAAACAAGGTATGATTTGTTCTAGATAAGAGCGACATGGGATCAAGTATAAAGTTTTGCTGTCATACGGGCCACAAATTGGGCCGTTGTAGCTAAATATTATAATTATATAATATATTAAATATTCTAATATTTCTAATATCCTAATAATATTCTAGCTAAATATAAGTCTAATTATGAAAATTAAGCCTCAAACCAAGTTCCATCAATACTACGAGACTCTTTCCAGGATCACTTTGAGAGTCTTATTATCAAGGTTCTACTGTATTTGCATAAGACAGCTAAGGGTTAAACTGCCCCATTCTTTAGCAAGTAAAAAACCAACCACTGCAATTGCTGTTGTGAATTAGATGTTAATTTTTAGTTATTACATATTATTTATTTGTTATTAAAGAATTATTAACAATTGTTATTTGAAGGGTACATACGCAACAGTTTACGAAAGAATCTTAACATATAAATGTATGTTAAATTAACATTATCAATGGGTGCAACTGTTTCATTTATTTATACTACCTTCTTTAAGCAAAATGGATAACTCGATACAATCTGCAGTTTGGAAAGTGTTGTGAAAAAACTGTAAGAACTTTCAGACATAACTTTGTTGTCCACAAGCCACGCCCAAGGGAATATGATGAAGGGTTTTTAGCAAATTACTGGCTTCCCACTTCGAAGGCGAGAGGTATAGGCATTGTTTGCCTCCCTAATGTCAATTCTAGGAAAGGCCAGGGTGCAATATCAGTCTATCACTGGGATGAGATTTAGAGTTGGGGCTCAATATCGGTGTCTACCTGGATTTTGAGGTCAATTTCGGTGCGCCCAGATTTTTATCAAGTGGCAGACATTTGACTAGTGCTCCTGGTGCCCCTTTCATCTATTGAATATGAAGTCATCTTCAACTCCACCTCAAAATTGTTTCAAGAATCGTCACAATGGATTGTGAGCTTCAATATGTTTTTTAAATCAAAAACCTTTTGCAAAACTACAATTTTTTTGTTTGTTATATTCTCCTTTTGTCAAGGTGGTTGAACCCTACTGGTCCCCCTTGGATACTGGCCTTAGACAGGAGTATTGCAGGAATGTACTTACAATGACACAACACACCCTAGCACCATGTGGCACCATATTTGGTAGGTAGCTCTTAGTCAAGAGTTCGCCGCCAAAAAAGGTTTTATTTTTATTTTTTTAAGTTAAAGATGGTCCCTTCTAAGTTAGTGATTTTTATTATTTGTCCCTGAATAAGAATTGAATTGGAGTAGAAGACAACTTTACTTTCAGTTGGGGTGAGGATGCACTAGCATTGGTTGGGAAATTCATCTTGCTTGAGTTGGAATCAAATTTTGTAAATTCTTTTTACATCAAATTTTTTTAAAAGGTTGGCGGCCTCTTTTTTACTTTGCCCTGCTCACACAGACTATTGATCTGTGTGTGGACATTGACAAGCAAAGCAAGGAGGAGCCGGTACAATAGAAGAATGAACAGTAGTATTAAAAATACTGGTGGCAGATGGGATTCAAAACCATGCCACCAAGACTCTACTGCCGCGATTGCGAGGTCTGGTGCGCTACTGACTATGCCACTGACTCACTAAATAATATAGGCAATGCACTAAAATATGTAGATCCCTAATGTAACATGAATTTTTATTGAAATAATTTATAATCTCAAGATAATATTTATTTAGATTACTCTAGTGACTATTTTACCTCAGTTTCTTATTTCTTTCCTACCTTGGGGTTATGTAGGACTTATTGACAAAAATAATTTTATCTTTCACACTATTTAGACTATTAAACTTTTTGTTTGAAACAGTTTTAAAAGCCTAATAGGTTGCTAGCTCCAAAACAAATAACAATGAATGATCAAAAATTATTTAATTTTAATTTTAAATATACCGTGTCGTTCAGTATTTGCAGAGTATGGAGGATTGCTGCATCGGGTCAATTTTATTTTAGATTATGAGTTTGAACAACCAATATTAAAAAAATACACTGTTTTAAAAATAAAAATAAATCAAAAGCTTTTAGAAAAATAATGTATACTCACCCACAGGTACAGGTACATATCACAGAAGAAAAAGCAAAGATAAAAAATATTTTCATAATTAATAAAATATGAATATGAAGTTATCAATAGTTAATAATTTTGAATTTAGAATAACATTAAATCAATGGTAACTTATAATATGGTACACACAATAATAAAGCTGAGCATCATCTAAAAAAGTAATAAAGTGTATACAGTTAACATCTATGCCTTGTTCTTGTATGAAAAGAGTGACTACACTGAAGTAAACAGATAAAAGGTTAAAGAACTCCTTCAAGATAAAACAAGATCACCAGTTGAGAGATTGGCCTTAACCTTGATAACAACTTTTGAGTTAGAGGAAGTTAGGAAAGATATTATACCTAAATAAATAATACTGGTACCTGCATACCTCTGTTGCAGCAGACCTGTATACTTTGTGAATTTCAATGTGGAGCCTGACATACAGGGTGTCCAACAACTGTGCCACCATTGGTATCTCAGAAACTATTGGATTTAGAGAAAAGTTTGAACAGGGGACTTCACCTACTTTTTTCAGACAATCAAAATATTATTTCTGAATGACATGGTTTTTTTTAATAAAAAAAATCAAAAATTGTAATTCCATTTTCTTGTAGATGACTGCCATTTTCCAATATGAAGGTCAACTTTGATTTTACTTACAGGACAACCTGTATTTTATGATATTCTGTACTTGCATTTTATGGTAAGTTTTAAGGTCTTTTTACTTATTGACATTTTTTTCTAAACCCAATGGTCAAAGAGATATAAGCAATTAAAGTTTGATTTTTCCCCATAAGAAAAGCATTGTGTTATTGTCGATATTCCGTGTATCGATAAAGGTTGGGTGGGTTTAATTAAACATACTAAAGAACAAAAGTGCATTAAAATGTGATTTTAGTTGAGAGTCAAACATAGGAATATTTTTTAGTCGACATTCACTCATGGAAATTAATTATTTTAAATATTTTTGTATTCTATAAGGAATGCATGGGATGAGGATAGCACGGTTAAAAGAAAAAAATGCATTTCTAATGGGGTAAAGTAAAACTTTAACTGCTTTTATCTCCTTGACCATTGTGTTTAGGGAAAAATTTCCCTAAAATTTTTTTTTCTGTGTAAAATCCAAATACACCATAAAATACTGGGTGTCCTATAAGAAAAAATCTAAGTTGTCCGCCAGAACAGAAAATGGCGGACATTTACAAGAAATAGAATTCTTATTTTAGTTTGCCTTAACAGAGTAGGTGTAGTCCCCCATTTAAATAAAATATTCTATTTGCAATAGTTTCTGAGATACCAATGGTGGCACAGTGAAGTTGAACACCCTGTATATAAAAGTTAACTTAAGTCCATAGATAAGCATGCAAAAATGTTCTCTATAAGAATAACACAGCAAGTGAATTTGCAGGCTTTCTGCCACAGAAATTTTAAAATGGGGGCTTTAAAGCTATAATTCAGTAGATTTCAAACTAAATAAAGCCACATAATTTTTAAGCACATTAAATAATATTCATAAAATTTTATTGGGAAATGAGCAGCCTACATAAATTTATTAATTTCCTTAATTTTATTATTACATATTTATATTTACTAGATAACCTATTGCTCGAAGTCGAGGAAAAAAATCATAAAAGAATAAAGGATTAACTATTAACTCATACGCTCTGAAAGTTTAATCAAACGGCTAAATTTAGTAACAAAAGTATGCCTAAACCACTGAATATTCAGTTAATTTCATAACCAAAGGAGTTCCCGGTAAACAATATTTTTTGTGACTTCCTGTTCAGTTTTCTTACTTATTCTTTGATTTCTTGTTTCTGAAATGTATATTTTAATACCGGCAAAAGATCGTGCTCTGCTTACAGCAACAACCATTGAATTTTAGGGCCTCTCCAAGTAGTTTCTGGATTGAAATCTTACAGCCCGGTTCTCAGATTGGGAGTTTTCTGTAAGCTCTTAAAAATATGCCGAAATCCACAAAATAGGCACATGGACCTTTCTTTTCTGGCAAAAAAGGATAAATGGTGTATTATCTCTACCAGTTTTTTCATTCTTATAAAGCAAGCCGCTGCACTCTAAGCAAACATTTTAAGTTCATTAGTCCGAGGTTGGATGTAGCACCTCGACGACTAGTAATGCCACTCTGTATGCGTCAAATGTTACATCGGGAGAGTGGTTACGTTCGTGCTCCCTCCGAACGGTCTATGTGCGTCTTCTTCTTACTGGTGACATTATTACTGCACCAAATGCAAAAATAAATTGGCTAAAATTAAAACTACAAAAACACTATGCTGAAATGTATTAATACATCATAAACTACATTTTAAAACGGTAAACTGGCAACTGCAATGAATAAACAATAATTAAAGATACTTCATTATGCAGTAACAAAGGCCAATATTTCTAAAAATTACAAAATGAATCTTAACTATGATATAAAAATGAACTAAAATATAAAAACTAAAACTTTGAAAACAATTTGATGCTAAACAGCTGTAAAAACTGCTCTTTTTGAAAAATAAATTATAAGTGCATGTTGCAATTTAACTGTACAACTATTTCAAAGCATGACCTTATGTTCATTTGTAAACAAAATGAACTGAGCTTGGTAAAGCGCCTCTGTTCTGAAACTTCAGTCCATTGCTGTATTTTAGTGACGCCCTTAACAAACAAAACAAGAAAAGTGAATAAAATATAAGTAAATATATTATAGAAATAAGTTTAATAATAGAAGTGTGTTAAGTAATGACTAGCAAGATTGATCGGTGTTTTATTTTAGCGTTAGGTTTTTGTAATAAATGTAAACTCTAAAAAAAATGGTATTTATGTAGGCTTTTTTAGTTGTGTTTAACCTCAAGTAATTTCAAAACTTAATACATGTGATTTGAAAACTGGCATTGTCGAGGGTTATTTATTTAATTTTATCATTAGTACAAATTTTTTTATGAAAATTGTGGAATTTATGCTTGCAAACAATTTTTAGGGTAGAAGGTCACCATGAAAATGTTAGTGTACTACTGTAACCGAGAACAAATTTCATTTGGGTTTTTAATTGGAACTAGTAAACCCGTTGCTCGGAATCAAGCAATTGCCATGTATTGATTTCTAGATAGAAATAACGATGGTACAGTATTCTAGAACTATTTTATAAATTTTATGGTTAGGCTTTGAACTCACTTGCGGTAATACTGAGATTATTTACAACAGTTCTTTATAAACAATATTCCTTCTGAATACTCTATCATCTCTTAGGAGATGATTTGGTTTAGGTTTAGATAGTTCAAGTTTATGGAACACTAAAACCACACTACATCATCACTTAGTACCAAAATAATCGTGAAAATTATATTCTTTCAATAATGTAGATTTTATATATAATCATAACCAACACATCACAGTTGAATAAAATTAAAATAGTTTGCTGAAAACCTTCAAATTTTTATTTACCTTGATTGGTTTTCATTTTTAGATCATTGCCCACAAACAAACTTCACATTAACTTTCACAACTAACTCTAAGAAAATTGTATACTCTATCGAGTTCACCAAGGTGCCTTTATCATACGTAAATTATTAGTTTAAATTCTTATTACAGGCATATAGTAAAAACAGTTACTTGAAAATCGATTACAATTTTTTTTATACCTCACACATGTTTGTAAATGGGTTGTTTTCAAATAGATATTGCAGAAGTGAATTGAAAATTACAGTTGAATACGTGGGTTTTACGTCATTTTTGCAAAAATGTAACAAAAATGTCAGTTTCTGTTACTAAATTGTAACTTTTTATTCGTGTTGAAGCCTTCCAGAATTGGTAATCAATTACAATAGGCTTTGATTTTATAAAAGATGACGAAATTTCAATGAATGAAATTTAACGTTCAGTTTTGATAATGACTACTTAGTAGTCGAAACTATAGTCAACATTAGTAGACTGAGGCATTGCGGACGTCAAGGTAGTGTATTATAAGGTTTGAGTATATATAACCACCTGTTATAAATTATAACCCTTTTTAATCTTAACCCGAACTAAAATGGCTCACTAATTCTACTCATGAATGATGGCTTTAAGTCTGCATCAATATATATATGTATATATAAATTCAGTGGTTTCCATTCCAATAATAACACATGGCTTTACTGGAAAACTTTGTTTACTCCAGTTAGCTACTTTATATTTGAAATTCCTTTGCCCATGTTAAATCTTATGGACGAATACAAAACTTTAAGGGTGTCGAGGGCCGTTCCCTTTAATGTAATCTTCATAAATGTTATTTCCTGTAAAACTACATGCCAAGCCCTTTCCAACGACACCTAAGTTATTAAAATCGGCCTGGTAGTTTAGGAGGAGTAATGCTCACAAACAACCCCTAGCGTATTAAATAAGTATATATAGGTAGCCTATTATACTTAGCAAGCTTTCAAGACGGACAAAAAAATTCTACTAGATATTTCTCTAAAAAGGTGAGTGAAACACTACTTCATTAGTAGTTTGAAAGTGGCTCATCGCTCATTGCGCATTATGACACCAAGCGCTATTCAGGCGCAGCGTGGCTGATCACGATAATGACCTGCTCCACCTGTGCTCTGTGCAATACACCACATTGTGCGACAACCGTTCGTTTGGCTCTCTGACGATTCCTTTTGATTCATCATTCACCAGCCGTGATTATAATGAGTTCACATTCACCCATAAAATACACAGTTGAATGTCGTTTTGTTTCAAGATAATGACTGAACAGTTTATTCAGAGCTGGACCTTTTCTACCTTCCAGGATGTTTATGTAAATGTTTATTACATTTTTATGTCGTAGAGGCTACTACACCTATTTTGATAACAGACTTTGATGAATGAATCTAAAAGGAAATATGTGGTCATTGGAGATAAGAGATAAATAGTAAGAGATTAAATTTAGGATAAGAAATTACAATTCAGTGGCAGGAGGGACCTTGGAGCTGCTGATAAGATAAGGGGAAGGAGGTTGGTCGTAGTAAATTATTTAATGCCAAGTAAAAAGAAGTTACTGGAGATTTAGAATTTTTTCTTATATGTACGAAGTATGCTTATCTTTCTCATATTTATGATAAAGTACTTAAAGATACTTACATTACTGTGTTGGCTGAAGGTAATATTTGGTGACAGGTTGAGCAAAATGTGGAAGATTTATTCCATATCATCTCTCAGCATGTATAATTTATCACACGCAGGGTGTCCTCAAATTATATGGACATTTTTGCAGATCTGCTCCGGCATAGGGATAAACATTAAACAAGTCAATAATTATATTGATTTGACTGTGAATGTGCAGATTGCTGTAGAAGCGTTTTGTACCATTAAATTTGTAGTTGTAATGTTTTCCAGTGATGATCCTTCAAAGTAATTTTGTTTAGTTACTAATGTTTTTTTTTTATAATTTGGGTTTTTTTTTAAAGTGATGATTGTAAAATAAGACACCGATCACCACAAAAGGAATTTTTGAGGCGAATATGAATGAAACATAAGTGTAAAAGGGATGTCATAAAGGTTCATCACTGGAAAAGATCAGGAGATCGTTAATATAAAGCCCAATGACCAGAAAATCATCAGAAACACCTGAAAACAGAAGCAACCCACGAAAAGGCGGACTTAATCAGGATCGATTTGACTACCTCTGAATTTGTATTTGAAGATTTTACTACCAGACAAGTAGTTCTTCGAAGGCTAAAAGGAAAGAAACTCTCATAATAAAATTGGGAAATAATCAGGACAAATTACTTAAAAAAAAAACAAATTGCAAAGACATAAAAAACCACAGCAATAAAAAGGTTTCAGTAAATATTAGATCTCCCAAAAGCGCAGTAGTCCAATTATAAATAGTTTCTCAGAAAAATCGCCTTGGCAAGTTGCAAGCAGTAAGTTAAGATAAGCCTTAAGTTGTATTTACGTTAACGTAAATCAGCCAGGTGGTAACCTCTGATATATAGCCGCTCCACCCACTCATGTTGTGGTTAGTGGTGGCGATAAAGTGCTACTCAAATTTGATGAAAAAAGTTGACTTATTAGTTACTTTTATTAATTTTAGTTTGGTTAGTATTATTATATTTGAACTAAAACAAAATTATAAAAACAAACACCGATTGATTAGTTAACATCACTGCAATCGTTGATATTTTATACATCTAAGATGATTTATTCAAACGTCTTGGGACAGACCGTGGGGCTTCAGTATACGAATATTAAAATATTTGAGAAATATGTCTGAATGAGTATACGTTAAAATTGTTATTAGACTTTCCTGTCTTTAAATACAAAAACTTAAAAACTTAAAATTACGCTAGATTTAAGTGACGAATATTTACTGGAATATTGGCAACATTGGCTGAATCATTGCTTATACATTATTCCCTAGGCAATATATGAAGACAGGTTCTACAAAAGATGGAAGATTTAATATCGGCAACATGTTCTATACCTCTGCAAGTAAGATTTATGATATAACTAGGCACATATCGAGATGTTCCTGATATTACTCAAGTCACCCCAAAGTTGTTTCTTAAATCAGAATCAAATCAGCCACGGTTATATTATTATTAGCTATAGTTTCCGAACTTCGCACGGTTGAACAGTAAATGGAACATTTTCAATAGTTCCTGTGAAAAAAAAAATGAAAACGGCCAAAATCTCAAATATTAGTACTAAATACAATCATTAAATTTCACAGGGCGAGGTCCGAGAGGAATTTAAGAGCATAGATAGGCTATATGTAGGCCGGGTCCATGACCTACCTTTATAGGCCTACAAAATTGAGCCCGGTCGGTTGATTTGTTTTTGCGGTTACCCCGCACAATAAACATGGACAGAAACCATATATTCCTTATAATATTACAGATATATTATTTTTAGTTTGTTCATACATAAAGTCGGGCTCAGAAAGTCTTTTTGAATGTAAGATCAGCTTTTTTTAACTTATTCTGGTTGTCCTGCATTTCTTGATTTATCGGGTTGTCGACTTATGTTCAATTTTACACTGTAATCATATTTCAGGTGGCCATCTTTTGGGAATGCATTAGAACAACATTAAAACCAAAATTTAACAAAAATAATTGCCAATTTACTAGGTTATAGCTTGGAATATAACCACGTTGGAATTTAACGTCATTGGAATATAAACCAAGCTATAAAATATAACGGTTTAATTAACCGTTTAATATAAAGAAAATTTGAATCCGAGTATTTCGCTCTAGTTAGTTAAACTGCTTCTGATCTGATTAGAGAAGTTTTGCTGTGATCCTGACCGCGACTCACTTATTCAGCAAAATATTGCTTTGGCAAAACAGTTTCTTTCGCTTTAAACATCGGCTAGAGTTTCTTAACGAGCTGTCCGCTTTGTCTTTGACTTACCATTGTACAATTTCAGCGAGACGATGTTTTGTCTAAATTACTTTGAGAAATTCTATTAATTGATCACAATAATTTAATTATTGACAACTTAAATTATTGTTTTTATTGAAATTCATTAAGTGCCCAGTAAATCTGAATTAGTAAAATCTGATTACACAATAATCAAAAGCAAATAAATAAATGTAATCAAGGAAATAATGGATTGATAAGGAATTGTAGGATTGCAGGGTGGGTCAGTTCTGATCGATAATACTTCTATCACATTTTTATATTCATCGCTGCACCTCCACTCTCTTGGAATACAAAACCTACTTTGTTGGCTTAACACGTGGATGTTCTCAAATATTTTCCAGCCTTAACGTCTACTTGTTTACAGTTACAGCCTAAAATCTCCTATATTTTCAAATTTTCGAGGCAGCTAACCTGCATACCCTCCTAATTGCTGTTACATACTATTAAATGATACATACTGTAACATACACTTTTTTACATAAAGTTATCTTCACAGAGCTAATTTTTACATTAAATAGACTGATAATTGTCTCAAGATATTCAAAAACCAACTTATCAGCTTCGAAAAACAACGAACCGGAAAGATCGAATATCGCAAAATACTTTTTAGAAAATGGCCACTCATCCTTAAGGACTACAAGAAAGGGAATATTATGAATGTATGGATAAAACTATTTATTTTTAAAGAAAAAGTTAGGAAAGAAACAAATTAATGAACGATAAGGTCAACCTGCGACTCAATAAGGTCAAGGGCCTTACAGAAACCTGTTTCCGGTAGAACTTTATAATATATCAGCAATTGTGTCTCAGAGAGATGATGTGGTTACGGATCCTATTGTTGTTGGTAATATTCAACAATCATTTTCTTAGTAGGGGAATGTTTGAACAAGTCTTCTGGCATTACCTTCTTTGAAACCAGAATTCACCACCTGCAAACTCCTTTTTCTCTTTTCCAAACAGTCCTCAAGATGTAGTAGATGCAATCCGTTTTTTAAACTGCAAATTGTCAGCTGGTATATCTCAGATCAGATCAGATGGTATATCTTCGGTCTTACTGAAAAAAGTTAGGAGTTGCTCTGTCTTAGCCTCTTTGCGCTTTGAAAAATAAATCATTTTCATCAGGTAAATTCTGAAGTTGTGAGAGTGGTAAAACTCAGCTAATTTTCAGGTTACAAAAAGGCAATCAGAAAAACGTTCCAGTTGCCCAAGCGAACATCATGTTCAGACTTCTTCATCAACAACAAAATTCTTACTTTTCCTTCAATTTATATTCTGGAACCGTTATCATTTGTTCACAAGAATTTCCCATTATTCCAAAATGTTTTTCCTTCTCGTGGGTATGAAACAAGAAGTAAACCTAGATGTGTATTTGGTATACCTCTTCACTCTCCATATTTGTTCAAAAACATCTAAAGTACTCAGATTGAAAGATTTAAGGATCTGACACTGGGTTTAAAGTAAGAGCATGATTATGGCATATTTAGGAAAAAGTTAAAGAGTATACTTATTGTTAAGCCATGCTACACACTGAATTATTTTAATTTTCAATAGAAAGAAGACGTATTTATTTGTTTGCTCATTGTTGCATATTTGAATATTTGTATATTGAATATTAAAAATAAATTATTTGTTTTAGATAAAGCTTTGCGTGACTTAGCACATGCATTTTACATGTCTACATGCACGATAAAAAACTTGAACTTGACTTTCGTCATTCTGTAGCATATAAGGAAGGCCGCTATCTTGATCCTGCCAGGCTCTCATTGGGCCTGATGATGACTGGTGTGACCAATCTAAATCGATCGCCATTTTCCTTCTTTTATATATGTTTACCGTCGTGTATAAGAGTCAAAATAAGTATAAATAAATTAAAAGTTTGATAAGACGTCTTTAATTATATCAATTTCATAGGGAATATTCTTGAACGATTATTCATGGACGAAGTTTATTTTATTTGATGGGAAGCATCGTCTAAATTTATTGTGTAAGCATTTGGACTCCGTATATTTTGCAGGTCCGATGCTATGGGCATAAAAAAACCTTTTAAAGAATTAAACGTTTGAAAGAATTATAGATTGAAGCATATTTTACAAAATACCGGAAAAAGCTTGTTTTTTAATTTAGGAATTTAATTTTTGATTTGGGATAAAACAGTCACTTGATGGGATTAAGCTATATGATCAATACGTATAAATCATAGAAAGTTAAGAAAAATACTTAATTTTTTTGGCTGAATGTATTTAAGTGTATTTAACAAAGAATGCACTTTAAAAATATAAATCTTTTTTAAAAATGTAATAAAAAAAGGATGAAAAGAAAACTCTGAAGCCTACTAAGAAATTAATAGAGTACAACCTTCCTCCCATTCCGCAATACTAAGTTTAATGTCAAACGTTTTAGTAGAGTCTCTGGAACTGTTAATAATCAGATATAGAAGTTCAGCTGAGATTTAAACTGTTCTTCAGTTACGACAAACCATTGGTCTTTGTCCAATGTCTGTAACAAAACATTGGTCTTTGTTTTAAATTTCTAAGATCTTAAACAGATTCGAATGGTATTTCTTGAGTTGTTGTCAACAGTAATTATAAATCTCACATTTCTTCCTAATTTTTTCATTAAAGGAAAAAATATAACGTGTTTAATAAGTTTTATAAAGCAGACATAAGCCCTAACTCTTCGACAGTAATGACCACGTGAAAAACTGTACTCAAATTCAACATACTGCACTGAAGAAAAGGCAAAATATATAAGACGTTCCTTAGTATTATTAAAAATGTAGTATTACTACAGTATATAGTTACCCGGTTAAGTCGGGCTTCATCTGCGTCAATTAATAGCCTATCAATAGTAATTGACAGTCAACCCCTGAATCGTCTTACACTGAGAGAAAAAGCCGTATGAATCATACTTAAAGGGTGCTAAAACAAGGACAGACTGCCATGGCATGGTGAAACACCATGCCGCTTATCTTCTATCATGGTATTTCCTACGTACTAACGGTGAAACAGACGTATTTACGTGTGTAACGTACAGGTAGCATGCTAATGTTGATTTACCATGCCGACTAGACTAAACATTTTTCCCAGTGTATATCAATGTGTAATATGCGATTTAATAATGTACACGGCAAATCAATGGAAATATCTTGCTTATTATATGTTGCTTTATATTAATAGATGAATTGCAATCATTTTTGGGACTTTTGTATATTTATATGACTAACAAAAGTAAATCCAAGCTGCACGACCTGGTGGCCGATTCAGTTGTATATAAGTGAAACCTGATGCTCAGGCATGAATATTTTTCAGAAATTAACCAGTTGCTCTTTGTTTAAAGTACCAAGAAGAGAACCTAAAAATACAGCTGCACAGATAAAAATAGATTTGTTAGAACAACAAAAACATTGGTAAACCGAGCAAAAAGCATTCGCAGATACACAACCTGCAAATGTTTTTGTTCGGTTTACCATTGTCATTTGGTTGAAACACATTTACTGGTTTAGCAAATTTAGTTTGTAGTAATAACATAACATTGGTGGTTATAGCAAACAAAATGAGTGTAAAAATAACAAATATATGGAACATTTGCCAATGTGTTTGTTATAAATACAATGCACATTGGTATTTATAGCAAATGTGTTTTTAACAAAATAATATTAGTAAATCCACCAAAATAGTTTTGGAAATTCTGACAAAACCATTTGTTATATCAGCAAATAAATTGGTAAATATCGCTCAACAAATGTGGTTTTGTTGAATTAACCAATATATTTTTTTTGTGTGTATAGTTTACAAAATGAATATCTAGAACACTTTGCAATGCAGAATCAGAAGCTTTTTAGTCACTGACAATAAAAAACCTGACTGAACATAAAAAGCTTTGTTATCCTTGTAAATGGGGAATACTTAACGGACACATCCTTTTCGACCATTGGCCATTTTAGCGTCCAATTATTGGATTACTAAAATGAATTGACCAATGATTCTGAATCTGCTGATGGTTGTCAGTAAAATCACAAAATTAATATTTAAACACTCTAAATAGATCTTACAAGGAATTTTTAACTTATACGAACTGTGTAATTCAATTGTAAGTCATATAATTTCAATCTTATGCTATTTTATTATTAGAAGAATCACTTTAATAATAAATAAAAGAGTTATTGAATACCTTATCAGTGATTGTTCTTTCATGCAACTGAACCAGTCCGATGGAATGTGGACTACTTAAATTCAATGTAATTGCTTGAGGTCTAATGGTTAGGGCATCGAGAGTCATTAGTTAGAAATTTCATCTTGTTGCAACCCCAAAGACCAGGGTTTAATTCCTGGTAGGTGAATATTTTATTTTTATAAAATCTAGCTTTACTTCCAACCAATGCGAAAATTGAGTTTCGACTAATTAAATTTCAATGTTCGCCAGGTCGAGAATGCAGGAAGAAGATTGATTTTGGTATGATTTGTATTGCCTGTTTATTTTAATGGTGTTTTATTGTACGAATAAGTACAAACTACCGCAGGGCTAGTGTAATTAGTTGTTTAAGTGAGGACGATGCGAAAACTTAATCGAAGGAAATGTAGACAGTTTTAAGTTAAGGAAAACAAGAGCTGTCGTATTATAATTTAAATATCACCGAATTGCCGTTTTGGAAACTCTTCGATACTTTGTTCAGCCTATATAACCCTTCTCATTCTTAGTGTTTCCAACAGTTTCACAGACATATGATTGAATTTTTTAAATGTGTAACGAAAAACCTATTAAAAATATATCACATTGTTATAATATTTGTATTTTGATACATTTGTTTTTTGATTTATTTTTAAATCGTATTTAGAATCAGTTATTTCTATTATCCTTAGTTTATAATCATTTCTTGTACATTTCTGACATGAGTTGTTTCGTAAACCAACAATGTAAATGTTGAAAAACGCTTGAAATAAAGACAATTATTATTATTATTAATATAAAATATATATTTTCTACCACGTTATGTAAAAGGAGCATTTCTCCCTCGACCTACATTTGCGTCTTACTTTAACACTTTCTGTGATTGTTGTAGGGATCGAACAATCCACAATAACGTATTATTACATCTAAACCCATATTCCCTTAACATTTCCAGACCATAATGCGAAGTCAGAACTTTAAGAATCTTCCCATTATTGTTATTGCCGACCATCTTGGCCGTTCCAATGCGAACCTGCACATATCAGCATCTATGTAGACTAGAGCAGTTATTTTGAGTGCACGCAGTAGAATACAAAAAGATCTGAAATAGTCTCCACTCGTGGTGGTTACCATATTTCACATTTTCCAATCAGACAACCCTTCTGCCGTTGGATAAAACATGGGGCATGTTCGTGAGGAATATGCTGAAGCTTATTTAGGTGTCTACAAATAAAAGCGGTCAGAACTGGATTACTTGGGGTTGAGAATAATGTTGAAACACTAATGTAATGAAAATATTTTAAAGGAATCTATTTATTTTTCGTTTACGCCAAAAAATCTGTTCAAACAGCTTTTTAAAAAAAAAGAAATCTTCACCATGTTTCTCGCTATAGACATACATTATTCTGAAAAGTAAAACATTCTCACATATTAAAAATTGCAATATAAGTATAACTGATAACTATGAAAGACAGTTTCTTGTTTGAACTAAGATAACTGATCGAAACGCTTGCTAGGTACCTACGTTTTGCTCTTAGCCTTCGGTGGCGTTAAACTATGTAAAACTTGATTCTAATCAGGATTTTTACATTAAGGCTAATTTTAAAGTAATTTAAACTTACCTAATAATACTTTAGTCTTCGAGTAGGCTATTATGAGTTCTAGAAGATGTGCAACAATAATATTTTATGATGAAAGTCAACGTACTAGATATAATTTTGAATAATTAGTACGTTGGCTTAAAATCATGAAGTCTTCGTTTACGCCAGGCGTCTTGAAAACATCATCACACTTATTAATAATAATTAAAACCTAGTTAAACAAATTTTCAGTTTAATGTTTTCGTTTGAATGTTTGATCAAATCCCATTTTCGTTACTATGGTTTTTGGATTAATCCTACGAATTAAAATAAGGGAAGTTTTTGGGAAATATTACAAAGTCCTCAAGTGGGAAAGTTTTTGAGTTTGTTTGTTTGTTATTACAACTATGAAATATATTGCACGCATTTGAAGTATTGAATTAAATATGCTTTATTTGAAAATAGAATAAAAAGTACAATATTGAAAATTAAATATCCCTGTAGCTAATGTTTATCTAAACATTCTGTATGAAGAAAACAAAACATAACATCAGGTGATTGATTAGAAATAGTACATTAGAAATATAGAAATGTCATAAATATA